>HG992182.1:16036787-17282400 GCA_905220545.2 Melitaea athalia | reverse complement strand
AACCGACACCTCCTACGTAAATTATCGTAACCAACAATTTTAGGTATTTCGCTTTTTTCCATGAATGATCTTCTTTTTATACATTTTATCGGATGCACTTATCAAAATTATGAATTTTTCAATAGAAACCTTATTACTGCACCCGTAAAATATAGTATGTATGTATGTATCCACAGTAAAGTATCGTAATATTAGTTACGACAATATACAGCGGGGCGTGCGCTGCGCGAACGCCGCGTAACTATTTGTTACCATAGAGTACGCGGGAGGGGCGCACGCGCGTGCCATCGTAGATCAATGTTTTATTTTTGCATTATTATAATATTAGTTCAGGTTAAGTATTCCAAATATTATTAAGAATGTTGTCTAGAGCTAGAAGAATGGCAGATTCAGATAATAATGTGCTTTATTCTACAAAATCGGCGATTACTAATTGTTCGAACAGGTGTGCAATATGATCTACCTCTATGCCTGCTGATCAGACGTTTCAGGAAGATACAAGTATTTTATTTATTATTACTTACTACAATTAAAAATATGTTATTTACTTAAATAAATACCATTTGAAGTATTGCATAGTATAACATCGTAAGTATAAGTTACTTTATTATACGCTGAATTTTGCAATCGTTTTGCTGTCGTATGTATTACTTGAGATATTTTACTTCGGAAATATGTCATAAATATGATCTGTATTTAAACTTACGACATATTACACTGGAATCATAATAATTTTTTTTATAGTATGTTATACTTACAATATTTTTCTTCGTTATGTTATAGAAGTTACTATAATATTCTTCTAGAAAAAAAATTATTTACGAAGAATTTCAATGATTTTTTTGCAGAATCTCCTCTCCCATCTACTATAGATATTGAAAAAATAAACGCCATAATGGATTTATTATCTGATTCTGATTCAGATGAAATATCCTTTAGCCGAATACCATCATTGGGATTAGAGCAAGGTAGGTATATATAATTGTATTTTGATTGCGAAAACCATTTTTGTCCCTGGTTTATTGAAAATGTATGTGATATGCCACCATTATCTGTAGTATCTTCTAATACAGATTTACTGTTTACGCTGCAAATAAACACGCCATTGACTCCTTTTCCTGAATCGTCACCCTATACGTCTAGGTGACGAGAAATTAGTTCCCGCAAAGATGAAGGAAACGAAAGACGAAGACATATTGAAGAATGGAAAGATAATAAAAGGAAAACACTAAGAAATTTGGCGCAGCGGTCACAGCACTGGATTGCAATTGGCTGTTGCGCGGGCGGTTGCGGGTTCGATCCCCATACACGACAACTGTCTGGTCTGTGTGGTCTGGGTGTTTGTGCAGTCCTTGTGGGTCTCCCCACCGTGCCTTGGAGAGCAAGTTAAGCCGTCGGTCCCGGTTGTTATCATGTACACCTGATAGCGATCGTTACTCATAGTAGGGAATATATCCGCCAACCCGCAATGGAGCAGCGTGGTGGATTAAGCTCCGATCCTTTTCCTACATGGGGAAGAGGCCTATGCGCAACAGTGGGATATTACAGGCTGAATCGTGATCGAAGAAATTTAGGTAGAGTATGAAAGTCGTAATAGAACTAAAAGGGCAGGTAAATCTTTAGGACTGTTACACCTGACTTTAATGCTCAAGCTCGCTGCTGTATCCCTCAAAAGCTAATACAGAACGTCAGTATCATGATATCGTTAATGAACACTTTAAACTTGATTTCCATGTCCCAAAGAAGGACCAATGCAATAAGAAAGTCACTCGTCAAAAAAAAATTGTTAGATAAAGAAGTAGCCAAAATGTCAAATGGAAAAATGTTAGTAGCGACTTTTGATCTCCACAAAGTTTTAACAGCTCCGTATGGAAATATACTTAAGTGTTTTATACACGGTGATTCTGAAAGCGTTTTGGAAACGAAAATTTTGAATTATTTATCAATAACAGAAGCTATATATAAGGTTAATTTAATAAAATATAAAAAAAATTTTTCATCAAAGTCGATATTCATATCGTTTACAGAGAAAAAGTGAGAACCAGTAGTAGCGCTACTGAATCACACTTAGTACAATACTACAAATTCTATTTTTAGAAATACTATGCGTTTTAATATCGAGGTCACACAAAAACGTATTCGCCAATAAAAACAAAGCTACCGATTTGCGCCGGAGTCTAACCAATGCAATGACAGCATTGCTCAGTCGTATGCGCATGCGCGGTACTCACCGTCACCGCGTCCTTGGCTTTCAGTCGGTCAGTACAACATCGGTCATCGTGGCGGCACATTTTTATTGAAGGTCATCTAACCGGCAACTCGTACTTAGAGATGTTATGAACATAAGGACAGTAATATCCGAGACACATCCGAGTTGTTGTGCCGTTAGCTTACTCGAGAGGTATGTACTACCAACACGACGGCTGTTCCGCTCATTACGCGAGTGTAGTGCGTGAATACCTGGATAACCTGGACAATGAGTTTAGTGATCGGTGGATAGGTCGAGGAGGGCCTGTGCCTTGGCCACCTAGAAGCCCGGACTTAACGCCCTTGGATTTTTTCTTATGGTCGGAAATAAAAAGACTTGTTTATACACGAGAATATGAAAGCCGGGGTGATTTACGCATTGCTATAGTGGACGCTTTTGATACAGTAAAAACAAAAAGTGATAAAGACATGTTAAGAAAATTATACGACAATTGTATTAAACGTGAACATTTTTAACAGTTGCTTCGATACAGAGAAGTGTTAATAGTGTAATTAACAGTAAATAGGTATGTAAGTTAATTATTCTTTAGATAGCTCCGATTTTTTAAATACGCCTGAAATATTTATACCTACTTAACAGTCCGTTTATAAATTGATTTGTTGTGAAAAGAACAATAGTGGTTAATAATCGCAAAGAAGTTTAAATAAAATAGGTATTTCCGACGGTCCTAGGCCCGTGTAAAGTATGAAGGACAAACTGGAGTCCTTTAATCCGTACGAATTAACTTGAGACCCGGCCCGATGACGTCATATTCAATAATAATAAAAGTATTGTATTTTGGACTGTACATCCAGTGTATTAGTGTGTTAATAACAATGTTTACTTATAAACTATGTTAGTTATTGTTAGTAAGATTATAATAAAATCATCGGCCCAGGTCTCAAGTTAATTCGTACGGGTTGTACGTAAGTAGTATGTACTCGCTAGTTCGCGCCTATAGCTATAGGTATACTTTTATCAGCTGCTGTTTGCGCCAGCGGCGCGCGGTTGCCGCCGAAACACGCGCGGACGTGTTTCATTCAATAAGATAATGAACGAATGATCGGTGCGTTACTAGTTTCCAAGTCGATCGAGTAAAAGTTAATATTAAAACTGAAACTTTTTTTTACTCAACACTACAATTGATTTATCTATTTTTATTGGTACTATAGATGATTCCAAATTAAAATGTTTCGTCTCCAAAACGACTATAAAATCACCGTGTATTATAAAAGGAAGTTGTCAGTTTTCAATTTCACTGTTTTTAATCTAGTTGAACAAGAAGGTACTTGCTTTATGTGGCAAGAAATGAGAGAAGCAAGGCAGACGCGGTTCAAACGAGGTCTCTAGTTGTCTATTTAGGTACATTTCTAAATATGAAGACCAAGGAATAGACAAATTTTATATTTTAATAGGATTTTTACTTTTTTTAAGCAAGTAGCTACGTATTGTAAATAATTAATGATCTCATTAATTATTATTATAAAAATTAAAACGTTTGAATTTTTATTTAGTTCCTACCTAGTAATTGTTAATTATGAGAATTGATTCATTATTTTTGTTAAGATGAGTAGGTAAATATGTTCAAAATTAAAGAATTAGATACCTAAGTTGAGAAAAAAAAACGAAGGTTACATTTTGTTACTTTGAGACTTATTAATATTATTTTTTGTTACTCTGAGACTAGTAAATATTATTTTTTGTTACTTTGAGAGTGGTTCATATTATTTTTTGTTACTTTGAAACTTGTTAGTATTGTTTCTTATTAGTAGCTGAAACTGTTACTAGAAGAGTATCATTTTTATTTGTGTTACATATTTATAAAGTTCTTTTTAAACACTCCAGGGATGGAGTATGTTAATTCAATTATCTACTTATTAAAACATATTATATGTACATATATGCCCTTTTATTTTCATTAACATATCTTTCCCAGTAATCTATAATCGGTTAGATACTACTTATATGATTTTACAAGAGTTTTCCATCGATAATTATTATATTAAGTATAACTTACAATAATATTTTACTGAGACGCAACATAGTAAAATATCGTATTTATAACATACGTTATGTGTCGACCTATAATTTACCATGTATACTACAGTAACTAACACATACGATAGTTAGCGATTGATGTAATCCAACGACAAATATCGTATGTGACTTTTACACAAAACTAGATAAAATTAAATAAAACATTATAAAGAGTAGTATTTTATTCGTATTTTTATGCTTGTATGCCAATTTTTATAATTATAGAATGCTATTTGTAACCATGATGATGAAAAATCTGTTTCCAAATCTTTAACTGGTCGTACTGTAAAGTTGGTCATATGCAGTTACGATAATATACGTAGGAGGTGTCGAAACAATCAATAACAAACAAAAAAAAAACAACCAAATCGTTGCCCTTTATAATATTAGTATAGATTATTTACGACTTCACGTCATTACTGTGAATTGTCATCTGAGTAATTATACTTTAATAGAAAGTAATTACATAATTATATAACTATTAAGTTACATCTAAAAAATATGACATCGTCGGAACTGATCCTAGCTTTTCTAAGCAGTCGACAGTCTTAGGAATTCTGATCTGAAGTGCTATTACAGAAAGCTTGTGGATAGGCAAAGCCTATGGATGTTGCATCTCTTAATAATAAAAAAAAGTGTGTGTGCGATTCACACACGATAGCTAAGTGAAACTTCTTTAGCAAACTAATTTAAAAAAAAAAAAAAAACTAATTTAAAATTAGCGGCGTTCAGCGCGGCGCGCCCTTCCCTGTCGTTTTGTCCGTTGCATCCGGTTTGAAATCACAAAGATTCTAAAGAAGTTTCACTTCAAAAATTGTTACATTTTGTTACGACCTATTTCAATGATACACGAGAGTGCTAGTTTTCAGTTCAAGTGTCATTCGTTTATTCTAGACTTCATTAAAAAACCGGTCCAAACACCCACTTGTATTAAGAGATAAATATTCTGCCTTTATACTTGCATAGCCTAACAAACGAACTTTAGGTCAACCAGTTAAAATTTCTTAATTCAGATGTGCTAAGCAGTACGCAGCGCTTGAGAAACCCGTCTTTAAGACAATTAACCCAATACAAAGCTGTTTCCATCAACTTGTCTTAATTACATTCCAGTATCTATTTTTTTTTTTTTTTTTTTTGACTAAACTTTATTGTTTATTGAATTTAAGTAACAATTATATGTGAATTCTTCTCATCAGTTTGGATACTCAAAATAGAGGCATGTCCTAATATTTGTCGGTGAGAATTATGATGTAATCTATTAAAGATAATACTGTGATATCATATCTATGTAAATTTAGTCGGCATTGTTTTACAACTATGGCAAACCTCACTTTAGAACCTGCGTCTTACACATCAATATCATTAACAAGTATGTAAAGCTAAAAAGATTAATTGAATATCATAAAACAAAGTCTCTCGCCGCGTCTTTCCGTCTATACGCGATAGACTCGAAAACTGCCGAACTTTAGGCGGTTTTCTCTATTAGATAAAGAGTAATTCATAAGAAAGTTCAGTTTAAAATAAAATTTAACGCAAGCTTAGAAGTCACAAAAGTAGCTCGATATATTCGATACAGTGTACAACTTCGCATATAACAACCAACCGCTTAAAGCGAAGTAACTATAAGCATATGTTTGGTTTTCATATGAGCTACTACGGATGTCCATCAGTCGGTTATCTCGCTAGTATTAAACAATTTTTAATCAATTAACCAATTAAACAATTAAAAATGTAAGGTTTTTAAAGAATTCGTCGTAAAAGCACTACATTATGCGATAAATACTTTTGATACCTTTTTTTTTAGACGGTCCAATACATAAAAAACCTAATGCATTATTTTAGAACAAAAAATTAATACAATTTGCAGTTCGTTTTGTACAACTTCCGGTTAGTACGACGTGATATCACCGGTCCCTTGGCCGTCGTTATACCCGGATTCTACTGTGAGAAGTTAGAAAACATTTACTCTTAAAATCATATTGCAACATTTCTTCGAACAATACTGAATGATTGATCATTAAACGTCTAAAGCGGGTCAAGTAGGCGATGTAACAATCTTCGTTTTTTATGTATGAGTGAGAGCGTATCGATCTGTCTAGCTGCCCGAGTTACGACAATGTTATTGCGTTCATAAAACGTCCGAGATGGTTTTTTATCTCGTAAGATACTCTCGCTATATTTTCACCCTATCTACACTAGATGCATTTGGAGATGACAAGTTCTAAGCTAAGCAATGTTTTATGACACACAAAAAATTCAAAATTAAAGAAGTTACTTACAAGTTGTTGTGTCGAAAATGTCGAAATTGTGTTTTTATTAAGCTAAAATAAAAATTTTGCTTTAGTTCATTGAAATTATTTTTTAAATAGTTATTGGAAATATTACGTATACGTAGGTTGGTAGGTAGTGCATACATTACATGCTTACAATTTTAAAATATTTTATTTTTCAAATATTAATAATTAAACGTTGGACCATTGCATAAAATAAATTTATATTTTAATAGATAAATTTACTTATTAACTAATTTTTTTGTATTACTTGACGTGATAATGCATGTTGTGATAACCTGTAATTGAACAAACATTGACATCCAATTTATTGTAAGCTCATGTGTAACAAACTGTTACTAATGTATCTTTTGTTAGTTATCCCTAATGGCTAAACGGAAGTTCATCCGGTTATCCTTAAAAAAATTAATTAATTAAAGTATCTGCTTTTAACACATACATTTAATTAATCATCTTACTTTGATTAAGATTAAGAAACGGATTATCCCTCAACTATCCGTGATCTTAATCTACTATTGTAGAGAAAGTACGAACGATTCCGATACGATAGTACGATTGTATATATGTGTTTACCTGAATCATCAGAATTAAATCCAAATTCGTTGGGATGCTTCTTAGATGCAACGCGTACTTCATCAAGTATGATCCGCTGCAGTGGTGCCATCAATGTAAGAGGACATTGTCTGCAATTAAAACGTTAATTACATTAATTCAAAGTAAAAACAAAAATCCTATTATCAATAACCAAAAATACATCACTACAAAAACCCCGAAATGTCATATACATCATGCTTACTAGAACTTTTTGTCATAGGGGGGAAGATAAATTAATTTTACTTGTACCGTTTGGTACCTACTTGAGTACAAATTATATTCTAATAATCATTATTTATTCTTATATTCAAAGTCAGTATTCATACTTTATTTATAATATGTAGATAGTTTTATTTTTTAATATTTATAGGCCTCTCTTTAAATAAGAAAGCTTACTTTACATTAGATTATTCTAATTACACGCGTAAACAGCCTAACTGAATAATTTATTAAGTCTTACTTTCTTTAATCTAAATACCGTATAAAGTACCCCTATATACATAACTTTTAATTTCTAAAATCGATGTGGGTTTTATCCATTGAAAACCTGACGACGCCGAACCAGTGGTTCAAATGACTAACCCTCCAATTACCTTTAATAACCAGTGTTGACTGAAGTACACGCTTTAGAACACGTTGGCTATTTAAAAAAAAATAGATGTATGCATGAACTGAAAGACTGCTGCGATTTACCTATACACGCTGCGTTCTATACCTGTCTCATTGAATACTACTCCGATTCTATGAGTTGTAATATTATGTTATACAGCCTATGTTTTTCCTCAATAAGTAGACAATATAAGCAATGCAAAAAATATTCAAATAAATATGGTAAGTATATTTTCTGGTGAGGACAGTTTCGATTTGCATCAAAATAAATGAAATCTTTACTTTTACTAATTTGTACCTCATAGAGTCTTGAACGACTGGTATAAAATGCTATACACAGTGTTACAAATGCAAAACTAAATTACAATTTATACAATAGCTCCCTAAAATACTATCTCTCTAGCTATCTCAGAACTAAATGTCATTTTTGTTTTATTAAACGAAAGATTTTATACCAACAGAAGAAAACCCGTCTTCAATAATTAGTTTACTAACACGTATGCACATTATGCTTGTTTGTGTCTGACATAAAGACAACAACGATTAACAGACAGCAGAAATGGAAGTCAGATAAACATTTTCGCCTACAATGATACCATCCTAACACAGGTAACATTGCTGTTTGTGTAGTTTACATCACAGCATTCACAACGACGAACAAAAAAATAAATAAACTGCGCGGCCATTCACTCCTATTTAGGCGGAACATGTGTTAAATTTCCCTGTTCCCCAAACGGCCATAGTACATTGACGAAATAAAATGCGGACGCGTACGTCTGTCTGTAGGATACATAAAAAGGTCAGTGCTCTGGATGGCGGGCACTACAATATCTAACGAAATCCTGACACTTTAAGAACAAACGCTCCTGGCAACTGATATGGTATTACTCCAAGGGCACTTTAGCCATTGTAAAGTACATCGCAGTATCTTGTGATATCATTTCAATAATTGGGTACATTGAGCTGATGCCAATGTGACTCAAGACCGTAATAAATGTGATGCTGATGACTTATTTAAAAATGAAGCATTTGTTGTATTTTAGAAATGAATCGCTTCTACGAATATTTTTATGACTACATAATGTATCTTGGCATCATATTTAATAATAACAAACTAAATATAACCGGACTTAAGTATAATTTGCTTTTCAGAATTTAAAGCCTAGAACCAAACTAGAATAATTATCATTAAATTATATGTCAAATGTGAAAGTTAAGGAGGTGATTAGTCCATTGACTGTCACACTATCATCGCATCCGTACTTCCCACGCGCCCGCGCGTGCCAATTTGTGCAACGGACATAAGGGCATTTTCATAAAGACGCCAATATAATTATTGAAGTGAAACTTCTTTAGAATCGTTGTGATTTCAAACCGGATGCAACGGCAAAAAGACAGGGAAGGACGAGCCGCGCTGCAAGCCGCTAATTTTAAATTAGTTTTTTTTTAAAATTAGTTTGCCATAGAAGTTTCACTTCTATCGTGTGTGAATCGCACACACACCTTTTTTTTATAATAAAACTTATTGTTACTCTACCAGACAACTTCGCCGCAGGTCACCTAAAAATAAATACATCCGCTGTCACTAGTATAGAAAGGCTGCTCCTATTAATATGCACTTTGAATCCTATCACTTCCTTATTCCCTGCGGCTTATTTAACTTGTTGCCATGAAGTGTCTTTACTTCATTTTTTGACGAAATTTACATCTTTACTTTTATATTATTTTTGTCTGAGTAATAATTACTGCATAAAATAGAAATAAAAACTTATACCTACATTCACAAATAGCAACACCATTCGATAAAGTTGTTATCTAGATATCATTTATGAGTCACAATTTATTACCACTTATATGGACATACAACATCCTTCTTCTACATGGGGAAAGAGGCCTATGCCCAACAGTGGGATATTACAGGCTGAATCGTATCGTATCGTATAGAACATACAACATCATAAAATTGTCGACGGTTCAAAATTTAAAATTGTCGTCCAACCACGTAAGATCAAGAAACTCTAAATAAAGACACGCCTTCAAAGCGCGTACCTAATTGATGACCTCGTCATTTGAATTGCCAAGTTTATCACACTTATTTTAAGATTAATAAAACACACTGCACATCTACACTATTAGAAAAAACCGTTATTATGTATTGTATCATTACATCTTTATTTACAATAAAAAAATGCCTAAATACTGATAAAATACTTGGAAAGATCACGAGTAAAAGATATAAAAAATGTAACATTTAATGTCGGACAACTGGAGATAATTATGTATACGGTATTTTATCTCATAAAAGCATCAAAAGAGTCGTGAAAACGCATATAATATTTGATTTTATGACATTCATAATCACTTTTTCTTTATCACATTTTATGTTTGATTCGAGTTTGGATAAGAAAATTTACTTAAATGATCTGATTTTTATTTTACTAAATCTGCATCCGGAACTTCGTTCGCAATAAAAACATTTGGATTTTATTACCCTTTCAAGGGAATTGTACTGAGTTTTGAGATAAAAAGTACGATGTCCTATTCATAGTATGAATTCAAATTGTGCCAAGTTTAATTTAAATTTATTCAGTAATTACAGCGTAATTTGCAGCAGATAAAAGACATTTTTTACTTTAGTACCAACTACAGAATACCCTCTAAAATTTTTTTTAAAACATTTGCTAAATACAGATCTAGACCACCCACTTAAAAAGATAAAAAGTTGATGCAAAAAATGTTTTAAGGCTAGATACACTCGTGGTTTCATTTGCGGTGACATTAATGGCTACTATTCCGCTACTGACTATTTGTTCTAAGATCCGAGATAGCTAAATATTCCCTCATCTGTTAATTAGATGAAACAATTTTTTATAGACTGATTTCAATATTGTGAATTTATAAAAACAACCTCTGCCACCATAGGCCTGCTACAATTTTTTTTTTAATCTTTTCCCTCTCATGTTAATTACATGTCAGTAACCTCAGTCAGCAGTAACCTTATGGTGGCAGAGGTTGTTTTTATAAATTCACAATATTGAAATAAGCCTATTAAAAATTGTTTCATCTAATTAACAGATGAGGGAAGATTTTGTTATATCCCGGATCTTAGACCAATTGTAACGTAATGTCTGTATTTCAATTCTGGTTTGTATAGCTGTCGAACGGTAAACAAATATTGACATCAATGTCAAGTTTATTGATTGTGTCGTGATATTAAGTAGGTAGGTACTGAGAGATAGAGCATATATTTAGCTTTGTATTAAATTGTAATTTTAAATAACTCCCAATTGGTAATGGCAAATATAATGATTTCTACTTCCTTACTTTCTTGTTAGTACATCAGAAATATAACATTTATTACAAGACTTAGTGTGACCTCATGCGCCTAATTTATATGTCTGTCTAATCTACACAACAATTTTTATTGCAAAGATAATAATTCTTAATCTTTAATTTTATCCACTTGAAATTATTTTATTTGAACAAAACATATCTTTCGCTTCATAAATAATATGAATATATACACTGAACGACACAATTAACCGCCCACCCTGTATTTTTTCCTGTTTTTAGAAATCGTTAAGTTTAAAGCAAATTTGATGGATTATCAGTCTTTGTTTTTTGTCAAGTGGGTACTTAAGCAATAAATTAAACACTTGTACCCTTGTTTTCTTTCTTAAATTTGTGTCACCAAAGCATTTTTAGCATTAAGTCGTTATTTGACATTGCTGCGGTTACGTTACTGTGTTTACAAATCCTGTTCTCTTTTACAATAGTGTTTGAATATTGTGTGATTAGAGTTCTTAGTGTTCTTTTATTGTTTGTAACCATACAAAATGCCACTAGACGCTACTGGTGTAGCTAGGGCTGTGGTTTTAGCTGATGCTGGGTACAGCCAACGTCGCATCGCTCGGACGCTCGGTGTACCTCAAACAACCGTACGGGATGCCATCAGACGATTTCGAGAGACTGGCTCATACACGCGGAGGCCAGGTCAAGGCCGACATCGGTGCACTTCCACCCGAGATGACCGCTTTGTTGTTAGTAACGTATTGAGAAATCGCTTGTGCACCGCTACTGAAGCTCGTTCTCGTCTTTTTGAAGTAAGAAATGTTAGTGTGAGTGAACGTACCATTAGACGGGGACTGGCAGAAAGAAACCTAAAGGCTTTCCGTCCAGCTCGCGCCCCACAACTTCTCCCACAGCACCGTAGAGCTAGACTTGCCTTTGCACGAGAATATGGTAATTGGACTATGGAGCACTGGAAGAACGTACTGTTCTCAGATGAGAGCAGAATAGCCTTAAGAGGTCCAGATGGACGTCAGCGTATCTACAGGCGCAAAAACGAGAGGTTTGCCCCATGCGCTATGACTGAAACAGTGGGTTACCAGGGAGGGTCAATAATGATTTGGAGAGGTATCTCTTACGAAGCTCGTACCGACCTCGTCATCTTTGATGGAGGCAGTGTGAATGCTCAGAGATACGTGGAAGAAGTTCTTCAAGACCACGTCATAACTTTCGCACCATTTATAGGAGACAATTTTAGGTTAATGCATGATAATGCACGTTGCCATGTCGCTAGATCCGTCACTGAGTATCTTGACGAGGCTGGAATTCAAACTTTACCATGGCCGGCACGTAGTCCTGATCTCAATCCCATAGAACACATTTGGGACAATCTTAAAAGAGGTGTTCGAGCAAGATTACCAGCGCCTACGACCCTAGGAGAGCTTAAAACAGCTGTGGTAGAGGAGTGGCACAATATCCCCCAGTCCGAGATTCAGGACATCATGGATGGACTTCCAAACAGACTTCAAGAAGTCATTAGAGCTCGAGGTGGTAATACCCATTATTAAAAATCAACTTCTAGGAAGTATTGACATTATTGAGTAAATTAAAATATGGTCGTCGAATTTTTTGTTTGTGGGATTGATGGGTTTTTGTGGGATTATTTATAATAAACCGTTTATTTTTTCAATATCTTTATTTGTTTTTATTGCTTAATGATAACTTTCAACGTACCTTTCATCTTTGTTTTAAACTTAAGGCGGTATGCCAAGCAAATAACCTTGAGCATTCGTTCCCTCTTTGCCGCACCCCACCTCTCGCGGCACATCTAGCGGCATTTGGTGAACAACTTTACGAATACACGTAAAAATTACAGATCTAGGGATCCGCAGACCGCACGGCATTCAATAAAAAAATATATTATTTTTTTATAAGAAATAAATGTTAATTGGTGCGTATATATTTTAGGTAATGAATTCAGTGACTACACTTACGTTCAATAAATACTAACAATGAAGTATAATTACTTAAACTTATAAATAACTAGCTGACCCGGCGAACTTCGTACCGCCTAACAGTCGATTCTTTAATTATTTTTTTTAAATACTTATTTTGCTATTCGGGATAACGGCAATTTGGGTCAGCTAGTAAGATAAAAAAAAAGAAAAAAGAAAGTTGATAAGTCAATAATTACATTATGTAAAAAAAATAATTATAAACTAATATATTGACAAATATTGAGATTAATATTTATACGATACTAACGTCACTCAATTGCTATTCGGGATAACGGCAATTTGGGTCAGCTAGTAAAAAGATTAAAAAAAAGAAAAAAGAAAGTTGATAAGTCAACAAAACAAAAACAAAAAAATATATAAATTAATATATTGACAAATATTCACATTAATATTTATACGATACTAACGTCACTCAATTGTTTTGTCTTACTGAAACCCCTCCACTAAAACTTAAACTTTATGGTATGGTATTAAAGTTCAAATTGACTTTTAAGTATTATTACGAAACTTTTGTATGGGAATATAGAATAGTGTTGTTTTCAGACTTTTCAGGCAATTTTTCTAATTTTTCGTAAGAAAAATCTGTTCAGCTGCTCTCGAGATTTGCTCTTAGCAACACATTCATCACATTTCATTTCATTTCACAGACATTGTAAGTAGAAAAATAAAATGAAAACAATAAATTAAATTTTATTATATACTAGCTGACCCGTCGAACTTCGTACCGCCTAACAGTCGATTCTTTAGTTTTTAACCGACTTCCAAAAAAGGAGGAGGTTCTCAATTCGACTGTATTTTTTTTTTATGTATGTTAGCTCAGAACTTTTGACTGGGTGGACCGATTTCGATCAATTTTGTTTTAATTGAAAGGTGTTGCGTGTCATGTGGTCCCATTTTTTTAAAAATAAGATCTGACAAGTACTTTTAGAGTTATATCGAATAATGCGTTTTTACTTGACTAATTTTTCGTCGACCTACGTTGTTTTATACCGCATAACTTTTTCCTCGGTGTACCGATTTTGATGATTCTTACGTTAATCGAAAGCTAATACTTGTCATGTAGTCTTCGTGAAATTAGATCGAGATCTGATTACAACTTTTTGAGTAATCTTTAATAGCGCGTATTTACTTGACATTTTTTCGTCTTATTATGTTGTATTACTTGTCGATGTAATTGAAGTCGGTTTTTTTTCGTTTGCGAGCAAACACAATTATTAATTTTTTTAATACTTATTTCTGCTATTGGTGACACCGGGTTACTGGTTAGCTATAAAAAGTAAAGAATATATTAAAATATTGACAAATATTTACATTAATATTTATACGATACTAACATCACTCAATTGCCTTTCCGGAACTTTATTGTATGGTATTAAAGTTCAAATTGCCTAATAAAACCTATACATGGTCAAATTAAATTAGCTAGCAAAACTCTTTATCATGGGTGTCGTTTCTATAATTTTCAAAGGTGCTAAAACCATTGTTTAGATACCTACACAACAATAGCGTTTTTAAAAAAAACTCAATAGTTTTAAATACACACACAGAGCAGCGTCCTTTCACAATAAATAACAAACAAAAAAAACTAACCCAAACAAAAGTCAACAAAAAATGCTAACAATATGCTAATAAATTATTATTGTTTACTAGCTGTGCCCGCGACTTCGTCCGCGTGGAATTAAAAAAAATTATTGTTCAGTTCGCAGAGATACAAAATAAAAATAAAAGTAACACAGCCTATTACATCAGCTATCTGTCTGTGAAAGTCCCGTCTGAATCGGTCAAGCCGTTTCAGAGATTAGCCGGAACAAACTGACAGACAGACAGACAACAATAAATTGTAAAAAATGTAATTTTGGTATATGTACCGTGTATACATGGATATGCATTTAGTAAAAGGATATTATTTTATTATTACAAACGGACACTCCACTTTTATTTATTTGTATGTATAGAGTATAGACGTATAGATTTATAATATGACGTGAGCGTGCGCTAGCCGAGACGGTGACAAACGACACAAGCTTCTCCCTCCAAACCTTGCGGCAGACTGAATTCCAATACAACCGCGCTTGAGTACAGTAGTGAATACGCCCAGATTTTAGAAAAAAATCAATAACACATCAAATTTAGGTCTTTTCGAAAAATTTTTTCATGCGAATTGTTCCTTATTAAATTGTCAATCCATTAGTGTCGGTAGCAAAATAAAATAATGTTTACTTCACGAGGGGACGCACAGTATCAGTAATTATTTCTCATTTTTGTGGTTTCGTTGTAAGGCGATTATTTAAAATGTAATCCTTTAAAAAAATAAAAAAATGCACCATCATGTAATCAAAATTATGTAGAAATTAAATGTGTTTGTATTAGTTTGATATTTCTTTCCAATAAAAAGTAGATAGCTTCAAAAAACTGCACAAAAAACGGCTAGCGCGGCGTTTTGCCCCCCCCAGGCGCCTTAACGATTTCTGCAAACAGGAAGAAATACAGGGTGGGCGGTTAATTGTGCCGTTCAGTGTAGATATCTGTATTTTGATCTGTGTTCTTATCATTATTACCGTACAGTCAGTCAATCAAGGGAGAGAAATATTATTGAGGCATCTATTACAGTTCGAAGTATAAACCAATCAATACAAATTTATACCAAAGAGAAGTAGGTAATACTCTAAACCTACAAACTTATCTGATATTCCTAACACCGGCAAATATTCCAATTTGCTGTTATCAAGTAACCTACTTAAAACAGTATTATGCGAAATTCCATAACAGCGTAATTATATTCTCACACGACCACAACTTGTTGATCAAGTCTATTAAATTTCGATGTTGTATGCGAATCACAACGAACCATTGTATTGTTCTTCTTTGTTATTTTAGCGTTCTATCATCAATGCAAATAGCGATAAGATAACGTAAACAATGACTCACGATACGAGATAAAAAATAACTCATAAAGTAAAGAAGTGCAAATTGCAATTGCTACATGTATTAATGTAGTGAGTGAGATCTTATGTAATAATAAGGTGATGCATGAAGTCGCAACAAGCAATTTAGGCTGACTTACGGAATAAGTTGGCCTAATGGAGCGTCCAGTAAATTACGTACAATACGACCACCTTCAACTTCACCTGTGCTGTCTGCCTACATTTTTTTACAACATTTTTCGTAAATACCTTTAGCGTTACAAACAATAGAGATGATCATCAAAAAGTCTGAATCGTCCGTTTGAATAATAATTTACGTAATAAGTAACTTAACAATTATTTTAATGTTATCTTACTTATATAATTTTATGAAGATAAATAATTTTAACTTTCTAAAATAGATAGGTACACATATCAAATTAAGTAAAGGTAATTAAAAATTTATTTAAACAATCGTAAAATCTTTTCAGTCTAGTTAACTTTAGCGATTAGATAAGTTTTGTTTGCTGTTCACTATTTACGTAAGTACCTACCTATTGTTTTGCACGTAAATGTATCCAGGAGGTATGTACAAGTATGTTATAATGTAAAATAACACTACATTTAAAATGACGCTTTTGTCCCATACGAAAGCTATACCTATTAAAATTTTATCTATAGGTACATGATGAAATATTAAAAAACATATTTAATATTTATGTGGTTTACGCATTTGTTTACGATGCTTTAAATAAATTTATTTTCCTTCTGTTAAAATCGTCACGGAAAATGTATTAATAACAATTATTTATCTCCGTTGTATGTATGTGTTTCGTCTTATGTCTTACACACACAAAACAAAATACTATAAATCAGCATATAGACAAAGCATTGAAGGCGTCACCTGCGGTTGTGATAGCACGCACCGCCCAGAATGAGTAATGTGTTTCTAAACAATCTCTGATAAATATTGTGCAAGGAACACTATAGTACAGAGGTCGTCAACTGGCGGACCGGACCAGTCCGGATGCGGACCGCGGACCCATTTTATGCGGACCGCGAGAACACAGGAACTTACACTACAGAGTACATAATTTAATAAAAATATATCCCACGCAACTTCAAACTTCAGACAGATAGTTCGCAATAAAAAAATGTCATTTTCCTCATTAAGGTGTAAAAATACTTCTGTTATTTCGTTTGTTTAATAAATATGTTTTTCTATAAAATGATGTGCGGACCGCGAGGGTCATTGCATTTCTTCAAACGGACCCCTAACGAAACTAGTTGGTGACCCCTGCTATAGTACATAAGTAGCTAAGTGTTTTCTGAGCTAACACCTGCTTTACAATTACCTAAAACTAAAATTGTCATCTGACACTTGAACAAATACATACTTGTTGAATGAACAAATAATATTCTGAATTATTGTCAATGGTCAATGCCCTACAGAGAGTATAAATGCAACTGCATGGTGTTAAATAAACTAAGATTAAAATTTATATATATTCTTTACATTGCATTTTTCTTTTGCAGGATTTTATACTTTGGGAAAAGGGTTTTATGAAAAAAGTTAAATAAATAATTTTAGATTCTCCCTATTAAGGTAACAAAAGGAGTGTCCAACTCGATTGAAAATTATATACACAATGTAACTAATAATACACTTGGTTGGATATTATAAATTTAAACTTATTTAAAATCTAGAAAACCTAGATCTGTACAAGCACATTATTTCAGAAATTTTAATTATATTGTAAAGAAAAATTCAATTACAGTTGACCAAGAATAAAACAATAATAGAGAACAGCTATTAATATTTACAAAATATTTTCTTAATTTATTTCAACCTTCATTTAAGCAATATTAGTGTCATATAAGAAGACGCAGGCAAGTTACACCATTTGTTTTAATGATTTTTTTTTAAATGAATTCAAACAATTAAAATGAAATTTACAGAAATAACAATCTATATTTAATAAGACTATGTATGAGTATGTATATTTAGTTTTTCTAATTCCTTAGTCAACTACTTCAGCCTGTAATATCGCACTACTGGGTGTAGGCCTCTTTCCCCATGTCGGAGAAGGATCAGAGCTTAATCCACTACGCTGCTCCAATGTGGGTTGGTAGATATATTCCCTCCTATGAGTAACAATCACTATCAGGCGTACATGATAACAACTAGGATCGACGGCTTAATGTGCTCTCCGAGGTCCGGTGGGGAGACCCACAAGGACTGCACAAACACCCAGACCACGGTAAACGGTAACGGTATGGCCAATACAAATGTTTGTCATGTGCGGGGATTGAACCCGCAACCACTAGCGCAACAGCCACAAACCAGTGCTGTGACCATTGCGCCAACGCGGCGTTTACTGAGTAAAGTAAATGCAAACAAAAAAAAAATTTTTTCATTACAAGAAATAGTGACAAAAAATCTCTGGTTTAGTGTACATAATAAATACAGAAAAATACCGTCAGCTTCAGACCACATCCTAGCTTTACTAGGCAATCATAGGACTTTCAATCGGTAGTTTTATGCATAATTTTAATGCAAAAAAAAATACTTGTTGTTATGATTATCACTAATGTAAAATTATAACACTAAACTTTTATTGTCAACTAAAATCAAGGAAAACAACAAATACTTTGTGTATTTTTAAATATCATTTTAATGATCTCTGTTTGATTAATTTAGAATTATAAATATAAAAAAGGTATATAAAATAAACATACAAACAATAATTTATTTTTACTTCTACATTCTATTATTAAACTGTTTTATTTATTAAACAAAACAAACGACATAGAAGTAATTACCACAAAAAAAAATAATAATTCATTTATAATACTTAAAAACTATAAAAAATTACTCACTTTTCGCTTAGATACTGTGTAGTCCAGTATATCACTTCTCCCGGTAACTCCGCCTCAGTAATTGTGTATCCCGCAATGTTCACGGGCAATTGATCTTCCGGATCCACGGTAGCCGCAAAATTTTCAAAGAACACTCGATACGAAGTCAAATAATCCTCCTTGTCACCCATTTTACAATATTGTGTATAGTTTACTTGAAATAATACTAAACGTAAATCATCAACAATTTCTTGTTTAGGAATTGAATCCTTTAGGTCAATCTTAAAACTTAGTTTTAGAGACACTATCAAAAACTAAATTAGACTTAAAATTATAATTACTATTTCTTATTAAACTAATCGAATTCTTTTTAATTCAGTTTTTTAATTTTGATAAAATCAAAACACTCAAATTACATCTCGCTCACACACGTCACTTACAATCCAGTACAATCCATTATCCAATCCATACTCTTATAAATTAAAAAATATAGTTCTATCAGCTCTATGAGTCTTTGGCACTGCATTTATTACGGGCGGGTTATATGACGTTGTTGTTAGTTTTGCTTGTGGTTTTGCTTTGCTCACATATTACCTATGCGTTTACCGCAGTTTTTTTCCGCTCACCGTTGTAGTTTACAATTTTTTTATGCGTAAAATGAAACATTATTTAATTTTAGTTTGAGATAAATGAAAGAATTTTGAAGTTTTATCATGAATGTTTTTTCTAAATTAAAAGGCTGACGTGGAAATCACAAGCGCCTAAAATAATATTCCATATTCTTTATTGCTTACTAAAATCACTATTATTTATATAGTTATATACTCCATGCAAAAATAAAAGACTTAAAATGTAAACAAATATGGCGGAATGGGAATGGGTAACCATAGACTACTAAAGTGCTGCATGTATGTTGATAAATGTCGATGTCGATTGTCGGTAAATTTAATATCATATAATGCATTTCTGATGATGGCGCTATGCAAGGCCATAGAATTAGTGTACTTCCACAGATTAAGTAATAGGTACTACATCTACTTGAAAATAATATGGATGTAATGAGGAATTAAACTAAATAAAACATTAAAATAATTATATTTATTACATTTAGCACACCATACTATAATCGTCGCTCATCAATGAGTCGTCTGACACATAAATGATAAATGGAGGTGTTAAGTTGTCTGTTGCTTCATCTATAAGCCCATATAGACTCATCATTATACTTTCTGATCATGTGATCGATGCAGTTTTTCCAAGATGTTGCATCTATTTTTGTAATGCTTTCTTGCAATAATTGCTTCACTTTTTCTTCACTTCATTTCTGGCCAAAACCATGTGCATGGTATACTAGGAAATCCATATAACATTATCTGATCTACATTTTTTTATATTTTCCTGTAATTTTTATATACAAATAGTTTGTTAATAAACTGAACGATGTAACACTAGCAATATTAGCAGGGTGCAGCCTATATGCGCGTTTCAAATTAGATTACCGAAAGTACTTTTCGGTATTTGTGTGGTGTTTTGACAAACTTTACTCTTGTATTGTGACAGCCTTTTCATGCATCGCCATTTCGTTCGTGTTGAAATTCATATCTAATTAAAATATTTTCTACTTAGAAACTAATGAAAGTACAGAAAATTGTTAATCAGTATTTTAAGTCTATTTGTATTAGGGGCACATTGTTTTAGCTGGGGCTCCACACTATCGTGTAACAACTCCTTTTAAAAAAGTATTTGCAATTTGATGACAAAGAAACACTAAAAGTATTTTCAATGAGATTTACAGCAAAAGTTACCACAGAGAAAGACATACGGTATTATTGTTAAAAAATGAAGTAATGCCTTTCTCAGAGTCGCATTAAGTAAGACACTATATAACTTTAGTGGCCGTTTTAACTTTTTATTATTATTATTTTTTTGTATTTAAATTATTTATAAAAAGTGAAAAAAAATTAAAAGTTTGAGTAACTTTTTATGATTTATAAAAAGTTCGAGCTAAAACGCTTTTTTTTTTAAATATCATTGACCTCGACTTTTTATCGATATGAAAGAACGTCTCAGCCCTAACCAAGCCCTAACCACAAACACAAGACCGAGTAATGACAAATGTCTCTCTAGTCTAGTATATAAAATTATAAATAGTAGTCTATGAATGTCACGTCTTGTAACTCTTGTAAGTTTGAGGTTACAGCGAATTCGGGTTCCTGCTAAAAATATTAGTTTGACGATGAAATAGACGTATAATTACAAACGTAATGGTAGTGCATGTGATTACCCAGATGCTACAATAATTATCTAGTAGCCAATGTGTATGATTACACAGGGAATGCGTATTTTTCTTCCGGTACGGGGTTTGTTTACATTTTAAGTCTTTTATTTTTGGATCGAGTAGATATTGTTTTACGCAACAACAAAAACAATTACAATTCTACGTAGATATCTGTTTATCATTTTTTTATATATTAAGTATATACCTAATTGTGTACCATTGTTTTGTTTGAAAACTAGTTGCCTAAAATTGTTTACAGGTGAGCTTCCTACGTGTAAATTAACATTTTTATACTTTTCATAGTCTAATTGAGTGTACTGTCATCATTTTTATTTCACTTAATAATTATACTTATCGCTATATGCTATATGTTCCTTTAAGAAAATAATAAAGCTGATAAGATGGCTTAATTTGTTACCTATATTTGGACATTACACAATATCTTTCATCTGCGTAATCTTTGTACGTGAGTAACTATAAAATGATAATGTGTGTTATCTTGCAATATTGATTAAAACTGAGTACTGCTTATTTTCTGCAAGATAATTGAACTTGTATTTTAGTATTCCATGTAATTGCAAGGATAACTCAGTCTTGTTCTAAAATAAAAAAGTAAAGTATTTTACAAACATTACACCATAAAACTAATCTTGCTATGTTATGACTTCATAAAATTAGTAATTAAATTGATATGTGTTAATTATTATTATGTGTATTTTAGGTTTAACGTTATATAAACATAAGAGAAAATGCCTTCAATTGCTGGTAAATACCAACACTATAAGAATGAAAATATAGATGATTACTTTATAGCAGTTGGTAAGATCTATTTATATTCTTATTATAGGCACAAAAATATTTTGTCACAATTTAAAATCTATTATTTATTTTATGTTAAGGTGTACCATTTATGGGAAGAAAGATGATGGCAATGTCATCCCCTGTTATGGAAATAACGATGGATGGTGAAAATATGACGATTAAAAATTTATCATTGCTACGGACAGTGGAGGTGAAATTCAAACTTGGTGAGGAGTATGAAGAACACATGCCTAGCACAACTATTAAGGTATACAATTTTTTTACAAATTTTATAACAACAGTAAATAATTAATAATTAAATAAAAACACAGAACAATCACTTAAACTTAACTACAATTAAAATGACAATACTGCAACAGACATAATTATTGTGAACTTAAAGGGACAAATATAAAATGGTAAATGTCCCAACACTCAAAATTAAAAAAAAAAAACCCAGTATATCAGTTTGTCTGCTCACAATAAACTCAAAATAGTACTGAATAGTTTGTTATCAATAGACAGAGGAAGGTTTATAACTTAGTATCTGTGTTCCGGGTTAATTTGAGGAAAAAATTGCCTATAGCCTTCCTCAGTAAATGGGCTGTCCAACACAAAAATAATTTTTCAGTGCATACTAGTAGTTACCGAGCATATTTAAACAAACAAATAAACTTTTCAGCATTATAATATTCGTAGCTTATTAAGGTTTGAAATGTAGTGGTAATTATTGTGCAATCATTTGCAACCGCTCCTAAGTTCCCCTTGACTTGTATATTCTCAAAGGAATTACTTCTTCACTTCTTGAGACATCAAGAACTTCATAATATATTTACTTTTTGCCAAGGCTTCGCCCACGTTGAATACACAATGTCCTGTTCCTTTTTTCCTGTCAAGACATAGCTTATGTTAGTCAGAGATAACATATCATTCTACTGGTGATAGAATTTTTTTAATCCCTCCAGTAGTTTTTGACTTTATTCATTACAAACATTTAAAAATACAAAAATGCAAATCTTACTTCTTTATAGTATATGTATATTGACTTTTTTACATACTCATTAATTATCTACACTTCATTAAAGTATACTTTACTTTATCTATATTAATAAATTTATTTCCTTTTAGAGTGTTACAAAGCTTATAAATGATAATGAACTTGAAACTTTGTCAGTAATCCCTGAGACAGGTGTAAAATGTGGAAGACATTACCTATTTACAGATGATGAATGTGTTGTTGTAAGTATTTTTATTCTAGCTTATAATTCTAAATATAATTTTATTTTATTTAGAAGTATCAGTATGGGACTTGTATCACAAAAAAAAAAGAATTGTACTTTGTCTATAATTATTTATATTTTACAACATTAATATCCTAAGAATCATCTATAATTCTAATTAAAATCAATGTAGAAAGAAGGATGTAAATATGCTTGGTTATAGTGTGAATTTTAACGTCAATTATTTATGCTTATGATGTCACCCACGATGTCACCTGTGGGTTATTTTTTAACATTTAAAATATAGAGTAGTTCCGTAGAGATGTTTGTATCTTTGTTGTTTTCATCAGAAAATAAAAATTAAAGATGAGAAGAGAAAAGATGAAAAAGAAAGTGACTTATCTAAAAATTAATATATATTTTTTTTTCAGACTTTAACACATGAGAAAGCAAAAACCCCAGGCAAGAGGTACTTCCGTAGAATTGTTTCTTAAAGGTCTTACAAAATGAAGTCTTGTTAAAGAATCTTAAAACAAAAATGCTGTAAGCTTTTTATATTTGTTAAATATATTATTTTATTTTTTTAAATAATATCAAAACAATTTTTTACCTATTAATTTCTTTTCTTATATTGGTATAGGTATGCAAATTTAGATATATGCACAATCTTTTATTTTGACTAACTTATTTTGATTACGTGTATATTAAGGGCTTTATATTTATTGTTAAAATTTTTATATTTTTTTAAAATAAATATTTAATTTTTAGACAGTATTTTTATTTATTTACCTCAATCAATATTAGTTAAAGTGTTAACTAATTTCCTACGATTTAATTATTAGATCAAAGGTTAGGTTTTTTTTTACGAAAAAAGATTTTAATTGTGCACCTTGGATTGTAATATATGTAGGGATTTATGGATAATGAATACTTATGTAAAAAGTATTTCGACAGGAGAAAGCGGAAATGTCGTAACTTGAAAAACCCAACTTAACACCAGAGCCAAAAAACTATTTCAAAAATTCATAACTCATATATTTATAGAGATAGAAAGTTGAACATTGGTATGTATTTATATTTATCTAAAGCCTATCTGATGCTTTTGACTAAATTGCCGTGAAGTTTGTGTATCATTGATTTTTCACAAGTTACGCCAATTCATGTTTAAATTCCATTTCATCAAAATTAAATGTAATGACAACTTAGACATGTTTTTTTGAGCTACGGATTTGATGTATCCTAAATATGAAACCTTTGATACATGTTTCATTTAGCTGTACGTCGTTTATTTTCTTAAATTGCATCCAATATCTGTTTTAAGTTCAAACTCACAACGTAAAATTTAGGGCGACAGAAATGTCGTATCTTGTTCCAAGCAGTCACTATGAGTATGACTCATAAACAAAGTAGTATCTATTTTATTTTAAAACAATGCATATTTTACCCTAGTTACAACATTTTTTTTATGTGCAGTGCTAAAACTAGTCAAAAATCCTTGGTCGTTTCTATGAAAAAATTTAATGGTAGGAAAACTAGACCCAGACCATTCGAAGCAGTATTTTTTTTATACAAGAATATGGTAAAAAGTGATTTAGCCCAAAATGCAAGTTACGACATTTCCGCTTTCTCCCGTCGATTTATAATTTATAATCTAATTCTTTAACTGATTTTAAGTAAAAGTAATAATATGTACATGGCAACATGCTATCGATATTATAAAGGTCATTGAACCTTTGAAGTTTGAACTACTTTGAAGAATACACATTAATGGCTGATTTATACGGAGTCAGTAACTGCCGTCAGTTGCCTACGGAGTCAGTGCTGACTACTGACCTGTCACTGCCATCGTGTAAATTGTTTTCAAGTCAGTACAGCACTATCGCGTCAGTAGTAATAGTGTTCTGTGGTACTGACTTCTAAATTCCCGCAGCTCGCTCCATATTTTTCGACGTCAGTCCGCTACCCCCACCACCCACGCCAGCGCAACTGTCACCGTGTAAATGCCGAAGTCAGTCGCTGCAGCGTTATTGTAGGCGGACCACGCTGCATCATAACAAAATTATATAAAATAAAAATTAATATTTTTTTAAAACTAAATAGGCAAATAAAAATTTAAAAAATGTTCCATATCTGCAATGACCCGAATATAAAATTATTTATATCATTTTGAAAAGATATAAAATTTTTAGCATCATGGCACAATCCAACTATTTTCCGTTGTTTTATTTTTCCGTAGATCTTACTCGGTATATTTATATGATTTTTTTTACAGTATGCTTAAAACTTGTTATACTATTGAAAACAGTAAATATAACAGTAAAATAAAATAACTAAAAGATGTAAAATAATAAGTTGTAATTGCTATGCACTCAAATTCAACAAAACTTTTGTTTTGTTGAATTGGAATGCATCTTTTAATTAAAATTAATTTATAACTCTGATTTTTTGCTGTTTTCGAGAATTCATTTATCCGCACTGACTTTACAGACGTGTGTACACCATAAGACTACTGACGTTACTACTGCCATCGTGTAAATTGTACGAGTAAGTTTAGCGGCAGCTACTGACCCCGTCTAAATCAGCCATAATGATCATGACAGCTTAAGCGGGCTGTACACGCTATGATAAATTGTAACAATTTATCGTAGCGTGTAAAGCTCCCATTATACAACTTTGAATCAAAATCCACGAATTGCTGTGCTAAAGAATAAAAAAAATGTACAATTACGATAAATATATATTTTTAGTAAATTTTGTACATGTTGTGATCTTGACAATGACAATAATTGATAATGCGGATATAGGATATATTATGTGAATGTAGTGTGAACAAGTGTGAATGTCACATCCTTTGGTCACTATGGGTTGCTTATGGGTCACATCATAGACTAGGTCACATCTTCTTTGTCTTAATTTGACATCATGACATGAATTTGACAGCTGAACTGAAAGATAAAACTAATTTGAATTTTCGTTGACCCAAGGAGCACCCTTTTTATTTTACATTGGATCGTCAGGAGCTTCGCCTACAGAAATAGAAATAAAAACATTTCCAACTTCGTTTCGTAAGCTCCTTTACAAGATGGCAGAGCAAGTACAGGTATTTTCTTTGTTAAATGAATCAGTTCGAACCAAGATGTGAGCATTAGGCGCTTGAAATTTTAAACGTCGTATGCGATTATAATACATTAGGTATATCATTTGTTTTAGGAACAACAAGTAAAAAAAGTAAAAAGGCATTTGGAAGGATGGCGGATGGCTCTTGTGCCTCTCAAATCAGTCCTTTTATGGGAACAACAATGGCATCCTTGCGCTATTTTCGCATCAGTATCCATTTTATTTTTTTCGATTTGGCTAATGGATCTTAACGCTTTAGCGACAATATCAGTTGTTGGTCTATTGTTTAACTTTATTGACTTCATAGTACCAATAATCTCTAACACTATTTGTGGTCCAAACTCTTGGACAGGCCAAAAGGAAAAACTGTTTGAAGAGATTTGTCGAAGCATTGTAATACATTACAATAAATTATTGAGCAACATCAAATCATTCTATTCCATGAGAGAAAACAGCCCATTAATGGTAAGTTCAGTTACGGTTAAAATTTAGATTATGGACCGTCGATTTATGGGGTTTCGAGTAAGGTTGCCAGATGGTCGGGATTCGTCGGGATTGTCCCGACATTTCGTATGATGTCCAGAGTCCCGAAAAAATACTAAATGTCCCGACAAATAACAACAAATCAAAAACCTCAAACTATCGCGATAATAATAATCTAAAATAAATTCCTTAAAAATGAAAATCATTTCATTCACCACTTAGTCTAGTCGATAAGTTGAAAATGGTCCAAAATAAAAATACTGCTCTTAAAATTATGTGTGATAGCTTATTGCATCCGGAATGACGCTTAGAAAAATGTTTTAAAAGTGTGTATTTAGTACATAAAAAAATGCACAAGTTACAAAAATTTAAAAAAGGAGAAAAATGGCCTTTATTTTTTGCCAATACCTATTTCATAAACTGTTCATATTTAAGAAATTTCAAAAAAAGATTCCAAAAGAGGAGGAAATTTCCAATAAAAAACTCCCTTTTATTCCCTAAAAACTTTATATTTCATAACATTTACATATTTGTACCGTTGGTCCCGACCATAATCCCAAAATCCCGACTTTTTGAAAATTTGTCCAGACATTTTAGTCTTCCCATCTGGCAACCCTAGTTTCGAGGGATGCGGGGGGGAGGAGGAGGAGGGAGGGCTAGCCCCCCAGTACCACTCCCACACATCAGAAACCTATAGTTATGGAGATACCATGGTTAAAGTTTTGAGATTAGAAGAAGAATTTAGATCGTTTGGCACGAATTTAAGGGCGAGAGTGGGAGGGGGGAAGCGGCGGTGGTCCCCCCAACCCCCCCATACCACTCGCGATACTAGGTAATGCACGATTCTTGAAAAAATAGAAAAATAAATCTCATAGATGTAACCTCAAAATTTGACAGTTAATCAGTATAAGTTCATTCCGTGACGGCTCCGGCAGGACAGCTTTTGTTACGCAAGGGCAGTCCTTTCGCCCTTACGTAACAAAACGCCAGACTGACAGACTGCGTTTATAAACATTTTTAAAATCATATCAAAATTTTTCGATTCAGCGGGATTTGAACCCGCGCCTTCTGACGTGAAAACGACGGTTTGCTTAAAAACCTAAATTATCATATCAAGAATTCGACCCAGCTTGATGTGGATCCATAGCTCAGTTGGCAGAGCACTGACACGGCACGTCAGATGGCGCGGGTTCAAATCCCGCTGGATCAAAAATTTTTGATATGATTTTAATTTTTTTTATGTATTCTTTTGTTTTCAGTATTACATAATATCCATCACCATGCTGTGCACCTTGGCTTGGATGGCTTCATCCATCAACAATATATTCCTGTTGTACATATTTTCTACCGTGGTGCTCCTTTGGCCTGGCATTCAACAACAAGGAATTTTTAATAGTCTCCTGTCATTAATTCACAAAACACCAAAAGTTGTTTTGAAATCAGATTAAATCCTTCTCCACTTTAATATTCTTTATAAAATTAGCTATTTATCACAGCTGAAGTTTTAAGGTCTTATACCTTGTGATCTCTTTTTATATTTGTGATATTTGAATATTACTAGACTTAACCTACTTTTATATCAAGAAATAAAATAGCGAGAAAAGGTAAGGGTTGCATAATTATGGAATTGCAGCTAGTATTGTATAGATGTTGTGCGTTGGTGTTTTGTTTTACATAAAAGAAAACAATTTTAATGTAAAGATTGTAATAATATAATATAGTGATGTATGAACTGGTCATTGTTTTAAGTTTAAGTAAGCTTGTTCGATGTGAGCTTTAAATGATTTTAGTTGGGTTGAATAAAAAAATATAATTATCATCTTTCTGTTTTTATGTCCCTTTAAGTTCATTTTATTCTTAGTGGTATGTTTATAATAAATAAAGCGTTTTACTAAGTCATGTATAGTAAGTTCAATTCATCTTTGCGCGCGGCGGCGGCGCTATGTGTAGGTAAACCTTGTATATATACAGTGACTGTTGCATGACAAGGGGTACAGTGAAGTAAAAATAAAGTTATTTAAAAAAAATTAAAATAAAAAATTATATCTCGGTGACAAATAGTATACATACATAAACTCCGCCTGTATCCCAGAGGGGTAGGCAGAGACAAGAAAATGACATTTGCCACGATCCTGACAAACCTAAGCGAAAACGCTTCATCAACATTCATTAGATGATTAGTCGTTGCATATTCTTTAATACTTGGAATAGTAACTATATGGATTTAAAAAATAATAATAATTTGTTATTGTGTTTATTGAACATATTAATCTGTATCGCTACTAGAAGAATAAAATGATAAATTTTCGGATTCGCTGCTTACACCAAGTTTAATTATTATTTCAGATTCCATATCAAAAATTCTTCTTTTTTTACGTGTTGACAAGTATTACGCCACATCTCTTCATTAATTTGACTAAAACGATCATTTATTAATTTCGTTATTCCAGTCACACTTTGTTCGATATTATGCGGAGCAATATAATTTTTTAAAATTCCCCATACATTTTCTATCGGGTTTAGTTCAGGATAATACGGCGGTAGTCGAAGAACTTTTATGTCATATGCATATGGCTGAAGTATGTCATCAAGCTTATGACAAATATGGTCTTCTTTTTTTTATCAAGTCATACAGTTTAATTTTTTTTATATGTGCATTATAAGTAATGTTTTTTTCTGTCAACCATCTATGCATTTCTGTTTTGCGGTCTTTATACGGAGATTTAAATTTGAAGTCAGTTTTTTTTTCATTCAGCCAATATATTTATTATTGTTCTCTCTGATACCCCCACTGCCATTGCTGTTCTCTTTCGCACACTGTTTAAATATTCATTCAATTTTGATATTAATTTGGACCTGCACTGCAAATTGGATCACTTACTGCAATATAACTATCTTTTCCTTTTTTAGAAACTCGAACACCTTGGAAATAGTTTCACGCGTGTCTAAAACAATCATAATACGTTCACTTTAAAAATAATATAAGTAGTTTTTAAAGTTAGTAATGTAGGTATACATTATTTATTCATAATAAACATAATAATATCGAAATTAGCACATTGAAAATATTTACCTGACTCCTTAAAAAAAAAATCCGTGAAGAACTAGACATTTTCTTTAACGACTGTACCGGTGGAAAATGACCAATAAGAAGACGTGTTTTGAAATTTCGAATGACGGCGGTCGCGGCACTGCTACACAAATTAAGGCTAAGCGCGCACTAGTGACTTGCCACCGTGACAATAAATTCTTTGTCACTGTCACGTCACCAAACTGTCGTGACTGCGCGCACTTGCAGTGACAGTTTCTTGCATTCGATAAGATGGATCTCGAAGAGACGGTTGTCTGTGTACTCGTTTTTAGAGATAGAAAATAAAAAAGGTGTGTGTGCGATTCACATACGCGATAGAAGTGAAACTTCTTTGCCAAACTAATTAAAAAAAACTAATTTGAAATTAGCGGCGTGCAGCGCGGCGCGCCCTTCCCTGTCGTTTTTCCATTGCATCCGGTTTGAAATCACAATGATTCTTAAGAAGTTTCACTTCAAAAATACAATGATAAAAAGTATTGGGTTCACCAGCTTTGGAGTGATAGGCTGATAAGTGGAAAGTTCTACACCATGTTTGCCAACCTACGTACATATGACACGTGACATTTTGTTGCTACTGCGCGCACGGTAATACAAATCTATGGACGTGGTGACAGTTACGTCACGGGCATATTGTAGTCCTCCGCGAACAAAAAGTCACCGAATTGTCACGTATCAAAATGCGCGCACCTTCATTAGGGATGATAGACGCGGCGACAGTAACGCAACAGTCACGGTGACAAAAGTCACTAGTGCGCGCTTAGCCTTATAATTACAAGCGCACGCAGACATAGAGCCCCGCGCAAAGAGGACTTGAACTAACTATATGTATGCTATATAGCCACATTGATGTATAAAAAACACAAATAAATATATACCTACTAGCTGACCTGGCTTCGTACCGCCTTTTTTTTTCTTAAATATAATAATTACATATACCAAAATAAAATATAGCCTATCTTTCAAGTTGGATCAAACTGCACACGGTGTGCAAATTTGATTAAAATCGGTTAAGTGGTTTAGGAGTCCATTGAGGACAAACATTGTGACATGAGATTTATATATATTATGATTACCATAATTATTAAGTAGATACCTAATCGTTTATCATAAATATAGAATGGAATAATTATTGACAGCACATTAAATAAATAATGAAACCCTCTAACAGAGTCCAGCTCTAACAATTCAGGTAAGTATCTTATTTAATTCGTTTCTTAAAAGTGGTAAGAGTTTTAGCCTCCCTAATACTAGTTGGCAAGGCATTCCACAGAATTATAGACTGCACTGTAAAAGAACAATTAAAGAATGTAGTATGATGAATAGGTATTTGCAGCGTAATTGTATCATTCGAGCGCAGTGCCTTGTCGGATTTACGTACTATGAACTTTTCTCTTAGATACTCTGGGGCCCGAGGATTTTTAAGTACACAATAAAGCAGCGACAGCATTCTAGTATTCCGGCGAAAACGGATTGGCAACCACTTGAGCTTTTTACGAAAATCGGACACATGATCGTATTTTCGCAAAGAAAATACGAATCTAATAGCTAAATTTTGGAGCCTCTCAAGTTTTGTTAGTTGTTGCTCAGTAAGGTCAGGATAGCACGCGTCGGCATAATCGAGATGAGAAAGGAAAAGAGATTCCGCGAGCGCAATTTTGGTAGAAGTAGGTAGCATGTCTCACTTATCTCACTTCTTTAATCTGCGTTGTCCAGTTCATATTCTCGTCCATATAAACGCCAAGATTTTTAACGCATTTACTATACGGTATGGTAATGTTGTTGATGAGCACCGCAGGTAAAGAAGCCCAGTTAACCCTCGAAATAAGAGCCCGACTGCCCAATACTATAACTTGCGATTTCACTGGACTTAATTTAAGGCCATGACAGCGACTCCATTCAGAAACAGCAGCAAGATCTTTATTAATTATAGTAATAGCCTCAGGCAAGTTTCCGAGTTCAGACTGAGCATAGATCTGCAAATCATCTGCATACAAATGGTAGAGAGAAGAAATGTTATTTGTGATGTTGTTAATGTAAATGGAAAAAAGAAGGGGTGATAAGACGCCACCTTGAGGCACACCGACAGGTAAATTAGACCAAGAGGAAAGATCCATTGCCATCTTTACTCTCTGCCGACGCCTCTGTAGATTACTACGAAACCAGCCAATCACTGATGGAGATACGTTAAGTGAACACATAGTACTAAGAAGTACGTCATGATCTACCGTATTAAAAGCATTACTGAAGTCTAATAGAGACAGAACAGTTAGCTTCCTGTTATCCATGCCATATCTGATGTCCTCAGTGACTTTAACAAGAGCAGTAGTCGTGCTATGTCCTTTTCTAAACCCTGATTGAAGTGGATTAAGAAGATCATTTTTCGTGATGTATAAAGTAAGTTGAAAGTGGACTAAGCGTTCGAAGACTTTGGAAAGAAAAGGAAGGATTTAAGAAACTTCCACACCTTTGCTGGGTTGCCGTTCTCAACCGATTTATGAATATGACGTCTTTGCGCATCTCTACACATCGTTTTACAGCGATTGCGTATTCTTACGTAATATTTAAGAAAAATAGTTCTTTTGGATTTTCCTCTTGGTTGTGCTGGCTTTACATACAAATTGATCTAAGTTTCATAGTTTTAATCCTAAAGGTCTAATTGAATCTGATGTAGGTTGTATGTAGTAAAATTCTGTCTACATAATTTTGTACACATATAATCAACTCAGATTAAGTTGCGGGTGTATAATTAAAACAAAGATATTTGTTTGAATATGTCAAATATATTTCATCAAAACTCTTATTTCATCTACAGCTTAAAAATAAGTTAATGGACAAGCAGAAAACTTAATGCACAATATCACATTTTCTCTGATGATTCAGCATCATGTTCATTATCTGAAAATTTTATCACATTTAACTACTTATCTTACTTATTTGTTTCATTTTCTCTAACATGAAGAAGATAATTAAAAAAAAATAGCCTCATAATGTAAAATAATGGAGTGATACATACAATAACGGAAACTATACATAAAATGTTGCTTTATATAAATAATTTAAGTATGTCTTTAAAGTAAATGTAAACAATGTTATAAATGAGTAATGTGACTTCTCCAAAAAACTATTTAACTATTTTGATTCTCAGTGATAGTGAAGCCAGGTTTTACATTGCAAGTTTTAGCTTTAGTGACTAGCGGCGCGACTGCGAGAGGCCCACCGTCATCGTGTTCTACCAAATAACTGTTGGACTTACTCTCACTCGATGAGCCCGCTTTTAGTAAATCTTCTGACACTAGTGTCGTCGTGAATCTACTGCCCGACACGCCCGTCTGCGAGTTGTGATTACTTTTCTGGGCACTATCAGTATATCTTCTACTCCCATTGTTAAGTTCAACATTATTTTTCGATATATTATCATTACTCTGTAAGTTCAGCAATTCTAAATTATTACCGTACTGCAAGCGATCTTTAACACATTTATTTTTAATGTCACTCTCTATGTTAAAGTTTTTACTACTTGAGGGTATATCTTTATAAAACGTCTCCTTAGTTTCTTGGAAACTGAGACCGTACAAGTCGAGGGGCGCGGAGCTCGTAGAGGCTCCGCTGTAGTCTATTTTCGTCGAGCTGTCGGAGTCGTGGGAGCTGAGGTCGTTTTTAATTACTTTCATCAAGGAACCGCTGCCATCGACTGACAATGTTTCCTCGTCGTCTTCACCTTCGGCACTCTACAAATCAAATCATGTACGTTTAAAATCTTTAATCAATTAGTCACGTGATGTTTTAGGAACTATATAACCCCCTACCCTCCCTTGCTGATACGTGGTAAGATTTTATACTATCCTCCCTCATACCCTAAAATAACGTATATTTTTTTGTGAAAAGTATATTGAAATTTTCAGAATATTATCTTTAAAGTTTAAACACAGATATAAAAAGTATTGTGATACAAGCTTCACAGGTTTTTTGTTGGTTATTTTTAATGTCTAGAAAGCGCCCGTTCACCGAAAAATAAATACACGTGATATCTTATTACGCACTCCTAGTGACATTTTGTCTTATTACACCCTCCTTGTGATATTTTGTCTTATTACACCCTCCTTGTGATATTTTGCGATCGACGCTCGCGTGACTAATGGACGACCCCTTACCAGTAAGTCGTGATCGGTGAGCGAGCCGGCGGTGGCCTCGTTGCTGTTGAACTCCAGCTCCGACGCGGCCGACACCGGCGTCACGTCGCCGCTAATAGACGAACCTGCGGAGCGGGACACAACACCTTTATTACTATCGCGACTTTTACATTAGCACTCATTTAATAATTATCATGTCTGTACATGCAATATGGTTTTATTATACTTATAGATTTAGTTAAATACTATGTGTAAAGTTTACACCATGCATCTGGGACTTTAGCGGAAGTATATTAATCGATGCTGTAGCGTGCAGTGAACGATGATATCATGCAGACACCAGACAGACTGAATTGTAGTGCAGATAAATCTACCGAAAAAATATTATTTTTGAAGAAGTAAAATTGTAACAAAACTAAATGTTGCTCGCATTGAAATCACGTCTAAAATTAAGTACCTAGTTTAAAATAATGTTGGTGTATTTATTTACTATTCGTTATACACATACTAGTATAATTTCCATCATTTTGAAATAGTAGTATCGACTGTATCGACAGTGTACCTACGCATTCTGACAAACGATGCTTTATTAGAACTTCTTGTTCATGTAGTGTGGTGCCGGGCGGATGGTGGTGGGTGCTAGTAGTGGTTAGTGGTAGGTGGTAAGTGGTAGGTGAGTGGTGGGTGGTGTGTCGCGGTACCTGCGGCGCGCGCTAGCAGGCCGGAGCTGAGCGCGCACAGCGTGGCCGCCTCCCCCTCCCACTCGGGGAGTTTGCTCGCCACATTTCTACTCCAATTGCTACTGGAATCCATAACGTTAAATCGCACGACCCCTCCTGAGGGTCTGCCCTGTGTGTTCTCGGCGACAGATTTTGTAATCGACTTTTTTAAGTTATTTTTTGTTTGTTTATGAAATAAATGCTCTCGAGTCGAATACAAATCCCCACGATTCGATTAAGTCACATATGTAGCAACATAAAAGACTAATTAAAACATTAAGATGAAAATGATTTATTGTGTCTATTAAACAAAAATCAAAAAGCCTTTAAAATTAGCACTTATTGCTGGCAGCACAGTCAAACGATGAGCGAAGTCGGATCTTAAAAAAGTATTCCGAATTATAATCAAAATAAGCAATTGCCAATTAAAAAAATCATGATCAGGTCTTATATCCCACAAGGCTTAAGAAAATTTTCCGTTTTCTGGAGCACCCGTATTCACTGGACCAGTGTTATTCGGAAGACATATTTAAGGTTAGCAAGTGACAACCAAACGCTAAACTGAACCGCTAAAGTGTGCATTCCTCCGTTTACATCGATATTCACACATGCACTTTGGGGATTCGGTGTAAACGGTGGAATTTTATCAAATTTTTTTTTACCTCTCCGAAGAGTTGTTCTTATTTTCTGAATTAGAAGCGTAATTAGAATTTGGTGATGAGGGTTCGGCAGAAGACAGACCGCTAGGCAGTTCGCAGGATGACGACATCAGAGAGGAGGGACCGCTCCAACCCACGCCTAGTTGAATTTTACACATTAATATAAGCATAATTTAGAAAAACGATTTATTAAAACTTGTTTCTGTTCATAAGCACTTTTATTCGCAATTTTGTTTCAAGGTTGTATTAGTGAGGAATGAGGATGTTTAAAAAATATGTTTACAAAGTTATCGGATTATAGTCCAGTCATTTGGTAGTTTTACCTGGAAAGTTTTCCGGTAGTTTGAAAATTGGTGATTTTATAGATTTCGACGTGCTCTTTTCGAATTTTCACTTTGCCACCTCGTATCTTTGCCGCTCGCGCCGCCATATTGGAAAAATGGCGCTCAAATACAGTTTTTTGAGAATAACTCCGTTCCAACTCATTTTATGATAAAAATAGTTAAGTAATAAATTAACCTAGAGAAAATTTCATACAATTTATGTAGTGACCTTTTTTTGTGAAATCAATAGTTTCAGCGTACGAGATCTGCAAATTCCACTCTAACACGCGTTTACGTGTCATAATTATATTTCGTTAAGTCCAGTCGACAAGTTTTGAATATATATTTTTTTTAATTTGAAAAAAATTATGGTGTATTCTAAACACTATAAATATTTAATTCCCGTTGGAAATTTTACTTAAACTTAATTTTTCAACAAGTTAAACGATTGTTAACAAATAAAATTTTCTCCTCTCCAGAAAAATCATCACTTTTTGTAAAAATCACCAGTTTTTATACAAACACAAATATTATTATAAACAAAGTATGAATATTCTTTTAACATTAATGCCGTGATCTTGCTAATTATGTATTTAAGAAAGTCTCTACGAAGCGAAAATTTTTGACGACAATGTTTAAACATTTTTTTTTTTCATTTACAATTGAGACGTAATTTCGAGAAAATTTTGTTCGTCAACAATCGTTTAACTTGTTGGAAAATTAAGTTTAAGTAAAATTTCCAACGGGAATTAAATATTTATAGTGTTTAGAATATACCATAATTTTTTCAAATTAAAAAAAAATATATATTCAAAACTTGTCGACTGGACTTAACGAAATATAATTATGACACGTAAACGCGTGTTAGAGTGGACTTTGCAGCTCTCGTACGCTAAAACTATTGATTTCACAAAAAAAGGTCACTACATAAATTGTAGGAAATTTTTTCTAGTTTAATTTATTACATAAGTTCTATTTTTATCATAAAATGAGTTATAACGGAGATATTCTCAAAAAACTGTGTTTGAGCGCCAATTTTCCAATATGGCGGCGCGAGCGGCAAAGATATGAGGTGGCAAAGTGAAAATTCGAAAAGAGCACATCGAAATCTATTAAATCACCAATTTTCAAAACTACCGGAAAACTTTCCAGGTAACGCCTTATCATAAAATGAGTTGGAACGGAGATATTCTCAAAGAACTGTGTTTGAGCGCCAAGTTTCCAATATGGCGGCGCGAGCGGCAAAGATACGAGGTGGTAAAGTGAAAATTCGAAAAGAGCACATCGAAATCTATTAAATCACCAATTTTCAAAACTACCGGAAAACTTTCCAGGTAACGCCTTTTTTGAGCACCAAATGTCTGTACTATTTAGTAATTTATGAACTTAAGAAGTAATAAAGAAATCATATATGAGTATTGATTAGGTAGGAAAAGTCAGATTAGGTAAAAAGACACCATCTTATATCATTTGATAACATCGGATAAGAGTCGTATGAGGTCGGACAATTTCGTAAAAGCCGAGGATCACGGGGTGGTAGGTGGGTGTCACGGGGTGCTGAGAGGGTGTCACGGGGTAGTGTAGTGGGTTGGTGTCACGGGGTGGTGGGTGTGTGTCACAGGGTGGTGGGTGTGTCACGGGGTGGTGATAGGGTGTCACGGGGCGCTGAGAGGGTGTCTCGGGGTGCTGTGAGGGTGTCAAGGAGTGGTGGGTTGGTGTCACAGGGTAGTGGGTGGGTGTCACGGGGTGCTGAGAGGGTGTCACGGGGTGCTGAGAGGGTGTCACGGGGTGCTGAGAGGGTGTCTCGGGGTACTGAGAGGGTGTCAAGGAGTGGTGGGTTGGTGTCACGGGGTGGTGGGTGGGTATCACGGGGTGGTGGGTGGGTGTCACGGGGTAGTGGGTGGGTGTCACGGGGTATTTGGTGGGTGTCACGGGGTATTTGGAGGGTATCACGCGTAAGGCAGGGCGGGTCGTTACTGTTGGTGGGCGAGGGCTGCTTGGGCGCGGGAGGCGTGCCCAGCAGTACGGGCGCCGCCGTGACTCGCTCGAGGAAGGCGTCCAGCTGGCGCAGCGACAGCGCGTTGTGGAGCGTCTCCAGCGGCCGGATGGCGGGCACCCCTCCGAACCCCTCCAGTGCCGCTGTGGACCCACCACTCACTTGAAATCTCAGCTCGACGTATAGCTTTCGAAAGTATTGTTTCCATTGTTTATATAATTATGCAATTGTCATACGTTAAAATACGTAGAGGACGTTTAAAGATAAGCTAAGTTATTGAGGCACGGCAAGAAATATCTTACTTAAAATCTCGAGCAGCCAAATATGGAGAAGCCTTACAGATGATCGCAGCCAAATAATACTGATCTCAAATAGTAGTGTTCCTGTGGTAAGGGTGTGTTCAAGTATTACGTAACGCAAATTTGGGGGGAGGGGGGGGGGGGGGTCGAAGAACTCGTTATTTAACATTGTTTTTTATTTAATTAAAAAACCTAGGGTATTAAAATCTATTTTTTTATTTATTTATTACTACCGCAAACACGATTAAAACAATAACAAAAGTAATTTAGCGACTTTCCAGTTAGTTTGCGCAACATAGTTGTGACATTTGTGTAAAAACGGTCATTTGGGTGTTACGTCACGTTTATTTAGTAAGGGGGGAGGGGGGTGTACAGGAAAACGTTACCGAGCGTTACATGGGGGACAGGGGGGGGGTCAAAAATCTCCAAAATTTGCGTTACGTAATACTTGAACAATGTAGCTAGACCTCCTGGCGAGTGTGGCGTTGCCGGCGTCTATAAGTTACGGTAATCGCTTACCATCAGGTGAGCCGTACGCATGTTTGCCGACCTAGTCGTATAAAAAAGCGAACTTTGACGTACTGTTGCTAGCGGTGGCGGTTGGGATCATGACGCGCAGGTTGGGCGCCGAGCTGGAGCCGGAGATGACGGCGGTGCTGAAGAGCCCCGCGGCGCCGGTCAGCTTCCCGCGCGCTCCCAGCCCCAGCATCTTGAGGTAGCTCATCTGGCCGGCGATGCTGTGCCGCTGGCGCCGCCCTGCGCCCCACACGCTACAGGCCGCGGCCTCGGCCCCCGGCGGGCCCCCGCCCGGCCCCCCGGAGCCCGACTGCGGCCACGAGCGGCCCCCGAACGTGATTGCGGACAGCGGCAGCTCGTTAGTGGACGACTCGACGCCCTCGACGTTCACGAGCGGCGTCGGAGGAGTCGGGGTGAGCGGGGGAGGTGGTAGTGCGAGTGGGTCTGACCGTGGGGGTTACGCGAGCGATACGATACGAAATGCGACGGACGGTTACGTGACGAATGCGAGAGGGGTATCGTTAGAGACAGGGTGGTGATAAAAGAAAATACATTAGTATCTCGTTTTAGAAGAAGGTACCATTATATATAAAGTATCCTCGTAATATATTATATAATTATAGAATATCGAGTAATAGTGTGCGTCGAAGCGTGCCGGTAATGACAGATTACGATAGACCGCGGTCGAAATGATCCGAATTCCAAAGCGCACCGTGTGCGTTGTTGGACCACTGTTTGGCCAAATGTTAGTCTCCTAGTCACTAGACTTCTCTCTCGTTCACACGAATATGACCGAAAAAGAAAAGTCGCAACGGTTACTAACATTTTTTTGCAATCTTTTGTTTCGACTAATTTGTAGGTATAGTTTTATTCTATTTATCGTTATTGGTTAAACATGTCATGCAAAACTCAAACAATAGTCAAACGAACACACATTCGCGAGGAGCAAGAATGCAACGCAAACACACACAAAATCGTCGACCAGAATGAGCTTAAATTGACAGCGATGCGCTGCCGAGGCGATGTTTCTACACACTCCAAAATACATAAGTCAAATAATACACAAAATTATAAAAATAAACATATCACATTTTACAGTAGTGAACTGAAAGTTGAACCTACATTTAAAAAAAAATACTAAAAGTAAAATCCTTGCAGAATAAAACTACTCTTGTGATAAAAGATACAGTTAAGTTTGACACAAAAGAAATAATACATGCAATTTTTTTTTTTTTTTTATAAAAAATGTCTTGGAATATCAAAAATGGGCGTAACAAAGCAGTTACCGAGAAATCTGAGGTACCAAATATGACATTAAAATCTGATCAAACATCAGAGAAAGATAAGAAAGTATAGAAATAATAGATTTATTTACCTAGCTTGTCTGTCAAATCTGTCAATGAATGCCTCAATGAATGCTTAAATGTAATAAAATAACTTCGACGTGAGGTAGACTGTATGTGAGACAAAAAAAAACCAGAACGTCGAAGTCACATCTTACACATTACAAGTTACTTAAAATACAAAGTAAAAATCTTTTAAATAGCAACAGAGAGAAAACATTATTTACTTCCTACACTAATACAGGACACTAATAGGATAAATAATTTCTTACTAAATATATCTTTTTTCAGTCCAATACTTATTACCCGAGTGCCGTTAATTAAAGCACACCAAGATATAGCTCTGCTGGCTGGTAAAAACATTAGTATATGTAACAATAACTATACAATTAAAGAATTTACACAACTTTTAGTTTTGTAATTCATATTAGTTTCAGTTGCAAGTGCCATATCAATTGCAATTAATAGTTTTAGTGTCAGCTGTCGTGTCACGGCAAGGCACTTGTGGAGTTGAAGATAAAAAACGATTTGAAAGAAAGAAAATCTTTTTTGTTTGTCATTTGTGTGTGTGTTTCCTTATTTGTTATTTTCACTACTAATTAAATCTAAAGTCAAAAATTATTTTATATTAAGTAGAAGTAAAGAAAGTATTTTATTATAAATATTTTTTATTTAATTACAATTAAATAAAAATTCTATTCATTGCTTAAAAAATGGCAGAAGCGTTATTATTTTTCTAAATTAAAGAATCCCTTCTCAATTGTTGGACAATCTATTAAAGCTCTTCTATTTACATCTTCAGTGAAAGATACAAGTTTCTTGGAAGCGATGACATATTTAATTCACATAATTATAATAGATGTTAAGTAATGGCTACAAATGTTCCTGCTTGTCCGTGACACGAAACAGTTAGTCAGCTACTCACGCGTCTCTATGTGCTTGTGTGTTTGTGTGTCTTACCATTGTCGTGGGTCTGCTTGTGTTGGTCGTAACTACGCGCGCGTGGCTGTGGCTCTTCGATGTCTTTCGTTTCCTTTTCCTCCCTCTGATAGCGAAAATATTAATTTTGTAAAATTACTTCGGCATTCATTGTCTATAAAAATGTGATATTTTTTTTGGAGAATTATTTCATTGTCGCTAAAAAAGTGCACTGGTCATTGACATAAGGAATAATTAAATTTATTTTCAGTAGTATCTGCAATACCTAGTCGTCGGTGGACTCCACTACACTACTCCACCGGGTGGAGTAGTAAGTAAATTAAAAATAATAATAATAATTTATTCAGAAATATGTTTACATAAAATGAAACCGTTGTTGGGACATCCTTTTAAGTAAGTGTTTTACCTGTGTCAGGATGTCCCGTTCTTCCATATTCATATCTACTTATAAAACATTATCATATTTAAACAAATACAAGAGAAAAAAACAAAAGAGTTTATTCATGTGTTTATGTGTGTGTGTGTGTGTGTGTGTGTGTGTGTGTGTGTGTGTGTGTGTGTGTGTATGTGTGTGTGTTGTGTTTGGTATATGTTTAGGTAATTACTTCAAGTAAAGCCTCAGTCTCTTCATAATTTAGTTTTGTAAGCCATTCGGTTAGTGATTTTTTAAGTTTGTAAGAATTTAAAGAATACTAGCTGACCTGGCGAACTTCGTACCGCTTTATTTTTTTTCTTAAATATAATAATTACCTATATCAAAATAAAATATAGCCTATCTTTCAAGTTGGCTCAAACTGCACACGGTGTGCAAATTTCATTAAAATCGGTTAAGTGGTTTAGGAGTCCATTGAGGACAAACATTGTGACACGAGATTTATATATATTAAGATATTTTTAACAAATTGTTTATCTTTATATTTTTTCAAGGTTGTCTGGTAGAAATCGCTTACCTAGCGATAAGACCGCCTTTGTGCATATTATTATTTTGTAAGTTTTATTTTTTTGTATACCTTATATGTAAACTTGTATGCACAATAAAGTATAATTATTTATCTTTATCTTATCTTCTTGTATACATGAACCGATTTTTTTGCGTATTGTTGACAAGCAAATTTAGTTTTAGCAATAGACGTTTCAATTATAATATTTAATCTTCTTTTTGTTTTAGTGCTAACATCTATACTCGCTGTTTTATGTACACTTAGTATCAGCTGTAATATATTTATCCTTCTCACACTCAGTATCTTATCCATATAGTATAGCTCTTTTGCGGGGAATTGGTAAGATTTACCGTACATAACTTTTAACAACGCCCTTTGACTACGTTCTAGTTCAAGGAATTTAATTTTGACGCTCCTCCCCATACTGGTATGCAATAGGAAAGTAATGATTGAGCAAGGGCTGTATAAACTTGGTTTAGAACGTTTTTTGATGTGACATGTCTTAGAGTTTTAAAGATATAAATAAGTTTTCTAATTCTGCCAGATAATAAGTTCTATATGAGAATGCCAAGAAAATCTTTGATCAATGACTATACCTAAATATTTAGTTGAATCTATTTTATCAATGGTGGGACACGTACATATTAAGCTATACATGGAACAGTGACGTATTTGTAGTTTTGATGATATAGGTTGAGTTTTTTTATTTATTGAAAAACACATATAGCATTTCTTATCTGTGTTAAGTGTCAGAAAGTTAGACCTAGGCCAACTAGATACTTTTCCTAAGCCAGTTTCAGCAGTACAGTGAACCTCTTTCCAAGTTTTGCCATGAAAGACTATTGCTGTGTCATCTGCATAGGAATAGATCTGTCCTTTATCTATTTTAAAGTTACATAGGTCGTTTATGTATATTAAAAACAATGTAGGTCCTAAGACACTACCTTGTGGGACTCCGTAGGTTATTTCAAGTTCTGTACTGGTGTATTCCCCTATTCTTACACGCTGGATCCCACCACTTAAATAGTCCCTCATCAAATCAAGCTGATTTCCTCTAATACCAATACGCTCTAACTTTTTTAAAAGGAAGGAGATCGATACTGTATCAAAGGCCTTTTTTAAGTTAAGGAGGACAGTTAAACACTTATTTTTACGATCGAGTTGGTTGACAATGTGTGAAGTTAAGTCTAGAATAGCATCCTGCATACACTTACGTTTCCTGAATCCATATTGCGAAGTCGATAAATATTAAATTTATTGAGGTATTGAATTAGTCTATTATTAATTAATTTTTCCATTACTTTAGAGATACCTGTTAAGACTGAAATTGGTCTGTAGTTATTTATTTGAGCTGTATCTCCATTTTTATATACAGGAATAATTATAGATTGTTTCATGAGTAGAGGAAAAATACCTTTAGTAAAACAGAGATTTGCTAAACAAGTTAAAATGGGAACTATTAAGTCTTTAGAATTTTTTTAAAAATTTTGTAGGGATATTATCATGACCAGAAGCACTATCTATCTTTAAGTTCATGATGATTGAACTAACTTCTTCTTGATCTGTATGAAAAATAATAAAAGATGACGATATCGTGTAAAATTTTGTTTTTATTTATTATTTCTTTAGCAAAGTTAGGTCCAATATTAGCAAAGAAGTTATTTATAGCACTAACTGCTTTTACAGGACATGGATCTATATCCAGTAATCATGAATTCGTTGATTTTGATTTTTTTTTAATTAGTTCAGTTTTATATTATTCAACAGAACTTTTGGATTTCTATCTAATAATAATGTCCTATCATATTTACGTTTTAGCTTTTTAATTAAATTATTACAGAAATTTGCGATATCTTTTATATGTTATTTTAAGTATTTCTCTGTCAGGATTTTATTTTTTAGATGTTTTTGCATTTTATTCCTGTTACGTATACAGCGTAATACTTTGAGTTGTCCATGGTTTTATAGTTCTTTCTGTCTTAGGTAAGTTTTGTATATGTGTATTTTCTTGTAAAGATTCAGTGATTTTTGTAGTAAGAATTTCAAGTAAACTATTTGGGTTTTCACAATGTGGTAGAGAGGATAAGTTTTTTTTTTGCAAGCGATATAAGCGCCTTGTCTAAGTCAATGTATGTTTTCGCTTTGTAAACCTCTCTAGTAAACTCATATTTTGTCAGACTACAAAATACCATTAAGATGATCTGTAATTGTAGTATTCAATACTACAACATTAGCATTTCTTTTTTTCTGTTAAGTTTTAAAATGCAGTGATCTAAGCAGCTATTGTTTCTAGTAGGAAAAATATGTCCTGGTAACAGTCCAAACTCCAAGTAAGTGATAATAAAAAATTTAAAACCGGGGAAGAGGGAGAAGGAGAGAGCAGTGGACTAGCAAGTCTCAAGCAGGCGGCCGGTTCCAAGTGTGTATCTGGTGTAGTGGGTGTAGTCAGGTCGGTTTAGTCGGTGCGGTCGGTGCTATAGGTGCGGTAGGTGCTTTAGGTGCGGTAGGTGCGGTCGGGGCTTTAGGTGGGGTAGGTGCGGTCGGGGCTTTAGGTGCGGTAGGTGCGGTCGGGGCTTTAGGTGGGGTAGGTGCGGTCGGGGCTTTAGGTGCGGTAGGTGCGGTCGATGTGGTCGGTGCGGTAGATGCGGTCGGTGCTGTAGGTGCGGTCGATGTGGTCGGTGCGGTCGGTGTGGTCGGTGCGGTCGGTGTGGTAGGTGCGGTTGGTGTGGTCGGTGCGGTCGGTGTGGTCGGTGCGGTCGATGTGGTCGGTGTGGTTGGTACGATCGGTGCTGTAGGTGCGGTCGATGCTGTAGGTGCGGTCAGCGCTGTAGGTGCGGTCAGCGCTGTAGGTGCGATCGCTGCGGTAGGTGCGGTCGGCGCGGTATGTGCGGTAGGTGTGGTCGGTGCAGTCGATGTGGTCGATGCGGTCGCTGTGTTCGGTGTGGTAGGTGCGGTCGGTGCTGTAGGTGCGGTCGGTGCTGTAGGTGCGGTCGGCGCAGTAGGTGCTGTAGGTGCGGTAGGTGCGGTCGGTGCTGTAGGTGCGGTAGGTGCGGTAGGTGCGGTCGGCGCGGTAGGTGCGGTCGGTGCGGTAGGTGCTGTAGGTGCGGTCGGTGCAGTCGGTGCGGTAGGCGCGGTCGGTGCTGTAGGTGCGGTCGGCGCGGTAGGTGCGGTCGGCGCGGTAGGTGCTGTAGGTGCGGTCGGTGCGGTAGGTGCTGTAGGTGCGGTAGGTGCGGTCGGTGCAGTCGGTGCGGTAGGTGCTGTAGGTGCGGTCGGTGCGGTAGGCGCGGTAGGTGCGGTCGGTGCTGTAGATGCGGTCGGCGCGGTAGGAGCGGTAGGTGCTGTAGGTGCGGTAGGTGCGGTCGGTGCGGTAGGTGCTGTAGGTGCGGTCGGTGCGGTAGGTGCGGTCGGTGCTGTAGGTGCGGTCGGCGCGGTAGGTGCGGTAGGTGCGGTCGGTGCGGTAGGTGCTGTAGGTGCGGTCGGTGCGGTAGGTGCTGTAGGTGCGGTAGGTGCTGTAGGTGCGGTCGGTGCAGTCGGTGCGGTAAGTGCTGTAGGTGCGGTCGGTGCGGTAGGCGCGGTAGGTGCGGTCGGTGCTGTAGGTGCGGTCGGCGCGGTAGGAGCGGTAGGTGCTGTAGGTGCGGTAGGTGCGGTCGGTGCGGTAGGTGCTGTAGGTGCGGTCGGTGCGGTAGGCGCGGTAGGTGCGGTCGGTGCTGTAGGTGCGGTCGGCGCGGTAGGTGCGGTCGGCGCGGTAGGTGCGGTAGGTGCGGTAGGTGCGGTCGGTGCGGTAGGCGCGGTAGGTGCGGTAGGTGCGGTCGGTGCAGTCGGTGCGGTAGGTGCGGTCGGTGCTGTAGGTGCGGTCGGCGCTGTAGGTGCGGTCGGTGCTGTAGGTGCGGTCGGCGCGGTAGGTGCTGTAGGTGCGGTAAGTGCGGTCGGTGCTGTAGGTGCGGTAGGTGCGGTCGGTGCGGTAGGTGCAGTCGGCGCGGTAGGTGCTGTAGGTGCGGTCGGTGCGGTAAGTGCTGTAGGTGCGGTCAGTGCGGTCGGTGCGGTAAGTGCGGTAGGTGCGGTCGATGCGGTAGGTGCTGTCGGTGTGGTAGGTGCAGTCGGTGCGGTCGATGTGGTCGGTGCAGTCGGTGCGGTCGATGTGGTCGGTGCTGTCGGTGTGGTAGGTGCAGTCGGTGCGGTCGATGTGGTCGGTGCAGTCGGTGCGGTCGATGTGGTCGGTGCGGTAGGTGCTGTCGGTGCGGTCGATGCAGTAGGTGCGGTCGGTGCGGTCGGTGTGGTCGGTGTTGTCGGTGCGGTAGGTCCGGTTGGTGCGGTAGGTGCAGTAGGTCCAGTCGATGTGGTCGGTGCGGTAGGTGCTGTCGGTGCGGTCGATGCGGTAGGTGCGGTCGGTGTGGTCGGTGCGCTAGGTGCGGTCGGTGTGGTCGATGCAGTAGGTACTGTCGGTGTGGTAGGTGCGGTCGGTGCAGTAGGTGTGGTCGGTGCGGTCGATGTGGTCGGTGCAGTGGGTGCTGTCGGTGCAGTCGATGTGGTCAGTGCGGTAGGTGCGGTCGATGTGGTCGGTGCGGTAGGTGTGGTCGGTGCGGTCGATGCGGTAGGTGCGGTCGGTGTGGTCGGTGCGGTCGGTGTGGTCGATGTTGTCGGTGCGGTAGGTCCAGTCGGTGCGGTAGGTGCAGTAGGTCTGGTCGATGTGGTCGGTGCGGTAGGTGCTGTCGATGTAGTCGATGCGGTAGGTGCGGTCGGTGTGGTCGGTGCGGTAAGTGCGGTCGGTGCGGTAGATGCGGTAGGTGCTGTCGGTGTGGTAGGTGCGGTCGGTGCGGTAGGTGTGGTCGGTGCGGTCGATGTGGTCGGTGCAGTGGGTGCTGTCGTTGCGGTCGATGCGGTCGATGTGGTCAGTGCGGTAGGTGCTGTCGGTGCGGTAAGTGCGGTCGGTGTGGTCGATGCGGTAGGTGCGGTCGGTGTGGTCAGTGCGGTCGGTTTGGTCGATGTTGTCGGTGCGGTAGGTCCAGTCGGTGCGGTAGGTGCAGTAGGTCCGGTCGATGTGGTTGGTGCGGTAGGTGCTGTCGGTGCGGTCGATGCGGTAGGCGCGGTCGGTGTGGTAGTTGCGGTCGATGTGGTCGGTGCGGTAGGTGTGGTCGGTGCGGTAGATGCTGTTGGTGTGGTAGGTGCGGTCGATGTGGTCGGTGCTGTAGGTGTGGTCGGTGCGGTCAGTGCGGTAGGTGCGGTCGATGTGGTCGATGCGGTAGGTGCGGTCGGTGTGGTCGGTGCGGTAGGTGCGGTCGATGTGGTCGGTGCGGTAGGTGTGGTCGGTGCGGTAGGTGCTGTTGGTGTGGTAGGTGCGGTCGATGTGGTCGGTGCGGTAGGTGTGGTCGGTGCGGTCGGTGCGGTAGGTGCGGTCGATGTGGTCGGTGCGGTCGGTATGGTAGGTGCTGTCGATGTAGTCGATGCGGTAGGTGCGGTCGGTGTGGTCGGTGCGGTAAGTGCGGTCGGTGCGGTAGATGCGGTAGGTGCTGTCGGTGTGGTCGATGCGGTAATAATAATAATAATGATAACTGCTTTATTTGCGGTCGACGCGATAGGTGCGGTCGGTGTGGTCGGTGCGGTAGGTCCTGTCGGTGTGGTCGGTGCGGTCGATGTGGTCGATGTGGTCGGTGCGGGCGATGTGGTCGGTGCGGTAGGTGCGGTCGATGTGGTCGGTGCGGTACGCACGGGCGGGTCGCAGGGCGCGCGCGCTCGCAGCTCCTCGTTGAGGCGCGCAGCGAGCGCCGATGCCTCGTGCCCGCTCACCGTGTAGTGCAGGTTGCTGTGGCCATAAGAAGGATTCCTTATTAAAGTTAAACTTCTTTACGCACACGACACGCTTGACTTGGGTAGTAAGCTTGTGAGAGCGTTACGAATTGTGATCGAGCGAGGAGAACAGTCGTGTGGTCTAAAGCACATTCGTTTTTTAGTACATTACTTGTTCATGGTCAATGTCCTTAGCCTTAGTTATAACTAGTTGTATAAACTAAAATCGCAGTAAATTACATGTAAATCGATTTAATATTGATGCAAAAAGACAAACCATATTTTATTTATGGCTGAATATTTAAATAATTAAAAAAAAAAAAACTCATTGGTTATTACTTGATTGATCAAAATAGCTTTATTCTTAATTCCGTTTAATTTATTTCAAAATATAAAACAGATGTGTCGAAGTGAATGCTAATACTCATTTAGTTGTATGACAAATATTCGCAAAATCATGTAAAATTCGAAATGTTTCGTTGCGTCGTAAAAATAAAAACAGCTATCGAAAATAATTATATTTATACAACATCTTCTACCCAGCTCACTTACCAAATAGGTATAGGATCGGAGGGTTTCAGCTTCGATTTGGAAACCTTCTTCGGTGAAAATGTACAATCCATTTCATCAAGATTATCCTAAAATTTATTTTAAAAAATTAGAAATACAATAACCTTCATACTTGGCATAACTTTGTTAGTGTTTGAATTAATTCGTAGCGTTTTTAACTTTACAAAAAATTATTAATTTAAATACAAAAAATCCCTTATTGAAAATATTTCCCCATGACTTTGTGCGCTTGGGATTGTCGTAATGAATCCATTTTTCATCACCAGTGACGATTCGGTGTGAAAATCCCTTTCGTTTCCGTCGTTTTAAGTAGCAATTCACAGATTAAAGAACGCCTCTCCATGTCCCTCTCTTTTAATTCATATGGGACCCATTAACCTTGCTTATGGGTCATTTACAAAGTTTTGAGGCGTTTACTTACCGTTGATATATCAACTGCCAATGACGTAACCAATTCCTGAAGCGTTTGACATGAGTCTTCATTGAGCAATTCCTCCAATTCTTCATCTTCAAACTTTTTCGGCTGCCCAGGTCGTTCTTTATCTTTCAGATCGAAATCACCGTTTTTGAAACGTGAAAACCACTTTCTACATGTTTGCTCAGCTAGAGCATGCTCACCATAAACATCCACTAAAATTCGATGACTTTCGGCAGCACTTTTATTCATATTAAAATAATGAAGCAAAACTCCCCGCAAAAATACTTTATCCGGCACAAATTTTGACATCTTTAATGAATTACGGAGTGTTGTTGTTTACGTTAAAAAAAAAATAATGATCCTAATGAAAGCTGTTTCACATAAAGTAGATAACTTTAGGTACCAACGGAATCCTGTGCTATTTGCGCTATCTTTTTTAAAACGCTACGAATTAATTCAAACACCTCTGTATTTATGAACTGATTGAAATTCATGTTCAACAAACACTAAATGTTAAGTGAAGCTTACTACAATATACTAGTGACAACTGAAAACCACATATAAATGAGGCCACCAGAACCAGAGCGGCCCAAACCACAATTTGTGATATGGCGTTAAAAAAATTGTTGTGGCATTTTGATTCTTAAAACAATATAATTAGAGCATAGTGGCCCAGATCACTTGGGTCGCTATAGTATTAGCCGCCATTACGGCTCATGTGACTTGGGCCACTCTGGTCTTTGATATTTACGTGTAAACATTTTTGTTTTTGTGGTTACAAAACTTGTGATTTTACGCAATAAGTGTGTATAGATAATATATAGATATAGTTATTAATCTACGTGAACGACTGCATCCTGAACGATGAATCGGCAGCAACCAGAGGACCACAAGAAATAGTTCATGTCTCCGAAAATTTATCAGAGAACATGTACGTACAAAGAGGCTAATCATGTACCTACTCTGACCAGTGTTACGGGCAAAACCGCAACATAAAAGTTGCAGCGTTATGTATGCATATATGTATGTATATATATTTATGTATTATTATATATATGTATCTATATATATTATTGACTAGCTCGTTGGCGCAGTTTGTAGTGACCCTGCTTTTTGCTCCGGGGGTTGTGGGTTCGATTCCCACCCCGACTCTGGGTGTAACATACAGGGTGGTCCAAAAGGTGACGTCTAAAAATTTTCAGCTTTGATTATAATACAAATAAAGTGGTAAAAACTGCCTTTAAATGTACAGGGGTGTAAAATGTTCTAAATTAATTAATTATTTTAAAATCACCTATTGTTCATTTCTAAGGTAAATTAGGTTGGTTATGTGTGATATAATTACCATTCATAATAAATAAAACAATTAAAACAGTTATGACTGATTTTTATTCATAGCAAATTTTCAAAGTGTCTTCTTTCCGCAACAATCTACAACGTCTTAAAAACTCTGTTTCAGTCTCCTAAAACTACTGGTATGTTTTCTGATTTTCGTTGCGGCCTGCCTAAGTTTTTCACGCAGCTCTGCTTCCGTGTTTATTTAGCATGCGTAAACCATCTCTTTATAATATCCCCAGAGAAAAAAGTCGATGGGGTTAAGATTTGGTGAACGTACAGGCCAAGGAATCGGCCCGCCACGCCCCATCCACCTTCTGAGGAATCGTTGATCCAGGTGTCTTCTACTACCACACTACCACACAAGAATGGTACGAACACGTAACGCTTAAATAGGCGTATTAAATATCACTTTATTTGTATTATAATCAAAGCTGAGGGTTTCACGAAGTTTTTAAAATTACTTAAAAGTTATTAAACTTTTTTATATTTTTTATATTAAAAGTTCAAAATTGAACTCCGACTCGCTCAAACCAAATTATTTGTTTTCGATCTATTATAGTTGTCACAAAATAAGATGCCCGTTTGGACATATAACAAATACCCTAGAACGTAACTTGGTACGAAACTGTAAGACACAATAAAAGAATTGTTAATAACATAAAGTGTTTTTAAAACATACGTAAATTTTTTGGCGCGTTAAATAATATAATAGAATATATTGGGAGTGTTCTTTTCGCGCTTACTTTATAGTATCATGCAATTTCTAATTATTACGAAACGTCTCAAAAACAGTTACGTTCTAAGTCCTTTTGTTTTAAATACTAGTGTTGTAACTAATTAATTACTGAATTTCACCAGCATCATTCGATTTTAATAGTAAATCGATATTGTGTAGTGATCTCTACTGAAAATAATTTTAGTGTATTTGCTCGCCAACGAAAAATAACGACTTCAATTACATCGACAAGTAACACAACGTAGGTAGACAAAAAAATAATCAACTAAATACGCGTTATCAAAGATTACCTAACTACGACCTATTTACATTTAAAAAAAGTTAAGAGAACCTAATAAACCACGATAAAATCTGAAAAAATTGTTTAATTGTAATGAGAAAAATTGGCGTAAACATTAGAAAAAATAAAAAATTAATTAGATTAAAGACAAATTAATCTTTTGTACCATTGTATCATTTCAATTTACCTGCAATATTAAAGTTGAAGTTAAATTTTCTAATCAGTTTAATCCAATATACTTTACACTACATAATAAAGTCGATCAAATACTCATACAAACTTGAATCGATTTATCTTGAGAATCGAATACCGAGTCGTATGGTTACTTCCCTATTTACGTCTCGATGACATATGTCCAAACGGGCCTATTATTTTGCGATTACTATAATAACTTTTATTAATAGTACGAAGCTAGGTATTTTATCTGTGAGAGTACAACTAATAAGGACTAAGACACAAAAAATAAAAATAAAAATAAAGGCTTAATTCACAAAGAAATTTTTTTAGTTACGTCGAAAATTTTAAAAAATATGAAAAAAAAAATCATATCTCGTAAACTACAAAAAATCGCAGAACATACATGGGGTATTTTCGAGTACCCCCAGATGTCAGCAATCCAAAAAAATTTTTGGACGTCACCTTTTGGACCATCCTGTATATTTATTTATTTTGGATATGATATGCAGCACAAGTATGTTTCTCATGTATTATTACAATGCGCTGAACTCAAATCCGAAGTTGACCTGAAATTCGGATTTAGCGCATCGAAATACATAAACCTAGATCACCTAGATGGGTCTGGTCAAAGGTATAGAGAACACTTTTTTTTGTGGGCTAGTGTTATTGTTTGAACTCACTGGTTGCAAGGTTTCCTGGCTGGCCATCTGATCGTCTTCACCCTCCTCTTCTATACATCTCACCTCATCAGACGGACTCTGTTATAAATACAATATATACATTAGTATTTTAATTCCATTAGTGCACTGAATATACCAATAATATATCAACCTTAGATAGAACAGGTTATTCTTGAGGAAAGGTTGGTTTGAAAATGTTGTGTATGCGCTTACCGCGCACTATATGTATCAATGTCAACTGTTAATAAATCAGTGTGCAACTAACTAGCTCGTTTGATTGACGTGTACCGCTCTGCATAAGTATCTAACACGTGGCGACGAACGAACTCACGTAGGCATTGAAAATGGCTACTGGAGGAGTATTTGGTGTTCTTTCCACCTTCGATCACCTGGCACAAGAGTGGAGAAGCTACAAATGCCGCATAAACCAATGGTTTATAGCGAACGAGATAAATAACGAAAATGACAAATTAACTGTCAAGAGACGGGCCATTTTGTTAAGCGCGTTAAGTGAAGCGAGTTTTAACCTAGTTAGTGACCTGGCGCTACCTCGCAAGGTGGAAGAATTGCGTTACGATGAAATAACTACACTCCTCGATGAGCATTTTACACCGAAAAGGTTCGGGTTTGCGGAGAAATCCATTTTCTACTCCGCAACTCAGCGCACAGGTGAAAGCCACACTCAGTGGGCGGCACGGTTAAGGGGATTAGCAGCACACTGTGCTTTCAAGAATTTGGAGGAGGCCTTGCTGGATAGGTTTATCATGGGCATGGCAGCGGGACACGAGCGGGACAAGTTGTTTGCCCAGGATCAGCGGGAACTGACCTTGGCGAAAGCCATAGATTTGGCAGAAAGCGTGTGTTGTGCGCGCCGGGCGTCGTCAATGGCAGCGCCGGGGGCGAGCGGCAGCGCCGTGATGGTTCCGGATGGCGTGTTCAACATCTCCAAGAAGGGAAAGTGTAGTGTGTGCGGGTTTACTAATCATAAATCTAACCAGTGTCGCTATAAAAGTTATAAGTGTAAAAAGTGTAACAACAAAGGTCATTTGTATAAAATGTGTCCCAACGACGCCAAGGTCAAGTACGTCGGGGAAGGTACTGTGGATGACGGAGACGACGGTGAGTGTTTATACAATATTCGATGTGTGACGGGCAGACCGATGACCGAGAGCGTTCGGATCGGTGGGCTGGTTTTAGAGTTTGAAATAGATAGTGGATCAGCTGTAAGCGTTATTTCTTACAAAACATATGTGTTGTATTTCAAGCGATTACCATTGTCAGTCACCAATAAAAAATTATATAATTATAACGGCGGTAATATTGATACCGTGGGCGTGGTTTTGTTGCCAATATCGTATAAGGGTCGCACGCGAGTGTTATCTGTGTTTGTCGTACGATATAACGGCCCATCGCTGCTTGGGCGCGATTTCATACGGGAATTCGATCTCGAGTTAGTGATGACGCATTCGAGCGCACCTGTGCACGCTGTTTACACGCATAAAGGAAGTGATTTAAATGTCGCGGAAGATTTATTTAAAATGTTTCCTAAGGTTTTCTCTAATAGTCTCGGGTCTTTTAATAAATATACAATTAAATTGCACTTGAAGCCAGATGTAAAGCCAATTTTTCGTAAAGCTAGACCGGTGCCTTATGCACTTAAAGAAAAAATAGATAAGGAACTAGATCGATTATTAGGGTTAGGTATTTTAAAACCGGTGGAACACTCGGAGTACGCATCGCCTGTGGTACCGGTGTTGAAAAAAGACGGTAGTATCCGCTTATGCGCCGATTACTCGGTTACAATTAACAAACAGTTAATAATAGATCAATACCCCTTGCCTAGTGTAAATGACTTATTATCTAAGTTGTATGGGGGTGTTAAGTTTAGTAAAATTGACTTGTCTATGGCATACAATCAGCTTAGGCTATGCGAGGAGTCGCAAAACCTCACATGTATAAATACACATCGCGGTCTTTTTAATTTCACTCGTTTGGTTTTTGGGCTGGCAAGCGCACCAGCCATTTTTCAAAGAGCAATGGAGTGTTTGCTCGCTGGTATAGATGGCATCATTTTCCTATTAGATGACATATTAATAACTGCCGATAGTGACGACCAGCACCGACAACGTTTAATCACCGTGCTTCAGCGTTTAGATGACGCGGGGCTGACAGTACAAAAAAGTAAATGCGATTTTTTTAAAGATGAAATTTCATATCTCGGCCATATAGTAGACAAAAACGGGATTAGGACATCACCTGAAAAAGTAAATGCTATATTACAAGCTACTAAACCGGAGAGCGTGTCACAATTACAGTCGTTTTTGGGACTTACGAATTATTATAGGAATTTTATACCCGACGCATCGTCTGTGCTAAGTCCATTATATAATTTATTAAATAAAAACGCGAAGTGGGAATGGACTATAGCTCACGATAACGCATTTATAAAAGTAAAAAATATTTTATCGTCTGATAGGACTTTGGCGCACTTTAACCCGAACGCGAGGATTATTTTGACCGTTGATGCGTCGCCGACGGGGCTAGGAGCTGTATTATCTCAAATCGATAAGGATATGATAGAAAGGCCGATATCTTACGCTTCTCGAACGCTTACACCGGCGGAAAAGAATTACGCGCAGATCCAAAAGGAAGCGACAGCTATTATTTTTGGCGTAAGACGGTTCCACCAGTATTTATACGGTAGATCGCAACCGTTCGTGTTAAGGACAGACCATAAACCCCTGCTGGCCATATTCGGACTTCACAAAGGTATCCCCGAAGTATCCGCCAACCGTCTCCAACGATACGCTATGTTTCTGGCCGCTTATAATTATAATATCGAGTATATAAGTAGCAAGCAGAACATAGCGGATTATTTATCTAGGGCTTGTGAGGTTACCAATACGTGTATGCCACCACGGGGAGGTGTATCAGATGAGCTCGTAAATTGTGAAGAGAGAGCGGCCTATGTCAATTTTGTTATCGACGGTGATCTACCGGTGACGCTTAGCGACCTGAGGCGTGAAACCGCTACAGACGATTGCTTGTCGCGAGTCAAGCGTTATGTATTAAACGGGTGGCCACGGAAAATTGTTGATGTTAATTTAAAACCTTACTTTAATTGCCGTAATCAACTATCGTACGAAAACGGATGTCTGATGCGGGGACATAAAGTAGTTATTCCGTTTAGTTTGCGAGAGACAGTGTGTAAGGAAATGCACAGCTCACATTTCGGGGTCGTGAAAATGAAAGCGGAGGCGCGCAAGCGGCTATGGTTCCCGGGTGTGGACAGAGCGCTGGAGCAGCTGGCGGCAGCGTGCGGCGTGTGCGCACAGCTGCGGCCCGCGCCGAAACACGCGCCGCTGGCACCCTGGCCGCTGCCGCCGCTTCCATTTTATAGAATTCATTTAGATTTTCTGGGACCGGTTAACAATTATATGTTTTTAGTTATTGTAGACGCCCACAGTAAATGGGTCGAGTGTTATGATATGACTTCGTCTTACAATTCAAAAGCTGTGATTACTAAATTATACGATTTCATGTCGCGGTTCGGAGTTCCACATACATTGGTGAGTGACAATGGTACGTCGTTTACCTCTCATGAATTTAAGCACTTTTGTCTGGTTAATGGTATAAAACATATGTTATCACCTGCATATCATCCCGCTAGCAATGGGCAAGCTGAGAGCTTTGTAAAAATTATTAAAAGGGGGCTCAAAAGTATAGTTTTACAGGGTTGTAATAAAAAAAATATTGCAGAGAAGCTAGCTAAATTTCTATTCGACTATAGAAACTCTAAAAACAGTACCACCGAAAAGTCACCCGCGGAATTAGTGTATGGTCGTACGTTGCGTTCACGGCTAGACCTCTTAAACTCGACACCATTTGCTTCGTCATCGTCTCCCTCACCCACAGCACTCACTCGAACCGTCGAACACAACCAGTCCTTGCAGGCTAAAAATTATAAAGGTACAAAGAGAGAGGGCTTCAAAGAGAACGCAACAGTTTGGGTTACTAAAAATATAAATAATAATAAAAAATATTGGATTGAAGGAATAGTTAAGGAAAAAGTCGGACAAGTATTATACAAAATATATATACCACATTTAGACTGTGTGATAACAAGACACATCGATCAAATCAGATTACGATTATGCAACTCGCAGTCAGATAACAGACGTTGGGACCCAGACGTGGTGCCAGACCTAATGCCTCCGGACGGTTCATACTCCGAAGCTATCGCTCATCCAGAAGGTGGAGGAGAGCCGCCGATGAAATCATGTCAAGAGTCGTCTGCATCGGAGGAAGCAACTAATGAGCCGGTAACACCTCTCTGTACCACCCGTTCCAGGCGTCGGGCAATAAGTCCGGTTTATTCAACACCGACTTAATAGTTTTAGTTAGTTTTAAGTAAACAATGTTTTTATTTATGTTATCCTTGCTATAAGAGGGAGAGATGTTGTGTATGCGCTTACCGCGCACTATATGTATCAATGTCAACTGTTAATAAATCAGTGTGCAACTAACTAGCTCGTTTGATTGACGTGTACCGCTCTGCATAAGTATCTAACAGAAAATTTTATTTCTAAATTCATATCAAGATGTTTAGCCAAAAATAAAAGAGGAGGTAAAGAGGTTGTTCGCAATGGAAAGTGTACAGATAGCGCAGTGATTTTTACACACATTAAAAGAATAGTAATAACGGCATTTAAGAGATAAGATTACTCGTATGTTTTCTTACATATTATTTCATATTTTATCTATGTGTGTGTATGGCAACTTTTGCTTGCACTGCTATTTTCATGCAAGTATTCACATTTTACTTATTAAATTCTTATTACTAACTTAGCTCTTCTTATTTATTGGACGCGTACAAACGACGCGTACGGTTCCGTACAAAAGTTTAGTAGCATTTTAGATAGGTGGGTGCGAAAGTAAGTGTGTACAGTTAGGTACCGAGTTGTTGGTGGTGGAGTGGTTGCGGCTGTGCGGCCGGAAGCCGGGCCCGGGCGGCAGGTTCTTCTGCACGCAGCAGTTCACGCCCGGGCTGAAGTGCAGCTCCACGTGGAACCTGCGGGTGGCCGCTTATATATTGAAACTTGTATTATTACTGGCGGATATGGCTGACGTTGTCTTTTATACAAATAGGTCGCCAAACAAGGCCCACCTGATGTTAAGCGGTTACCGTAACCCAGGGTTTCTTAACCTTTTTCTAGTGATGGACCCCTTTAAAAATTTCAAAGAGTCCACGGACCCTTTCCAAAAATAAAAGAAAAAAAAAACACAACGATGCTTTACTTCAATCACCTTTTATTGTTTGCAATCAAACTTTAAATATAAATAGCTAGTATGACGGTTGCTGTTGCTTATGCTGGATTAGAATATCAAATTGAGGAGTTGTTTTTGACTACGCGCAAAGTGACAATATTTACTCACAAAATAAGTAGGCTTGCCATGGACCCCTAGCTTTCATAACACGGACCCCTTAGGGGTCCATGGACCACAGGTTAAGAAACCCTGCCGTAACCTATAGACGCCTGCCACACCGGAAGCATCGCAAACACGTCGCCGACCCTACCGCCGTCACTCTTCAGGAGCTCTGGCCACCTTACTCACCACTGGAACGCAACACTTCTTGAGAGCAGTATTATTTAGCTGTGATCTTCTGTAATGTTGAGGTGCTTCTCAAGTCGAGCTTCTCCAGATTTTGAACAGGATATTTCCTACTGACCTAACTCAATAAAATATTGCCCGGAACAGCCTCTTCACGTTACATGTGTCATACCGACAGCTACTTACCAGGTCTAATTATGCATTCAAACCATCCATTAAGCCATTAAAATGTAAACACGAAATTTCAACCAAATGGGTCCAGCCGTTTAGAAGTAAGGTGACAAACACACGTGCAGAAAAATTATATATATACTAGTGACCTCTGTCCGTCCATATTTTTTTACGATAAGTAATTACCAACATATCATATAATAAAACCTACTCCAAAACAAGCTACATCTTATGTTATAAATTATTAGTCCGATCGGTTCAGTAGTTTTCCCAGTATAACCGAACAAAAAAACCAGCTCTCCATTTATTAGTATACATGTAAGCTTTGTGTTGACAGCTGACAGTTTGAGTATATAATCTATGGAAAAAGACAATTGACACTTCTAATGATAAAACGTGGCTTTTTCTTTGTTCTTATATCTAAACTATTTAAAAAACTAATTTATTTAAATTTAAAATCTCAAAAAAGACCATTTATTTTATATTCAGTGAAGCATGAACATTTTATTTGTCGATTCTTCTTTTTAGGTAACTTTCTACTTAATTATATTTTCTTATTGATTTTTTTTTTTTCTTTTTTTTTATGTAAAACTTGTGTAACTAATAAATAAATCTTCTTTTTAGATGAATCAAAAATTGTGTTCTGTTTTCACAAGTAAACCCATGTTCTTATAAATCGACAAATCATTTATGTGCATGTGAAATATAAATTGATAATTGTTAACCTATACAATGGAGAAATTAAGATTTGAATTTATTATAAAAGCCAAACCGGATGATAATAAGACAAATATTTATGCCATAACCTCTATTACGGATACACAAAACCAAACTTTTGTTGTGCCTAAAGAGTATCAATCAGTACAATTACACAAAGAAATATTGAAGCATGAAATATTTAACAAAGTAAAAAAATCTCTCCAAAAAAGGCATGATAAGAGACAGGTTTGGATAACATTAACCGAGGAAATGAAATCAACATATTTAGATGATGACAACTTACAATTTAATGGGTTTTTACTTGAAAAATTAGAACAAAGTCATGAGTCGTCATCAACAGAACCAACATTGTTGAAAAAAACAGAAAATAAGACGAGATTAGTAACAGAATTTTCAATAGAGAAGTTTTCAAGAAACACAACAAATGTTCAACAGTGGCTAAATACTTTTGAAAGTGAATGTGCACGTTTACAAATAGATACAGATTTACAAAAAGTAGAAATTCTAAGATTACTATTGGAGGATACTTGTATAGATTGGTACACCTCAATGATTATCAAACATACTATAGATTCAGATTGGTCTGTGTGGAAGAAAAGTTTAAGTGAAACATTTGCTGATAAAGGCTGGTCACCAATCAGGTACGCTATGAATTTTAAATATATACAAGGATCAATATTAGAATATGCTCTTAAAAAAGAGAGACTGTTACTTGAAATAAACAAATCAATAGATACGCAAACTTTGGTATATTTGATTGCCACCGGTTTACCAAACTTCATAATGGATAGAATAGACAGAGAAAGCCTTAAAGAAGTAAATGACTTATTTAACTGCATAAGAGGACTAGAAAGTTTAACAAAGAAAAACGACACAAGGAAAAACTTAAGCACAGGAAATAAATACAATAAACAAGAAATAAAACAAACTGAAAAAAAATCTTGCAGGATTTGTGAGAATAAAGGAAAATTTAATAAATTTCATCCAGAGAATGTTTGCTGGTATAACTATGGAAAAAAAACCACCGATGACAAAAACCTTAATTCTAATTCAATATTAAAAGTTGAACTGAGTAATGAAGATCCAAAAAACTAAAATTCCCTCCACTAATTGAAATTACGGTGATGTTAAATAATACATTAGAAGCCAAAGGGCTGTATGACCCTGGTTCACGAATAACGTTAATAAATTCAAAATTAGTTCAGGTGACGAATTCAAAACCAAATTATTTTTATAATACAATAAAAACAATAAGTGGAGGGGGTAAAACTAAAGGGTTAGTTACACTGGATGCGGAGTTATTGCATAAGAAAATTAAAATAAATGCATTTATCTTTGAAAATGAAAATTTTGAGTATGATCTAATATTGGGGTTAGATTCGATACATAAATTTGGGTTGACTCATGATGACAATTTAAATATCCAAATACATGGTAAAAATAAATTTGAAGATGAACACATTAAAAATATGGAAATAAATATAGAAGAAAAAGAATATGAAGTTAATTTCAATGAAGGTATAGATACAAACAAATTTAATATAGACACAGAATACTTAAATCCTGATCAAAGAAAACAAATAAATATATTATTGGAAAATTATGCGGAAATTTTTGCTAAAAATAAATATGACACCGGAAAAGTGAGGAATTATGAAGCCTGTATAGATTTGCAAGTTGAAAAATATTGTTATAAAAGACCATATAGATGTTCAGTCCAAGACAAGAAAGAAATAGAAAATCAAATCACACAACTTTTAAAACATGAATTGATCGAAGAATCTTACAGTCCGTTTGCGGCACCTGTTACCTTAGCTTTTAAAAGGGACGAAGGAAAAAAAAGTAGATTATGCATAGACTTCCGAGATTTAAATAAAATAATTATACCTCAATCACAACCATTTCCTCTCATAGAAGACTTGATAACAAAAACAATAAATTGTAATTATTTTACAACTTTAGATATAAATTCAGCTTTTTGGTCCATCCCATTAAAAATTACAGACCGACACAAAACCGGGTTTGTAACCCAAGAAGGTCATTACCAGTGGACGTGTTTACCTTTCGGCCTTAAGACATCACCGGCCATATTTCAACGGATTTTGGGGAATATTATAAGAAAAAATGGTCTGACAGAATTTGCAGTGAATTTTATTGATGATATACTAATCTTCTCTAAGACGTTTGATAGCCATATCACACACTTAAAAAAATTGCTGGAGGCTATTCGAGAAGAAGGTTTCAGGCTTAAATTAACAAAATGTAAGTTTGCATGTGACACTGTAAAGTATTTAGGCCATATATTACATAAGAATACGATTACACCTCTAAAAGACAATTTGAAATCAATAAAAGATTTCCCTGCTCCTCAAAATAGAAAACAAATACGACAATTTTTAGGAAAAATAAATTTTTACGGAAAATACATTCCGAGTGCCTCAATATTACTTGATCCTCTACATAAATTGCTGAGAAAAGGTCAGAGCTTTAATTGGACAGAACAGTGTGAGGACGCATTCCGGAAAGTTAAAGATTATCTATGTTCCAAACCACTACTAGCCATTTATGATCCACAAGCACCAATATTTATTTATACAGATGCCAGTGCCATAGGAATAGGGGCAGTTTTGAAACAAGTTCAGCACAATGGCGAAGAAAAACCGGTAGCATATTTTTCTAAAAAAATAAATGAATCACAAAAAAATAAAAAAGCGATATTTTTAGAATGTTTAGCCATAAAAGAGAGCATAAAGTTTTGGCAACATTGGTTGATTGGAAAATATTTTACTGTCTACACAGATCACAAACCTCTGGAGAAGTTAAATATAAGAAACAGACCTGACGATGAATTAGGGGATATGTCACATTATCTGTCACAATATAACTGTGAAATAAAATATTTTCCAGGAAAAAATAATACAGAAGCGGATTGTCTCAGCAGAAACCCAGTATTTGACATTGATGCAAATAATGAAGATAACTTAAGAACGGTAAATATTATTGATATTCATGACATTAAATATGATCAAGCACAAAATTTACAAATAAAACCACTTAAAAAGAACATTATTTTAGAAGATGGAGTTTATTATAAAAAAGGGGCGAAAAAGAGAAAAAAAATAATTCTAAGTGAAGATTACAGTAAAATTATAATAAAAAAGACGCATGAAAACTATTGTCATACTGGAATAAATCAAACAGAATCTAAAATTAAACCCTTTTATACTGCACCGAATCTATCAGAAAATATTAAACATATATGCAAAAACTGCGAGGTATGCATAAAAAATAAGACGAGGTTAAATAGAAAATATGGCTTCATGTCGCAATTAGGTCCAGCTAATAAACCCTTTCAAATAATGTCACTGGACACAATAGGAGGATTTGGGGGTCAAAGATCAACAAAAAGATATTTACATCTGCTGGTAGACCACTTTACTAGGTACGCATATATCCTTTGTTCTAAAAATCAACATGCTCGAGACTTCATCAAACTTTTAGAAAAAATTCCAAAAGAAGAAACAATAGACATCTTACTCTCTGACCAATATCCAGCTATTAATTCGATTGAATTCAAAAATTACCTTGAGAGCCGAAATATTCAATTAATACTTACAGCGGTAGACGCACCGTTCTCAAACGGTTTAAACGAAAGGCTAAACCAGACAATTGTGAACAAAATAAGATGCAAAATGAATGAATCAAAAGGAAAAACAAATTGGTCAAAAATAGCAGAAGAATGTAGAAATAGATACAATGAAACAAACCATTCTGTAACAGGATTTTCTCCTAAATATTTACTATCAGGTGAGTCTACAGACTTGTTACCACATGAATTAAAAGAAAAACAGTTATTAACAAAAAATTTAGAAGAAGACAGGAAAATAGCACTCCAAAGGTCAATAAAATCGCATGAATATAATAAAACTTTATTTGCCAAGAATAGATTACAACATGAATTTAAAAAAGGAGATAAGGTATATGTTGATTATGGAAACAAATTAAACAAAAAAAAGATGGATGAAATTAGAATTGGTCCCTTTGAAATTGAAGAAAAAATATCGGATTCAGTTTTTAAAATAAAAACCGGTCGTGGTACAAAATCTATTGGACTATATCATGTCACAAAGCTCGTTCCTTCCTATGCTTGTTAATTTTTAGATTTCACAGCTAAATTTTACTCAACTTAAGTTGGAAAAAAATTTGCATTTCGAAGGGGGGTGATGTAAGCTTTGTGTTGACAGCTGACAGTTTGAGTATATAATCTATGGAAAAAGACAATTGACACTTCTAATGATAAAACGTGGCTTTTTCTTTGTTCTTATATCTAAACTATTTAAAAAACTAATTTATTTAAATTTAAAATCTCAAAAAAGACCATTTATTTTATATTCAGTGAAGCATGAACATTTTATTTGTCGATTCTTCTTTTTAGGTAACTTTCTACTTAATTATATTTTCTTATTGATTTTTTTTTTTTCTTTTTTTTTATGTAAAACTTGTGTAACTAATAAATAAATCTTCTTTTTAGATGAATCAAAAATTGTGTTCTGTTTTCACAAGTAAACCCATGTTCTTATATACATATTAAGAATTAAAATGATGCTGGAAAGAACTTTGGTAATCAGTAGACAAACAATAGTCACATTTTTAAATTACATATTTATGTAAAGTGAACTGTTCATAAATATAACTATAGCATTCAACTTTGGATTTTTGTAGCCTAGATAAGATTCATGTGTTCATTCCTCTGAATCAACTGGGGTGTTTGTTGCAGTCTGGTAGGAAGTTTATCAAATAGTCATATCAAGTCTTAACATATACTAGCGACCCGCCCCGGCTTCGCACGGTTGCTAAACCTATTAGTGTTCCTCTACTATATTATGCATGTATTATACATAAAAACCTTCCTCTTGAATCACTCTATCTACTAAAGAAAACCGCATCAAAATCTATTGCGTAGTTTTAAAAATTTAAGCATACATACAGACAGACAGACAGACAGCGGGAAGCGACTTTGTTTTATAATATGTAGTGATAACATACATTCACGCCTGTATCCCAGAGGGGTAGGCAGAGATGAGGTCCCTCCACCTGCCACGATTCTGACAAACCTCTCGTGCCTCATCTACAGTCATACATCTTCTCATACACTGTCGGCGATTGTGCGTACTTTATACTTGGCCGATTTCCAAGACTTCTCGGAATTGATCCTCGAAAGTCCTTCTTGGACGGCCTTTATGAGCCACGCCCGCCAATTTACTTTTGTAAATACCTTTCGTAACCCTTCTCTCACTCATCCTTTCAATATGTCCAAACCAACGCAGCATCCCCTTTCTTACTTTCATAACCACATCTTCTTTCAAGCCACATTTTTCCCCTATGACACTATTTCTTACTCTATCAACCAGCTTTAAGCCACACATATTACGCAAAGAGCGCATTTCTACCGCATTCAATATGAAGTCTTCTACATGTTTAATAACAACTGACCTCTCCTCGGAGTAGGGATCCTTAGTGGGGTCCTCATACAGCATGACCACGATCTGCGACATGTAGTTCAGCTCCGACACCATCGACACGTATTCCATAGCGCGACGCCATTGCTCGTCCGTCAACACCTTTAATAATACATACATGAGATCAGACATACTCTGACGTGCGTGGATATGTTTGTGTGTGGGCGTTGTTGAACGCGCCTGTAAGGTTGCCTATGTTATTTTGCGCGTGCGTACAGTAAGATTCACGAAAGATGACCATGCGCAGAAGTCATATTTTAGGTCTCTTTGGAGGTGCGGGCGGAATGCGTCAAGACCGGAGCGACGCCTTTGTGCGCGCGCGCGTCTCGTGACAGGCCGCTCAGTCGCTATTCGTCTATCGCTGCGTTGACATGTTGTACATGCGCAGACGGCCGCCATTTGTGGTCATCTTTCGTGAATCGTATTGTACGCATATGATACAATAATTGGCATGACGAAAGATTTTGAAAACCTCTTCCATAATGTGGGTACACATTTACTATATTTCGGTAATAAACTTAAGTTTAAGGAAGTTTAAAACGATTTATCTAATATGTTTTCAATGAGTGCGACAAAACGGCTGCAGGAGTCATGGCGTCGGCTCTGACGTCGCAATATACAACATGTAGTGCGTCGGGCGCGTTCCATCTAAGGCAAACAACGCTTTTAATTTTGACGTATTATATAGTGTGACGTCATGGGCTGTAATTTGTGTTCCAATCAAAATGGCCGGTTGCAGTATTTTCATGTTTTATTTTATTGAAAATCACAATAATCTTATTATATTACATAAAACTAAACCAGTATTGTGATTTTTTTTAAAATGAGTGTTCTCCTAAAATCATTAAATTGACGATTTTTTGATACTGTCGTCATGCCCATTGGGAGCGCGTGTGTTCACATGTGTGATTAAGTATGTGTGTGTATGTGTATGTGGGTGTGTGTACTCACATCGAGCAGGCCGCCGAAGCGCAGTACGGTGAGCAACGAGTGCACGTGGCTCTCGCTGGTGAAATACAGGCGCGTGCGCACGTGGCGGCCCGGGCTCGACACGCCGTGGCTGTACCTGCCCGGGGGGCGCACGTTACCATACCACCACCAATTTACACCACTGTCGAAACTTCGCTTTATGTGACCATCTTTATCGATTCGATGTTTATTTGTTTATTAGTGATATGGAATAAGAGGCCTATGCCTAGTGGTGGAATGAGAGAGTGAGAAGCTGAATAGTGATCGTTGTTAGGGATTAGTATACTTGAGTTCGCTTTAAGTTGCTTACATGTATGAACGATATGAGTTTTCAGGGCTTTGTTATTATTACATCAGAGATAGACGCGTTATTTTTTTATATAAAAACTAGCCGACCCGTGCCCGCTTCGTTGCGCATTATTTATTTTCAATAATTACTTCTAACGACGGTATCTCAATAACTATTCATCTGATTGATATAGTGTAAAGGGCAATTTTAATCTGCATTAAATGCCTAAGCTAAATAACACATTCATTTGGATAAGGATTAATACTGAACTAAAGAAAATAGCTTTGAAAATACGTAATGTTTTTAATAAAAAAATTGAACATAAAAGTGGTTATTGTAAGTCAATTGTTAGAGATAGAGATATGCTATCGCGGACTTTTTTGTAGCATTTTTATAGATTTTGAATTCGCTAGTACATTACTTAACTATATCTTTGCTAGTTTACGCGGCGTTCGCGTGGAAAGCTCCCAGTGGCGAGATTTTTTGCGACCTTTTCAACATTTATCGCCGTATTTCAGCAAATTTATATAAATGCATAATAAATTATATACCTAAACCTTCCTCAAGAATCACTCTTTCTATTGTTGAAAACCTTATAAAAATCCGTTTGGTAGTTCTCTAGTTTATCGCGTTCAGACAGACAGGAGGACAGAAAGACGCGGCCGGGAGACTTATTTTTATAATATGTATAGATATATGAATTTAGTTGCGGATATAAAGTGCAATTTTTTTTAATACAACTTCGTTAAGTCGGCATACAAGTGTACGGCTCACCTGATAGTGAGCGATTACCGTAGCCTATGGACGGCTGCAATACCAGAAGCATCGCAAGCGCGTTGCCGACCCTACCCTCAATCCCCCCTAGGAGCTCTGGTCACCTTACTCACCACAGGAACACAACACTGCTTGAAAACAGTATTATTTTGCTGTGATCTATGATAACTTGAGCAGATGATATATTTAAAAAGATATAGAAAGAATAAATGATGAAGTACATTTTAAACACTCTTACCTCGGATTAAGCCTATTAACATTCTCTTCTCCTGATTCCTCGATATTTCTTTGCAAATCAGCCCGTATTTTCTTAAGCAAAGGAGTACAAATGCCCTGTCCTATTGTTAGTTTTTCTTGCATGGTTAATCCATATTCCTACAATAAAACGAAGTTGGTTGCATTATGTTATGAATGTTCCACGAACACAAAACGCAGACATTAAGTTGCCTACCCAAGGAAGATATATACTTACTTGAGGTATCACTATATCAGCTAAGTACTTCGCGTATATGTACAGTTCCTCAGCCTGGTCAAACTGAAGAGTGTGTTGGTTGTGTTGCAAGTCGTACTTGATGCAGTCGTAAATATCGGGAATTTTGGATATATCATACGTCTTATTCTTTGTGCAAAAGTCTTTCTCGATCTTGCCCCACCTTCTACCCATCAGTTCCCAAGTCTCTCCATGATATAATATTGTATCTGAGGGGAAAAAAACAGAAGCTTTAGCTTCATGTCGTCCTGGTCATAATTTTTTTTTATGTAAACGTAATGTTATGACAAATAAACAAATAAACGGCGAGATATGTTTTATAAAATTGGTTACTAGTCCTTGTAAATGTCAACTGTGGCTGCTCGACTCGGGTTAGGTATCTTAGGTCCCTAACGTAACCTATCTATTTAATTAATTCACTGATTTTACTGAAGAGACTAACGAGATGAAATAAAATTCGAATTTCGAAGAATTATAATTATTAAATAATTTACAAAATTTTAGATTTAAACAATACGTAAGTTAGTTAGATTTATTCGGTGGAGAAAATGAAGTGAGTATGGCTGATGCGGTGCGAGTTCCTTTTATATCCCTATCGCTCTTCAGGATGGTGTCCAGTGTAGTGGGAGACAGGTGATCCTCGTGGACACCGCCCACTGTGACGTCGCTCGCTTGAGTATTGGTGCGAGACAATAGCGCGCCTGCAGCCATGTTGCGCGTGGCCATGGTGGCGGGGCGTAGAACAAAAGGCGCAGGCGCATCCATCTTGCTTTAAGGAGGAGCCCAATTCGCTACGCGCAGGTGTTCATATCGTATGATTTGCGTGCTTGGCCCAATATCATAAACAGCAGCGGAAGCGGTAGGGAATTGGGACACTACAACACAACTGTAGAACAATTACGTTTCAGCCTGTAACATCCCACTATTGGACCTCTTTCTTCTCGTAGGAAAAGGATCGGAGCTTAATCCACCACACTGATGGTCTGCGAGTTGGTAGATTTACGCGAATTTCACTCATTATAATGTAACTTTGTCAGATTTTATCGCGGTTTATTAGGTTTTGGTTTGAGTCCTCCCGTGATCTGGGGGGAATTGGGGGTAGGGTCAGCAACGCGCTTGCAATGTTCCTGGTGGCGCAGGCGTCTCTAAGTTACGGTAATCGCTTACAATCAGATGAGCCGTACGCTTGTTTGCCGACCTAGTCGTATAAAAAAAGACCACGGTCTCTGTAAACTATCCGAAACGTGAGGCATCACAAAAAACTAATAAACCGCGATAAAGTCGTCTAATTATAATGAAAGTGGTGGGTAGTACAAACCCTTGGACTTGGGGTCGTCCCGCTTGGCGAGCACGATGCGCACGAGCGTGCGGATGAGCGCGTGCACGTGCGCGCAGGTGCGCGCGGGGTTCTTCACGAAGTCCAGCGCGGCGGCGATGCTGAGCGACGCGCACGGGTTGATGCGCGCGCGGTCCTCGCCCGTGAACTCGCGCTCCGCCTGCAGCGCCTCGTGCAGCCGCGCCTTCGCCCTGCCGACTCTTTGTTCGGGGACAGTGCTTCTTAATATATCTATATAAATATATACTAGCTGACCCAGCCACGCGTTGCTGTGGCTCATTTAAATTTACACTTTATTCATCTATAGAAATACGGCGCCATCTACCGGATATCTGTGCAACTTAGATGCCAAACCGCCATCTATTAGGATTTTATAGAACTAACCGATAAATACACACTTAAAGTCGTATAATAAACATTTAATTTGCAATAACAAATATTGAGATAAAAACTACCTTATCTCTTAGTTGGACCAAATTACAAATGCTTACAAAATTTGATAAAAATTGTTTCAGTATTTTCGGAGTTTATCGTTAACATACATCGTGACACGAAATTATTATATATATTTTGGGGGATGCGGACCGGGATGTTAAGTCCCTCATCCACCACCGCAAAGGAAGGATTCTCCAACCAGACGGATGTTGTGTCTGGTAGGGCTACTGCCCCCGACGGTTGTTGTCGGGTTCTTGTATATATAGTTCATTCGCTTTGAAAACTTCGATAGCGCGATGTAGAATATCGTCAGTTCTTAAGTTCGTGGATAGATGTCGTTACATCACTCCCCTCCGAGACCGGAGGTCGATAGCGGTTTGAGTCGTCCATACACATCTTGTGATGCTTGCCGGGCCAGTGGAATGTTCCAGTGAGTCGGAACCAGATGCCGCATAGTTCACAGTGAGTCGGAACTGTCTGTGGTGATGCCCCCGTGAGTCGGGGTGATGCTGCATATGCTCCAGTGAGTCGGAGTGGTGCAGTGCTGCGTAGTGGCTGGCTGCTGCGTCGACCAGGAGAGAGGTGCGTCTCTGCTTGCTGACCGGTCGAAGTGCAGTGTGCTGTGCCAAAGTCGCTGAGAAGGCTGTGGGTGATGACCAGGTATGCGCGTCCGCTGCATGTTGGTGGTCAGGATACCCGTAGTAGCCGTGGATGCTGGCTGGCTGTGTGACTCGCTGCTCGAAAGCTTGAGGAAGTGATGATGACGTCACGATGACATAGATTGACGAAGGCTGCGCTGATGTTCATGCTCGAGGTCACCAGTTTGGGAGTGCGAGGAACAAGGTGTGAAGTCCCTCATTTGTCATCCCAAAGGGAGGATCCTCCAACCAGACGGGTGTTGTGTCTGGTAGGGCTACTGCCCCAACGGTTGTTGTCGGGTTCTTATATATACTGGGTGTATTTGGAACGCTTTGTAAGATTTAAACCACGTAATATACTATTTATATACTATATAATGCATATAACCATTTATCCCAGAAACGTTTTTTTAAGAACATTTTAGGACTTATGTATTATGTGAGGCAGCAATGTATCATACACATTGTGACGAGTAGTCGTTGACCGCGAGCCGCGCGGGGCGCGGGAGGCGGCGGAACGAAAATTAAACGTGCGCGCGGCGGCGAGTACGTTTACCTCGTGCCGTTGACCTCTGTCAGCTGATGGCGCGTATGAACGGTTTGCATTACATTGACAGTTTGTTCCAAACACGATTATTTTAAAGCATTATCTTCAAATTTCTGTTTCATTATTTTTCCCAAACCGGACTATACCAAAAAAATGATGAAAACAGGAAAAAAAATAATTTCTTTTCGCTTTTTTTCACTTGTATCATGTCAGGTTAAGCCAACACTATCATACCTCTTCGTTTTTCAATGCGTTCCAAATACACCCTGTATACTCAATCGCTCAGGAAACTTCGATAGCGTGATCTAGAATCGTCAGTTCTTAAGTTCGTGGATAGATGTCGCTGCAATATATATGAAATACTCATGTCACGATATTTGTCCGGGCTACTTTCCAAACTACTGGGCTGATCAAAATGAAATTTTGCAGGCTGTATTTTATTTCGATTAATGACCGCGATATTTTTGTTGCAAAATTAAACAATGTGGTGATACGAAGTTCGCCAGGTCAGCTAGTATCTTAAAAAGGTCAGCTAGTATCTTAAAAAAGGCGTGGTCCGCTGATGACTGGTGGTTCGTGGAAGCACCCAAAGTGGTCGATGAAAACGGGCGCACGGTGAACGAGTGCTCGCTAGGCTCATTCATTATTTGTTTCAGATTGATTATTTTCCATTTTAAGATCTATATCAAAGGCAAAAAAATTTCTTACCTACCTAAGATATATATTGTATAAAATAACTAAGAACTCCAGATTTTAGCCCTCTCAAACAATTAGTAAAGACATTTCGTCAAATGGTCCCTCATTACTAAAAGATTAAGAGCCACTGTTCTAAAATATGACTATCATGTAAAACTACGCAATAACAAACATGTATTACAGTCGTTCCGTATCATACTTTTTTAGAATATATTTTGTAGCATCTTGTCTACAAGAAATTGTTTAATTTTAAACATTAATTAGATTTACGATAACGTGAAAACGTTATAATGAAATGAATGTTGCTAAATTGTTTTTTAACCTTGAAATACGAATACGATTGACGTAAACATAGAACTCATAGTTCACTCACATATTTTGCACTTTCGAGGAGTCGCAGTCATTATCCAGCAGTCCGTTGGTGTTGGCGGACTTGACCATCTGCACCAAGATAGGCGTCAACTCGCCCTCCAGCGCCAGCAGCCCCTTAGCGAAGGCGGCGGCCGTCATCTGAACGCGGCCCTCGTCTGACGCGTAGATCTTCAGGTCATGACGGAATGTCGAGTGCAAGCGCAGCAACCCGAGACCCTGGGTACCTCCTTCGCCTAAAGGCGAAAATGAAAAAAAAAATTAAATTTGTTTTATTGCTTTTTAAAAAAAGCAAAAAAACAAATTTCATTTTTTACATTTACATACACTTTATTAGAAATATATCAAATTGGTTCATAATGCGTATAGATATCTCGCACTTCCTTAGTAAATTACTAATACAAAATTATATACCTATAAACATCTGCTACAAATCTGACGCACTAAAAATATTCAGCAACTGAACTACAGCATGCTCTTCTACCACTTTATAAATTTACGGAAAAGTATTGAAGCTAAAAATATCTTTCTTCACGATGACATTCTTCACCGTTAAAGTTTCCACACCTTATAGTACAACATTATGTTTAGTCAGTCTAGCAGTACCGGCAATGTGGCGACCCTGTCCACCAGGGTACATGCAGCGGAACATGCGGCCCAGCTCCTCGGCCTGGATGCGGCCAGCTGGCGTCAGCTCGCCCCCCCACTTCAGGATCAGCACCAGTGAAGGCTCGCCGTCGCAGCCTACACACATACGTTTACACTTCGGTACTTCTAAATATAAGGCACAACCCGAGGTAAGCGAAGTACGACAACGTAGAGCTATTTGAAAGTACGTACACACATATTTGATTAGTACTATATTGATTTGTAATTTTAAGAATACATTGTAGCAATAAAATATTTGTGACAAGACGTGATTTAGGTTAAACTTGTTTTTTTCACTAAAAATATGACTTTCTATACCTTACATATCTCATTTACACTCATTTTTTATTATTACGCTTCAGCCCGTAATGTCCCACTGCTGGGCATAGGCGTCGTTCCCTATGTAGGAGAAGGATCAGAGCTTAATTCACTCAAATGCGGGTTGGCGGATATGTTCCTATTATGAATAACGATCGCTATCATGTGTACATGCTAACAACCTGGACCGACGGCTTAACGTGTTCTCCGAGGCACGGTGAGGAGACAAACAAGGACTGGGCAAACATCGAGACCACGGCAAACATCTGTATCACGATCACGATTCAGCCTGTAATATCCCACTGTTGGGCATAGGCCTCTTCCCCATGTAAGGAGAAGGATCGGAGCTTAATCCACCACGCTGCTCCAATGCGGGTTGGCGGATATATTCACTACTATGAGTAACGATCGCTATCAGGTGTACATGATAACAACCGGGACCGACGGCTTAACGTGCTCTCCGAGGCACGGTGGGGAGACCCACAAGGACTGCACAAACACGCAGACCACGGCAAACATCTGTATGGCCAATACAAATGTTTGTCATGTGCGGGGATCGAACCCGCAACCGCCACCGCAATAGCTACATTTTTTATTATTATTTAAGAATAATCAACAGACATTTTCTAGGCCTATCTAGCCTAAGTGACGAATAACTGGTAAAGTAAACAGGAAATTTGGTCAGGTAAAATACTTTAAAGGATGACTTTTAGATATTTATATGAAAAAGGTAATTTGGAACAAACTAATATATTAATAAATTTAGTATTGAAAAACTTAAAAAAATATTTAACATGCACATCTTACTATGCAATATGACAATTATATTGATTTACAGGTGTAAAAAGATGGTTGTAAATCTTTTGATATATCCATGACCCGTGACCTTAACAATAATTCATGTTATTCGATTTAAAATACATTGAGACATTTGTACAGTACTCGGCCATAAATAATGCATATCGACCTTTGGAAAGAGACAATCAATGTTATTTAAAAACAAATATGACTGTATGGAATTTTCTCTATGTTGTGGTTTTAAACTAATTAAATCATGAATTTTATGCACAATTTATTTGTAGCTTGGTGTATAATGATCGCATAACGTATCTAATTGAAATTTTGCAAATAGAAAAAAAAGTATGTGTATTACAAAAATATCTTTAAAGCCAGTCTAAGCCTATTTAAGCTATTGTAATTATGTAAGAAATATATGAACATGTTACAAAAAAATACATTTGACATTGATAATTTAAAATGAGTTTTAAAAGCCTGTATGAATTACTGCGTACTATAAAATAACTAATTCCATTTAGCTATGTATGAAATAGTCTGAATAACTTTGTAACAGACTTATTTTGAGGCAATATTATAAGTCAATTTAAAAAAAAAAAGTAATAAAAAGCCTTGTCACAGTGCATAGCAAGCATGACAGTTAGTGGTAACTGTATATCTAATTTATAAATATAGTTTATTCATTGACCGATATCTTTCTTATCTGATACAAAATGAAATATTGCGGGACAGCTAAATATTCTGACAATTTTGTTTTAATACAAGATTTAAGAAAACTTTTGCTCACAATAATGAATTCGGCTAATCATATGACTGTGGCGCTTCCTGATATGGCTACTGCCATATATCTTGATCTTAAAACACCGAAAAATAACTTTCATATGAAAACTTTGTAATAAATACATGAAGTGTAAGCCATAACGATAGTTTATATAAATTACTAATCATTACATGACATATTTTTATTAAATAAAAAAATCCAAAACAATTCGATATCATAGACAACAAATTAACGATTATTTATATCGGTCAATAAACAAACACTAGAGACTGCCTTCTACATCATTCCATACCATAAACTATTACACGATTGTATGTATTATAATTACAGTCTGTTAAATTCACAGCCATAGTTACGGTACAGAAGAGTGTAGTAGGCGTCTGTTAAGCTCCCATGAGACGATCCATTCCAATGAACAACATGAGTGTCAGTCACAGATCGTCCCACGGCTGTAAGGTAAGGGGGGTGGTGTCGGACCGTGCGTGGTGTTACCGTCGTCGGAGCTGGAGCCCCGCGGCCGGCCGCGCGGCTGGTACTTCATCTGCACCTTGCGGTTGATGCCCGAGAAGTGACCGTACCTTCACAAAACGATCACGATTTATACTCATCATATATATGTATATACTAAATTATTTTAAACGGATTGTAATGCCAAACAAAAATTTAATATATTTTATAAATAAGAGATTTCCACTTATATATATATATGATCTATTATACCTAAAGAACACCCCATTTGAAGGAAAGGAGTTAGGTGTCAACGTCATGTGCAATTATTACTAATGTACACGTGTTTTCTATAATCATTTATAAAATATACTAGCTGCAAACGTTGTTTTGCCATATATGTTACTAAAACCCGCACCCCCTCTTGTGGGTGGAATTTCGTAAAATCCGTTCTTTGCTGACCTCTACTCGGCGAATGGAATATTCCTACCAAATTTTAAGTCTCTACGCCATATGGTTCCAGAGATATAGTGATGATTCAATACATAGGTGGAAATCTCTTATATTGTATATTAATCCAATAGACTTTAGTTTCATATTAGGAAAATATAATAAAATCACAACATTGTACCAGGAGAAAGCCTTGTACCAGCTAAATAACACTGCTCTCAAGCAGCCTCAATAAGCTACAGTAATTACTAAACAAACTTGTTTGCCAATTTAGTTGTATAAAAAAAGAGAAAACAAACAAAGTACTCAAAGACTGCAGCAGATCCTTACATTTTTTAGCAGAAATAGCCAGTTCTAGAAGGAACTTACATTTCCAGAACGCTCTTGAGCTGCTCCAGCTTGCCCTGCTTCTCCTCGATCTCGGGGTCGGCGTGGCGCGTGTGGATGTCGGCCAGCAGCGCGCGCGAGATGTCCAGGATCTCCTGGAGCTGCTTCGGCTTCTTCAGCTTCACGTGCCCGCGCTTGAACCCCTCGTACTTCTCGAATATTTCGAAGAATCTGTTTTAGATACGATATAGTGAAATATATTTTTACATTCCATCTATAATGTTGTTTTATTATCATATCAATATTTCGATCCAACGAGATTCGAACCCGCACCCCCGACATACCGTGTCGGTGCTCTAGCCAATTAAGCTATGGAACGATGTACCTGCGGGATTGAAATTTTTGATAAGATTTTATTCGGTTTTCAAGCAACAGTGGTGCCGTCTATAGCGAGTCCTTTACAGCACCCAAATATTCAATTTCATATTACAATGAATTCTTTGACAAGAGACGACACTATGCTTATTTTCGAAATTTTGATATGATAATTAAAAAAAAAATTTTAGAATTTCCTCATGTATGGGAAACACAAAAAATAAAAATAATACGAATTCCATCTATATTACATAAATGACATACAATAAGCTCAGATAAGCTCAGTCCCTTCTCCTAATTGGAGAAAGAGGACTATATTCAACAGTGGGATGTTACACTGGTCTGATAATTACACTGAATCAATCAATTATTGGCCATAGATATGGCATAAAACAGTGTATAAAGATAAAATATCCTGTCCGCAGACTCAATAAGAGATGGAATATGTCGCTACAATCACTAAATAGACAAAAAATAATAATTTAAGGGTTCACTTGATGGCTTTACTAGCCGTAAATATTTGAGCTTTAATAAGATCTTACCTTGGATGCCGTACTTCAACTTTCATCTTTTGTTTGGGTGTTCTATCGCCGTGTCTTATCACCCCCACCACACACCGTAATTCCATCATTTTGCCAAATGTGGTCGGTACGATGGGGGGATCATCTAGTTGAAAGGGCACCGACCATGGAATGTGTAACGTAGGAGCCAACTCTCTCAATATCATATTACCAAGGATTTTCGCACAATCGTCGTAGTATTTATTAGAATTTTTGACGAATGAAAAACCGTTAACGTCACATACGAAAGATTTTCCATTCGCTCTGAAAAAAATGTGAAAGATTTAATTAAATCAAAGTGAGATCAATTCTATATATCTAATAATCCTTACGTCTACTGGTTATCAATACTAGATATACTCTAGATGTATCACTTCATCCTGTAATATCCCACTACTGGGCATAGGCCTCCTTCCCCATGTAAGAGAAGGATCAGTGCACCTAGTTGTATGAAAGCGCAAACATCAAATAGGTTTTATACCTGGACATAAGCTCATGTAATCGAAGCAATAAACAGATACGTCAAAGCATATAAAACCTGCGTGGATGGTCCAATATTATAATATATACGTAGATTTTTTCTAAAAATGTAAATCTTACCTTAACAAATCAAACCCGCAAACAGTTTGCTTGAACGCTAAGCAAACTTTCCGTGAAATAAGTTTCTCCTGATTAGATAGTATGACTGGATACCGAATCTCCTTGCCCTCAGAGTCGCGTTCTACTTTACCATCCAGCGCTGGACTCTTTCTCGCCTCCGCGTGGGCATAATCCGGACCCACGGTGTATACTTTAACATCTGTCCCTATACAAATACAATTTATCTTTTTAAATCTGTTATAAGTATTACATAAAATCACTTAAGTACCAACTCACCATCAGTCGGCATAAAATCTTCGTAAATAAACGATCCTGTTTTTCTCACCCTCGATTCTGGAGAATAAATACTGCTTCTACTTCCGATCTACAAAAGTAATAAAAAATATTAATAAAATAAGTACAAGTTTATAAATTTTCGTATGATTAACCGTAATAACCGTGATTCTGATGCTTGCAATTTAGACAAATTGCCGGAATGCAAAATTAAAGATCCAAAATATCTCATTTTCAGGAAATCCTTTAATATTATCTAAAATACTCACTTTTCTGAAAAGTCTCTGACTCCCCCCTCCGGCGGAAGTGGGATAGTATATGTAAATATTATGATCCTCCGCCGACACCGGCTTTTCAACAAATGGCTTGTTAAATACTACCCCGTTCACTTCTACATGGTCTTCCGATTCGACCAACTCATGATCTGTAAACATTTTACATATAAAATAATTTTATACTTTTTCTATTTTATTTTTAAGACTGGACATACGTTTAGGATCTGGCGAATCTCTGTCCAAAACAGCATAACGTGGTATTTCAATTCCTTCATTTTCTAAAATAGCGTATACTCTTCTTCGATCCTGAAATTTTGGGATACATTAGATAATTAATGTAATTGTGAATAAAATGTAATGCAAAACATTTTGAAAAAAATAGTATTCTCGACATAATTTAATACTGTTTTTGTTTATATCTAAAATATGTATAAAATTGTTTTGTGTAGAATTGGTAAATAAACAAAAATTATGAATACAATGAAAAGAACTTCGAATTACCTGAATATCATATTGCATGTGAAGGTTATTTATCACATACGGCTTCCTTAATTTTTCGTATTGAATAGCTTTATCGAGAGGGAAGCCTTTCGAATGAAACGATATAAGACAATCGCATATCGGCCACTCCTCCACCGGCTTCTATAATTACATAAACTACCGTCATTTAAAACATTCCAGTATGTAGAAGCGCATGAACAATCATAAATACAACACACATACAATAGCTCAAAATGAAACATGATCCAGGCAGAAACAAAGCATCGAATATTCCAGTAGTAACATTTCCATTGTTGCGATGTTACTTATCGCTTAAAATAAATCGCATGCATCACGCGTTAGTCCTATCATAAACCGAGTACTTAGAGGAAGATACAGTTTACCAAATTGTGATGTGTTAATAAGAAGGGTTTAAAAAAATCATATTTTATAGTAGTGAAACAAAATAACAACTAGTTGAACTCCAAAATACGTAATGCGAAGCCTGAAAATCTATTTTGTTCCACTAGAGGTTAGATATTGAGCAGAACCTTTAGGATAACCTCCTCTGGGAAGACGAGCATCTTAATGAACTCGAATTCGTCGAGGCGGGTGAGGATCTCCTTCATCGGTTTCGACTGCGACTTCTTGGCCATGGCGCATACGCCGACCACCACCTTCTTGCCCCCGCCATCACAGTGAGGGTCTAAGGACTCGCAAAGATCCAACTCGCCCTGAGACAATTTTATTAAACTTTATCATTTCTCTCTCTCACTATTATTAATTCAAAATCTCATTCAAGATGTGTCTACATTAAATATGTAGAGTGTAAGAAAACTTTCTTTTTTTTTTTCAAACTATATGACATTTAGTGTTTTGTGCACTTATATCATTTATACATAGGTACATGTGTATTACAGTAACTAAATTTTTGATGAATGTGAGGCTGTCAGATTTTGTAAAGTATTGTCTTGAATGGTAAATGGTTTTTGTACTAATAAAACTTATACGAGTAATTATTTTGTACAAAAATGAAAAAATAACTAATTTAACATTAGAAAGACCTTGAACATGTCACATGACCAACGTCAATGTTTAGAATAATAAATATGAAATAGAATTCAATAGTACATGAACAACATAGGTGTATTGATTTTATGTGGATTATTATTGTCTCGGTAGCAATATTTGTCACTATATAAAAATAATAAATAATGTAACTTGTTGTTCTTGAATAACAGTTAATCTAAGTAAATAAAACAATAAATTAATCAATTATCATAAATTTAGTTCTTTTATATGTATACTTTATTTAAAACCATACAATTACTATTTGTTAGTACTTAATGAACTATAAATTCATTCTTTTATAACATTTTACATGTTTTTTAAAGCATTATCTTATGATATAACATCAATAATATATTGCATTTGTTATTAATTGTATCATTTATTACAAATTAATTAAAATATTTATTAAAACAAATTTAAAATAAGTATTAAAGTACCTACATCGTAAATGCATGTTAAACCATTTCAATGAATCTTAAATTTTATCTTCTAAAATGTTAGCCTACATTTAGATAAAAGATATAATATTTGAAAACTTATCACATGATTTTTACTCTCCTGAGAATAGATGTAGATATTTCAAATAAAAACAGGTTTTTAAAATAATTGTATTTTCAACAAAGCCAAGGCCAAGTTCCAAGGTTAGATTAGAATAACATGGAATGTTTTATGAATGAGCAAATAATATTTATTTTATAGATAATTGTAATGAACTCAGAATAACTAAATAGGTATTTGTATATTATGTGTGATTAGTTTTCTGTGTGTCTCTTTGTAAAGAACAAGAATTAAAATATATACCACAAGTAGAATGTAAATTTATATGTATGCCATGTAATGATCTATTTATAAAATTTCAGGCAAGGTTATTTAAATATATTTAAAACATTGTATTTGAGATAAATAATTATCATTGTCATGTATCAATTTTAAAAGAAGGCTCACATCAGGTAAACACTCATCACAATAACAGAATTCATCACCACTTTCTTCCCTACTTTGTATATTTCTCCATCTTTTCAAACGCCACCAGTCTTTAAGCCACTGCCACTCCATCACTCACAATCATAACACTATCATAATTGCACCCAATTTCATGATAACTAAAATGTGTGAGCTGACAAATGATTGGTCACAATAACTTTACACATGATAACTAACACATTCTTGACACAAATTAACATGTTGTGTTACCTCACTTGTCATTGTCACTACAACTTTTGTACTCAAATGTAGGGAATATTATGTTGCTATAAATATCTCATGTGTGATTCTAATAGTAAATAAATGGTCGGTAGTATTTATAATGAGCGTAGTGTTTTTGAACTGTGTCCAATATGTACATAACGGGATGTTTGCTTCGAAAATATAGTACAAATATGATTTACCTGTTCAAATTGACTTAGAAACATGTACTTTTGTACGTAATATAATAGTGTGCATAAAGCAAACATTCTCAAGGAAAGCTGAATATTGAATTAATATACGGATTGAATAAGAGTGCGCCGCTACGTGACTAGCAGAATAAGATTTTCAATCAATATTTTCAATCGTGTAAAATTGAATCGTATCTTTAAAAAATGTGATTTTATATAATAACTATGTGAATGAAGATTGCAACTAAACAGCACCAAACCTACTACTATTTACTTACGGAGGGTCTTATAGGGACGAGATTACCATCATCGCCAACATAAAATTGTGGCTGATGAGCAGCTTGTCGCAACCCTTGATATCCATGTTCAAGCTCAGTGTATGACATTACCTACATAGGTCATAGATGCCTAATAATATTGATTCAATATGGACATCAATAGCTTGTTATTCTGTAATAAAATTTATATACCTACAAAGAGTTTTTAAAAACCTTGAAATTAAACTACTTTGACAAGGTGAACCGTGAAATGTGAATGTGTCACTAGTGTCAACTAGAGTTGCCTATCGATAGTCGACTATCGCTAAACTATCGATAGTCTATCGATAGTTGACGTCATATCAATAGTATCGATAGCCTATCGATAGTATCGATATTATAGATAGTATCGAAACTATCGATAGTGTGATACAGGGCAATAGTATTGACATACAAAAATAGTATCGATAGTATCGAAAGTATTAGCTCCGATACTATTGATAGTGTCGATAGTATCGATACTATCGAAGACCAGCATATGTTTAGGAGTAATACTATCGATAATATCAATAGTATTGATAGTTCACACTATCGATAGTTTAATAAACGACGATAGTATTGCCTTCCAATAATCAATTACATAACCTAGGATGTATTTCATAAAAATATTAAATATAGTATACGTATTACGTAATAATCTTAAAATAATTATTAAAAAACGTATTTTTTTTTCGAATACAATCAAAAATTGATACAGGGCAACAATAATTAGCCCTGTCAAATTATAATTTTTTGTTGTACCTACTTTTTAAAGTAAAGTGAATTGGGAGCGGGTACCCACATTGTACATTTTTTAAAGAAGTTTAATAAAGTTAAAATGGAGAAAAGAACTCAATATAAATCAAAACTCGCCTTTGAATAGTGTACGATTTTATTTAATGAAAACTAAAGTACACATTTAAATTAACCAAGGTTGATAATAAATAAATACAGTAAGATATTCTTAACAATATAGTTATTTTGTATTGATTTATTATAATGAATAACATATTTGAGTAGGTACCAGTTTATTTAATCAAAAAAGGTTTTCTATCAAAAAGAAATTGGTACCTGTACATACATAGTAAAACTGTATTTCTTAAATTATCAAGAACAAAGGAACAGGAGGATGATTATAAGATTATTTTTCTTTAGTTGATTGTTTTGTTATGTGAATTTATAATTTCTTAACATTGGTTTAATCAATACAACAACTGCTGCATATTTTTTCTTTATATTTTGATTATAGTTTTACAGATAAACAACGTTTTGTTTTTTGTTAATAAATCACAGAAAATTAATCATTTCACTGATATTTTTATTTACTCCTCTACTTTTGATTACTGACTTAAACGTTCGAACAAGCGTATAATTTCAGACATAATCTGTCTCCTTTTGATTAATGGTACGTTTAACAACTCTTGCGCAATAAACACACCAAAACTCTCATTTGATTTTATTATTTTAGCATCTATAACTTTATTGTTATATTCTGGCGTTTGGGTGCTAGCATCTTCGACATTAAGTTTTTTAAGTGCGTCATCTTTTTGATCACAATCCCAGTCTTGACTGTGTGGTCCCATATCATAAGATAATTGGGATTGTGTTTCACATTCAGTATCAAATATGACAAGAGATCTCTTCTTAGCTAGAACAATAATTAAAAGTAGTCAAAGATTTTCCATTTATTATTTACATTCAATAAAGAAAACTAAATCAAATAAAATTAAAAACCGGCCAAGTGCAAGTCGGATTCGCGCATGAAGGGGTTCGTAACATTATCTATAAAAACGGCAAAAAATCATGCCTGTTGTATGGGAGCCCCCTTAAATTTTTATTTTGTTTTAGTATTTGTTTTTATAACGGCAACAGAAATACATCATCTGTGAAAATTTAAACTGCCTAACTATCACGGCTCATGAGATACAGCCTGGTGATAAACAGGCGGTAATTAATAAAATCATACCGATATTAATTTTAACTTTGTTTGACTTACCCATCATTACAATCAGTTATCAGCTTCCAGTATTACTAGTAACGGTGCCACAACGTACGGCACAATGAGTGAGAATAATCGAACTCTACTTGCTAAATAAGCTACAATTGGGAAACGATACTATCGGTGGTTATTATACTATCGATGGTGTAAAACTATCAATACTATCGATAGTTTGTAAAACTATCGATATTATTGATAGTTATTTTATTTTCAACAACGATACAATCGCTAGAATCGATAGTATCGATAGTATTATTTAAAAAAAATCGATACTATCGATACTATTGATAGTATCCGTTTATTTGTGATATCGATAGTATCGATGGTATCGATAGAATCGATACTATCGATAGTACTATCGATATTGTTACTAGTTTTCGAGGTCATCTATCGATAGCGAAACAATCGATAGTTAGGCAACTCTAGTGTCAACTGTCACATAAAACATAAAAGAGTAGGTACCTATATTAAAGTAGGTATATAATTCATTATAATTTCACCTAAGATGGCATAGGCAGGGCTTGTTACCGGTACCAATTACCTTTATAAAATACCGGTAAATAGCGTTAATTTTATCCGATACCTGTTTAACTGGTAAAAGTTTTAAAGGTAATTCGGTACCGGAAACGATTTTTAACGGTAAATAGAATTTTAACGATACTGGTACCGGTACCTCTGACGTCACGATTAACGATATTTTTATCGGTACCTCTACGACGTTGCCGCTCCGTGCAAAGAAAAAATGTTCAACTCGAAGCTGCGCGGGGAGGCTGATAAGTGCGGCAACAGCACATGACATTAGATTATAAAGCTGTGAGATCAAAAATAAAGAAAAGTAGGTAGTATTCTATTAGCGTAATAATTTCGGTACCTATAAAGGTAACAGTAGCAATTAACGGTACCGGTATGGATAGGTACCGGTAAAAATAACGTTAAACGAGTTATTACCGGTAAAAAATGTAACGGTAAAATGTCTCCAAAGTACCGGTATTTAAAGTACCGTTACTCCATAAATAACGATACGTCTGCCGAGACAAAGTACCGGTACCGAATTTTTACCGGTATTCCAAGCCCTAGGCATAGGTAAGATGGGTACGGTGACACATGTCAAATTAACTCTATAGTGAGGTGACCATGCATAATTAATTTATGTGATTCGATTATCGAGTACAATTGCGGTTAATCTTTAATCGATTATAAAACAAATATTTTTAACTGCTTATTAAAAATTAATGTTCGCATTCCCGAAAGCGGACAACCAACTTTCGTTCTCGACTGTTTAAAACGGTCTTCTTTGTTCTTTTCGGCATTTTACAGAACATAACACACACACAAAATTGAATAACTAACAAAAAATAGAACAACAGAATAACAGAACTTAACAAGAATAAAACAGCAACAAATACAAGTATAACAACAATAAAACAGCTACAAATACAACTATAACAATAAGCGAGTTGACTCGATTAACAAGATAGCCGTTACGAAATACGATTATTTGTTTTTGCCGATTATTACGTTTATGTGTCAATCCCTATACCTACATTAAACGTTTCGTCTCATGCCTCTAATTTTAGGTGATTATTTTTTCTGTACCTTTTTTAATTTGTTTAAAATGTAAAAACGCAATATATTGCGTATTATATTAAATAATAATTATTATTATTGTATTAAATACAATTCAATCTAATCAAGCATTATTATTTGCCTTAAAAATTAATTATTGGTGATTTTTAAACCATTATATTTATCTGATTTGCTGAAAATAGTGAGTGTATTGGAACATATCAAATGTCACGGTCACGTGTCACGTCACAGTTGAGTTGTCACTTCTACAGCCTTTCAAATTTCTATTGATTATTTTTACATTATTTTAATATTTTTACTTTTTAGTTTTTATCCACACAGTTTTTATCCAAGTACTTCGGTGTAGACTGACATTATTATTAGTAATTATAGAATGTATAAAGTTTGATTACTATCTTAAATAATTGTTTTAAAAGACAATGGACTTAGGTACAAGTTCTAGTTATCAAATAAAATGTTCGTCCTTTTGGCAATCTATTAATATATTAATAACAAAACCTCATGTAGTTAATAAAAGGATATGGGGTTGCACAATATTAAGTAGATATTTTTTAAGAAATCACAATGGTTGTTGGGAAAAAATATTAAAAGCTTCTAGATTTACATCAGAAAATAAAAACCAGTATTTGAGTATTATCTTAAAGAAAGCAGGAATTGAAGTAATTGAAGAATGCGAGACTGAATATGAAATTATATTGGTACAACTTTTTCCGAAGAGCTATCTGGAATCAAATGCATTTCAAATTATATATAGAAATAAATCGGAAGCACGAGTAACATTTATTGATGTGACCCCAGAAAAAAACGAGCAAAACCTATGTCCAACATTTTCATATAGCTTTTCTTTACGAGGTGGTAGAGTTATATTAGAATCTCTTGGTTAGTCATTAAAATAATTGTTCTGTTGCCAATATGTTTTCTATTTTTCCAATATGCATGTTCTTTTGCTATTATTTTTTACAGATACATCATCAAAGTCTTATAACTGGTTGATAAATACTGTGCTACCTCAAGTTATCAAATGGTGTGATGAAATTTCTACAAACCAAACCCAAATATGCAATGGATCTTTAACATTAGTATCAAATGAAAAGTATTATACAAAATATAATGATCTTAAACAAAGATATGGCAAAGAAATGGTCAAAGTTTGTATCTCTTTATACTTATTGTATATTTGCTCTATTTCGTATTTATATTTAATTATAAATATTTAATTTAAGATTTGGCCAGAATGTACAGACCCAACAAAGTTTGTGTATGAAGATGTAGCTATTGCTACATATTTGCTGCTCTTGTGGCAGTATGACAGCAAACCACAAACATTTGTAGATGTTGGATGTGGTAATGGCTTGCTCGTTTTTATTCTGACAATGGAAGGCCATACTGGATATGGAGTTGATGTTAGGAAAAGAAAAATATGGGATTTGTATCCTGATAACATTAAGTTAAAAGTAAGAGTTACTTCATTCTAATTTTTCTTAATTTAAAAGACAATGGACTTAGGTACAAGTTCTAGTTATCACAATAAAAGTATATTTCATTTGAGTGATGTTATAAACCTTTATTTTTTAGGAATCAACAGTAACTCCATCAAATATGCATATTTTTTCTAATGTGGATTGGATAATAGGAAACCACTCAGATGAATTAACTCCGTGGATACCTGTCATTGCCGCGCAAAGTTGTTACAAATGTAATTTTTTCCTTCTACCATGTTGTGCGTATAATTTTGATGGCACAAAGTATCAAAGAAAAAATTCATCAAAAAGCCAGTATACTGAATACCTGGAATACATTAAAGAGCTGTGTGAAAATTGTGGTTTTCAAGTAGAAATAGATAGACTTAAGATACCAAGCACAAAGAGAATATGTTTAATTGGTAGAACAAGAACTTATATTGAGGATGAACATGAGAAACATATTAATAACATTAAAAATATGATAAGTGAACAAATAGGATTAAGTGATAAAAATGAAGTAGACAAAGATAATGACACCAAGGAAATTAAAACTAGAGATCCTGTTGAGAAAGTGAGGAACTGTACTCAATTAGATAAAAATGTAACAGAGTCTATAATAAAATGTATTTCAAAGTATTTGCTTGAAGGATGTGAGTTAGAGGCCAATTGGTCAAATGGTAAGAAAGCTCCATTACAAGAACTCGTAAACCTTATACCACATGAGAAATTAAGAGCTTTAAAGTCGGAATGTGGAGGCCTACAAACTTTACTAAGGAACAATCATCATATCTTTGAACTACAAAATGGCTGTGTAAGTCTAAGGTATCCTAGAACAATGGATGAAGTAAAGAGCCATACTAAGAGAAAGAAAAATAATGATAATTTAAAAATGCAAGTTAAAAAGTGTTGGTTTTATTACAATCACCCACAAGGGTGTCCTTTAAACAGTGATGTTTGTAGTTTTCTACATGAAAAAGTAGTATGATATACCTACATTATATTTTCGATAGCTATAATAATTATTTTTTTAAATTATAATTATATAAAAATTAAACAAAAGTATTAATTGGAAATTTTATTAAACCCTCAATTATTCAAAAAAATATAAAAAATGTATAAAATATTGCTGACATTAAAATTAGTAACAGGATAATTAATATTGCCCACTGCCTCTTTAAACTATCACAATGAGAAATGCTTACAAATGTACATTATGTATGTTCTTCAAGACTCGACTTCAAAAAACTTATTTAATTCACTTAAGTTTCTCTCATCAACTAACTTTGCTACATCGTGCTCTCCCATAAATGAGCACACCATCCTTAAAGTAGTCCAAATTGTTGAAGAACTTGTATCAGTAGATGATGCATTTGGATGCATACTTTTTGCTTTATATTGCTGATTTAAAGCAACCAAGAAATGTTCAGCTGCTTGTTTGTGAGCCCCTAAATTCATACATGTTATACCAACATTGTACCTAGCTCTGATAAAGCCAGGTTCTAAGTTTAAAGCTTCGTGGTATGCCTCAACAGCCTCTTCTGATTTGTCACTATTAGCTAGAGTTGCACCGAGTCTATTCCAAAGTTTTGCATTATCTGAAGATACCATTAAAGCTGCTTTAAAACAATCTACAGCTTTATCATATTGTTGGTTGATATTAAATATGACACCAAGGGCATTTTGAACATCTGCATCTATCTGTGAAGGACTCATTTGTGCAGCTTTTAAATACAATGATGTCACATATGCCTCTAGTTCTTTCAAATTCATTTGTTGAGCATTGATGTCTTGTGGGCAAATGTCATTGTACTTAGGACTGGCTTTTAACCAATCCAGTAAAGTTAAATATGCATATTTACCCATATTTTCATTAGTGTAAGCTGCGGCTAACGTAATATATGCCTCTAGTTGCCGAGGATCTAATTCTAAAGATTTTTTCAAAGCAGTAATTGCTAATGGATCTTGTTCATTTTCTGCTTGTGTTGTTCCTAAAAGAAACCAAACCTCAGCGGAATCAGGCTGCTGCTGTGCAGCAGCTTCAAAACATAGTACAGCACCAGGAATATCACCCATTTTTAATTTTTCCTTACCTATTTCCAGAGCACTTTTGTTCTCTAACATTACATTTCCTTCGGTAAATGAGTATTCTTTAGCTATTCCATTAGCCATTTCATTGTTCCAATAATCTTCCACTTCACTTAGCTTAGCCCATTCATCTTTATATTTTTCAGCCATTTCTTCTACTATTTCATCTTTAGTCATTTGCTTCTGTTGTCCTTCTAATGTCTCATTTAAGTTTAATTCTCCTGCACTAATTCTTTTCATAAATGACATAAACTGATTGTATGCCAGCTCATCATCTTCTTTAACACTATTGACATACTCTTGCGCTTTAGCTTTAACATCTGTATCTGATGTCTTTTGCAACTCTTCTTCATTTATATATTGGATCTGTACGCTCGAAGATGTATGTGACTGCATTAAAGGTTGATATGGCATACTAAATGGTCTCATATGAGCAGTCAATGAAGTAGAAGGACCTGCAAGCCATGGAGCAGATCTCTGTGTATGTATATTTGATATACTGCTTGTTGTGGGTAATGGCACTACTTTTGAAATGTTGGCTTTCTCCGCCTCAGGCATGTTGTTAAGCAAGGCGTTCATATTAAAAGTTTGAGGAACTTGGGAATTTTGAGATATAAACTCATTAACAAACCTGTCCGCTTGGGACAATTTCTGTGCGGCAGATGCATCACGGCTTACAATATTCGTAAGTTGAACAAGGGAGTTATTGCCTCCACAGTCACCACCGATTAGTTTGTTTATCGACATAGTTCGAGTTTAAATTTAAACAACTATTGTGAGTTAAAGTGATCAACTTAATATAATTCTTTAACAGAATGAAATCCAAATTTTTAATGTACAAAGGTCACGTCGTCAACTCGTCACGTTGAGCTATAGTTGGAGTACTATTTTCTTATAAAATGAAATACAGTTCATAAGGCAAGTCATAATAATACTTTAATCAATGAGTATAATATATTCTAGACTTTGATTCTAGATAATTATTTTTATTAGGTATTTCATATACAAAGTACTCTGTGATAATTAATTCCTAGCAAATTCCTAGGTAATTATTATAGAATTATAAATACGTAAATGTCATTTGTCAAATGTCATAAGTCAATGAATAATGATTTTGGGTGCGTTCCACATACCATATTATACTTATAGTCCACTCAACGAAGCAAAAATAGGGGAAATAATTCGTGTAAAAGCGATTTTTGGCATAGTTGTAGGGAATGGTGTCTGAAGCAACATACTAAAAGTACTGATGGATGGGGGTGAAGCTAACGGGTAGAGGGGGGTGTAAAGGTCCCTTTTTTTAGTTTTTCTTAAACTACTCGTAAACGGTGGCTCATAGCAAAAACATTTCTTCTACTTAAGTAATCTACATAGAATTCTATACAAAAAAGGTTATATACACTTTTTCGCTGGGATCAATATTTAGCGAGATATTAAAGGAGAAAAGTTACTGCTAGCGCGCACCTGTAGCGTCGCGCGCCGAGATTCGCACCAAAATCGGTCCGATGTTATAAAACGAGTACATCGCGTCCCGAATTGTGATTTTTTTTCTACGTGGCACTACACGATGTTGGAGAAGTGTTTAATTCGTAATGATGTAGTCGAAACGGACTTTTTAAAGGTCGGAAGTAAAGGGATAATTGGAATAACAAAGGCAAGTGCGTTAAGAAAAGAGGGGAAGATACATGATGATGCTTTAGGATGCCATCGTCTCCTTTGGCCCGGCCCTATTGAGTAGGTGGTTGCCGAGCCATTGCTGTATATGTAAAAGAGGTAATAAGATCAACGTAAGTATTTAGCTCAAATATACTCGTATATTTATATTACAGTATTTGACAACTTTTGTGATTAATGATACCTGTAGGTACACTCTCAATGAGTGCTGATTCGAAGCTCTCCCGGTAGGAGGAAGAGTGGCCAGATCTGATTGCGCCTTCATCGATGCTCTCAAAAAAGCTGAGTAGCAGTATTTATTGAGATTTTGTTCCTAGGCTTACCTGCTTGGTAAATTGCCAGAAACAGTTTCTCGCCGGCCTGTTAAATAATCTCAGGTGATGTTGAAAGCTCACTGAAAATGTCTGAGATGTTTTGGGTCAGGTCTGGTTTAGCCGTGAACAGCTTAGCAGTTTCCACTTTACTCTTTACATGGATCGCGGAGTCGCATCCGGAGAAGCCGTGGAGAAGAAGAATTGTCTTGGCAAATGGAAGCTGTTAAAGTTGTCACACTAAAAACAATATGGTCTCCACCTTTCCACGCTCTGGTTTCATAAAGAACACGTTGATATTTGGTTGAGTCAATCCCATGAGGAGGACTATCAAGTCAACATCCTCCCCAACTATTACAACAGTTGGATGAACGGCAGCCTTATCCAATCCGCACCTGACAGCATCTCCTATTGTAACAGTTGTTTCAATCCCTGCTGCTGTCACTTTTGTCGGTGAGGAACTGTATCCCTTCATCAATGGGTCGTCCAGCTTTTCTCTTTGAAGGTAGAGTGGCAAGGGTGAATTTTTTGTAACAATCCACGTGATATATTGCATCTACTGCGTATAGATCTCCAACAGTGCAGATGCGTCTTACTACGTCGTTACCCCACTCAGCGTTTCTGTCCTGCCTACGAAGAAGCACGGAATTGTGAAACGTAGTAGCAGGAAATCGCAGGTAATGTGCGTTTTCCAATTACAGAGCATAATGCGACTCAGTGGCACACAATACTAAACCACTGAGCCACTACTGAGTTGGTATCCATTGCAAGCACGCACACGGAAGCCCTACTTTTGAGAGTGCTCGTTGTGTGAAGCGTAGCTGTAGCTTTTGAACTTTCAACGTTGAGCGTTGAGCATTATACCGCATAATGCGCTTTAGTGCTGATATTGGAAAACGCACATTAGCAGGAAATGAACTTTGATAATGGTTCGACGGTTAGAATAAGATTTTTTTTCCTCTCCGCCTCCTCGTCATACTCTTCTGTGCAAACAAACATTGTTTTTTAATCAAACTGACTATATGTCCTGAATGCAAAGAAAAGACACCACGTGATGATGGCTGCTTTGAAAGAGCTTGTTCTCTCAAAAACCTTTTTATTGAGTCACTTCTAACGAACCTTATTGTCTTCTACAAGCATTGTGAACAACACCACTCCTCTTATACCTTAAACATGTATATTTCCCCTCTTTTCTTAACGCACTTGCATTTATTGTCCCAATTATACCTTTACTAGACAAGTCCGTTTCGACTACATCCATGCTTCAGCCTGTAATATCCCACTGTTGGGCACAGGCCTCTTTCCCCACGTAGGAGAAGGATCAGAGCTTAATCCACCACGCTGCTCCAATGCGGGTTGGCGGGTATTCCCTACTATGAGTAACGATAACTATCAGGTGTACATGATAACAACCAGGACCGACGGCTTAACGTGCTCTCCGAGGCACAGTGGGGAGACCCACAAGGACTGCACAAACACCCAGACCACGGCAAACATCTGTATGGCCAATACAAATGTTGTCGTGTGCGGGGATCGAACCCGCAACCGCCAGCGCAACAGCCACAAACCAGTGCTGTGACCGCTGCGCCAACGCGGCGTCGACTTCGACTACATCATTACGAATTAAACACTTCTCCGACATCGTGTAGTGTCACGTAGGAAAAAAAATCACAATTCGGGACGCGATGTACTCGTTTTATAACATCGGACCGATTTTGGTGCGAATCTCGGCGCGCGACGCTACAGGTGCGCGCTAGCAGTAACTTTTCTCCTTTAATATCTCGTTAAATATTGATCCCAGCGAAAAAGTGTATATAACCTTTTTTGTATAGAATTCTATGTAGATTACTTAAGTAGAAGAAATGTTTTTGCTATGAGCCACCGTTTACGAGTAGTTTAAGAAAAACTAAAAAAAGGGACCTTTACACCCCCCTCTACCCGTTAGCTTCACCCCCATCCATCAGTACTTTTAGTATGTTGCTTCAGACACCATTCCCTACAACTATGCCAAAAATCGCTTTTACACGAATTATTTCCCCTATTAGGCAGTTTTTGGTCTTCGTTGAGTGGACTATTATCTATGTTCCACATTATGCCCATAACGCTATCGACGACGACCGCTGAAATTACTACTGATCCCTGCTTTTGTTAGTGCCATATGCCCAAAGCCCCAAACCATGCGATGCCAAATACATATTTAAAAAAAACAATCAAAATGTCAAAACATAACCTCAACTGTACTGGGATTTGCTACATATTATTTTAAAAACACAATTCATAACATAAAGAACTAAAATACTTACTGGGAAGTTACGTTATAATTATTATTCCTACTTACTTTATAATTTTCTTTTAGCAATTTATTTATAAAAAATTTTAAAACGGTGAAAAATTTTTGTGTTATGTAAGCTGGCTTAAACCTTAAATTATTATTAGTAAAAGTAATATAAATGTAGTAAATAATTTTCAAATATGTTAAATGTACATTGACTCATAAAATAAAAGAAAAGAAAACATAGAAAAAAACCATGTCTCAAAGTAACGGTGAGAATATACAACCAAACACGAAAAATGAGAATGCCGAAAGCTGTTTGCAAAGCGAGGAACCAACGATAGATCCTTCGGAGAAATGGCTTGTAAGACTCTATTTTATTTTTAGTGTATTGTTAGGCACTATTTATACTTATTTTTAGATTTGTTCAAATTGAGCTGCTTTTAGATTTTGTAACAAAGTCTTTCACCTTGTTTTTGATTTCGACATTTATTAGTTTGTTAATATTACGTAGAATTTTTTCTATTAAATGTAGAATAAAATGTTTATTTACTACTAACATACACAATACAAAAAGATATTCTCCTTTCCTCTTATATTATTACTAGCTTCTGCGCGCGACTTCGTCCCCGTGGTATAAAAGGGAAAAAAAACCCGATTTTGAAACATTCTTCATTGGTGATACGCTCCTATTGGTCTTAGCGTGATGATATATAGCCTATAGCCTTCCTCGATAAATGGGCTATCTAACACTGAAAGAATTTTTCAAATCGGACCAGTAGATCCTGAGATTAGCGCGTTCAAACAAACAAACAAACTCTTCAGCTTTATTATATTAGTATAGATTATTATCTTTCCTATATAATTTAAGTACCGATTTGTATAGCAATTATCTAAATATAAAACAAGCAACGAAAATTACCAATTTTCGTTTGTTTGTTTTCTTGAAAATTTCCAACATTATTAAACAAGAATCAAAGATAGGCATAAATTTTAATTACAATTTAAAAGTGAGATTTTACAATCAAAAAGAAAACAACTTCGTTTAGTAATAATAAAAATCTATATCTGTATATTAATACGTGAAGCAAAAACTTTGTATCCTTTTTTATGAAAATTGCGCAGATAGAGGAATTTTGAAGTTTCGCACAATAGTTTATATAGATAATAGTGTAGAAGGCTAATATTTTTTTTTAAATTATGCAATAAAAATACATTAAATCAATAAAAAAAAATTACACACTACCATGTATTTGATACACACATGCATATATGTCGCTGTGTTGGCGCAGCGGTCACAGCACTGGATTGCGATTGGCTGTTGAGTGGGGTTGCGGGTTCGATTCCCGCACACGTCTGGGTGTTTGTGAAGTCCTTGTGGGTCTCCCCACCGTGCCTCAAAGAGCACGTTAAGCCTTCGATCCCGATTGTTATCATATACACCTGATAGCGATCGTTACTCATAGTAAGGAACATATCCGCCAACCCGCTTTGGAGCAGTGTGGTGGATTAAGCTCCGATCCCTCTCCTACATGGGTAAGAGGCCTATGCCCAACAGTGGGATATTACAGGCTGAATCGTGATCGATCGTGATGCATAATTATATACCTACTCTTTTGTTTATTGTTAAAGTCTGTGGTCAAATTGAGAATAGATTTTAGATTTTGGTCGAATTTTGACCACTGGGCAACTACTAGCCTATAATAAAATTAACAAGAAGCTAATTTTTTTTGAATATATTTTCAAAATAACAATTATTATGTTATGTTCTAATAGCTATAAGTACTAGCTGAATAATGTGGGTTTTTTTGCATGTAGCTTCCAATCCAGTGAAAATGTTGGGGGTAGGGAAAGTAGCCTCTGCATAAACCTCCAGTTATTGGTGTAACTACCAATTTTCATTGTATTTGGTTCAATTGTTTTTGTCTTAAAGAGTTACCAACATTCATCTAAACTTGCTCATTCGCAACATTATTAAGACAGAAAATCAGTTTGAGCTAGTTTCTCTCATTGTTTACTGGCATGCATACTTTAATCACAAAAGTACAGAATTGGTAAGGTAATTTACTATAAATACAGCTTGTGTTTAGACCAATCAGGTCATACCATTAAGGCTACTTACTACATTACTTTATAACTCATAAATGCTTATGCATGATTAAAATTATGTAATACTAGCCGACCTGTGCCCACTTTGTTGGGCGTTAAAAGATTTTTACAGTAATTTGATATGTTTCAAGTTTTTTAAATTTAACTATTACAGAATAATAACGATCTTTAAAATGAAGCATACTTTGGTAAACGTCTTGAACACAGTCGTTCGGCGCGCCGTCCGCTGCTATTTTACATCGATGTTTATTTAGTTGGTACCTACAGTTCGTCAAGAGATGGCGCAATTCGTAACACCCACTATTATTTTCACTGAATTTTATGTTCAATTACAATAAAATATAGCCTATATCACTCCTGAATAGTGTAGCTTTCTGTGAGTGAAAGAATTTTCATGATCGGATCAGTATTTGCAAAGATTACCCCGTATATACAAACAAAGTTATAAACTTTACCTCTTTATAATATTAGTATAGAAAATAGATTTATGTATTAAAACTTTAACATATCATGTTTTATATGTAATATATATTTCTTTACAGATAAGGGACTGTGATATATATGAAGATGAGTATGACGAGTGTACAAGCTTCAGGGCAAGGTTTCACCAATATTTCATATATGGCAAAACACTTGATTGCAACCAATGGAAGAAAGATTATACAAATTGTTGCAAATGGGTCAACGATAAAGATGTCAAGGCTGCTGTAAGTTAATAAAGGCTTTTAACTTCTTTAGTATAAATGATAGTATAGTCATCAAAATATAATAGGCCCGTTTTGACATTTGAGAAACAACCTAGAATGTAACCATTCAGTGTAGCTTTCTTCTTCTTCTTCTTTTATAATTGGACTCCCATAGGAATTGCCAAAGTCAGAGTGTTTTTGCTCAACGACTTCTGAAGACTCTGCTCATAAGATTAGCTTTGTGATACTACAAGGTTATGTACGGTTTTCTGCACACCAATTATTCGTCTAAAGAAAAACAAATACATAAATGTTAGTGTGTTAGAAAATGACATCACAATTTAATATTTTTAGTTAAGATAAATGTACTTAGAATATCTACTAAAAGAGTATTTACATGCAGTAGAATAGATTTAAAATCGGTAGGTCGGGGAATAGATGTAGGGAGATAATCGAATAGACTGATTTTTTGGGCAAGAGAAGAAAATGTGATTCAATGTGCCTTCATCCAAACCACACTCACAGATAGAACTGTCCCGGACTCTAATTTTTGCTAGAAATACAGGAGAACAACAATGACCAAGTCGCATGCGGCAAATAGTTGAGCAGACGGTTTTGATTGCTTTCCTGTATTTGAAAAACCACGGTTTAACCGGAATTCCAACCTGGATGGAGGCATAATGCTTGCCTTTTTCCCTATTAGATATAGTCCACATGGCATCCCACTCAGTTATTAAATTCTTTCTAGTGCAAGCGCATTTTTTTTCGTCTATTCATAATTAGGGTTCCGTACCCAAAGGGTAAAAACGGAGCCCTATTACTAAGACTTCGCTGTCCGCCCGTCCGTCCGTCTGTCACCAAAAACAAAATAAAATAAATATTTAAGGGGGCTCCCATACAACAAACGCAATTTTTTTGCCCTTTCTTGCTCGATATCAATAATGGCAACAGGTAGGCACTTGAAATATTCACAAAATACTCAGTTGTATTTTTACTTTAATAATAAATAATTAAATTTCCACCACTCCACTACAGACTATCACAGTCCACTGTTGGACATAGGCCTCCACAAGTTCGCGCCCGACATTATGACGAGAACTCATGTGATTTGCCCATAGTCACCACGCTGGGCAGGCGGGTTGGTGACCGCAGGGCTGGCTTTGTCGCACCGAAGACGCTGCTGCCCGTCTTTGGCCTGTGTATTTCAAAGCCAGCATGGATGGTTATCCCGCCATCCGTCGGCTTTTTAAGTTCCAAGGTGGTAGTGGAACTGTGTTATCCCTTAGTCGCCTCTTACGATACCCACGGGAAGAGAGCCGCTTTTCGCCCGATATTAAAACCTGTACCTCCTGTTGTTTACCTAGTCAACGGTACGGAACCCTTCGTGCGCGAGTCCGACTCGCACTTGGCCGTTTTTTTTGAAAAAATATGAAACAAAAGCCGGGTGGTACTCTTTATGAAATTTTAATGACATACATTTTGATTCTCCCTGCCCTTGTTTCTCAAAACAATATTTATAATATAAATATATCATAATAAATCTGCACTAAATCTTCACTAAATCACTAGTTACTAGATCGTTCAATAAGTCCCGAGACTAACCTGGAAATGGCGCATTACGCATATATTAAAAACTCTTTTGATTTTTAAAAAGTACTGGCTATCAATACAAGAATATGTGTCAAATTTTTAAAAATGGAACAATAAAATTATTGATTTTGAAACATTTAAGTGACGCTACGGTTGTAATTTCGATACAATGGAAAAAAACTAGTTTCGCGTGTTGATAAAACATTGTTTTTTAATGGGAAAAAATACCGTTGAAGCACAGCAATGGCTTATAAAATGTTATGCAGGATCAACAGACTCCCTCTAAAGCAGCGATACTCAACCTTGTTTTTATAGGGGCCACAAACACGTTTCAGTCATGATGTCGCGGGCCACAAGCAAAAATTAAAAAATATAATAAATTAGGTTTTAGTAAATAAAATAAATTAGGTTTTAATTAAAACGTAATTCTAAGTTATTTTATCGGGTTTGAGATCGCAGTAAACGCAATCATACAAATAAACGCTTTTTTTTTAAATTAAATTTTATAAACCACTGCTTTGATCACTTTTAGCCTATTATTAAAAATCTAGTTTCAATTAGAGACCAGTGCTTTTAGCTTTTGAAAACAAAGAAATTTATAGTAGGATGAAACACATTGAAAAATAAAGAGAATACAACGAAAATTAAAGGAAAAATAAATTTCGGTCGATCAGAGGTCGGGAAGTGGTAGGGAGGGGGTTAAGGGTAAAATACGGTTTATATCGATTTCTGGCTAAACTACAAGTCCTATGGAAAAAACTTCAATGGCAAAGCTGTAGGTAATAAAAAGATCTACAACTTTGGTATTTACACTTTTTTCACATAATCTCAAAATTTATTTGAAAAATTCAAAAAACCAAGATTTTGGTTATTTATTTTTATCTTTTACAATATTTTTTTTTTTACGAAATTTGTTGAAAATTTACCTTTTATGTCCCAAACATAGGTTAAGTTAATTGTTTGGTTTGTATGGTAATTGTTTTGATTTAAAATATTTATTTTTTCGCCTTATTTTGACCTCAATATCGAAAAAGCACCCTCAATTTCAATCGAAAATTCTCACGTCAAAATATGAGTTTATTTTCAAAAATCGGTCGGCTTCTTGTTCGTTAAAATCTCTACTTTCTGATAGTGTAAAAAAATATACATTATGTACTATGGTAAATGTTTTCAGATAATGCAAAGAAATAACAGGTAGTAAGGCCCAGACCCTCCTAGCCCCTTCCCCCACTTCTCTATGAAATAGCTTTCGATGGGCTAAAATTTTCCGCAAGTCACTCAAATATATAATTTATCCTAAAATAGCAATAAATAAGCATCTACGTATATAATTTAAAGAAGATTCTACAACTTTCTTATGGATGTCTTATTAAATATTCTTTTAACTTTCTGAGCAAATCTTTGCATTTTCTGAGTAGATTTAACATAGTAATGTATATTTTTTAAATCATCAGAAACTAGAGATTTCAAAGAACAAAAAGCCGATCAACTTTTAAAAAAAACTGATATTTTGACGCGAGAATTTTCGATTGAAAATGAAGGTGCTTTTTCGATATTAAGGTCAAAATAAGGTAAAAAATAAATATATTAAATATAAATTTTGAGGTTATGTGAAAAAAGTGTAAATACTAAATACAATAGTTGTAGATCTTTTTACTACCTACAACTTTGCTATTGAACTTTTTTACATAGGACTTCTAGTTTAGCCATAATTCAAGATTAACCATTTTTACCCCCAAACCCCAGACTTCCCCAATACTACACCCCACTACTACTCGACCTCAGATCGACCGCAATTTATTTTTCCTTTCATTTTCATTCGATCCTCTTTATTTTCCAATGTGTTCCATCCTACTATAATTTTCTTTGGTTCTTACCATTTTTAAAGGCTAAAAGCACTGGTCTATTAATAAAAGAAACTTTAATATGTCAATTTTCTGGTCGTGTCGTGTGGGGTTTATAATTTAATTTAAAATAGCGTTTATTTGTATGGTTGCGTTTCCGACTTGATAGGTATTTATATTTAATCTGTTTTGACATCGCAAACCCGGAATAAAAATAAAATAGTTTTTTTTTTAATTTAAGTATGAACTGCGGCTGTGATCACTTTTATAATATTATTAAAAATCTAGTTTCAATTAATAAAGGATACTTAAATATATGAATTGTCTAAACACGTCAAAGCATGTACCGGGCCACAAATGGGCATTGTCCTTTGTAACTTCATAGTCCAGTAAAATGAGGATTTAAATTGCCAAAAAAAGGCAAGCCTGCATTTTTCAATATAAGTTTATTATAGCATACATTTAAAGGATTTATAGTTAAAAAATGTTGAATTTTATTCAGGGGGTAGAAAATAATTAAAAACCACCCCAAAAATCACTTTTTTGAAAATATCTCAAAAACGTGAAAAGATATAAAAAAAAGGTCCAAACAAAAAATGTAGGGAATAAAATTTTCTATAAAAACGTCCTGAATCACTTTTAACGTTTTTGCAATAGAAACCGAGATATTTGCAAAAAACGATCGAAAATTGCTCAGTCGGGTGAGACTACTTCTGTCTCGCACTCTCTCAGTACGCCGCCACACGCCTGGCCCCGCCTTGTTTTGTCTAAGTGTGTGTGTGTACTATCGTGGTGTTAGTGTGCGTGTCGATTCGCCCGCGTCCGAATGCTATTTTTCTGTATTTTGCTTGTTCTGTTTGATTAGCCCGTTGGCGCAGTTTTTGGTGGCCCTGCTTTCTGTTCCGCGGGTTGCAGGTTTGATTCCCGCCTGAGTTTGGGTGTAATATTTGTATTTATATGTGTATTATTTCTTTGTATAATTATAAAAAATATACATATATACATATATTTAGTTATAACAGTCGGCTGTTACCTGTAACAGCTTACCTTATTAACAGAGGTCCGTGTGTGTACGATATTATATACGATATTTATATTTATTTATTTATTTATTTAAGGGATTTCGGGAGCGAAAAATTGATCTAGTTAGAAATCATTTTTAGAAAATGTCGTTTTATCCCTGTTTTTAGGGAATGAAAAAATGCCTAAAATATCGTTAGATTAGGAAGGTAAATTTTACGTTTCTTAATTAAGTAATAACAGCTCGGTGGATCATCGGTCGCTCGATCAACCGATGAGACCACGGTTCAAATCCGTCTCTGACCTATTGTTTTTTTTCTTTTTTTTCTAATTTCACTTAATTTTTTATTTAAATAAAAATAAAATATAAAAATACCAAGAAAAAAACAAAAAAAAATATTAAATAATTTATTTTTGTTTTTTAAGTAAAAAAAAGATTTTTTAAATGACAAATTGTAATGGTGCTCGGAATTTTTTAATCATCCATCTCTCTCTAAATAAGTTGCCATAAAATACTAAAAATTTTAAGCGTACTGGTTTAAAACAGTTTTAAGAATTAAAATTTTTAATTTTCGATTAAAAAAATACGTAATAAAAATTCAATTGTAAAAAATATTCAATAATAAAAAAAGTCTAAAAATTCATTTTTTTTAATTTTTTTGTAAATTTTTTACTTGTGTGTATGTACCTATGTATGATTGTTATATATTCTTTTTAACCGACTTCCAAAAAAGGAGGAGGTTCTCAATTCGACACGTATGTTTTTTTTTTATGTATGTTAGCTCAGAACTTTTGACTGGGTGGACCGATTTCGATCAATTTTGTTTTAATTGAAAGGTGTTGCGTGTCATGTGGTCCCATTTTAATTTAATTGAGATCTGACAAGTACTTTTAGAGTTATATCTAATAATGCGTATTTACGTGACTACTTTTTCGTCGACCTACGTTATATTATACCGCATAACTTTTTACTCGGTTTACCGATTTCGATGATTCTTACTTTAATCGAAAGCTAATACTTGTCTCGTAGTCTTGTTTAAATTAGATCGAAAACTGATTACAACTTTTTGAGTAATCTTTAATAGCGCGTATTTACTTGACTATTTTTTCATCTTATTACGTTGTATTACTTGTCGATGTAATTGAAGTCGGTTTTTTTTTTCGTTTGCGAGCAAACACAATTATTTTAATTATTTATATTTATATACCACCTGCCCATCTGAAAAGCAATATCCCTTTCATTATCAGGTTGTCTGGAAGAGATTGCTTTTTAGCAATAAGATCGCCTGGTTGTACAATTTGTGACTATAATTGCTTGTAATGTAAATTTTGTTCTTTATTTAAATGTGCAGCAACGTATATTATTATTATACTAAGCCAACATATTAATTACTATGTATGTATCGCTACACTACATATGTATGTATCTCAAAACCCATTCTTACATACACCTCAACCATGTAATTACCAGTGGCGTAGCTAAGGGGACAAGGGCCCTGGTGCATAGGGAAAGAATCGTGTTACGAAGTTTCGTTTGAGAGGAAATTGGTCATGTCAACCTGTCACTGGCTCCCGGTCTATAATACTTGACTGTAACAGGTAACAACAGCCGACTGTTATAACCTTATAACTAACTATATGTATATATGTATATTTTTTATAAATATACATAGAAATAATACACATATAAATCACGATCACGATTCAGCCTGTAATATCCCACTGTTGGGCATAGGCCTCTTTCCCCATGTAGGAGAAGGTTCGGAGCTTAATCCACCACGCTGCTCCAATGCGGGTTGGCGGATATATTCCCTATTATGAGTAACGATCGCTATCAGGTGTACATGATAACAACCGGGACCGACCGCTTAACGTGCTCTCCGAGGCACGGTGGGGTAACCCACAAGGACTGCACAAACACCCAGACCACGGCAAACATCTGTATGGCCAATACAAATGCTGTCGTGTGCGGGAATCGACCCGCAACCGCCCGCGCAACAGCCAATCGCAATCCAGCGCTGTAACCGCTGCGCCAACGCGGCGTCTGTCACATATAAATATATAAATACAAATATACCCAGACTCAGGCGGGAATCAAACCCGCAACCCGCAGAACAGAAAGCAGGGCCACCACAAACTGCGCCAACGCACGGGCTAGTCAAACAAAGCAAGCAAAATACAGAATAATTGTGTTTGTTTGCAAACGAAAAAAAAAAACCGACTTCAATTACATTGACAAGTAATACAACGTAATAAGACGAATAAATATACAAGTAAATACGCGCTATCAAAGATTACTCAAAATGTTGTTATCAGATCTCGATCTAGTTTAAACAAGACTACATGACAAGTATTAGCTTTCGATTAAAGAAAGAATCATAAAAATCGGTACACCGAGTAAAAAGTTATGCGGTTAAATACGCATTATTAGATTATAACTATAAAGGTACTTGTCAGATCTCAATTAAATTAAAATGGGACCACATGACACGCAACACCTTTCAATTAAAACAAAATTGATCGAAAATTCGAAATCGCTAGTCAAAAGTATCGCGGGCGAATCGACGCACACTAACACCACGATAGTCACACATAGACAAAACAAGGCGGGGGCGGCGTACTGAGAGAGTGCGAGACAGAAGTAGTCTCACCCGACTGAGCAATTTTCGATCGTTTTTTGCAAATATCTCGGTTTCTATTGCAAAAACGTTAAAAGTGATTCAGGACGTTTTTATAGAAAATTTTATTCCCTACATTTTTTGTTTGGACCTTTTTTTATATCTTTTCACGTTTTTGAGATATTTTCAAAAAAGTGATTTTTGGGGTGGTTTTTAATTATTTTCTACCCCCTGAATAAAATTCAACATTTTTTAACTATAAATCCTTTAAATGTATGCTATAATAAACTTATATTGAAAAATGCAGGCTTGCCTTTTTTTGGCAATTTAAATCCTCATTTTACTGGACTATTCAGGCGGGCCAACAACAAAAGTCCGGCGGGCCGCATGCGGCCCGCGGGCCGCAGTTTGAGTATAGGGGCTCTAAAGCAACCATTTGTCGGTGGTATGCCGACTTCAAACGCGGTCGCATGGACACCAATGATGGGGAACGCTCAGGTCGTCCAAATGAAGCAGTGACTCAACAAAATATTAACCAAGTCCTCAAAATCGTATTGGAAGATCGGAAGGTAAAAGTGCGAGAGATAGCCGAGATAGTGAAGATTTCAGCTGGTAGTGTTTTCACTATTTTACATAAAAATTTGGCCATGAAAAAGCTTTTTTCTAAGTGGGTGCCGCGTTTGCTTACAACTGATCAAAAGGAACGTATTGTTGCGTGTTAGGGTTCGAACGATTTGGAGAGAAAGACCTGCTGACTCTTTTAGAGACTTTATTCACTAGCACTAGGTCCGACACAAGCACTAGGTACAAATACTACGCACTAAGTACAAGCACTGAGCACTAGGTACACTCACTTATCACTAGGTACACTTCACTAAGCACTAACAACTGTCCGAGGTCGTAGCCAATGTCGTAGGTTTCCGCTGGTATCACTTCTTGATCACTAGTATTCACTTCGAAGTCGCTTCGTCGTTAGCTCAAACTGAACTGAACTGGCTCCGCTCGGCCCCAATCGGCCTTTTTATACCGGGCCGAGCCTAAACCCAGACAGTTCTAGAACCTTCGTGCGTGTACTCGATCCTGAGTTCATTCACCTATATGTCCTCTAGCGCCATCTAGTATTGAGTGGATGTTTCACGTTGTCTTTGTAACAAAGTGGTTTGTACAGCACACAACGTGGTTCCTTCGCTCCCCGCTAGATGGCGCAAGCTCCTTTTTTGTGTACTCGTAACACTACTCCCCTCTTAGAGATGCTCGTCCCGAGCATCGTTGTTACTGCCATGGTAACGCGCCAGACGGTCTATGTGTACCACTTTGAATGTCCCTCTTGGTTGCTTTTGAATTCTATAAGTCACATCATTCATTCGGGTAACCACTTTGTATGGACCGTCCCACTTGGTCTGCAACTTTGGAGATTTCCCTTTCCGGCGGGTTGGGTTATGCAGCCACACCAATGACCCTTCCTCGAAGCCGCTTGTGTTCGACTTCCGGTCGTTAATAGTCCCCTGTGTCGTAAGACTATTCTCCCTGCATGCCTGGAAAATAACAGTTTTCAGGGTTTCCACCGCGTCAGCCAGAACTCGTCTCTTAGTTCTAGCTTTTATTCGTTTCCCTTGATCCCGGGCAGGGAACGAAGCCCTTTGCTTTTTCAGTTCCTCTATTTGTTCCTCGATCCTTTTCATCCTTGCCCTCTGAGTCTTCTTCTGCGGGCAATTGAGCTGAAGATGACCCCTCTCGCCGCACTTGTAGCACATGACTCCAGAACGTTTCTTCGTAGGGGCCTTAACCTCCTTCTGCGGGCAGTTGAGCTGAAGATGGCCCCTCTCGCCACACTTGTAGCACATGACACGAGAACGTTTCTTCGTAGGAGCCTTAACCTCCTTCTGCGGGCAGTTGAGCTGAATATGGCCCCTCTCGCCACACTTGTAGCACATGACACCATAACTTTTCTTCGTAGGAGCCTTAGCCTGCTTGACTTCCTCAAAGACCTCGCGCACCTTATGGGTCTGCCGTACGTCATGGCGAACAGCCTCGACCTCCAAAGCATGCGCCAATGCTTCCTTTAGCGAGGTATGGTGACGAAGCCTTACTGCAGCTCTGACCTCCAGGTCTTTGATTCCGTCCACAAATGCTCGAACAATATTCGTATCCACCATCTTGGTGTCGGCTCCTGGGTGTGCCTTCCTGACGAGTTTTTCAATTTCCAACGCCCATTGTTGTAGTCCTTCTCCTGAGCGTTGGACTCTGTCACGCAGTTGGGCACGGAACACGTGCTCCAGGTGTCGCTCCCCGTATCTGGATTCAAGTGCCTCCATCAGGTCTTGGAACCCATGTCCTGTATGTGGTAGTGCTTCCAAGACAGACAGAGCTTGCCCTCTGAGCGCAACAGTGAGCGCGGTCAGGCATTGTTCTTCCGTCCATCCGTTGGCAGTAGCAACAGTCTGGAATTGCTGACGATAGGCGTTCCACGAAGTAGTGCCGTCGTATGGCGGCACTTTCACCCTTGGTCCTTGCGCAACTCCGGTAGTTCCACTAGACATCGCAACTCCCGTGGTTTCAAGGCGCGCTACTCTCTTCTGTAGTTCAGCGAGGACGGTTTTCACATTTTCGACATCCAATCCTAACCCGCTAACTCGTTCTTGCACTTCGTCGAACTCTTTTCGGAGCTTACCCACCGTATCACTAACATCTTTTATAGCCAAAAGCGCTTTTTCTTGGAGGTCTTTTTGTTGCTCTTGTGATTCTTGCAAAGCCTTTTGTGATTCTTGCAAAGCGCTGAACTTGCGTTCTTGTGATTCTTGCATTGCCTCTTGTGATTCCTTCATTGCCTTTTGTGATTCATGCAAAGCGCTGAACTTGCGTTCCATGAATTCAATTAAACTTCCTAATTGAAGTGCCACTTGAGGGTCTGTAGTAGCTACGGTGCCGCTGGTGGGCGTGGCCTGTCCGGTGGGCGTGGCAAGGAGGGTGGAGCCAGTGGGCGGGGCTTGGTGGGCGTGGCCAGTGGGCGGGGCCTGAGGGGCGTGGCCAGTGGGCGTGGCCTGGTAGGCGGGGCCAGTGGGCGGGGCTTGGCCCACAGTGGGCGGAGCTTGGCCCCCAGTGGCATCCGCAGCTCGTTGTGCCCTCGTCCTGACCCTCTCCTTGGAGTTCTCTCTCGGAGTCAATGGCATCTCCAAATCTCACTTCCGACACCAGTTGTTGCGTGTTAGGGTTCGAACGATTTGGAGAGAAAGACCTGCTGACTCTTTTAGAGACTTTATTCACTAGCACTAGGTCCGACACAAGCACTAGGTACAAATACTACGCACTAAGTACAAGCACTGAGCACTAGGTACACTCACTTATCACTAGGTACACTTCACTAAGCACTAACAACTGTCCGAGGTCGTAGCCAATGTCGTAGGTTTCCGCTGGTATCACTTCTTGATCACTAGTATTCACTTCGAAGTCGCTTCGTCGTTAGCTCAAACTGAACTGAACTGGCTCCGCTCGGCCCCAATCGGCCTTTTTATACCGGGCCGAGCCTAAACCCAGACAGTTCTAGAACCTTCGTGCGTGTACTCGATCCTGAGTTCATTCACCTATATGTCCTCTAGCGCCATCTAGTATTGAGTGGATGTTTCACGTTGTCTTTGTAACAAAGTGGTTTGTACAGCACACAACGTGGTTCCTTCGCTCCCCGCTAGATGGCGCAAGCTCCTTTTTTGTGTACTCGTAACAGTATCAATGATTCAGAACGATGTTTGGCGCTGATGAATCATAATAAAAAGGATTTTTTACGTCAGTATGTAACAATGGATGAAACCTGGATATACCATTTAACTCCGGAATCCAATCGGCAGGCTGCGGAGTGGAGAGCGGCTGGTGAAAGCCGCCCGAAGCGTCCAAAGACTCAGAAATCGGCCGGTAAGGTTATGGCGTCTATATTTTGGGATGCGCATGGAATACTTTTCATCGACTACCTTGAAAAGGGGCAAAATATAAATAGTGACTATTACATGTGCTTATTGGAGCGATTGAAGTACGAAATTGCGGATAAACGGCTTCACATGAACAAAAAGAAAGTGGTGTTTCACCAGGACAACGCGCCTTGTCACAAGTCCGTGAGAACGATGGCCAAAATTAACGAATTGGGCTTCGAATTGCTTCCTCATCCCCCTTATTCGCCACACTTGGCCCCCAGCGATTACTGGCTGTTTGCAGACCTCAAAAAAATGCTTCAGGGTAAGAAATTTGACTCAAATAGTGAAGTTATCGCAGCAACGGAGGCTTATTTTGAAGCCAAAGACAAATCGTTCTACACACATGGGATAGAAAAGTTAGAAAAGCGTTGGAGGGACTGTATCGCTCTTGGAGGAGACTATGTTGATGAATAAAAATTAATTTTATAAAAAAGACCTTTTTTTAGTACTTAGTCTCGGGACTTATTGAACCACGTGTTATATCGCGATGACAAATGTCAAAACGGGCCTATTAATTTTTGAGGACTACAGCAGGTTTTATTTAATACAGCACATATCTATATATATATAAATGAATCGCTGAATGTGTTGCTAAGCGCAAATCTCGAGAACAGCTGAACCGATTTCGCTAATTTTTTTTTTATAATATTTCTTGAAGTACGAGGATGGTTGTTACGGGGAGAAAAATTTAGAAAATTCCCTGAAACAGTCTAAAAACAACACTTTTCTATTCCTATACAAAAGATTCGTAATAAGACTTAAGTCAATTTGAACTTAATTACCATACCATAAAGTTTAAGTGTTAGAGGAGGGGTTCCGGGAAGGATAAGTATTTTAAAGAATCGACTGTTAGGCGGTAGTCGGTACGAAGTTCGCCGGGTCAGCTAGTTTGTAATAATTATTTACAATGAATTGTTTCTTGCGCTGTTTGATCTGTGAATATACATTCTCATAATTCTTATTTTTAACCGACTTCCAAAAACGGAGGAGGTTCTCAATTCGACACGTATGTTTTTTTTTTTTTTTTTTTTTTTATTATTTTTTTTTTTATTATTTTTTTTTTTATGTATGTTAGCTCACAACTTTTGACTGGGTGCACCGATTTCGATCAATTTTGTTTTAATTGAAAGATGTTGCGTGTCATGTGGTCCCATTTTAATTTAATTGAGATCTGACAAGTACTTTTAGAGTTACTAGCGACCCGCCCCGGCTTCGCACGGGTGCAATGATGACATTTTTAAATGACAGGATCTTTACGTAATATTCCGACGTGGCGGCTGAGGTACTACTCTTACAACACGTAATATTACGGCGATGGCGGTTAAAGGGTTAAATGTTTCGCTGTTAATTACTTCTAACGACGATATCTGAAAACCTATTCATCTGATTGATATAGTGTAAAGGGCAATTTTAATCTGCATTAAATTCCTAAGCTAACTAAAATATTTGTTTGGATAAGGATTAATACTGAACTAAAGAAAATAGCTTGGAAAATAACGTAATGTTTTTAATTAAAAATTTAAACATAAAAATTGATATTGTAAGTCAACCGTAAGAGATAGAGATATGCTATCGCGGACTTTTTTGTAGCATTTTTATAGATTTAGAATTCGCTAGTACATTACTCCACTGTATCTTTGCTAGTTTACGCGGCGTTTGCGTGGAAAGCTCCCAGTTGGCCCGATTTTGTGCGACTTCTTCAACATTTATCGCCGTATTTCTGCTAATTTACATAAAACTATACTAAATTATATACATAAACCTTCCTCTTGAATCACTCTATCTTTTAAAAAAAACCGCATAAAAATCCGTTGCGTAGTTTTAAAGATCTAAGCATACATAGGGACATAGGGACATGGGGACAGAGAAAGCGACTTTGTTTTATACTATGTAGTGATATCTAATAATGCGTATTTACGTGACTACTTTTTCGTCGACCTACGTTATATTATACCGCATAACTTTTTACTCGGTGTACCGATTTCGATGATTCTTACTTTAATCGAAAGCTAATACTTGTCTTGTAGTCTTGTTTAAATAAGATCGAAAAATGATTACAACTTTTTGAGTAATCTTTAATAGCGCGTATTTACTTGACTATTTTTTCGTCTTATTACGTTGTATTATCGACAATGTAATTGAAGTCGGTTTTTTTTCGTTTGCGAGCAAACACAATTATTTACAACCATACTTATAATTATACTCTGCGTATACGTATAACCTGTATGTATATGTGTATAAGGAATTTAATTTTTGACGCTCCACCCCATACTGGTATGCAATAGGAAAGTAATGATTGAGCAAGGGCTGTATAAACTTGGTTTAGAACGTTTTTTTGTTGCTATATGTCTTAGAGTTTTAAAGATATAATAAATAAGTTTCTAATGCGGCCAGATAATAGTTCTATATGAGAATGCCAAAATAATCTTTGGTCTTGAAGACTTCGCTGTCTGTCCGTCCGTCCGTCCGTCACCAGGCTGTATCTCAAGAACGGCGATAGCTAGACAGTAATAATTTTCACAACTTATGTATTTCTGTTGCCAATATAACAACAAATACTACAAACAAAATAAAATAAATATTTAAGGGGGGCTCCCACACAACAAACACCATTATTTGACTATTTTTGCTCGATATCAATAAATGGTAACAGGTAGGCACTTGAAATATTCACAGAATACTTAATTGTATATTTACTTTAATAATCTATATAATAAAAATGAATTGCTAAGCGCATAACTGGAGAATGGCTCGACCAATTCGGCTCATTTTTTTAAGCGACTTCCAAAAAAGGAGGAGGTTCTCAATTCGACACGTATGGTTTTTTTTTTTTTTTTTTTTAATGTATGTTAGCTCAGAACTTTTGACTGGGTGGACCGATTTCGATCAATTTTGTTTTAATTGAAAGGTGTTGCGTGTCATGTGGTCCCATTTTAATTTAATTGAGATCTGACAAGTACTTTTAGTTAACTGTTTACCACTGCGCTGGAGGATGTCTTTAAGACCTTGGATTGGGGGGAACGAGGCATCAACGTCAACGGCGAATACATCTCTCACCTTCGTTTTGCCGACGATATCGTCATCTTTGCGGAGACGTTGGATGAGCTAGGCCAAATGCTGACCGGCCTAAACGAGTCCTCCCGACGAGTCGGTCTCGGTATGAACTTGGACAAGACGAAAGTTATGTTTAGCAACCAAGTCATACCGAGACCGGTATCGGTTGACGGTAGCCTTCTCGAGGTTGTTCAGGATTATGTCTACCTTGGCCACACCATTCAACTGGGCCGAAACAACTTCGAGAAGGAAGCCGATAGGAGGATTCGGTTGGGCTGGGCGGCGTTTGGCAGGCTTCGTCGAGTCTTCACTTCGAAGATTCCGCAATCCTTAAAGACAAAAGTTTTCGAGCAATGCGTCCTGCCTGTGTTGACATACGGAGCCGAGACGTGGACACTGACAAAGGGACTGGTCCACAAGTTCAAAGTCGCTCAACGCGCGATGGAACGGGCTATGCTTGGGGTTTCTCTCAAAGATAGAGTTAGAAACGAGACTATCCGCGAGAGAACGAAAGTAACCGACATAGCCCACAGAATTAGCAAGTTGAAGTGGCAGTGGGCTGGTCATCTGTGTCGCAGGACCGATGGTCGTTGGAGCAGACGTGTCCTGGAGTGGAGACCGCGTCTTGGCAAACGCAGTGTGGGACGTCCTCCGGCCCGTTGGACCGACGATCTTCGTAAGATTGCCGGTGTAGGCTGGGTGAGGATTGCGGAAAACCGGGATGTCTGGCGCGAACTTGGGGAGGCCTATGTCCAGCAGTGGACTGCAATAGGCTGAACTGATGATGATGATGATGATGAAGTACTTTTAGAGTTATATCTATTAATGCGTATTTACGTGACTACTTTTTCGTCGCCCTACGTTATATTATACCGCATAACTTTTTACTCGGTGTACCGATTTCGATGATTCTTACTTTAGTCGAAAGCTAATACTTGTCTTGTAGTCTTGTTTAAATTAGATCGAAAACTGATTACAACTTTTTAAGTAATCTTTAATAGCGCGTATTTACTTGACTATTTTTTCGTCTTATTACGTTGTATTACTTGTCGATGTAATTGAAGTCGCTTTTTTTTCGTTTGCGAGCAAACACAATTATTTTGTATGTTCCTTAAATCCCACGGAAGGTTTTTATACAAAAAAAATAAAACTAATAACAGACATAACGAAGTCTGTCCAGGCAGCTAGTTTAACTCTATATATATATAAATGAATCGCTGAATATGTTGCTAAGCGCAAATCTCGAGAGCAGCTGAACCAATTTCGCTAATTCTTTTTTTATAATATTCCTTGAAGTAGGTACAAGGATTGTTCTTACGGAGAAAAATTTAAAAAAAATTGCCCGAAAAACTTTTAAAACAACACTTTTCTTTTCTCGAGAGCAGCTGAACCAATTTCGCTAATTCTTTTTTTATAATATTCCTTGTAGTAGGTACAAGGATTGTTCTTACGGAGAAAAATTTAAAAAAATTGCCTGAAAAACTTTTAAAACAACACTTCTATATTTCCATACAAAAGATTCGTAATAATACTTAAAAATCAATTTGAACTTTAATACCATATCATAAAGTTTAAGTGTTAGTGGGGGGGTTCTGGGAAGGATAAGTATTAAAAAAAAAATTCAACTGTTAGGCGATACGAAGTTCGCCGGGTCAGCTAGTCTATATAATAAAAATGAATGTTGCTAAGCGTCAACTGGAGAATGGCTTGACCAATTGGGCTAAAAAAAAATTCTATGTTCCTTAAATCCCACGGAAGGTTATTATAAAAAAAAGAACGAAGTCTGTCCGGGCAGCTAGTAAATAATAAAATAAAAATAAAAAAAGTATTTAGGGGGCTCATACAACAAAAGTGACTTTTTGCCGCTTTTAAAATCAATGTACCTATTATTGTTTACATAGCCAATGGTACGGAACCCTTCGTGCACGAGTCCGACTTTTTTAATTTCTTCTTGCCCACAGACCACAGAAATACTTCTTTCCATTCAATTGCATAGAACAATAACATGAAAAATTAATGTACAATTAATAGTAACGGTTAAAAATTCTTTTCAAACAGGAGGCGTTAATTAATAGTGAAAAGGAACGTCGAATGAAAAGATTAAGAGCACATTATCAAAATGACATTTGGAAGAAGAGAGAATCACCTCCGGATGATTGGGCGAAGCCTCTGCCAGAATGGATGATAAAAAGAGATGAAAATACCTACTTAGCACAAAAAGCACGTGAAATAAGAGAGGGAAAAGATGTTGATGCTAAAAGTTCTTGTGTGATTATGTAGAGCTATTATTAGTATTATATACAGTTAAGCACACCTCAGACCTCAGCAAGCAAATAACAAGACTGTTTGAACTGTTGTTATCTGTGTAAATAATAAAATACATTAACACTGTTACTGCCAGTTGTGTACAAAGTTTATTAGTAAAATAAATTTGATAGTAATGATAAAATATGTTTAATATAAATATTAGTATCAATCCTAGGCCATTATTTTTCAAATTTAATTCCAGCAAACAAATTGTTAACAAAATTATTTTTTTTAAACATTCTAGTAGACATAGGGTTTTCTGAAAAATGAAAAATTTGCAGATTAATGAGATATGTTTAACTGAGGTAGGGCACAGCAGGAAAGGACAATGCCCATTTTCTATGAAGCCGTGCCCAGGTACGTGCTTTGACGTGTTCAGACAATTCATATATTTAAGTATCCTTTATTAATTATAAATAGATTTTTAATAATATTCTAAAAGTGATCAAAGCCGCAGTTTATACTTTAATTAAAAAAGATGTTTTATTTGTATTCCGTGTTTGTGCTGTCAAAACATGCTAAATATAAATACCAAGTCGGAAACGCAACCATAGAAATAAACGCTTTTTTTAAATTAAATTATAAACCCCACACGACCAAAAAATTGACATATTAAAGTTTTCTTTATTAATTAAAACTAGATTTTTAATAATAGTCTAAAAGTGATCAAAGCCGTGGTTTATAGTTTAATTTATAAAAAAGCGTTTGTTTGTATGGTTGCTATGACGACTTGCTATTTATATTTAATCTATTTTGACATAACAAACGCGGAATACAACTAAAATATTTTTTTAAAATTAAATCATAAACTGCGGCTTTAATCACTTTTAGAATATTATTAAAATTTTAGTGTCAATTTATAAACGATAATTAATTATATGAATTGTCTGAACACGTCAAGCACGTACCGGGGCACGTACCTGGGCATTGTCCTTTCCTGCTCAAAATATGGAGCAGCCCGACTGGGGTAGTACCTCGACCTTACAGAAGACCACAGCTAAATAATACTGTTTTCAAGCAGTATTGTGTTCCTGTTGGTGAGTAAGGTGACCAGAGCTCCTGGGGGGATTAGGAATAAGGTCGGCAACGCGCACGATGCTTCTGGTGTTGCAGGCGTCTATAGGCTACGGTCTTACCATCAGGTGAGCTTGTTTGCCAACCTATTTACATAAAAAAAAAAATATGTTAATCAATAGACGCAGTAGCGTAGGTTTAGAAAAATGCAGGTTCCCTTGTGAGACTTATTTTCCGATTACAAGACATAAAAGAAAAAAAAAACATTACAAGCACTGATATCGGTTGTTAGTTCTAAAATAAATGTAAAATAAATATTTTCAAGAGATATAATGATTTTACATGCCTATACGTAGGTACATACACTTTTTATTCAAGTCACAGCGTACTTCAATTTTTTATTTGATCGTCGATCTAAATGTCGCAACTGTTGTATTTATACTGCTAGACGAAAAGTACGATATATTCATATATACTAAAGATTATAATAATAATACATAAATAGAAGCTATGACCCGGCAACTAATTTATCGGCAATATTGCGATAAGACGATGTAGGTACGCATTTAATTGTTCACAAACAAGATTATTTAATCTTTGTTCGGTCGAGTCAGTACACATTTCAGTAATTTAAGTCAGTCACACTGATGAGCCGTGTACTGTGTCGTAGTATTGTAACTCTGCGTTTAAGATTGCCAATGGCGAGAAACGCTTCATCTTACCTTATAGATGACCCCAAATATTCCTTTTTGAAGGATTTGGGTTTAGAAAAGAAAAATGTTGGAGTATTTAATGGAAGATGGGAGGCGAATGGTGAGGTAGGTCTTAAAATTATGTATATTTTTTTGTACTGAGTTTTTAGTTTACCGCGTCAAGCACGTATTACTGTAAGAAATTGCGTGAATAAAACACTTATAACATTTTTGTGTTAGATAATCCAATCCTACAGTCCCGCAAATGGAAAAATAATCGCTGAAGTGAAAGCGGCTAGCCTGGCTGACTATGAAACTTGTGCTAAAGCTGCTCAAGATGCGTGGCACTCTTGGGCAGAAATGCCAGCACCCGCAAGGGGAGAGATAGTTAGACAAATTGGGGATGCACTCAGGGAAAAATTGCAACCACTTGGGCAATTGGTTTCCTTAGAAATGGGTGAGAAAGGCTGTTTATTTTATTGCTTAAAACCAAAAGTTTTCAACGCGTATTTGATATATATAAATAAGTAAATGCTTAATACAAAATATTTTATTTCTCAGGAAAAATTTTACCCGAGGCTATCGGTGAAGTGGTTGAATACATCCACGTTTGCGACTTAGCTCTTGGATTATCTCGTACATTACCGGGAACTATCTTCCCATCAGAGCGACCTGGCCACGTGCTCATCGAAAAATGGAACCCTTTGGGGCTTATTGGCATTATAACAGCATTCAATTTCCCAGTAGCTGTTTTCGGTTGGAATAGCGCTATTGCCATGGTAAATGATTGATTTAGTTTATTTTCTCTTGCAAGGTCATACTTAAATAGAATACTCAAGAGTCCTTACTCTTGAGTGTTGAGTGTGTTAGTCCCTTGCCTGTTTATATATTAAGTTTTATAATTATTTATTATATCATTTTATAGTTTACTAATAACCTCTCGGTAGAGAGTAGTATATTCTTTGCTAATAACTATAGTCTTTATTGGACGGTAAAACATTCCTTTGTCCAACAAATAAACTACCCCCAACTTTTGGATTGACAAGTTGTGAATTATGACATATTTATTTTGATACACAAAATAGATGGTGAAAAAAGAAAAATACATCGTAATCTTTTATTTGTATGTTACCGTTATAGGATTATATTTATAGGTAGGTACGTCAGATAGCTTTATCATCGATCATTGAAATAGGCTCTAAGACATAGGTATTAAAGACTTTCTTTGGACGTTGACCTATTTTATACAATAATGAATCACTTGAACGAAGTATTTTTCCTAACTTGATCCTACCGAGTAATAGTCTTATCTAACACATAAAATTAACTACTATTTTTTGAAGATAACGTTTAAATGATAAACACGTAATATACCTACCTAATATCGCCCATACTGACAGTACTGTTATAATGCGTAAGTACGTACCTAATGTTACCAATGCGAAAAAGTTTTTTACGCAAGAATTTTAAGCTTAAAATGTCATGTATTTAGGTACCCATATTTTAATTGAGGTACCCATATTATACAATTTGGTAATGGACACTTAGACTTTCATCTAAATATAATTTTAATTGCACACAGTTACAGATTAAAATATACAGGGTGTGTCGTAAATCGTGGATAATCCGTTAACTGGGGGTAGCCCTGATGTCGACCTCCAAGAAAATGTACTTTTTATTTCAGGGTTGCCAACACTGTGAAAATTATGAATATTTTTGTGTTTTTTCAAAAAATTCCTACCGCGACTAGTAATTTGGTCATAATTTTTACAAATTAAGGTATTTTAATGTAATTTTTATTTTATTTTACTCGGGAATACTTGTACTATCTAACGAAATTACTATTTCAGGCATAATTTATTCTAAACTTATGAAAATTAGCGTTAGAAGTTTTTTTTATTTTTATTCGTAACTTTTTGTCAATATTTAACCATTGATTGTGAAAAAAAAATGTATGACACTAGAATTGCCCAGTATTTAAAAAGAATGCTTAGTTTGTGTAGTTTCTAAAAAGGTATAACAATTAGTGCTTGACAATCAAAATTATTTTGTAGGAGCGATAGAACTTATCACGGTAGGTAAGTTCGTTTTGTATCATTAGCATTTGTGTCACTTAAATGTTAGGATAAAGATAAAAAACAAAGATTTTTTTAGTAGGAATGCATTTATTACATCAAACTTAATGTTCGAAATGTCCTCCATTGGCAGCAATGCAGGTTCGGCATCGCCTTATAAAAGATCTTTTGATACGGCGTGCATAGCCTGATACTTCAATTTCACGAGTAGCTAATTGCACACATGTGCGCAATTCTTTGATTGTCGACACTGCTTTACTATAAACTTTTTCTTTAATGCATCCCCCAATAAAAAAAGTCCAGGGGGTTCAGGTCAAGCGATCCTGGTGGCCATAAAATTGGACCCAAGCGCCCAAACCTAGGTGGATTGGGCTCTGGGTATGTGTCGTTTAAATATTCCCGCACCCGAACAGCAAAATGCGCGGGACACCCGTCATTTTGCTGCCTCATTCCTTATCTTGTCACCAGTGATAAATGCAGCAGTTTGGTGAGAAAATAATAGGCCCATATGAGTTGCCAGCTACATTAAATGCTGAAATCTATTTAAAATTTTTACAAAATAATTTACCTGAGCTGCTGCAAAATTTATCACTGACAACAAGACAAGAGAAGGAATGAGGCAGCAAAATGACGGGTGTCCCGCGCATTTTGCTGTTCGGGTGCGGGAATATTTAAACGACACATACCCAGAGCCCAATCCACCTAGGTTTGGGCGCTTGGGTCTAATTTTATGGCCACCAGGATCGCCTGACCTGAACCCACTGGACTTTTTTTTATTGGGGGATGCATTAAAGAAAAAAGTTTATACTAAAGCAGTGTCGACAATCGAAGAATTGCGCACATGTGTGCAATTAGCCACTCGTGAAATTGAAGTATCAGGCTATGCACGCCGTATCAAAAGATCTTTTATAAGGCGATGCCGAACCTGCATTGCTGCCAATGGAGGACATTTCGAACATTTAGTTTGATGTAATAAATGCATTCCTACTAAAAAAATCTTTGTTTTTTATCTTTATCCTAACATTTAAGTGACACAAATGCTAATGATACAAAACGAACTTACCGACCGTGATATGTTCTTTCGCTCCTACAAAATAATTTTGCTTGTCAAGCACTAATTGTTATACCTTTTTAGAAACTACACAAACTAAGCATTCTTTTTAAATGCTGGGCAATTCTAGTGTCATACATTTTTTTTTCACAATCAATGGTTAAATATTGACAAAAAGTTACGAATAAAAATAAAAAAAACTTCTAACGGTAATTTTCATAAGTTTAGAATAAATTATGCCTGAAATAGTAATTTCGTTAGATAGGACAAGTATTCCCGAGTAAAATAAAATAAAAATTACATTAAAATACCTTAATTTGTAAAAATTATGACCAAATTACTAGTCGCGGTAGGAATTTTTTGAAAAAACACAAAAATATTCACAATTTTCACAGTGTTGGCAACCCTGAAATAATAAGTACATTTTCTTGGAGGTCGACACCAGGGCTACCCCCAGTTAACGGATTATCCACGATTTACGACACACCCTGTATATGTGTATTTTAGTTATTTCACTTCGTTGTGGATTTTTAAACATACAAGCCTAAAATAAAACTTAATTTAGGTTTGCGGCGATGTAAGCGTATGGAAACCGTCAGACACCACCCCACTCACGGCGGTGGCTGTCACTAAGATAGTAGAAAGTGTGCTCGTCAAGAACAATATCCCAGGAGCGGTAGCAGCGCTTTGTGTGGGCGGTAAAAACATCGGGCAGACGCTCGTTAAGGACCACAGGGTGAAACTTGTGTCGTTTACTGGAAGCACGGCCGTGGGACAGGAGGTAACGCAATTAAATAATTACATTAAACATTACGGCAACAGTAGGTACAGCCAGGGCCGCGCCGACCTCCCACAGCGCCTGTGTGCGAAACCTATGAAGCGCCTCTTTTTTTCACGAATCTTCGTTTCAACTTATTTTTTTTTCACTTCAGCCCATCGCAGTCCACTGCTAGACATAGGCCTCCCCAAGTTCATGCTAAAAATGGCATGAACTCATGTGTTTTGCCCATAATCACCACACTGGGCAGGCGGGTAGGTGGTTGGTTTGTCATCGGCCTGTGTATTTCAAAACCAGTAGTTGGATGGTCCGCCATCGGTCGGCTTTTTAAGTTCCAAGGTGTTAGTGGAACTATGTCGCAGTCTGCGCAGACTGCCCTCAGTCGCCTCTTACGGCATCCATGGGAAGAGAGCGGGTGGCTATATTCTTTACTGCCGTAATTACACGGCAATTTTTGCCATTTTTTTTTTGTTTATTTGTTAATTTTGACCGAAATAAATGTTATCCAATTTTATATAGTTAGATAATATTTTCTTAAATAGGTAAAACCAGTTCGCTTCCGTGGTCTTCGCGTTTATAATCAAAACTCTTTGGAGTTTTACGACGTCTTAGGGGTCTGGATTTCGAAGTTTCAAATTCAGACTCGACATCAAATTTTTCAGGAATTTTCATAGCAATATCATTTACAATTTCCTCAAAATTTGCGTGGGTTCTAATTTTTATCAAAAACTTCTAAAATTGCGTTGAAGCCGCATCTAAAGCAACTTGCATATGCATATTCATATCAATGGACTGCAGAATTTTGCTCACAAAATTTACTTTTGTCAATATCATATGCCATATATTTAGTGAACAAATGAATGAAAAGGAGCATTTTTTTCTGCTAGACATTTAGCGTCATATTTTGGCTTCTGATCATAGTATGATTATACCATTTGATATTTCATATAAGGCATCAGAAATTTCTGCTAAATTTGTATACAGCGGTATGCTAGCATCTATTCTGCTTGACCATCTTATTTCAGACAATGGTTTTAAGGTCAGATTAAGGACATATTTTTTTAATAAATACCATCTTTTGGTAGAGGACGAAAAATATTTATGTAATTCTTATACATTACTAAAAAAACTCAGTCGTGTGATGATTGATAGTGGCAGCGTCGTTTACTAATTAAATGGCTACCGCATGGTACATAGAAAGCGCGAGGATTTAGATCCAGCAATCTTTTTTGAAGACCATTATTGTTACCGTGCATATTTGATCCATTATCATAACCCTGTCGGCTGTCCCCTTAAGTTGTTTATGTCAATGTCCACATTAATTTTGTCTAGTTTTTCTATTATAAAGGACGTTAATCTCGCGCCAGTTGTATCGATAACAACAGAAAGCTAGGTCAACTTTATAATACTAATTTGCTCTACGTGTGAAACGCAGGTGAGCAATCAAGTATTGTTGAAAAATATTTATTGTTGAAAAAAAGAATATGTTGTTGAGTAAGTGTAACAAAAATAATTTCGATGGCGGCGCCCCTATTGCCTTGGCGCCTGTGTGCGCCGCACACATCGCACACAGGGGCGGCTCGGCCCTGGGTACAGCAGTATAGGTAGTTTCGAACTTAAGGTACCTACTTTCGAAAATCGACTACGATCTTAATATTAATCAAAACTATATTTTTTAAATTAATGATTAACAAATCTATTCATCATTATATCTATAAGTAGGTGTATCCGAAAATTATGACTAGAATATTATTTTCAAAAAGTAAGTAGTTCATAATAATATGAACAAAGTACGAAGCAAGAGTAACAAATTTTTTGGAAATACTTTGCGAGTCTTAATAAAACTAAATATTGTAAAGGTGGGCGTGGAAGTTCAAAGGCGTTTCGGACGTCACTTGCTGGAGTTGGGCGGTAACAACGCGATCGTCGTGAACTCGGACGCGAACGTCGATCTGTTATTGAACGCAGCTCTGTTCGCGTGCGCGGGGACCGCGGGCCAGCGCTGCACTACAACACGCAGACTGCTCATACACGAGAAAGTGAGTAAATATTTGAACGAAGGTCCTACAATTCTTAGTTTCACGTATTTTTAAGTTTTGGTATGGTGTAACTGATGTTGATAAATAAATTTAAACTCCTCACATTCAATAATATGGTCCCCATTAGGACTTGATCCTATTTCGGGGGTGAAACATATATATACATACACCAGCACAAATGCCCAGACCACGATAAAGGTTTGTATGGCTGTAGCCATATCATGATATAAATATTTGCCATGAGCGAGGATCGAATCCGCGACCGTCAGAACTATATAGCTGATATTGTAACGTCGAATTAAGTTAGGTACTTTAGATATGGCAGAGGAAAACAGGGAATTGAAAATACAAAGACAAGTAAAAGATGTCAAAATCGCAATTATGTTTTTCAATATTGTCAGCTACAATAAGTATGCTGATATTTATAAAACACTCAAATTTTTTACGTTTTTTGTTTTAAAACGTTTTAATTTTACTTATATTAACACATAAGACGACATATACATCATGATGAGTTACTTGTAAGTTTTTTTACTTTAAAATGAAAAAAAAAGTAGAAAAACAGTATCTTCAGAATTTATTGTTTACAAAAAAAAAAAAAAACTTTTCTCTAGTTAATATAGACTAATTTAATAATTCTCAAATCAGCTGTTCGATGAAGTGGTATCAAAATTGAAAAAGGCATACGCGAGTGTTCTGCCCAAGATCGGCGATCCGCTTCTTAGCGAGACTTTGATCGGACCGCTGCACACGCCGGCCGCTGTCGACGTCTACAAGAAGACCGTCGCCGAAGCCGTCAAGTTGGGCGGAACGATCGAGTTCGGAGGAAAAGTAAGACTTTTATTGAAATTTTATTTAAAGTAATCTTTGTGGCTTCGTGAGAGAATACCGGGGTTACTTTTTAAATTGAAGTGGCAAAGATTTTTTCTTCGATTTTTTATGATAGGTTCAAATTAGCTACAGTCCCACAAATAGCTATTATAGCACGTACAAACGTCTACGTCTAATATCTAAAATCTGCTATGAATTAACCTGTTGACTATGCTTCTTTTGCAAAGATAATTTTAATCGACGTATTCCACATTCCAGGTGATAGAACGCGAAGGTTTTTTCGTGGAGCCGACAATAATTACAGGGTTGCCACATGACAGTCCGCTTGTGATGTCCGAATGTTTCGCGCCGATCGTCTACTGCATTAAAATTCCCGATTTGGACACCGGCATTCAGTACAACAATGAAGTCGAACAAGGCCTGTCTTCCAGTCTCTTTACCGAGAATTTAGCTGATGTGTTTAAGGTAACTTTAATCCAATGTCTATCTAAACTTAACCTAATCAATATTGTACACTGAAAACAATACAGAACTACCTACTGGGGCCTATCGTAATATGTAAACCATTTTATAACCTACTTAAATACAAACACTACATAATAAAAACCGGTTTGGATTGTTTGGAACGATTACGGTAACATAAACACTTAGGTAAACAAGAATTATAATTATGGTACCTATGGAGGTTAATAAAAAAAAGTTCGTTTCTTTGTATGTGGAAAAACTTGAAATTTACCATTAAAAAAATCAACATCCGTGTTTTATTTGTACGCAAAGATTAGTCAGTGGAATAATATAATAATAATTTGTCCCGTCTCAGTGGATCGGGCCGCACGGCTCGGACTGCGGTATCGTGAACGTGAACATCCCTACCAACGGCGCAGAGGTCGGCGGCGCTTTCGGTGGCGAGAAGGCGACGGGGGGCGGCCGCGAGTGCGGCTCCGACAGCTGGAAGAGCTACATGCGCCGCGCCACCGTCACCGTCAACTACTCGGGCACCATCAAACTGGCGCAGAACATCCGCTTCGGAGACTAGCCTTATACATCACAACTACACCATTACCATAACTATATAAAAATGCAGAGCATATTTTTGAGATAATTTTACGTGATTCTGTGACATTCTGGAGTTGTAAACAATATTGTGTAATCTGTGCCTAATGAACGATTTCTCTATCGTGCACTGCACTATAAATTATAACAAAGCTATAGAATTTCATAAGTAATGTGTAAAAAAGAAACAAGATCACCTTTTTTTGATTCCTTTTATTTATGCTAATTTATCGTTTTAAAGCTTGTTTATTGTTCATATTTTATCGAACAATCATTGTTATGAGTGACTATACTGAAATATTGATGAAGACTGATAATTAAAATGAAACGTTCTTTGTAAAAAAAGTTGTTTTATTTTTCCCAAATACATTAATATTTACAGTGCATTAAAATATGCTAAATTTTAATTTCATATTGATATAAAAAAAATTAGAAACATAAAACAGCTTTTGAATGTCAATGATGTATCCTCCATAGGTCGACTGCAATGTCTCTACTTTGTTGTTTATGAAATTTGTACGTTGCTGGTAAATTATATCGAAGTTCAGCAATCACACTTCCTTTTACTTCCCATTCCTTAACTTTCTTTTGTATATGTGATCTGTAAAGACCAAAAGGTTAAAAATGAATAACAAAACTAAATCATCGATTCAAATTTTTAAATGTCGAGTTTAATTCTTTATAACTGTAAATAATGAGTGGGAAAAAGATTTTCGTATTTTCTTGTAAAAAGTTGCACAAAAAATTTTTTGTAGCAATAAAAATAGTCGCAATAAAATCTTTATAACTGGCTAGTTTTGATACCATGAAAAGGTAACATTTTAAAAATTAAATTAAAAAGTAAAAAACAGTTTCATGAAAAACGCGATTCAAGCCACGAAAACGATTTGTGACGTTTATGGACCTTCTGCAGAGCATAAAATGCATGGTTTAAGCGTTTTCAGTCAGGAAATTTTAATGTCAAAGACTGATTTCGGTCTGGTCGCTCAGTTACGAATTTTTTATTGGCAAAAACATCGCCCGACCACATACGTCTTTAGCCACTCATCAAAATTGAGAGAGTTTGACTGGGAAGTCATTAAGGGGCTCCCATCGCTCAATGACCTTGGCGATTTCGTTTTTATACAAGAACTAGATGGCGCCACCACCTATCAAAATGCGTACGTAATTACTACTATAAAACATCCACACATTGGAAGGAACTGATGAAGATTACGCAAGAAAACAGATGTGTCGCTGCGTTGTTATTGTATTCGCCCTCTGAGACTATTTTTATTTTTTATTATACTATTTTATTATATTTTTTATTAGATTATATTTTTATTATACTATTTTATTTATTTATATAAATCATGTACGATTTACCTACATCTTTTATTTATTATTTTATTTCATGATTATTTTGAAATAAGTGATTCACCTCGCCTACGTAAGTATTACTTTAGTAATTGAAATATTTAGGATGTGTATTATTATTTTAGCAAGAGATATTATCTCGGCCACGCTTAATTTACTTTTGTTTTTATGTTTATGCATAATCGGGCTTACTCTTTGACAACTTCAAAACAAAACAAATTACAAACTACTTTAAATATATATTTACAAACTTAGTTTCTACGTAGTATTTATATTTGTACTATTAACAATATCTTTTAATTCAAAATTTTAGGGTCAATTGTATAAACAATAAATTCGGCCACGTCGCGGTGAGCGACATAGCCTCCTCGTCCGACGGCCGAGAGGCGACTGATTTTCTTCGCCTGAGTGCCCGTATATAACCAGAAATTATATTTTTACGATTTTCTAATAAAATACTGCACCTAATAAAAAACCCTTCTGTAGAATTATTAAGTACATGATTCTTAAGTAACAAAAAAAAATTCACTATTGTATGTAGTAAAATTACATAATTATATACGATTTTTGTACGCGAAAAGAGGTCCAGGTAAATAATTATTTCTCTTTATTTAGAGAGTTTTATGCAATTATCTCTCAGTCACATTAATAAACTAAATCCGAGTTACAACATATATTTATTTGATATTTTTAACGTAACTTTAAGGTATACTTGATAGCACATGAAAACGGCCGAATTTTTCTGGGATCCCCTTAAGACTCTCCAGTCCACCTTATAGTCCCGGTCCTGCCCCTCAGCTTTCCATCTGTTTCTGTCTATGTAAGTTACCATCAACAGAGGACTGTCAAAACTATTTTTTGCGGTTTTATAATGAGAAATCCCAAAACTTCTCTCCTCCAATCAACATGGAGAAATTCTGAAACATGCTATTTCCTCCAATTGGTCTCGAAATAGCATGAAAATTAAGAACCAAATCTCATCCTATGTAAATGAAACGTTCTTTTAAAATTAAAAAAAAAAAAACAAAACATTCTAGTATTATAGTGTAGTATGTACTATGAATTTAATAGATTCTGAAAAAATATTACCTTGTTGTTGATTTGTGTAAAGAGTAAACACTGTCACATGAGAGATCCAAGCCCATCCGTAGAAACTTTATATCTACACCAGCATTGTTTTTTGTACCAAATGGTGGGTTCATTAACACAGAGTCAAAATAATTTTCCCACCTGAAATAAAAGTGGTATAAAATATATATTTGTTCTTAATTTATTATTCGTAACTTGTGCTAGTTGTGATTTCCTATTAAAAGATGAGTACAGTGAGAGGATTTTCTGTATACAGTGGACCCGCGGTAATCGGACAAACGTTTTGCAGGGCAGTGTCGGATTACCGAATTTGTCGGATTATAGAGTACCCTGCCTAAGACCCCCTATAGTCCGGATTTTTTTTAAAAGAGTACCTTGTAATCCGACAAATTACAGGTTCAATGATAGGATTATATATGTATTCAGGAGTAAAAATGATACTTCATTATGTATGTCTTTAGTAAATTAAACAACTCAATAGAGAGCTTACATTTTATTATAAAACTAACGTCATTAATGCTATAGAACTTACAAAAAATATGCAATAACTTTACATTAGGAAATAATTGTGTACAAACAAATGAATACCCTACGCGTCAAGCACAATAGTACCTACTAGTGCGTACAAGTTATAACTCGTTCAATCATGCATTAGCAAAATATTCAAACAGACCATGTCAGGTTACAGGGGGTGCCGGGTTAGCCGGGGGCCGGATTACCGGGGGTCCACTGTATTGTTTTTTTTTTGTATCATATTGTGGCGAGCTTTTAAATAAAAAATAAATTATCAAATCTCAATTGTTTAAACTATATTATGGTGGTGAATAGAACACTTTAATTTGAAGTGCTATTTACAGTGTACCCCCGGTAATCCGGCCCCCGGCTAATCCGGCACCCCCTGCAATCCGACATGGTCTGATTGAAGATTTTGCTAACGCATGATTGAACGAGTTATAACTTGTACGCACTAGTACTATTGTGCTCGACGCGTAGGGTAGGTATTGTTTTGGGTGCGTTTCCGACTTATTTATATTTACTCTGTTTTGACATCTCAAACTCGGAATACAAATAAAATATTTTTTAAATTAAAGTATAATTTGCGGCTTTGGTCACTTTTAGAATATTATTAAAAATCTAGTTTCAATTAATAAAGAATACTTAAATATATGAATTGTCTAAACACGTCAAAGCACGTACTGGGGCAGAAAGGGGCATTGTCCTTTGAGATACATAAGAATGTAATGAAGTATGATTTGTACTTCTGAGTACATATATATAACATTAGGGGGCGTTCAAGTATTACGTAACGCTAATAGGGGGGGAGGGGGGGTCTTGTTAAACGTTACGATGCGTTACTGGGGAGGGGGGGGGGTTCGAACAACGCGTTACGTAACGTTGTTTTTTGTTTAATTAAAAAACTAGGGTATTAAAATCTATTGTTTTATTTATTTATTACTACCACAAACGCGATTAAAACAATAACGAAAGTAATTTAGCGAATTTCAGGTTAGTTTGCGCAACAAAGTTGTGATATTTAGGTAAAAATGGTCAGTTGGGTGTTACGTAACGTTTATAGGGTAGGGGGGGGGGGGTGTACAGGAAAACGTTACGGCGCGTTACATAGGGGGGAGGGGGGGGTCAAAAATCTTCAAAATATGCGTTACGTAATACTTGAACGCCCCCATAACATCTCTATATATATAAAAATGAATCGCTGAATGTGTTGCTAAGCGCAAATCTCAAGAGCAGATGAACCGATTTCGCTAATTCTTTTTTTATAATGTTCCTTGAAGTACGAGGATCGTTGTTATGGAGAGAAAAATTTAAAAAATTGCCTGAAATGTCTAAAAACAACACTTTTCTATATTCCCATACAAAAGATTCGTAATAATACTTAAAAGTCAATTTGAACTTTAATACCATACGATAAAGTTTAAGTGTTAGTGGAGGGGTTCCGGGAAGGATAAGTATTAAAAAAATAAACAAATTAAAGAATCAACTGTTAGGCGGTACGAAGTTCGCCGGGTCAGCTAGTATATATATAAAAATCAATGCCACTTTTCGTTGTAATTTTATAACTCAAGAACGGGCTCACATATCCAAACCAAATATTTAGGCTTTGTTCGGACTATTTAGTAGATGGTTTATGTGAAGTTTGCACAAAATCGGTCAAGCGGTTCTTCAGTTATCACATTTTTTGTAACAAAGGAGGATTATTTTGTTAATAGGGATTTTGCTGTCAAATTGAAACTTGTTTTGACAGTACAAACATGTTGTAATGTCATTCATATTTTATGTTTATATTTTTGATTAAAGCAAATTAATCGAAGCACGTCCATAATGAAATGATGAAGACAAAAAACCAAGGGATATAGTACATCACAAAAATAATTACCGTCCAACAAAGTGGGCACGGGACGGCTAGTAACATATACAATCATATCATTGAACTTGTAATTTGACGGATTACAAGGTACTCTTTTGAAAAAATTCCGGACTATAGGGGGTCTTAGTAAGTACTCTATAATCCGACACTGCCCTGCAAAACGTTTGTCGGATTACCGGGGGTCCACTGTATAACTATTTTAATAAACTTACCTACAAACTTTAGAATTCAGAAAATCGCACTGAACCGCATCAACACCAGAAATCTCCATGTCTTCAACATTTTCCTGTAATACCTGTAAGGCACTGTCATCTATATCCATAGCTACAACTACTCCTGCCCCCAACAGTGATGCTCCGATAGCCAATATGCCAGGACCGCATCCAGCATCTAGTACTAATTTATTCTCTAAAGCTTCATAATGTGTCTAAAAGGAGTAAGTTTAAACATAATATAGTAATTATATAATCTATTTTATTCTTAAGTTTATTTTTTAATCAAAAGAATAAAAGAACAAAATATTAACCTGTATGGTGTAAAGAGCCACAGCAGCTATGTGTGCTGGTGTTTCATATTGCTCAAGTTCAATTTTAGGTTTTGAAAATCCTGAAAGGGTTCCTAAATGACCCTCCAGAGTTTTCAGTTTCATAGGAGCAGACATATTTTCACTTGTTGTCGAATCTCGGTAAAACTGGTAGTATCTGATTACCAAATGAGGAGTCTTGAGAAACAAAGAAACCACAAGATGTTGCGTTAGCGTGTTGCAAAGCAGCTCTATGACTTGTATTGACAATATTGGCTTCGGGTAACTGTGGAAAACCCTACAAAAACAAATTATAATAATTGTGGTTTAAGAAAATAGGAGGAGAAAATCAGTTTGTGATATTAAAATAGTTGTATTACACTGCATTTCACCTAAGATGGGTACGGTGACACATGTCAAATTAACTCTATAGTGAGGTGACCATGCATAATTAATTTATGTGATTCGATTATCGAGTACAATTGCGGTTAACCTTTAATCAATTATAAAAAATATATTTTTAACTGCTTATTAAAACTTTATTTTCGTCTTCCCGAAAGCGGACAACTAACTCCCGGGCTTGACTGTTTAAAACGGTCTTCTTTGTCCTTTTCGGCATTTTACAGAACAGAACACACACACAAAATGGAATAACTAACAGAAAATAGAACAACAGAATAACAGAACTTAACAAGAATAAAACAGCAACAAATTCAAGTATAACAACAATAAAACAGCTACAAATACAACTATAACAATAAGTGAGTTGACTCGATTAACAAGATGGCCGTTACGATTATTTGTTTTTGCCGATTACTACGTTTACGTGTCAATCCCTATACCAACATTAAACGTTTCGTCTCATGCCTCTAATTTTACGTTATTATTTTTTCTGTAACTTTTTTAATTTGTTTGAAAAGTAAAAATGCAATATATTGCGTATTATTAAATACAATTCAATCTAATCAAGCATTATTATTTGCCTTAGAAATTAATTGGTGCTATTTAAACAATTATATTTATCTGATTTGCTGAAAATAGTGAGAGTGTATTGGAACACATCAAATGTCACCGTACCCATCTTATGTGAAATGGAATATAGTTATTAAATATTAATTACTTACAGCAGTAGCAGATAGTGGAGGAATAGAGCACATAGGCAGTTGGCTTACAGGACTGGGTTGAGTCAGGGAGATAGTGGTGGCAGTGAGAGGCGCCACAGCTCCCTGCTTCAATAGCATCTGCTTTTTAAGCTGAAGTTCTTCTAGTATCTTTCTGTTAGTTAACTCTTTAAAGAAAATTACCAATTTAAAACACTTGACTAATTTTAATTTCAAATCTTCTATTATTTCATAGTTTATAGGTAAAGAAAACAATGCTAGGCTATACTAACCTCTTTGTGCATTTGGCTGAGGAAACGCCATCTAATACAATAGAACTGTAATAACGTTATAATACAAATCATGTACAAAAACTTGTCTTTACACTTAACTTCACCTATGTAATAAATTGATGAATGATGAATACCTACAAAATTTCTATTTACGTTTACGGATTTATTATTATTTTAATGAGTGATGAGTGTCAGTGAGTGACAAATGACAATTTTGAATTTTGACATTTTTTTAAAGCCTCTTGTCAAGTTGACTGAATTTGAAAGTTTTTTTTTTATATTTAGCATCGCGCGGTTTGCGTTTGCGCATGCGCCACTGGCAAAAGCAGGGAATCGTTTAATAACACCAAAGAGTATATAACCACTACGTTTTATTTAACACTAAGGTTTAACACGATTTAAAAGGACATTTCTCACGGAATTGGAAAAGGATAAGATAGGATTACTATGATAGGATAAGTATAAGGATTTATAATTTTATATTATTATTTAACAGGAAAATAAATAAAGCTGTATTATATAATATATCAGGATTAGAACATGAAAGAAGAAATTTGATAGAAGTAGGAAATGGTAACTTTGAAAGTTTGAAATGACGGTATTGCAATGAATGTTGCCATGCATTTCTATCAGTTTGATCAACTTATAAAATAAGAAGTAGATTTTTTTTAATCTTATACTATTAAACGAGCAATTCTTGTATATATATATAGAATCTGAATCTCGAAATCGGCTCCAACGATTTCGGGGGCGAAAAATTGATCTAGCTAGGATTCATTTAAAAAAAAATGTCGTTTTATCCCTGTTTTTAGGCAATGAAAAAATATCATTAGAATACGAAGCTTAATTTCATCAAAGTCAATGTAGCTGTAATAGCGTAATTAGGAATTCGGCGGGTATCAAATCGTGTTGACCCGGGTTCGAATCTCAGTCTCCAGTTTAATTTTTTTTATTTTTTTTTTTCACTCGTGATTTATTATTTAAATAAAATTAAAATATAAAAATACCGAGAAAAAAAAACAAAAAATAAAATGAAAATACCGAGCTAGGCTCGGTCACCCAGGTACTGTTATATAAATAAGGTTTCCTTGAAAGGTTTCGTGACTCCGCGATGAACAACTATTTTTAAACATGTAATAGCGTGTTAAATTACCACAGTACTCTGCAATAAACTTTTGTCAAAAAATCTTTTCCACCCTTGATCAAAACCGTTTTAATTAATTTAAATATGGTTTTCTTGGTATTTGTCATGCAGCTGAAAAAGATTCCTTTATATTTTTTCGATAAAAAATGCAATAATTAGCCATTTAAAAACATCAATGAGAATGAAAGAATAATAAATTAAGTAGGTATTGGATCGTCAAAATGGCATATCTTAGCAGTACAATAAAATTTAGATTTGATATTAAAATTTATTTATTTAATATAAAAAGATAAAATACAAAAGAAAACGATAAACCATAAATATCAGCAGTGCAGTATAATTGAATCGTCAAAAACTTGTGTCAATCACGCTTTTAAATGATACTATAATTATGAGCACGCAAACGTTGTTTTGCCATATATGTTATTAACCCCCGCAACCCCCTCTTGTGGGTGGAACTTCGTATAATCCTTTATTATCTGACCTCTACTCGGCGAAAGTAATATTCCTACCAAAATTTCAAGTCTCTACGCTTTATGGTTCCAGAGATATCGTGATGAGTCAATATATGGGTGGAAATCTCAATTAACGTCATAAAAATTTTTTTAGGTCCGGTATGTTGTGGGGTATCCGAATCACCCCCATGTATGTTCTGCGTTTTTTATAGTTTAGGAGTTATGAATTTTTTTCGATTTTTTGGGAAATTTCGACTTGACCATCTTAAAAACTTTCTAAAAAAAAAGAAAGACTAGTTTTTTTTTTTGCAACTGAATTCGCATGAGTGAGCTCTCACAGCGTTGGGGTTTTCATTTGCCCACGTATGATAATTATGAATATTAAATATTCCAGATCGCTTAAATCTTGATTCATCTGACCATAAAACTTTATTGAAAAATGCAGGATCATCTTGCTCTTTTCGGTACATTGTTTGGCAAAAATGGTGACCACGTTGAATACTTGTTATAAATTTTAAAAATATTAAATGATTTTTACATTATGATCTCGTTCTTACTTAAAACTTTTCTTATTCAACCAACACGATAGTTTTCCAGCATTTTCTAATCATAACTTATCCTAGGAATGATAGATTTTTTTTATCAATTGGCTAATTTTAAGAATTCGCCGCCTTGCTGTCTTTGAAGACCGATTTTAGCCAAATTTTCCATATTAAGTGCGGCTTTTTTATTGTTATTGTGAAAGCTGAGAGTCTGGCGCATTTTTAAGACTAACTAAGAAATCATAAGGTCACCTGTTCACATTTTTTAAATAAAGTTGAAAGTTTAAGTCCTAATTCACGGAACGTAAATTTTTGACTTTAGACCAACATTTTCATAACTTTCATCAAAGCTACGAAGCTGATTATTTCATGCATAAAAGAACAACTCATTCTAATTCAGTTGCAAAAAAAATAACTAAAAAGTCTTTTTCTTTTTTTTAGAAATTTTTTAAGATGGTCAAGTCGAAATTTCTCAAAAAATCGAAAAAAAATCATAATTCCTAAACTATAAAAAATCGCGGATCATACATGGGGGTGATTCGGATTCCCCACAACATACCAGACCTAAATTTTTTATGACGTCAATTGATTGGCCACTCTGTATATATATACAGGATGTTAGGGGAATGGTTAGCCATAGAGGTATGTTGGGTAGGCACTGGCGGATCCAGGGGGGGGGGTCATGGGGGTCATGACCCCCCCCCTGGGCTGTGTCCAGGACCTAGGTGGACCACTAATTAAAATTGTTAAACAAGATTTTTGTCACAATATAGGTATTTTTAAGTACATTACCTACATAGATTAATAAAATACCTACTTTTTACCTGTATCTATCATTATAAAATTTAAATTATAACTTCTTTTTACTTGACCACGACTTTGTGACCCCCCCCCCTGGCGCCTTGACCATGACTGTGACCCCCCCCTGGCGCCAAAGCTGGATCCGCCCTTGTGGGTAGGGGGGATCATTTGGAACCTATTTAGGCTAACTTACCTATATGCAAAGTGTTACGGATTTTTCTTTATGATTATTTTTTCATTTTTCAAATTTTACCATGTGCTTATACAGGGACATACCGCCCTGCGTAGTAACAATTATTGTTATAATTGTCAGCGTAGAGTGCGGGTTCAGGTAGAAACCATTTCGTTATTTCATCATTTAAAAAAAAGTAAGTAAGGTAGGTGAATGAAAGTAATATTATTTAAAGCAGTGTTAACTAGAGTAATTTTTTAAATTATTTTAAATTGTCTGGAGGCTTTAATTTTTTTTTAATTTATACCTAAACTTGAAGGTTTGATTTACTTTTTGTCTCTGTCAAGATTTCTTTGGCCCATAATTTTTTTTGTAGATGTTTTCTAAATTAAATCACATTTATTTTACATGCGCAATGTATTGATGATCAAAACAAAAAAGAAATAGCGTTGATATATCAATAAACAAAAAAGATATGATGGTCAAATCACTAATTTTCGGCACTCATTTCGAAAAATGAAAAAATAATCATAAAAAAAAATCCGTAACACTTTGCATATAGGTAAGTTAGTCTAAATAGGTTCCAAATGATCCCCCCTACCCAACATATCTCTATGGCTAACCATTCCCCTAACACCCTGTATATACTAGCTGTGCCTGCGACTTCGTCCGAGTGGAATAAAAAAAAATTATTGTTCAGTTCAGTGTTACAAAATAAATAAATTTCTAAAATAATAGTAGCCTAAGTTACTCCTTATTACATCAGCTATCTGCCAGTGGAAGTCCCGTCAAAATCGGTCTAGCAGACAGACAAAAATTGCAAAAAAATTTATTTTGGTATGCCATGTATACACATCCACATGCATTTAGTAAAAAGCGGTTATTTTAATATTACAAACAGACACTCCTATTTTATTTATTTGTATAGATATAAGGAAACCGGTCGCGGCAGTCTGATCGCAACACGGAAAATCACTGTCGCCTGCATTGAAGTACAAATAAAAAAAGTAGTACCTAGGTTGAGAAATAAAATAAGACAATTTATATAAAAGCATTTATTTTAAAACAATGTAGGTAATATACTTTCTGATTCTTGGCAAAACAGTCTCACATAAGCAAGTCAACATTTGGCCTCTATTAAGAATAAACATAAGACAATAACATGCTCTGCCACTACTCACAAAAATATCAAACTGAATTATTAGATAAATAACAATATAAATGGGTCATAATAATATAAAATTATCTCTGTCTATTTCGCAGTTAGTGTTGCATCTCGGTTGAGCAATCTTAATATGTTTACTGTTGTAAATTATTCTAAATTAACGAGAATTAACATTACTAGAATTGACTCACAATATCAGCAATATATAAAAAAACCATCTACCATAGCTTAATAATAATCTTCACAGATGCAGACGTTACAGTCCACAATGAGTTTGTGGTATTGTAATATGATAAAATTTGAGAATAAATGCACAACAAAAATAGAATTCAAGTTGCCTTTGTCTTTTATAATTATAAAAATATTTATATAACAATTTAGAAATTATCATAACAGTTTCCCTATAAACAATTTGGAATAATATTGCACGAGCTCAGAGCTAAATCATCATGTGCATCATTATTAATATAAATACTATAAATATAGCAACAAACCAACACAACTCTTCATATATTACACTTATGACTTGAAACACGACTCGACCATAGGACGACAACTGACTATATATTATGGACCACGGTAAATATTTATTAGAAGTGAGCGAATACAGCTCATTGCCCTTCAAATTCTATTTGTATATATTTCTCAATCTTATTAATATCTTTACAAATAACATCAACAAACCCTGTGTTGTTGTCGACCTATACACATCACAATTAAACAATATAGTTGCTTTAACATATAATTATTTACAGTGGCGGCCTTAGGGGGTGGCGAACGGGGCAATCGCCCGGGGCCTCGCGCTTTCAGGGGCCTCGCGCAACAACCCAAGCAAATTAAAAATAATATAGATTTTTAACTGTATTTTTTATTAAAATTATTAAAACATATTTGAGGAATTCGATGACACAAGATCGGCTTTCAGTCATTGCTATTCTTTCAATCGAAAATGACGTAGCTCATTCGTTAGATTATTGTGCTTTAAGTAAAGATTTTAGTCTTAGGAAAAGCCGACTGGTCTAGTCGACAGGTTGAAAATAGTCGAAAATAGAGATAGACGATATATATAATAGATAATAGATCTACGTACCTACTGCTCTTAAAATTATGTGTTATCAGGTTATCACACATTAATCTCGTTGCAATGCTCGTTGGATTCGGAATGACGTCTAGAAAAATGCTCTAAAAACGTGATTAGCACATAGAAAATTGCAAAAGTTATAAACAATTAAAAAAGGAGAAAATTGCATTTCGTTTTTTGCCAATATTTCATAAACTTAATATTTAAGAAATTTCTAAAAATTCAAAAAAGATTCTGAAAGAGAAGGATAATTCCAATAAGTAGTAATAGTAAATAGTTCCAGAAAAATCATCATTTTTTGGAAAAATCACTAGTTTTTGTTCAAGTACAAAAATTATTATAAACAAAGTATGAATATATTTTTAGCTTTTATGGCGTGATCTTGTTAATTATGTATATAAAAAAGGCCCTACGAAGCGAAATTTTTTTACGACAATTATTTAAACATTTTTTTTTCATTTACAATTGAGACGGAATTTCGAGAAAATTTTGTTAATTAATAATCGTTTAACTTGTTGAAAAGCTAATTTTTAGTAAAATTTCCAACGGGAATTAAGTATTTATGGTGTTCAGAATACACCATAATTTTTTTCAAATTTATAAAAAAAAATTCAATACCTTAAATAAATTTTTCAAACGTAAAAACCGTTTTGCTGTACCTATGGGTGTGGGACATGGAAGGTCACCAAGGCCATCTCGCATCGGCTCCAGGTCTTCGTGAACCGATGCTTTCGTAGAATCCTCGGTATTTACTGGCCCGACATAATCTCTAACGAACACCTTTGGGAGCGCTGCAGTGAAAGCCCGATCGACCGGCAGATCAAACGCCGCAAATGGAGCTGGATAGGCCAAACTCTCCGGAGGGATTCCAACCAAATACCGAGGCAAGCCCTAGACTGGAACCCCCAAGGAAAGTGCAAACGTGGCCGTCCAAAACAAACCTGTACCACTGTAGACGCCCTCTGCCCCAGCTAGGGGACACAGGAACCTAAGTAGTAAAGTAAGTAAATAAATTAACCAATGTGTTGTACTCGCTTTTGACGCCGCGCGCGCAACCTAAAAATGTCACGTGGAGACCAATTTTCAGCATTAAATTAAAATTATAAATAATGGAGATAGAGTTCCGGTTTTAGGAAGTTTTTTATTGAAAATATGGCTTCTTCTTTCAGAATCTTTTTTTGAAATTTCTCAAATATTCACAGTTTATGAAATATTGGCAAAAAACGAAAAACCATTTTTTTTCCTTTTTTAAATTGTTTATAACTTCTGCAATTTTGTATGTGCTAATACAGGCTTTCAGAACATTTTTATAGATGTCATTTCCGAATCCAATAAGCTATCGCACATAATTTTAAGAGCAATACCTATCTCTAGAGTAGACTAGAAGGACAAAGGGCCTCGCTAAGACTTGCCGCCCGGGGCCTCGCAATGGGTAAGGCCGCCCCTGATTATTTATATATAAAATTTATAATAACAATCACAAAACGAGTCAATTTAGTATAATTATAGTGTAAATAATAGTAACTCTAATTAAAATCAGTATTTTTTCGATAAACGACCTAAAAATTAAAACTAACACAAAAACAACTATATTATCTAATTTTCCTTCAACCCTAGTGTTGATTTGTTAGAAAATATTACTTTCACAGCACAGGAACAAACACATTCTGGACTAAATAAAAATCTGAAAATGATAACAACATTTTTTTAAAGACTAGCACTTAATTTTGGCACAACACTGACCTCTCGGGCGCAGTGGCATCTATGTTGTTCTTCTTATATACATAATTCATATAGATTAGTGTATTGCTCAGTGAAAATATACTTAGTAAAATATAATTTAACAAGGGCTCCACAAACATTTTCCGACAAACACTCAGTTTGGGAACTTTCTCGTTCTAATAATTACGTATTGCAAGCAAAAATAAGCCATAGAATTTTACTAACATTTGTGCCCAATGTGTCATGTTCGATGTATTCATTTCTTACTCATTTACAAAACCTTAAATAGTGATTGATTTTATCATTCACCGCAAACATGGACAGCTGCCATTACAATCATAAAATGCAAAATAATGTATATTTTAGTAAAAAAAAACATAATATTATAAATAATAATAAAAAAAACTTATTTGAGTAAATAAATTCTCTGTTCCATTGCTCATTCAGTGCTTATAAAACAGAGTGTAAAAATAATAAAGTCGAAGCGAAGAGAACGATTAATAACTACCCTGTAGGTGAGGTGTTTTGGCATTTATGATTCAGTATCCGATGCAAACATTCCCTCGACACAATCCTCGACCGTACAAACTGGCTCTCCTTATTTTTACACCCTGCCACAGTGAGTATTATACCGCAACAACATTCTTATATCCGAACCGTACATACCTAACTCTTTCCCTGTATAAATATATTATTATAGTCTTGTAAAAGAAACCTTTTAACCTCATAGGTCATTAACACTACGCGAGAAATTACAAGAGCATTAGGATACGACATATTGCTACGAGTTAACTTATCATTTGGCACTAAATTAACATATTGCATCTCGAGCATTCGTCACATAAGTATATATACTTAATATTCTCGATAAATTTTTTTATTTTACTATAATAATTATAATTAAATTTCATTTTTAAAAATTTTCTAACGATATATCCATTGGGCCGACCAATAATTTTTACTAGAACGTACGAACAGAGTTCAAAAGGAATATTATAATGCATTTCATTGAGCAAATCAGACGTGCCATCTCCTATCCTTCAAAATTCCGAGGAAAAACGGGGCGGGATGGCGATACATAAGTAGAAGAAATAATAGACAAGTCTTTCGGCAAGTAAAATTTGGCAAAATTGAGCATTAAAAAGATCAATCGGCATCGTAAAACATTACAAGTCGGTAATATTTCCTAGGAAGCGATGCGCGGTCACTACGATAGAATACCTAACTCTGGTAACTGGAACTCGTCCGCGCCCCGGCAAGCAGATGTCTGAGTATTTGTTCAACGTGTCCGAGGCGCCGCGACTAACAACTATCTGAGTATCATCGTTCCCTATTATTTGTTATGACGAGTAGCTAGACGATGTCGCGTTAACTTTAGCCTAGTAAAATATTAAAAGCGAATATTTATAAATAAAAAAAAACGAACGAATGGTCTTCCGTCGTATTAAAGGTAATATCTGCTTGTACCTACACATAATAAACTTGACTAAATAGTACAAAATTTCGTAAAATAACATTTGATATGAAGTTTCATATGTGACAAGTAATCATTATGAGGATTTGATCATCGTTCAAAAGAACTATATAAATGATCATGGACTTTAGAGAATTCAGTTATTTACTAACTACGTTTATAACAACTCGGTTAAAATAGTATTTAAAAATTAAAAAATCTTTCATCTTCATTATCAAATAATAGTTATTGCTTAGTTGATATGATAAATACATCCCTGTGCAGATGTGCGATGCGCGCCCCTCGGGCGCTAACCGTTACGTTATCTCTTAAAAGTATTTAAAAATATGACTCCTTTATAACCATCACGATCACAGCTCTCCAAAGACTTTTCGATTTCCAACCCGACTCACTCCAAAATAAATTCTCTTTTACATTACATCTATAGAACGAAATGACTATATAATATATCTATGTTAGTTCTAAAATTATGCCATTTTGATATATTCACTTTGCGATTGCAACGGTCCCTCTTTCGGCACTCAAGTGCCTCGTGTTCAGATTTATACCTGAAAGAAAAAAAAAAGACTAACCGTAAACGAAGAATGCGGCAGACCGACCGATCCGGACGAGAGGGTTCAGAAGGAAGCGGCAGTGTTTCGCGAAAATTCGTGCAAATAGAACCTAACTACAGAACATGTCTTAGGAACCTGATAAATTATCGCTAGAGCTTCGATCGCGACTCCGGCGCAATAGAAAAATATCACCTAAATAAATACGACCCTGGCGGCGGGTGCGTCGTGCGGGTTCTCTTTTTGGTACAAAACTGCTCCGGCATCAGTGCGGCCCCTCGCCGTCCTCCGCCCCGGCCGCCCCGGTCGCCCCGGCCGCCTCTCTCGCCCCGGCCGCCCCTCCCGCCCCGCCACCCGCCCCGCCCGTCGCCGCGCCCGCTCCCGCCGCGCCCTCGCTGCACACACAACATTATACACTCATTAGTATTAACAGTTTTTTGTTTGCAATGATCAAGACAAAATATGAGACAAAGAAAATATTAACCAGCAGTAATATGAGTTAATATTATATTTTTAAACCAATATTGGCGAACAGATATGAAAATACTATGTTAAATTAAAAGGACCCATCCTTAAGAGCTCGTTCCAACGATTGAAAATATATTATATAATAATATATAGCCACATAAGACACTGATAAGTTTTGCTAGGATATAGTATGAAAACAGTCGGGTAATAGGCACAAGCCCTGTTCATCGTAACTAATAAACTACAATTTTGAATTAACAGGTTGCAAATAGAAATTAACAATTATATAGTGACGTTTGATACATATAAGCTGCCGAAAATGAAATCAAAATCTTTGATCTTTTGGATACCGTTCGAAGATAACTTTACCAACCAACGCAGCTGCACAGTGGAGACAGACAAGTAGTGTAAGTGTGGAGAGGTTTGGGGGTAGGTGTGTGGTAAATGTAGGGTTGGTGTGTGGGGTGGCCGGCTGGGGTCGGGGGATCTTCGGCTGGCTTGAGATCCCACGCGTCGTCGGGAGGGGTGGTCTTGTGGGAGCCGCCCCTCTAGGTGCCGGGGTCCGGATCTTTACATTCGGGCCAGCCGCCGGGGCGGGGTGGAGACTGCTAACGCGACCCCATCTCGCCCCACTCAGGCGGAGGTCTGCTCACACGTGGATGGTTTTTGGTCAGTAGGAGTCTGACATAACCCTCTGATGCCCCCGCGCCGGAACTATCCATGATGGATTTTCCCCACGTAAAAAATAAAAAAAGGTTAGGTGTGGGGTAGGTGTGGAGTAGGCGTGAGATAGGTGTAGGGCAGGTGTGAGGTAAGTGTCCGGGCCAAGGTGGTGAATGCTAGCGCGACCCCACCTCGCCCCACCTAGGCTGACGACTGCTCACACGTGGGGGTTTTTAGCGAGTAGGACCTGGTGTCGGATGGGACGTGCCGGAGTGGCCTGCACACAAGGTGCAGGGTGGTACTCACAAGTGCGGGTAGGCGGCGCGGGGCGGCGCGGGCGAGGCGTGCGCGCGCTCGTCGGGCCGCGCCGCCGCGCTCAGCATGTAGTTGCTCGACTCGCTGAAACAGTTCGACAGCCTGCTTCAAATTGTATTACTGCCTCCAGTACGCCCAAGAGGGGCTTTTGTGTCATGACTTACATATAAATTACATCATCAAATTACGATTTATGTTTATATATATTATCATTGTCAGAATATACAAAATAATCTCTATAAGAATAATTATCTATTAATTTTAAAGCACTGTACACACATGTTACAATTTTACGTGGCGCAATCGTTAATTTAGAAGATTTCCTAAACGGAAAATGTTGTTAATTGATGTAGATGTTTGTAAAATCCTTAAAAAATATTGCTCGTTATATTTTTCTTCGATGCCGAGCATTTATGAATTTAAGACAAAAACTTTTCAAATGATAACTTAAGATGATAGCAGTGCGTCTAATGTTGAAGATGATTCGATTGTTGTGTTCTATCAAGTAGTATGTGTATAGTGGCGTGTGGTCACCTGGCGGTGCGCATGCGCAGCGCGGCGCAGTTCTCCTTGCACTTGTAGGCGAGCACCTGCTTGATGCGGCTGACCTCGACGTCGGGGAAGTGCCGGCTCACGTAGGAGATGAGCGCGTGCACGCGGCGGCGGTCGAGCGGCGGCTTGGTGGGGCGCGCCTCCTGGCCGGCGCGCGACCAGCGCTGCCCCGTCACCGAGCACGTGGCCAGCTCCATGGGCGAGAACAGCGCCGCCGCCAGCCCGCGCGTCACCTTGCGGTAGTCGCCCCACTTCACGCCGCGCAGCAGCTCCTCGCGGATCTCTACGCCCTCGCCCAGCTTTATCTGAGGACGAGTATACCTGTACTCGCACGAGAAACTTTCAGTTCCACAGAAACTATATGTAGTATAGGTGTACTTGCACGGGAACGTTTTAATTCCACGAAACAGTATTTAACAATTATTCTAATATCAAATTAAGACACAAAAAATGCCATTCCAGATTTCTCTACAATGTTATACTATTAAAGCTTCCGAATTGCTTCAAAGCTAACCTATTACAAAGAAACAAAATTTATCTTTATAACTAAGTATTTTTGGAGATGGACAAATAATATTTCATTGTTCGTTTTGTGCACAATTTACCACTGCAATGAACTTGGTACGTAGATAGTGAAGAGATTCAGATTAGCAAGTGGGGTGATACATTTAATACTGAAAATCCTCATGATTTCCGTATCCAGCTCGGCCTATAGCAGTCCACTGCTGGACAGCGCCTGACATCCAGATTTTCCGCAATCCTCCATCTCACGTAGATGGTCGGTCCAGCGGGCCGGAGGACGTCACATACTGCGCTTACCAACAAGCGGTCTCTACTCCAAGACACGTTTTGGGATCTCACCAAAATATCAGCGATAGAACAAAAGTAACCGACATAGCCAACGGAATTAGCAAGTTGAAGTGGCAGTGGGCTGGTAACGTGTGTTGCAGAACCGATGGCAGCTGGAGCAGTCGTGTCCTGAAAATCCTAAGTGATCGTAATCCCTATAAAATGAACGCAGATTATTTAGTATAGAAGGATAGATGTAACTCACGAGCCTGGGCGCGTGCGCGTTCCGCTCGTTCTCGCGCTTGATGACGAAGGGCAGCGCGCGGCGGTGCTGCTCCAGCCACACGGCGTCGGGCACGGGCCGGCCGCGCCGCGCGTCCCACCGCGCGCCCGCCGCCGCCGCACCTGGGGCACCACACACACTTAGGGGATATCCATTTATCACGTGACATTCGAAGGGGATTCGGGGGGTGTTCGGTATAAAAATCAAGAAATATCACAAGGGGGTATAATAAGATGTCACTTGTATTTAAACCTTATAAATAACCACCTAGCAAACTTAATGTTTGTCTAGAAATTTGTATCACGATGAGGTTATCCAAAATTTAATCAGATTATAACCATTATTTAAAGATAATATTCTGAAAATTTTATTTTTACAAAAAAATACACGTGATTTTAGGTTATGGGAGGGGGTAGTCTAAAATCTCACCTTATACAACTAAGGGGGTTAAAAATTTGCTAGACATCATTGGATTAATAGGTGACCTCATACCATCACTGACACTATTTCTTAAAAGATGAAACCGTTCCGGACTCTAGTCTGATTCATATTTTCAGTTATCCCCAGTGACCCACTAAAACCAGGTTCCTAGATACAAACGATTCGTTTTAGACGTTCGAGTTTAAACGGTTCGTAAGCAAAACGAGTTGTTTTTGTATATAGGCCGAACTTAGGACTATTTTTGTGATTTGTATACCACGCTTCATCCGTTACACCCATTGTTTTTATACAACTGGAGTTGAGAGGAATAGTTGATTTTTTTCGTACTCAACAATCTGACTTGTAGGTACCCATATTACAAATCAGAAAAATTAACCATTTACATGCATTATGCCGAATTAGGTGGTTTATTTTGACTCATTTGAAAAAAAAATACTACACCCAGTCTGTATTGGCATACAATCTCACGCTTTCCGAAAATAACATATTATTTAGTCTATTCGCGTTTAGAAAAAAAGTGACTAATCGCTATCAATTAGCGTACCGTCCGTTACCGTCTGTCGTAATCGTGTTCAAATTGACCAATTGAATTAAGCCCTTCAGACGGGCATTCTAATTTACTACGATTCAATTGTTCAATGAGAGTGGCTAAGTTAATTATTAGCGATTAGGCACTACTTTCTTAAAGCGAATAGATTATATGTCAAATTGTCAAGTGTTTTTAAATTTAGGCTTTCTTACCAAATATCTTTTAAAACTTAAGCACACTAATACTTTTAATAGAATACTTACATGCAACATCCTGTGTTACAGTTTGAGTAATTATTATTTATATAGAATACACCTATCAATAACAATAAGAAAATCGTTCTGTATTCCCAATACTTTATTTTTTCGAGTTTAGTATAAAATTACATTAATTTATGTACATACATAAAAGTTTTATATTCTGCACAAAGCAATTGCACAGATGAACATGATTATATTAAAAGTTTCTAGAATTATTTCACATCATTGCATGGCCCATACATTATATAAAAAGGATTTGTGATTAGCGATAAAAATTGACTGATTTATTGCATGAATATAATATAATGACATTGAGATATATGTACTACGTACTAGAGAAGCTATTTCAAACAAAAGTTATGAAACACTTTTGATGACAGCGGCGTTTGCCGCGCATGCGCTGTGTGAGCGAGATCGCACAGAATCGGCGCGAAAACATGGCCGCAGCCCGCAGTAGCCGCCAGCTGCGACGCGTTGCAATTGAAAAATTATAATTAAATTAAAGATAATAATTATGTCGAAATTACTGGTGAAAAGTCACTCCTTGATTTTTACTTATGTTTCTGGAGCTGTTTGAGCAATATCTCAATGCACATGTATTATAGGCATATTTAAAAATAAAACTTTACTCAAAGGCGTCACGTTACAGCAAGCGCTTGAAACAGACTAAGTGAGTTAGAGCGCACGCACTCTAACTCTTGTTACAAAAAATCAAGTCGAGGCGTCTCCTCTAGTACGTAGTACATATATCTCAATGTATAATGATAAGAATGTCTAAAAACATCTAAAAACTTATTATACGTAACTTACACATTTTATGGCACTGTAAATTATATTGCAAAAGCATTTAACATTCTCATAATTAAATAACTGTATTACTTATAAAAGATAAATTATTAATCTGTAGTGTGCACATTTCAAAATATCAATAATTAATCTTTCGAAATAAGGAAAGCCATAGAAAATAACTATTTGATGATAATGTTAAATTCTTAATGGTATTTTTTATCTATTTCAACAACAGAATATTCTCATAAAGCCTCATAATTAACAGCTCAGTTTAGTTATATATTTAATAAACATAGATAAGTGTAGTCGTAGTGATAAAATTCCTGAAGTAATTATTAATTATTTCATCGAATAACTATGACGTATCTTTTTCTAAATATTATATTTGAATGTGAAAGATTGCAATTTTTTCTCAACGATAGCTGCGCCTTAATATTATAATGGGATTATTTTTGAGAAAAATATAAAGTGCTTACCAAAATACAATTTCTAGTAAATTGCTTACATAGGCAATAGATTTTTATTACTCAGCAATGCATAATATATATTTTTTCATTATTTTATATTTAACTCGCTATATAATAAAATAAACGCAGAGAATAATTTAGAGATCAAGAGTAATATAAAGTAAACGATATGAGATCTAATATTATTCAGATAATTTTTATTAATTATGATTCCATTAAAGATAAATTAATATTGTAATTCACAACCCTAATCATAACTTCGACTCGTCGACGTCCTAATTAAATGCAGATTTTTTTTAAATGACTAGATGCGTTTTAAATGGCAATCTTTACAAATACAAGTAAAATACAAATCAGTCCATTGTACTGAAATCGAAGACAAACGAAAACTTCTAAAATGCACCTTCACTTAACGTAAGTCTCACATTAGAACAATAAGTTCCGTGACCACCACACTGGGTTTGCGGGCCGTGCCTATTAAATTACATAAAACAGCGTTAACAAATATTACTTTTATATTTTTATTATGTACAAGATATTTACTGGTTCAGTAAATCTTAAGATATCAAATATTAACCGTAACACGTGTGATTTTTGTACAAACTATGAACCGGGAGCCGTCCTACGTACTCAACAATATAACATCTGTGTAAAGATAAAAACTATTGTGTATAAAAATATCACTATTGTTAATTGTCACGGGTCGTGTGACTCGCGAATTCGACACTAAAACGGATAAGATCGACCTATTCCAACGCGTTGCAGTACAAAATATTACACTCTAATAAGAAAATATTTATTATTCACTAAGAGGCGGTGGAACGGGTCGAACGTTGCGGGTAACGTGTATATGTATGTGTGTATAACATTATGTAACCTGTAAATAACTATTTTAAATCAGCACCGGTTGCAACAAATGCTTTAACAACGATCAGTCTATTGTCAGAAAGGAAGGTACTCAAACGTTTCGTTCAGCGAGGCCCGTTACTCGTGAGATACTTCTATAGCGCTAATACTGGAATGATGACAGGCGCCTTTCCCTGTACTTTAAGTAGGTTCTCTTTCAATAGGAACTCTTTAGTTAATATTCCCTCATATGAAGAAATGCAAGAAAGCAAGGAGTCTCGCTGAAGTCTCGTTCTGGCACTCGGTATAATATCGAAAGGCACGCAATAAGCGGAGAGGTGTGACGGCAGATTGGCCCCCGGCGACACTCCGATCACAGACTAGATACATCTACTGACAGTCTTGTCGGACCGTTAAGCCACATCATCACAATGTCACCCAACGAAGAGATAGAATGCTCCAAAAGCCGATAAGTATCACTCGACCGAGTCGAACAAGATCACGATTCAGGCCGTAACGTCCCACTGCTGGGCGGAGGCCTCTCTCCACGACGGAGAGTCGTCCGGGCCGCCGCTCCCGTCGGGCGCGCGGCAGTCGGACGCGCGGGTGTCCCGGAGCCGCTAGTGCGGCGCGGGTGTCCCGGAGCCGCTAGTGCGGCGCGGGCCGCAGGGCGGGGAGCGGCGGAGGCGACGGCGGCGGCGGCTTGAGGCGCGGCGCGTGCTGCGCGAGCGTGTGCCGCCGCAGGTACAGCGGCGTCTTGAAGCAGCGGCCGCACGTGGCGCACACCACCGGCTGCGCCTCGTGGATGAGCCGCACGTGCTGGCGCAGGTTGGACGCGTTGGAGTAGCGCCGCCCGCACTGCGCGCACCGCACGCCCGCCGCGCCGCCCGCGCCCGCGCCGCCCGCGCCGCTCGCTGCCAACAACACCACGTTCGCACTGCGCCCTCTGCCTCGCCGCCGCCCGCCGCCCGCCGCCGCACGCTCCGCTAGGATCGTCCTCCCGCCTACTTCTATTCCGTGATACTCGAGGTGTCATTCGATGGAAATCGGTGGCTTTATTTGTCAGCGACTCAATGAAACTGTTATTTTCTACCGCTTCGGGTCGGAGTTTGTTTTGCGGAAAGGACGGCGCTACTTAGATGGATCGATTCGAAGTCGATCGGGAGTTTTGTCAAAAATTTGCGATCGCTACGTGGCGACCGATGGTGGACAATCCTAGGGTCGTCGGAGCGTCGAGTGTCGATGGGCGGCGGCGAGGCGGACGGCGAGTCGCCCGACACCCGCGCGCCTAGCGCCTTGTTGAATACGAGACCGCGTGCGCTCACTTCGAGTGGATACGATCGAAATCTGTACGAGAGGTTCGCCGGGGGCGCGGCTGTCCGAGTCGACTTGTGCGTGGGATGACGTGATGGTGATATATATAGTTAAACTATAGTTACCTTCCGAATTCTCGTCGCGCAGCTCCGCGTTCATCCCGGCCATGAGATCGATGTTACCTGTGAAAGCAAATCAACTTATCAGTGTCCGTGCGATATGAAATGTGGTCGATGAGTCGTCGGGAGTCTACATACCTTGTAAGGTGGCGAAAGGATTCGCCAGAGCGTTGTTGTCATTGTAGAAAATAGGCTGAAAATTGGACCGTTCCTCGTCGCTGCCCTCCTGCTCCATGACTTCCATTTTTGGTTCGAGCAAATCGGTTGCGCTAAAGTCTTGGCATGTTTCAACTCCTTCCTTATAATCTCCGGGATCCATGAGAATATCATTTTCTTCATTGTTAATTTCAGTTGCTTCGAGATCAGTTTTCACCCTCAATGTGGGGTAGTTACAGGTTTGGTTAAAGTCGTCATTATTAGGCCTCGTTTGACTAGAAGTTTGAAAGGAAGCTTCTTCGTTGAGATTATTTCTGGCAACATCGGGAGAATTTATCTCAGAACGGCGACTCGCACTCTTCTCGGGATCGTCGGGAGACGTCGATTCCACATTTTGGCTTGCGGCTTTGGAGGAGGAGGTAGAATGTGACGGCTTTGCGCTGAGCAAATTACGTAGTTGGGAAGGCGGAGACTTTCGATTCACCTTCTTAAAAATAAAAAATAAAAACACTAAAATAATAGCTACATTGAGGATCTAAAATTTTTTTTTTTACCAAATGATTATTTACCTTTTCGTTGTGTTGTGAACAATCAGTGAGGCCGCGTATTTGTAGTGCGTCAGCGGTGCGCAAGAATGCACTGAGTTGCGCCTGCGCAATGTTCACCTGGCCCACGTACATAAATTGTAGAAGCGCGCGGACGTGTGACACTTCACAATCGCGCATAAATATTATTGGGTGAGGACATGGATTATTCTGGAAAACACAAAGTTCATATTTTTACAGATTGACATTAAATTATAGAATTCTATAAATCAAATCAACTATGACTTTATCTAAATCAATAAGTGATTGTACCTACAAATTAGGTTAATTGCTTTAACTTAATGAGCTACCACATATTTTCCATAGATTTATTATTACTTTAGTGATAATGAAAGTAATAAAATATAACAAATGATGATTCTATTCTAATTTTAGACTGGCAAATTGGAAAAGATTTCTTTTTAATGGTATATTGAATAATTATGGTCACAAAACTAATAATATCTCTTTAAATATAATTATTTATCAAAAGAATAACAAAAAGTAAACAATGGAATGCTGTATTTTCTTTAAGGCAGGGCCGAATCTACCATATTGATTTTTGGGCTTCAGCCCAGGGCCCCGTGGATTCAACGGCCCCGCAGCTGAGTCAATTCAAAGTCACAAATAGACGACAATGCGAAAGAATAAATAATTTTATTAAATTTTTAACCGACGAAGAAACGGAGGAGGTTATCAATTCGCCGCGTATATATTTTTTTATGTATGACCACGCATAACTTTTTACAGCGTAGTCCGATTTTGATAATTCTCTTTTTATTGGAAAGAGTATACCCCGAAGTTAGTCCCATATAAATTTGAAAACAAAAATCCAACCCTAAGGGTAGGAAAACAGGGGATAATTGATTGTTTACTCACTGATTGTAAGGTATGACAACGCATAACTTTTTACAGAGTAGTTCGATTTTGATAATTCTTTCTCTCTCCGGTTTTTTTTTTTCGTTTGCGAGCAAACACAATTATTTATTCTTATATTACTTCAAACTGACAGTTAAAATGTTCGGCTGCCATTACACATTCATCTCAATCGTGGTCAAATTTGGTTGGCCCCTAATTAGTATTAGCCCAGGGCCCCCTGACCTCACGGTCCGGCCCTGCTTTAAACAATAAAAAAAAATGTGTGGTAGCATAGTTTTCACTCACATTTTGAATCAACTTGAATAAGTAACACCTAGACTAAATATTTCCATTAAATTATTACTGAATAGACACTACTACAAACTTAATAGTTAGTTGTTAAAGGAAGGAAATTTTTTACTAACAATAAGCTTTATGTAATAAAAAAACAATACATTTTTAATATCAGTCAGAAAATCTATGAAAGTTCTATTTCTTTATCATGTCAAAATTATAAAAAAATATAATTATATTCAAAACCATTTTAGGCATCTCTGTTAGTAATTATTTTGTAGATTTTTCAACAACCTATTTAACTGTTAGAACAATAAAGTAATTTTCTCATTAAACTAAAAAATATTAAGTAGTATTTATATAATTTATATTAAATGTGTTGTAATATAATTTAATAAAAGTGCTAAATCTTAAAATAATTCTTATTCTTTGTTGTTAAAACCAATACAAACAGAGTGGTTACGGGATCTTATCAATTTTGTAACAGGTCATTGACAGATCTTGATAATGTACAATGTCAACTTTTAACATACACCTTACATCCAGAGACATACAATGGCAAAATATGTAGCTGTTATCTTTTTTATAAACTAGGTAGGCAATTGTTTATTAAGTTTTTACACACTATCTATAAGTGTGCTTTTATCTCCTACAATAAATAACAGTAAACTATACTGGTACGGCTATTATGATGGTTTGACAAATTAAATTTAATTCCATTACTTTATAAATTCATATGTATATTATTCATTTAGAACATGTTCATTAGGTTCATTTTATAGGAATATTACTATATATTATATAGAATACTAGCTGACCCCGCAAACAATGTTTTGCCATATATGTTATTAACCCCCTTAATAACTTAGGGGCATGAAAAATAGATGTTGGCCGATTCTCAGATCTACCCGATATGCACACAAAAATTCATAAAAATCGGTCCAGCCCTTTCGGAGGAGTATTGTAGCTAACATTGTGACATGTGAATCATTATATATAAGATTTAGTAACTTATTATTTATTTCAATCTAGAATAAGCACGACATTGTAAATAAATATAACATATTTTATAAAAAAATAACTCCTAACAATCAAATTTATGTTAATTAGAATGTTAATTAATGATTTAAACAATTTAAATTCCTATACATTAATCACATGATTCACATGATTTAATACCTATGTGAATAAGTCCCATACAGATTATGTTCAGTGACCAAACAGAAAATAAATGGTAATCAGCATTACAAGAAAGGACAAAGACCTTATAATAAAGTGATTTCATAAAATGGATGGTTGTTAATTGGCCCTTTTGTAACTGTGGGGTTGACTGTGTTAACTTCGAATAACTTTGAAAAAACAAAGCCATTGCAGCAAGCAATTTTCTTTTTAATTATTACATTTTTTAAGTAAGCAAATATTTACATTTTTGTATGTCTGTGTACATAGGTTCTATATTATCTGTATTTTTTCAATGTTGCTTTCCTCTTACAATCATATTTAATGTAATATCGATTTATGTTACTTATGCAATTTATGAGATTATCATCATAGTCACTAAATAACTGCATTTTGTAGTCGATTGCATATTTTGAAAAGGCTTTGAATAAATTTTAAGAAAGAACAACTGAAATTAACATTAAATAACTCTAAAAGAGGAAAAGTGTCTTAAAAAAAGTTAGAAAGGGGTTTCTCACAGTTTTTACTAATATTGTTTTAATAGATTTTTTTTAAAATAAAGCTATCTAATAGTGCACTAACGAATTAATTAGAAATTGTGAAACAGAATTCTAAAGTAGGTACAAATAATGAAATCACGAATACTTAACTGGATCGCGAGACATGGCATTTGTAAGTAGATCAAGTGTTTTATACATAACAACTTTCACTAGAGTCATTGTAATGGTGACACATCAAAGTGTGGGGAGTGAAAGATGGACTTACTTTAAATAATTCCTTGAAATAAGGACTACATGCCGAAAGAACCACTTTGTGGGCTTCGAGCCTGTGTCCCTCACATGCCAGGGTGACATCCACGAAGTCCTCATCATCGCGCAGTGCCTCGAATTGAGAAGTTATGTTCGCTTGAAAATTGTTCCATCTCAAACAGAATTGCTGGTCGCCACCCAGTTCTGTACCTTCCATTACTTATAGACATAACTCGATATCCCTGCTCATTTAATTGTTTGCTAAGAATAATTAAATATTGAAAATAAATATATCACAGTAACTTGCAATTTCAGTCGCCGTCTGGCCGAAAATCTTGAAAGAAAACAATCAATAAAATCTCGTACCAATATAAGAAAAATAAAACTTTTTAATTTGTCATTCATTTGCTGATGGGTACATTCACTTCAACGTTCCATTATATGTTTCGATTTATACCGGTTTTTTCTACACGGCAAACTGCAAGTTTTTAAGTTATAAATTATTTCAGTTTAGTATTAAGTATTACAAAATACCAAATAATGTTTGTAATTACAGTTAGTTATGAAATGTAAATAAAATTAATAATAACTGATATTGTTATATATTTTGTCTGTATATATGAAAAATCATAGAATGGTGGAACACACGAATTATGAATTACAAATTTAAGTACCTTTATTTTAAACATATTTATGAAATGAATTCTTTAGGGAATGCTGATTAATATTAGAATGCTACATATGTGTAGTTTCCGCTTTTAATCAGACATTTTTAGGGCCTGTTTCACCAGTTGAGAATAACGCCATTTGGAAGTAGAATAGGCCAGTAGGACCAATTTCTCCGCTATTAATAAACTGCAATGCTTTAAGATTAATAAATGCGAACAGAGAAATTTTGTAAATATAGTAGAATTTGATGGTAAAATAAAATAATGAATCGAAAACTTTTGTATTCTCAATATAGGAATTTACGTATGTATGTATATGTAACTGTGGATGTAGTCAAGTATACATGTATTTTATATTATTAATTCTTTATAACAGCTATTATTAATCAGTCTTGCGCTACTTTTCCCCTACGATAACATTATTTCTCACCACATTGGGTAGACCGGTAGAGATCTCTCGTTTTTTTTAAAGTGCAATAAAGAATATGTATAAAACTTTTTACTGTCGGATACTGTCACTCATCAAATAGCGTTATCCTAACTGGTGAAATAGGCCCTTATCAAAGGGCCTTTAGCTATGTACCAAGTTGGCGTGAATTTTTATACATTATTTCTATACCAGGTAAAACTTAGTGAAACTAATTACCGTAATAAAATACCGGTAAATGGCAATGGCAATTTGTTTCAGATCAGTAGTGATGGTAACGGAAACGTTTTATAACGGTTTTACCGGTAAATAGAATTATATTTATAACAATCCCGATAACGTTACCTCATACGTCACTAAAAACGCTCTGTGCAAAATTGGTTATCGACTCCTATCTATACTTCGTGATCGACGCACTAAATTGAAACATACATACGCTTAAATAAAAATAAATAAAAGTAGATGGGAACTTCAATGTACTTAAACCGTTTACGTACTCTTAATTCGAAAACTGGTTCAATAGTCATTTTATATATAATTTTTTTATTATTATTGTTGAAGTTCAAATAATATTGAAGTATATAATACAAGTTAAAAAATATGCGCCTATATGATACAAAATTTGTTTCTATATATAGTTACTCGATTTTTTTTGCATACTTTTTATGGGCCCCGTAAACGATCAAACATGTTTGTCAAACATCTTTGATCAAACTTCATGTTTTCATATAAAAACCATATCAACGAAGCCCGCAGCCCCGCACACGATCAAATAATTTGACAAACACGTTTGTCAAACAGAAATTTAATAAGTTATTGTACTCTGTGATATGAAGTTTGATCAAATATTTGATCGTCTACGGGGCCCTTTAAATGACAGCCACAGAGTACATTGTAATATGATGACAGCATTGTAGGGTTCCCACCATGGGGTATATTACCACTTTAATTGGGAAATAACTAGCGGAAACCTACTAAGATTTAAATATACATATTACAATCAATGCAAAACCTTAATTAATCCAATTGCTATGTCTGAAAACACAATTAGAATTTAGGACAAAATACATAGCGCATAGACAAATAGCGCATGAAGACGTCAAGTTGCGGAAAATGGCCCGTGCAACAAGTAAGTAGGACAAAATAAATACTCGGCAATATAAATCTATACTAATATATAAAGCTGAAGAGTTTGTTTGTTTGGTTGTTTGTTTGAATGCGGTAATCTCTGGAACTACTGGGCCGATTTGAAAAATTCTTTCAGTGTTAGATAGCCCATTTATCGAGGAAGGCTATAGGCTATGTATCATCACGCTAAGACCAATAGGAGCGGAGTCCACGGCGACGAAGTCGCGCGCAGAAGCTAGTCTAGTTATAAAGATTGACAAATTTCGGCGATTTTAACAGAGATGGGAAGAATCGGAATCACAGTATGGCAATATAAAAAAAAAAACAAAAAAACAAGATGGCGCGTCTTTGAAGTTGCCGGGTGTTTTTTTAAATATGCCGCGTTTTTTCAGTATCATGTTTAGTTAGCCCTAGTTAGCCAGACTATATTCGTATTGTATTTAGGTAATCTCTATAATTATACATAAAAATGAATCGCTGAATGTGTTGCTAATGCTAAGCGCAAATCTCGAGAGCAGCTGAACCGATTTCGCTAACTCTTTTTTTATAAATATATTCCTTGAAGTACGAGGATAGTTCTTACAGAGAGAAAAATTTAAAAAATTGCCTGACAGTCTAAAAACAACACTTTTCTTTATTCTTATACAAGACTAGCTTCTGCGCGCGACTTCGTCGGCGTGGACTCTGCTCCTATTGGTCTTAGCGTAATGATATATAGCCTATAGCCTTCCTCGATAAATGGGCTATCTAACACTGAAAGAATTTTTCAAATCGGACCAGTAGATCCTGAGATTAGCGCGTTCAAACAAACAAACAAACAAACAAACAATCAAACAAACTCTCCAGCTTTATTATATTAGTATAGATTCGTAATAATACTTAAAAGTCAATTTGAACTTTAATACCATACTATAAACTTTAAGTGTTAGTAGAGGGGTTCCGGGAAGGCTAAGTATTAAAAAAAAAAATAAAGAATCGACTGTCAGGCGGTACGAAGTTCGCCGGGTCAGCTAGTTATTCATAAATACATATATGTCTTTTGTTATTTGGAACTTTTAAAGTACATAATTATAAATAAATACTTGTAAAATACTTGCAAAAATAATTATGATCTAGTATAATTTGTTTAGTATTATTTTTATTTCATCGTAAATAGGTTGTTTGGAAATGTCTTGAATCTTAAACATTATTATTATTATATTACACACAGAACAATAAATAAGACTATTTAAGTATGTAAGAATGACTCCGTTCACATAAGTCACAAGAATCGTTGTTATAAAAAAATTGATAAAAAGTTAGTGAACTGTGATCGTCTCATTCCTTTTGATCCTCTCTGCTACTGTCATTTTTCATCGAGCTTAGCAAATGACCTATTCTTACTTTAAAATATACCAAAAAAACAAATGTAATATCAACAATAATAATTTATTACACTTTAATTAAAAGTTATGAAACACCTTATAGTAATTGAAATAATAATTATACATTTTATAGGGCTTGTTCACCTTCAATCATTTCTTTCAAACTCAACAATTCAAACTGTCCAGTGCCTTTCGTTTCCGTCTTGATCAACTCATCTAAAACTCGGAGGCTCCCAGGATCAATAAGACATATAATATTAGCTGTTCCCGACTCCCAGTTGTCCTCTTCCACACTCATTGCCATTTTCAGAGCTTTGTCTCTTATCTTACGTGCATCTTTTCCACTTAATGAAATTCTTACCCTCATTTGGGCTCGTTCAAGAGGAATTTCTTTTTTTATTAATGGTATTACTTCTAATGATTGCTGTTTAGCACTTTTATTGACATTAACTGAAAAATGTATATCCTTCATAGCTTTTTCTATAATAGAAACAGAGTATGGTCTTTTAGTTTCAGGATTAACACACTTATCTGCCACAGTTGTAGCAATATCTTTGAACAGTGAATCTATTTGAGAGTGCCGCTCTTTATCTGAAACTTGTAATTCACCTTTCTCTAAAATTAGTTTACAAATTTCAGTTTGGTCATCTTTACCGAACACTTTAACCAAATCTTCCTTTTTAGCTACTTGTCCTTTTGATACATTGGTAAATACAGTGTGAGTCTGCAATACCTCATCAATATCTTTTTCTCTGTAATTATAATTTGAAATGTAAAAAAGTATTGAGTGAATTTAATTAATAAAAATTATAAAGCTATTTATGGACAAGAAAACTGAATTAAGGTTTGTGATATTAATTAAACAATTGTTATGGCAAGTAGGTATTTGGAATAAATAAGGTAAGTCCCCAAATCCTAAAAAATGACCTGGTGGGAGTGTTTGATATAAAATAGTTAAATAAGTTTGGTAAAATAATACGAAAAGCCAAAGCCTTAACAATAATTTAGGCTTCTCGTGATCTTCAAATAGAAGCTGAACTAGATTTTCTTATTTTAATCTACTTACAAATGTAATAATAAACATACTTACAATTTATTTCGCCAAGATAATACTTTGTTTTTGTAACATGCTATCTCGAACCTTTTACCACCTTTCTTTAACCTTACTATAGCGACATTCGTTAAACGAATTTGATTTGTTGGAGTAAATATTTTAGACATTTTGAACTATTTAATCGAAACAATATACGCGTTTATTTTAAGACTTCTCGAAGATTCAAACCTTTACTTATAGATTACTCTGCAAAAACAATCTAACTTTGGACCACCTTCGAACTCAAATTAGTGATCAAAGAGCAGTTATGAGCATAATTAGACATGTGTAAGTAATGCAATTGATACATTACGCGTAATATTACCCGAACATGAAATATGGCATCACACATTACTCGAGGAAATGAAGCATTACACATCACACTTGACATTACGCGAGCTGTTCGGTCGGAATGTCGAATTTCTTATCTGTTTGCTATATCCAGCTCTGTCTAACTTCACTGTACTGAATGAGACACGGCGATGCGCTACACAAATTATTTTCATCACACGGGAAACGAAACTAAACGGATAAAATCGCGGTTCGCATCTAGTATTAATTAACTTGTCCATGTGTATTGCCTGTCCAGTGTCCTAAGCCTGGAATAAAAAAAAATCCCAATTTTCCATGGGGTTACTTATTACTTCATTATGAAAGGAAATCAACTTTTTTACAAATCAAAGCTAATTTTAAAACAAACTAGAAAATCAAACCAAAAAATAAAATCAAAAATAACTGAACTTTCAGCTAGTTTCCAACTCATTTACAATTTTTTTAATGCTAAAGTGACTGTATGTTTCGTCTACTACGTACTTTGACTACGTAGTACGTAGTACACCGAACAGTACATTTAAACATCTCATGTAATGTTTGGTGTGATGAAAATTACGTGTTATAGGAAATTTCATAAGAAATAACTCACTCCGAACAGTACACATTTCGGGTAATGTTCGGTGTGATGGTGTGATGCCATATTACTCAGTACGAAATGTAATGTAATATTACATTACATTTCAGTGCACTGTTTTGCGCATGTCTAAGCATAATTTTAATTATACCCCGTCCGGCCATTTATTATCTTTTTGACACTTCAAGAAATTTTGACATTAGTGACTGCCTCACACGTTATTTATTCGATTCGAAATAATAATCGATTTTATTTAAGAAGAACTTTCAATCGATTTAATTAAATACATTTAGTTTAAAAATATTATTTATTTATTCGTTTATTAGTTTTTTTTAAAATAGTAAATGAAATATATAAATAATAAATTAAATGAATGAACAGAGTTATTGCTCTTTACTCTTGCTTTGAAATTAAATTTCAAGATTTCGACTTAATTTCTTGCAAATAATCAATCTTGGAGTCATAGATACTATTTTTATTTCCCTTTTTTCTTTTATTTTTATAGAAACAATAATCATATGACGTAAAAATATTTTTGTCATATGATCGATTTATTATTTCAAGAACTGTTTCATAGTCTGTGGTTGTTTGTTATGCACAGGGTACTTCACTCAATCGTCAATAAAGTATGACATTACAGTAGAATTATTAGTACGTTATTCCGAAAAAAAATAACTGTAATTTATAGGCGTGAGCTGTCAAAAAGATAGTAAGTGGCCGGACGGGGTATAGTGGCCGGACGGGGTATGTAGTGATTGAGTGATGCACCAATGACCAACACCAACCAATGACGTTCTATAACAAACAACAAAAACCGAGACCGCCCCTACCCCAGCCTATAAAAGTATATTTTTTGTAATAATAAAAATACTGACCGATGTATTTTAATTAGCTCTATCCAAAAACATCGCCAGCTTAAACTGCTCCACCTTATATTTCTAATGAAAAATCAATAAAGATTTGGGAAAAAAATTTTTTATCTTAATTTTGATACAGCCATATCTTTTTAAATAAACAATATTTCAAACTGCTCCAAACTGCTCCAAACTGCTCTACATCCATATAATACTGCTCCATAGTAATTTTTATCGGCTCCGCTATAGTTAACTGTAAAATAAGTAAAATTCATTTTGTCATGAGCTGACTGAAGCGGGTAGCGCGCAGGCGCGGATCTCATTCATTGCCGTATTGCCGGGATAAAGTTTAAATTAAGGTCAAGAATTCATGAGTTCGTGTCATCATAGTTTTGTTTTAAAAACATGATGTGTGGTTTCAAAAAATTTTATTTCATTAATAATTTGAAAAATTAAATAATTGTACTCGCATTTTATTCGAATATGAACTTGACTGAACTAAGTATTTGCAATTAATATTAGAAAAAAAATTTATCAAGTTACTACTGAGATCTATTAAATAAATTTAATAATCCTTACATCGCATAAAAATAATAAAATTGTAATTGTATACTTTTATACAAATGTGGAGCAGAAATATTTCCACCAAGATCTAAAATATAGCCGACGTGTGAGGCCTTTTTCATTATTATTAAAAATGATACGCTATTAAAAACTGTGTTTTAGTATTAACATTAAGACTGAATTTAAGTGAAATAAGCGTTTGTGAAAAGTAGAACAGTAAAATATTGTAATATTGTTGATACCTTTATTTATACACTCACCGGCACGGAAACTTGGCCAAGTATAAAATTTGTGATAACTTCAGTTATTTTCAGTTTACACTCTAAATTTAGGCCAATTTTGATTATTGTTCATTCAATTAACGTCTAGTGCATATTTCATCGAAGAACGCGGTACGTTAAGGATAGTAGCCACTTCACGATGTATTATGTGATTAATAAACAAATAAGTGTACTATAGCGGAGCCGATAAAAATTACTATGGAGCAGTATTATATGGATGTAGAGCAGTTTGGAGCAGTTTGGAGCAGTTTGAAATATTGTTTATTTAAAAAGATATGGCTGTATCAAAATTAAGATAAAAATTTTTTTTCCCAAATCTTTATTGATTTTTCATTAGAAATATAAGGTGGAGCAGTTTAAGCTGGCGATGTTTTTGGATAGAGCTAATTAAAATACATCGGTCAGTATTTTTATTATTACAAAAAATATACTTTTATAGGCTGGGGTAGGGGGGTTAAAACCGAGATGAAAACAAATAAATAAATAAAAAAAGACGTGTGGCACTCGGGGACTACCGCGGTAAAGCTATTGCGTAGCATTTTGTATCAACTTATGCAATAATTATAATATTTATTTATTTTATTTATGCAGTATTTCATTTTCTTTGATATTAATTCAAGTTACACTTTTTGAGCATGGTAACCGATAAGTAAACAAATTTTTTTCTTTTATTAAAAAAATTAAATGCCAAATTTTATCCGGAAATAGTAACATTATAGGTAGGCAATATCATATTTGCATCAATGAGTAATACGCTCAACTAGATAATAGTACTAACGCCGGTGCTATCCCATTCATGTAGGTCATATTTTTTATTTCATCACGCATTCATTGATAAATGCCGGCAAACTCGCGTCGAAGCTCGACGTCAAGCGCACCGCCTAGCCGCGCCGACCTAGACGTCTAATCGCACGCACACAACGCCGTGTCGAAGACTGCCGAACTGAAACGACGTTAGACGATGCAGTGTTGCCAACTCGAATTTTATCAAGTAGGTAGATACAATTTCAAAAGTTGGTAGTTTCCAACTATCTTCAATTCGAAAAGTAGGTAGATCTACCAACTATAATTTCGAGTTTTATATACGATTCTAGTACCCTAAGATATGATACCTTTAATTCATTTTTTTTTTCGTAAAAAAGTAATCATTATACAATCATTTCTATTATAGTAAAAAAGGAATAATAACTAAAAAATGGTCAATATCAATTAAAAAAATCGAACCATATTATGGACTGAAGAAATTAATGTAATAATTATAATTTACTTGACTATGAGGGCCTTAAACTGAAATGCGATTTTCTATTAAAAAAAAAATTAAGAAAAAAAATTGTTTAATTTTTGAAGTGAAACTTCTTTAGGCCCATGTGGGGTAAAATTTGAGCGGCTGCTAACGCGGCAACGCGTACCACTTGGATGGGTGACCGCCTGGGAACACCGCGTGACGTTGGCTTTTTGTTTTTTTTTTTTTTTTGTTTTTTCAATTAATAATTAATTAAGAACAGTAAATAATATTCATGTAAATTGTTTTCAGGTTGTGGTATAAAAAAAATACTTGTTTTAATCTGTTTTGACATCTCAAACCCGGAATACAAATAATTTTTTTTTTAAATTAAAGTATAAACTGCGGCTTTGATCACTTTTAGAATATTATTAAAAATCTAGTTTCAATTAATAAAGAATACTTAAATATATGAATTGTCTGAACACGTCAAAGCACGTACCGGGGCACGGCTTCATAGAAAAATGGGCATTGTCCAAATCAACCAATAAGAACACGTCAAGACTTCAACTTGAAATCTTGCTTGAAAAGTTGAAATATATTACATCGATATATTCCTAGTGACGAGTGCGCGAACGAATACGCTGTTTAAATTTCTAGTATATATGTTACTGTAAATGCACGAATTACGGTAAATCCTAAGATTTAAGAGTAAAACCTAAGATTTACCAACTCTTAATGGTAAAAACCTGAACGATTTTGCGATTTGCACTTTTACTACCATTCACTTGGTAACTCTTCGGATTTACATTAAGGCACGGTAAATGTTGAAAAAGGCATGTTATAACGTGGCTAGTCCTTAGATTAAAACCTGCGTAGGTCTAGATAGGTTAGGGTTTTTTTTTGTAATGAAAGTATGCCAATAAAGGGTCTAATTTTGAAGTTAGATAGGTTAGGGTTTTTTTTTGTAATGAAAGTATGCCAATAAACGGTCTAATTTTGAAGTTAGATAGGTTAGGGTTATTTTTTTTTGTTTCTGTGACAAAAATATGCCGATAAACAGTCTAATATTGAAATTAGGTAGGTTAGGGTTATTTTTTTTTTGTTTCTGTGACAAAGATATGCCGATAAACAGTCTAATATTGAATTTAGGTAGGTTAGGGTTATTTTTTTTTGTAACGAAATTATGCCGATAAACGGTCTACGGGTCTTAATCTAAAGACTTACCAATTTAAGTTTTTGACTGAAATAAATGAATAAGAATTTATCTTTGTTTTATTCCCAAAACCAACTTTTAATAGCTGCAGTGGTAAGACCTAGCATGTACTAAATTCTAATAGTAAAAGCCCGAAAAAAATTTCCCGTTTTCATAAATTCTTACATTTACCAACTCCTGTCGGTAAATCCTAAGACTTACTCTTAAATCTTAGGATTTACTGTAGTTCGACCTTTTACAGTAACATATATAACATAATATTAAAAATTTTCAAAAACTTGAAAAGTTGGTAGATTTTTCTCGTGAGGTGGTAGATTTGAGCGAGACATGGAAAGTTGGTAGATCTACCGAAAAGTTGGTAGAGTTGGCAACGCTGAGACGATGCACGGCCTTCAAGCCACACCTCCGTGCCCGTCGGAGTGGGGAGCGTGAGGTTTTTTCGTTACTGATATTCTCAAAATTGTCCCCGCGCTCAAGGCCCGCGAAAGAAGCTATGCAATAGCTTAATAGTAAAACCACAGATAATGATTGATTTTTTTATACTTTTAAAAATTTCGTTAATTTCGACGGCTTTTAAAGTCGGCAAAATGCAGTGGTCACGCAGTGGTCGCATCACTGCACCCACAAAAGTGGGTGAAGTTGGTTGCTGGTGCGATGTGATTGCGAGCAGTGACGTCATTTATGACGTCGAGCTCGAGCGATTCGCTCGCGACTACCACGGGCCGAGACCACGGGCGACCACGGGCTGGTGGACGGTGGAACGATACAGAGGCTGTTACGTGCTACCTATGGCTGTTACAATCGTTGTGGACATTATGTGGACAGTGGAACGTACCCATATAAGCAGATTAACAACGACGACATTAAATATACCTATATAATATTATAAACCGTTTTTTTTTTATATTTTAAATGAAATAAAATGTTTAGAATTCAATGCCTCCTATACTGCCGTGCTTAGGGAAAAGGCAGTAACGTGAAAAAAGCCAAGTTGGAGAAAAATCAAATAAAAATTTCATATTTTATAACTAAATTAATTATAGTATTTTTCTATAATTAGAAACAAATCGCTAATAATATTTTACATGACTCTCCAAACAGTCATTTTAGTGTATTTTCAAAGTCATTAGTCGACAGGCCTAAAATAAACGACGTACTGTTTGTTTATTGCTGTAAGCAAAAAGTAGTAACATGTAATTTACTGCCTTTTTACGTTGTAAATGTGTATTATATGTTACTGCTTTTTTCCGTTGTTTTCATTTATTATAATATAAATTTAGTTATATAAAAACTGAAAAGATGAATACAAATATTTAACAATTTTTTATCATTTTAAATTTTCAAAAGCAGTAGTTTTTATCGTTTTAAAAAACAGTACCTTATTACTTTCAGAAGATAAAAGCAGTATAGTTTTAATTATACTGCTTTCTCACTTTGAGACAATGATTTACTGCTTTTATACTTAGAAAATTTAATTAATTCAAAATATTTGTCGAATGAAAAAATTACTATTTTATTGAAATAACATAAAATGTTATATTAGATAAATGTAAAACATTAAAAAAACATATTGGCATTGGCACTGAAACTTGAAAAAAGCAGTAAGTAAACATTACTGCCTTTTCCCTAAGCAGGGCAGTATAACTCCGAACACATTTAAATTTATAGCTTGGAATTTGGAATTTTTTAGATTACCAGTTGTTAAACGGTTTTATTTTTTTATATATATTCTGTGACGATTTCGTGCAATCTACGCTAGTCGCTAATATAACGTCACGACGTGTATTTCACATAAGTTGACCGTCATCAGCCGTCATTTTGTTATATTTGTATATTTTGTCGGCAATTTTTATGTGAAATGGCTAAATTGGTCGATATATATAATTGTGAGAAGGAGCCTGTTATAAAAAGAAAACAGTTGCCGTTAACCATTTACGAAAACTTAACTGTAAGTTACCTTGTTGCACTTTGACAGTACCTCAAACGTAGATTACTATTTGATGGAATTTAAAGCATACATTACATGTATTGTAATGTATCCTTAGATTCTTGAATGTTAATGTCTATATTTTTAAATTTAGTTCGGATGATTAATTTTCCATTTTTTTTTCATTCAAACTGTAATATCTCACAGACGTGACGTCTTAACGTTGACCTTATTATCTGAAATTTTCTTTGTTAAATGTTTATTATTACTTTTAATTTACAGATGATTATGGATATAAGTACAATGGGCCTTATTTTTGATAGTCCTCAAGTGAAAGGTCGCGAGTACGATGAATTTATACGCAAATACAGAACCCTAACGACAGATGAGACAAAGTCGGCACTTAGAGTTGATGCTTCCGATATATTCAATGTTTTAAATCAAAGCATTCCTTGCGTCGGTTGTAGGCGAAGGTAGCTATTACTATATCGTTTTATTTATTGTTTTTACTTCATAAGATTGTCAGTATGAAAAAAAAATGTGCAAATAAAAATGCTAATTAAAGACGAAACAAATTAAAATTAAATCTTCAGGTAAACTAATGATAACTATAATTAAGTTAAAAAAGGGTATAATTTTAACTAGTATGTCATAAATATTCTCTTAGTAATGTGATTTTAGTACATTGTAACCTAACGACGGTTTTCAATATTCTATCTATCTCTGGTTTCGCCTACTAGCGATTGATTGTTGACACAATTTGTATGGAGCTTACGTCAAAATTCTATAGTAAGCGAATTCAACGATAGATAGAATATTGAAATTGGCCGTAAGTCGGTACATAGGTACATAATACATAATGTCTACATTGCTATAAGTATATAATGGTCTGTGGCAATCTAGACTCTGTCTAATCCGTTACCCTCCGTAATCTGAAAGCCCTATCACTGTTATTGATTAAAAAATGGCAAATCTTTTGTGATTTAATGCATGATTGAACTGGTTGTAACTTGTTTTCAATACCACTATTGTGCTTGATTCATATAATTTTAATTTGACTATTCATGTAATAGTGGCCTTGTTAGTTTTCATTGCTGTTTATTGTTTATTCTATTAAGTTAGGGGCTATAGAAGGTCTTCTTAGGCTTTACTCTATAACTTGACAAATTTAGTAATACAACATCGCCTTGCAAAAGATTAATAAATTGGGTTACCACGAGCCTACAATAACTACAAAATATCTTTAATAAATTTTGCTTGTTTCAGTGTTGAAAGACTATTTTATCAATTATGTAAATCAGGACATCCGACTTTAGATCCATTAATTTTGACACAAGATGAAATTATGACTATCAGAGAAGATAAAATAACAAATCCACAGTCACTGGCCACATTATTAAACGGTCACAGGTAATATAACTTAATGTTTAATGTACTTTTATTTTATAGTTTGATTTCATATTATAATAAAGTTTGTTTATTATTTGCAGTTATAAAATTTATGTATTTTTTAGTGTTGTGTTTTTAAAGTAAATAATAATTATTCATAAAGAGAGTGATAAAAATATTACCCTCTTAATAATAGAGGTGTAAAAGTCGTACTGAATAGTCATGTCTAACAGTATGATATCGCAGCGTTGCAAAATTCGTAATTAGTAGAAAACATACTTAATATACACCAAGCTGCGTAAGGTGCATTTTTTAATTTTTTTCACTTTTCCGTATTTTTAACTAGACTTGTTTTTAAGTAACTTATTCTAAATTTAATTTGATTTAATAGGCAAAGTTCAACTTCAAGTGAACTGTTGACGGAATATGGATTTACTATTATGAAAATTTTTACTGTGAGCTTATGTTACATCACAATAACATGTCAATCAATCATCATCAATTATAATTTATAATAAAAACAACAAATAGGTGTCCCAAATTATTTATTGACAATAATATTATTTAAAAAACATTTTAATGATAAATAAAAATAAAAATTGATGAATGAAATTAAACATAAAAATATATATAAATCATGTTTTAAACAAAATTTATACAACAAAAATCTTTTGTTCTTAGAATGAAATTCCAAATTATTCTTTACTTAATAAACAAACATCGCTCTTTGTAAACATACATTTTTAAATCTATACTAATATATTAGTCTTGCGCAAAGTAGTTCGAGACAGGGAGCGCTCTTCTTAGTTCGCCGCTCCTTCGCGAACTAGTTCGCTCTTCTAGTTTGTCAGCTCTTTAAAGTTCGCAGCTCCCGTCTCGAACTAGGAAAAGGCAGATCTTTCGCTCACATTATGACTAGGTTCATTCAAGTGTTCTTATTGAATCGTATTGTTTAAGTGATAGTGTAGTTGTGCAATCAATGAAGTCCATATTTGAATAAATACAAATACACTTTTTGAAATAATATTTTTTTTCGAGATAATATAATATATAAAAAATATATCAAACAAACAAATTAAAAGTATATGTATATAATTATATCAAAATAATCAATATAAGATCTTTTATTGGCAGGTTTTATATTGCACAAACACTTCAATATTGCCGATATTATAAAAATAAAACAAGAAAACTCTCGAACTAAGAAGCGAGGCATAATAATTTGCGAATTAGTTCGCGTAGTTCGTATAGGAGCGCTCTTAAACCCAGTACCAACTACCAACCGGTGCCGCGCTCCAGCTCACATAACGAACTAAGGAGCGACGCATTTGGGACCTAGTTCGCGTAGTTCGCATTTAGGAGCGCTCTTACGAACTAGTTCGTTCGCGAACTACACAAGACTATAATATATAAAGCTGAAGAGTTTGTTTGTTTGGTTGTTTGTTTGTTTGAACGCGGTAATCTCTGGAACTACTGGGCCGATTTGAAAAATTCTTTCAGTGTTAGATAGCCCATTTATCGAGGAAGGCTATAGGTTATGTGTCATCACGCTACGACCAATAGGAGCGGAGTCCACGCCGACGAAGTCGCGCGCAGAAGCTAGCTTACTGAATAAGCGCGTGCATGCGTAAAACATATTAACATACGATCAGCTAATGCGATGAGATTAACTAAATACATTCGTACTAGGTTAACGTTTCGAACCCGCATTCGAAACACACGGATCATACGAAAGATGCGAGTAACGAAATACATGCGTGTAACGTTTTGAACCCGCATGCATAAAACATACGGATCATACGAAAGATGCGAGTACCAAAATGAATTCGTGAGTAACGTTTCGTTACTCGGTACTAGATGGCGTACCCTTTACTCAGTACCGACTACATACGGTTTGGTTCAGCTTTACTTAATAATAACCTCAAATAATACCCTCTTTAAAAGACAAATACAGTTGTGCTTAACTTATAAATCATCATACAGTAAATCAATTATCTCTTAATAAAATCACTCCTTCCCTGGTATGGTACCTTATATTTAGCATATAACGTTTAATTAAAAAAATTGTTTCAGTACTGGTCTTGAATGCCTTATCTTAAGTCAACCTAGATGGAAAAAGTCTCAAAGGTGTACATTACATTCACTTGAAGCTGGTACAGCAAGGGGTTGGGGGTCGTCCGGCTGTGGCTGGGGCTGGGGGGCGTGGGGGTGGGGCGGCCGTACCGCGTGGTGTGCAGCGTGGGACGCCATGCGGACCTCAGCCCGAGAACATGTCACCTTGGTTCACTTTAATACATTACACGACACCCTTCACAACTATCTCAGAAAACACAGGTTTTGTGCCGATTGTAAAACTAAGGTAACAATTTTTATTTTTTAAATGTTTGTGATTATTGGCTTTAATTTTATAATAAATAATGTATGTTTTATTAGTTTAACAATTATTCATTTTGCTAAATGTCGCATAAATCAACAATCAAATTTTGTTAGTAATTGAATACTAAAGTAACAGCAATGATCTTAGTAAATTGTCACAATTTTTTTTTTAAATCCACCCTAAGCTAATTTTATTTTTAATGTAATATCAATCATTAACTTTTGTATGTTCTAGATTTACAAATATATGTATACATTTTTTATTTTATAGGTTTTGTATCTGCTAATGGAAAGACATTTATCTCTTTGATAACAATATGGAGACACAATCAATGTATTTTGTTGTCTACAGTGTTTGTTATCATATAATAGTATTTAAACTTTGCCTTTAATATTTTTAGGTATTAAGAGCTTATCAGTTATTAGTTGAAGAAAAAGAGCCCCAAAAAGAGAAAGGTTATGTTGGTGCCTTATATGGTGGTATTAAAAGGTGTTTATTAGACAAACATCTGCACTTACAAGCAAAGACAGACTATATAGCGCATCTAATAGCTAGAGCAGAGCCAGAACTATTTGGTAACCACCGTGAAAGACACGCCAAGACGTTAGAAATTGCACAGGAGGAGGTAATTTTACACCTACACTATTAAATTGGAATATTATTCCATAAATTATAACTAACAATTTGAAAAATTATTTAAGTAATAACATTTTAATATAATTTTTTTTAAATAAAATTTTAATTTTGTATTATATCTTAATATAAAAAAAATATAACAATGAAATAAAAAAAGTAAAAATTTAAGTAAATGGTAAGTTATTATTATTTTATTAGTTAAGTTTATGAGTATAGAAACAATATATTAACTTGTACCATGTACTTAACTCATTCTTTATGCAAGGCTATATTTGCATATTTTTATATAGCAATTTATGTGCTATGAAATTCTATATAACAATATGTTTTCGTCTGATAAAGAAATTACTAGCTTATTTCATTAAACTTATTTTGTACTTATATGGTATCTTAAATAAATTACCATGCAAAATAAACTTTGATACAGGTTCTGATTTGCCTTGGAATATGCATCTATGAGCGTCTACAACGTATATCACTTAGACTACGCGAAGAGGAAAATACTTGTCAAATCCTAGCAGCAGTGGGAGTGGAAGCATTGTATCGTAAATTTGAAACAGCAGTTGAGCTAAAGAGAGGAGTGTCAAAGTTACAATTATTATATGACGAAATAACCCAAGAAGAATTAACGAGACAGCAAAGGAAAGAACAGAAAAAACTTAAAAAACGCAAGAAGAAGGAGCGCCAGGCAGTTGAAAACAAATGCAAGGTGATTTTCTTTTAAATACTACTTATTTTTAGTTTAAACCAAACTTTTGTTAAAAAAGTTGTAACTTGTTACTATCACTCCTATGCCTAATATATGATGATAATAATAAATGACGTATTTTTCAATATACAAAAACCATTGAGATCAAGTGACATTTATTGTAATGCAGGAAGGGGACTCAGAAGAACCTGAAGACAAGTGCCAATGTGAAGAATGTTTATTAGAAGAAAGAGACACTCCAACAGACCTACTTTCACCTCGTGAGTACAGCCAATGTTATGATGGTGTTCAATCAAATGGTGATAGTTGTCATTCGTGCCAAGAAGATTTTACAAAACTTTGTTCTCCTAAGAAATTTGTTAAAAAATTAACTAAAAATGGACACTTATCACCTCATGAACACTCTCACGACTGTGGATACTCATCAGGTAATAATGGTGGTTGCTGTGAAACAATGTCAGGTTCATCTTCACTAATGAGTTCTCCCGAAGGTTCCGAAGTAGCTTGTTCTGAAGGGTTTTGCAATCACGAAAGAGGGGACTGCTTGGATTTAACCAAAAACGACAAGACTTCATGTACTGGTTTCACACTTTCTCTACAAGAAATGCTGGTATGTACTTTATACTTACTTACGAAATTTAGTAATTTACATTTAATATGAAATAAATTACAATAAGATCGAATAACTTTTTCAGGATACATGTTCTTCAGATGAAGAACAAGACACCAGTTATATTCCAATTGAAGATGTACTGGAATTCAAGTCACGGATAAACATAACAGAAAAAAGGCAAGAGCTAAGGCAGAATTTAAAGAAAAAGTTTGCTCAGTTATGTGTAAATACACCGCCATTACAATCTATCACACTAAAACAGGGTGAAAACCCCGCATAATATGTATTGGAATATTGTAAGATTCAAACTGCACGCATAGACTTGAACCTAGTAAACAGAAAGCATTCACCGTTTCACTGTCAAACATGTTTAGAACAGAATGCGTCACTCATAGTAAGCCATAGAGGTTTACAATTTTATATTGTCATATTGATGTGAGATTAGTATGCCTAGGTTTTTATTTTTAAATTCATTAACAAAAAATTTACTCTAAATTGCCATACTTGTATAAAAAATATCATTAAAAGTATATTTTTATTTAATTTAAAATGCAAAGAAAATGTGAAATTATGTGTACACACTCCAGTACAGTGCAACACTTTCAAAGTAAACATTTTATATGTTTGCTCATAATGTCACAGGTTGTCTTTTTTAGAGCCCTTGGCACTCAGGGCATTGAACAGTTTTGTAGAGATGGTTTTATCATCATCAGGAAGGATTTTTGAAAGATAAATCAGGATACATAGTTATATTTTATTAATTTAATCTTTCCATACTCCTATTTACATTAAAATCATTTATAAATGAATTATGTTTTACATCACCAAATTGGCACATCTTAAGTTAAAAATTAGTCAAAAGTCTCTAAAGATCTATGTTTGATAAAACAGGTTAAGATATTTATGCATGTGTATGACTTTCACTTGTATGGGACTTATCGCGATTGTTATTTTGAAACTCCTAATATTTCGGCGACGTTGCAGATGCCTGTGACTATGGCGTGCAGACGCCCGTGACCGTGCGTCGCTGTTCTTTTGTCTATTTTGTAATTATATAGTTTTTGCTTTACAAAGCTGTCCATCTTCATATCAACTTGTCGTTCCAGGTTCCTTAAAAGTTTTGTCTAATTTTAAGATAAGCAGAAAATAAAAAATCAAAGGCTATGAAGAAATGTGACGCTAAGAGCTCGAAAATCTGAAGCTTCTATACATGTCTATGGCAGTGAAAAGGTTTCATACAAATACATAATAAAAAAAAACATTGTCATTTGTATTAATTTTATTTACATTGATAAAATCAATTGGAAATAAAAGGCTATAATACCTTTTATACACATTTACAAATGTAATAAGTTTGGGATAAATTTTTGGTATAATTATTTTATTTCAATATTTAGGACAACTTAAATATAATCCTGTTCTTGTTTAAAAATGTTACCCATGAACTCTTTCAATGATTCTCATGTAGGAATATTTGAAAGGGTGCTTATAGCATACATAATAGTAATACTATATAGCAATCTTTATTATATATACATAAGTTTTATCCAACAAAGTGCAAGTTTGAATAATTCCATCTATTTATGATATCATGAAATTATTGACTGGAACACACCAGCATTTAACAAATTTTTACTATTTAAAATGTTAAAAGCTTTGTAATGAAATATAGTAGCATTTTGATCAAAACATTTAATTTTCATGCTTTAATATGTGACTCAGTATAATATGTGGTACACAAATGGATTACTTTTCGCTCTTTGTGAAGATGCTAACAGCATATTGTTGAGAATTACTGTGGCAAATTTGCCATTGTTGTAATATCTAAAAACATTTGTAACTCAGTTTTAAATATACTATTGAGTCTATTCCATACTTTTATTTAATTAATGTTCTACCTGATTTGCTAAAACTTAATTATTTTAAATGCTAGAAATACAAAGAGTAGCATTTGTGCCACCAAAACCGAATGAGTTTTTTAATGCTACTCTTCTGGTTTCATTCCATTTCCGTGGAATATTTGCTACATAATTTAAATTGTCAATAGGTTCATCTAAGTTTATTGTAGGGGGCACAATTCCATGGTAACATGCCAGTATTGTAAACACTGCTTCTAGATTTCCAGCAGCTCCTAACAAATGCCCATGAGCCCCTTTCGTCGAAGACACCATTATATTCTTATAATTCTCTTTAAAAAGTGTCCTTATAGCTGTGGACTCAATACCATCTCCTACGGGTGTAGATGTTGCATGTGCGTTTATATATGAAATCTCATTACTTGCTATATTACTGTCACGCAGAGCTCTACTCATTGACAATATAGCACCACTTCCATCTTCTCTTGGAGAAGTAATGTGGGCAGCATCTCCAGAGAGACCATAGCCTAATATTTCAGCATACATTTTTGCATTTCTTCTTAAAGCATGCTCATACTCTTCTAAAATTACAACAGCTGCTCCTTCACCTATTACAAATCCATCTCTAAGTTTATCAAATGGTCTAGAAGCCTTCTCCGGTGTATCGTTAAATGATGTGCTCAATGCTCTTAAGCGACAAAATCCAGCTATAGCTAAAGGACTTATACAAGATTCAGCTCCTCCACAGACCATTACATCAGCATCACCATTCCTAATAAACCTAAAAGCATCACCTATTGAATGGGCTCCTGTAGCACATGCTGTAGAGACAGAGTGATTGGGACCTCGAAAACCATATTTAATGCTTATATGACCTGCTGCCATGTTTGGTAATATTCTAGGAACAAAAAATGGACTAACTTTATTATAACCTAACTTTAGGGCATCGTTTGTATCACAAACATCTTTTAGATCAATCATTCCCATGCCTAAGGCTACTCCTGTTACTTCTTTTTCGGCATCCGATTTTGCATTCCAGTTGGCCTTCGTTAAAGCTTCGGCAGTAGCAACAAGAGCAAGACAAGTGGCTGGAGCCATCAGTCTAAGATTTGATTTTGACAAAGCTTTTGATATTTCACTATCATTCTCAACAGGTATAACAGCTGCCACTCTACTTGGTAATTTAAAATATTCTTCATCTTTTAGAGAAATTATTCCACAATGTCCTTTTAATAGATTACTCCATGCTAACTCTGAGCCTGTTCCCAAGGGTGATACTATTCCCACACCTGTTACTACGACTCTTCTTTTGGGTGGAAGTTGTGTATATTTACGTAAGTGCATAGGAAACTTCATCGAGCTACGCATAATTAAGCAAATAGTTTTAAAGTTATACTTTTGTGAAAGTTGTTTACCTGAATTAAAGTTCTTTTCACATAAATAAATAAATTCAATGTTTTTATTTTATATAATTATTTTAATGTTTTGTTATTTGAGGCATACAATAACATAATATATAAAGTAATAGTACCTAATACTAAGAAAGTTTAGTTTTTTCAAATGCCAAAGTAACCAAAAAAGTAACAGTAAAGGTTCTACTCTTTGAGTAAAGGTAAAGTCGGTCAAGGAACTTATGGATATCAAATCAAAGTGACAACTGACAATTGGTGACAAATTGCTATAATTGCTGTCAATGTCAATGCTCACAATTTTTTTTAAACGTATTAACACCATGGCATGAGGAGAAAATAGTGAATCAGTAAAATAAAAGAAAACTAAAATACCGAAATATACCGTTGTACAAAAGACTATCAAAAACGGTCTTGATTGCAATATAAGATTTGTGATCTTGATTATAATATAAGATATAAGCAGTGCTAAATTTTTTTAAATGAGATAGCTCCTCGCCTTATTGCCTCTACTGGTGACAAGAGGGCTGGTGCATTTTTTGCCCAGAGAATCAGCATAGCAAATCAACCGGGAAATGCTATCAGCATTCTTGGCACAATTCCACGCGGACATGAATTGTACCAAAACTATCTGTAAATATTTAGTTCTTAAGTTGTAAATCTATACTAATACGTATATAAAGCTGAAGAGTTTGTTTGTTTGTTTGTTTGAACGCGGTAATCTCTGGAACTACTGGGCCGATTTGAAAAATTCTTTCAGTGTTAGGTAGCCCATTTAACGAGGAAGGCTATAGGCTATGAATCATCACGCTAAGACCAATAGGAGCGGAGTCCACACCGACGAAGTCGCGCGCAGAAGCTAGTTGTAAATAATTAACTATATTAAATTTTTTTTTTTGAGAAAAATATCTTAGAATACAATTAATATAAATATTGATAAAGATACATAAATGAAATATAAGATTTTAGATTAACATGGTTATTGGCATTAGCATTGACATTAGAATTGTTGCGTGGATGACACTCACTGTTTTTTTATTAACCTCTGGTATACCGGACTCGCCCAGCGCGAACTCCCGTTGTCTCCCGCAAGGTTAGATATAACCTCAGCACTGAGTCTACCGCACCGCCCGCATGGCGCTGACCTCGCATTTCCCGCGGTAATATGATTCGATAAGCGCGCGTTACTTGAGTCGTAGTTTTTTCCTCATAACTCACAAGTTTCTACACTTAGAACAAAAAGGCTTATATTATTTTGAAGAGTATGAACTAAGCTTTAATTTACTGTATAAAAAGTGTTGTACATGTGCGTATATCAATTATAAAATCGCGCTTGTTTCAGAGGGAGAGAGAAAAAGGTGGTCTTGGTGCAAAAACATGTCGAAAAAATAAAGTATTATGATACATTTGTCGTTGATTCTACTTATTCTGTTTCCCAATAGTATCTATCTAGCTCTAACAGCAAAATAAATAAATTGTGATACAGTTCAAAGTTTCTTTTTTATACTTGAAAATAGGTGGTCTAGATTGAGAGCGCTTGAATCACGATCGACATTTCAATTACACCTTGTAAAGCAATTACCTTAGGTACGGGGTTTCTACTTCATAGTTAATTTAGAAAAACTAATCAAAATTAGTATTGAGGATGAAGAACGCAACGGTAAAACTGAAAACAATATTTTTTGGACAATAATATCAAAAGAGGGCGAGAAATTAGGATGTTTTTTTGAAAGCAAACTATACATATTTTACCTATTCTCGACAAATATCATTATAAATATTCATAAAGTACACAAAATACACTTTGCATCGGTGTATAATATGTATATGTTACAGTCAAAACTCTTAATCAGTCAAAAGTAGTTTTGACTGCAAAAAATCAGTCAAAAGTACTTTTGACTAGACAAGTTGGTCAAAAGTGGTTTTGACTAAAATAACAGTTAAAAGTACTTTTACCCAATGGAGCTGGTTAAAAGTACTTTTGACTAAATGATTCCGTCAAAAGTGGTTTTGACTGGTTGTATCAGTCAAAACTCTTAAAAAGTAAGGTGGTCGCGGCATATTTTTGTCACAGAAACAATAAAAAAAATAACCCTAACCTATCTAATTTCAATATTAGACTGTTTATCGGCATATTTTTGTCACAGAAACAAAAAAAAAATAACCCTAACCTATCTAATTTCAATATTAGACTGTTTATCGGCATATTTTTGTCACAGAAACAAAAAAAACCCTAACCTATCTAATTTCAATATTAGACTGTTTATCGGCATATTTTTGTCACAGAAACAAAAAAAAAATAACCCTAACCTATCTAATTTCAATATTAGACTGTTTATCGGCATATTTTTGTCACAGAAACAAAAAAAAAATAACCCTAACCTATCTAATTTGCAGTTAAAACTAAACTAGTTAAGAGTTAATAGAGTTTAAGAGTTAATAGTGCTTTTGACTGACGCTTTTTTGCAGTCAAAACTACTTTTGACGGAGAGCGTCAGTCAAAAGTACTTTTAACCGCAAATTTGCAGTCAAAAGTACTAATAACCAATAATTTTCAGTCAAAACCACTTTTGACCAACTTGTCTAGTCAAAAGTACTTTTGACTGATTTCGCTAGTCAATAGTACTTTTGACTGATTAAGAGTTTTGACTGTGACATATACAATTTTCTTATTGAGAAAATAAGAAATCTCGATCCAAACATAGAGCATAACGGTGCAGAAATTGATAGGCATGGGGTGACGTTACTGACCTTGTTTAATGTATGACACAAAATCTACAGCATGTTCTTTTTCCTTCAATGCATTTTATGCTCGTTTTCAATATAAACGTAGTTTTTGTCCAATAAATGAATTTTTAGTTAATGGGTTCGGGTTGTTTATGTAATAAATACGTTATGTAATAATGATATTATATAATATATTATGTATATATACAAATAGATAAAATTGGAGTGTCTGTTTGTAATATTAAAATAACCGCTTTGACTAAATTTTTATGGATGTATACTCGGTACATATACCAAAATAACATTTTTTACGTCTATAAGCTACGGTAATCGCTTACCATCAGGTGAGCCGTACGCTTGTTTGCTGATCTAGTTACATTAAAAAAAAATGCGTGCGAACATAGTACACTTTACAGAAGTGAAAATTCTTTGGCAAACTAATTGAAACAAAGACAACATCACGCGGTGTTCCCAGGCGGTCACCCATCCAAGTACTGACCGGGCCCGATGTTGCTTAAATTCGGTGATCGGATGAGAACTCGTGTATTCAATGTGGTATAAAATCATTTACGATGCGTTGCCTTTGTCTCAAATTTTACCCTCATGCGGCTAAAGAAGTTTCACTTAAAACAAAAAGTTTTTTTTTTTTCGATTAAGTAAAATAAAATTGTATGGCTCAGTATGGTATTGATCTTTACAACATACAGATATCTATTTATTTTCAGTTTTTCAGATGAAATGATGCAGTAATCCTGTGAACGACATGTACAAATAAAAAGGCAGCATTTTTTTTTAAATATCATTTATTAACGAACACAACTTGTGAGAAGAGAAGAGATGTCGCAACAAACCCATTAGACAGTATAATAATAGATAATAAATATAGACGTAATAAGAATAGTCAAGTAAATCGCGCTATTAAAGATTACTCAAAAAGTTGTAATCAGATCTCGATCTAATTTAAACAAAACTACATGACTAGTATTAGCTTTCGATTAAAGTAAGAATCATCCAAATCGGTACACCAAGTAAAAAGTTATGCTGCATAATACACCGTAGGTCGACGAAAAAGTAGTCAAGTACATACGCATTATTAGATATAACTCTAAAAGTACTTGTCAGATCTCAATTAAATTAAAATGGGACCACATGACACACTACACCTTTCATTTAAAACAAAATTGATCGAAATCGGTCCACCCAGTCAAAAGTTCTGAGCTAACATACATTTAAAAAAAAATACAGTCGAATTGAGAACCTCCTCCGTTTTTGGAAGTCGGTTAATAAACAACATTATTCGGTAAGTCTAAAGACTTAACAATCCTAACCTCAAAACTTTAACCGTGATATCTCCATAACCATGGGATTACTGGGAGTGGGAGTGGTACCAGAGGATAAGCCACCCCACTCCCTCTCCCCCACTCACCCCACAAAACCCCATAAATCGATGTCCGTCTTTCTAAAGCTTAGCCCCATGAAATATCTCCTTTCCAACAAAAAAAGAATTATCACAATCGACGAATTTATAAACGATGAAGTTATCCGCGAACACACTTAAAAATATAAATCGGTCGAATTAAGAAACCTCCTTTTTTGAAGTCGCTTAAAAGTATAATTTCACAAACTTTACTTGTTCGGGTTGAAAACGCAAAAACAATCATCCTGTGTTTGAAAAACATTAACCGGCCATTTTGAAGCTCACGCACACATAAACAAATTTGAATATGTGTAAGTAGAAAACAGCCATTTCACATTTACCTATGAAAAACAAAATATTTACGGAATATATTACCAAAACAGTAACTAATGCGTAATCTGCAATGAATTTACTTTACAATAATTACATTTTTTGCTAAGGTCTCAAGGAAAAAAATAAAATATCGCACGTTGAAAATGTTGTAAAGGTCATCTACTTGTCTAAGTACATTTTCTATTTGAGTTTTTTTTGTAGGTACGGACATTAGAACAGCCAATGATTGTGTTTGCTGTCATCTTTATGATATAAATACTGTAAAAAATAACAGTAACTTACCTTTTCGTAATAAAGTTTAAGAAAAACACTATAATAAAATACTATAATAAAAAATGGAACGTCTACACGAAAGTGAAGACTTTGACTGGTTGAATCTTGGAAAACTTATATGAAAACTAAATTAATGTTTAGTCTAATTGGTATCTAATTTCGTACTGAATATACTAAAATACGCCTGTAAACTATTTTAAGCTCTATTTTTGTTAAATAAGGTTTCAAAACGAGTTAATTACCTGAGGTTAGATCTAAACGCGCGGGAAACAACGGAGAAAAAATTTGTCGTGTAGATATAACCGCGCGGGAGACAACAGACTACAAAACGGATGAGATCGTGACATATGCGTAGATAAATAATTTGAGGTTAGATCTAACCTCACGGGAGACAACCTATTAATGTACAATTGAATTTTACTAAGCGCAGGAGCTAAAACAGTATTGGGCACAACTAGCACTAAGGACTTGCACTCACACTCGCAATTGCTAAACACATACACTCGCACTACCAAAGTAAAAAATAAGTAGATAGGTAGGCCCAAAAAAGGGTAGAAGGGAACCCACCCTGAGTGCGAAAGACGATGAATGCTAGAAAGAATAAGTATGCGGAATGAAAGTGCGAGAGGAATACAAGCGAGAACTGGTATGGATGAGTAAATTATGAGAAAACACCAATATCCTAATAGTAACGTATAGGAGGTATAGTATAAAAAAAAAAAACTACCAAAGTGTAAAATAACCTTTAGATATACGAAACGTAACTATGTCCGTCCAAAAATAAAAGAATTAAAATGTAAACAAACTCCTTACCGGATGAAAAATACGCGATCCCTGTGTAATCAGTAATCACACACAATGGCTACTAGATAATAGTGTCTTACTTAATGCGACTTTGAGAGAGGCATTACCATGGGGCATTACTTCGTTTTTTGACAATAAGACCGTATGTCTTTCTCTGTGGTAACTTTTGCTTTAAATCTCATTGAAATTAATACTTTTAGTGTATCTTTGTGTTAAAGGTTGTATATGTGAGGCAATCGACTCACTGGCCATAGGAATTTGAATGTTTAGTTATGACAGTCAATTGGAAGACGAATGACTGTCGTAACGAACCGTACTTCTCTTTTATATCTCGGTGTAGTAACATCTCTGTAATGGTGTATCAATAATATAAAATAAATATGTGTAGTTTAGATTGTGCCTTCTAAAGTGAATAAATACGAGTACCAAAGCCCCCTGTTTTATTTCACTTTGTCATCAAATTGCTAATTCTTTTTTTAAAAGAGTTGTTACACGATAGTGGGGAGCCCCAGCTAAGGGCTAAGGCAATGTGCCCCTAATACAAATAGACTTTTTTTGTTTTAATTAACATTTCTCTGTACTTTCATTAGTTTCTAAGTAGAAAATATTTAAATTAGATATTAATTACATAGCCTTTTCATGCATCGCCATTTCGTTCGTGTTGTAAGTAATATCTAATAGGTTGTGAGTGTCAAAAGGTGTTCTACTGAGACTACTAGAGACTACTAGAGGTTACTCTGTGTTTTGATAAATTTTACTCACACACAAATACCGAAAAGTACTTTCGGAAATCAATTTTGACAAATTTTACTCACACGCAAATACCGAAAAGTACTTTCGGAAATCTAATTTGAAACGCACATACAGGCTGCATCCTGTAAATGTTGCTAGTGTTATATCGTTCAGTTTCTCGGCACAACTATTTGTATACAACTATACAAACTATTTGTATACAAAAATAACAGAAAAATATTTAAAAAAAAATTCAGATAGTGTTATATGGATTTCCTAGTATACTATGCACATGGTTTTGGCCAGAAATGAAAAAAATCCATTAAGAACGAATAAAAACCTGATGAACGATACCAAACCTCTAAATCTAAATTCTTGTCTTTGCGTTTGTGTTTCTACGGCTCAACAACTTGGTTTTCGTTTGTGGACTTCCGATTTATTTGTGATTTGGACCGAGTTTATCTCCGTATATCGGAGGTCATCGGGGTCATCGGGGTCCTTAAAACTTTGCAAATATTCTGACGACTATTTGCAAAGTTTTAAGGACCCCGATTTCGCTTTCGACTGGATTCCTATTCGAACTTCATTTCTACGAGGTATGTCAAGTCACACTATCCAATAATATAATGCGGTAGATACAGATTTCAAATGCAGTAGATACAAATTTCACTTTGTCAGAGTAGCAAAAAAAATTATTGTTTGTCTGCAAATCGGTATCATCTCCATTTCGCTTGTTCTTAAGCGTTTACGCTAAGAAGCGGCGAGATAAACGTAGTATTTTTAGAATACTAATATCGAGTAGTCGAGTACCTAGTATTTTGTCACTGATATTTTAAAATAACAGTCACTGTAACAACTAGTATTGCCATGTACCTAGTAAGACAGAACTCTACGCACTGTAAGAAGTTATATATTTCCTACGTTCGACGACCAAAATCTTCAAAATTTGCGTTACGTAATACTTGAGCGCCCCCTTATAGTATGGTGTGCTAAATGTAATAAATATATGTTAATGTTTCATTTACTTTAATTCCTCATTACATCCATATTATTTTCAAGTAGAGGAAATTTACCGATATCGACATTTAACAACATACATCCAGCACTATAGTAGTCTATGGTTACACATTCCGCCATATTTGTTTACCTTTTAATTATTTTATTTTTGGACAGAGTTTTTTTTTTTAGGCTATGAGAGAAAGACAGGAAGAAAATGTGTGCTCGCACCTCTCGCTCTGCTGGTGCTGTATATTTATAAATTAAAAATCTACATACTACGTTTGTCGTTACGTGTTACGCCAGCATAGCAATTTTTGCACGGAGCGGCAACGTCGTAAAGGATAGACGTATCGATAAAAAAATCGTTAAGTGATGCAGAGCACTGACCACTGAGCCACTGAGCACGCACTGAGCAGACGTAACGTTGCCAGTATCGTTAAAATTATATTTAAAGTTCTAGTAAAACAACCATTGATGTATAAAACCAAAACAACGTTAAAAAGCGCTTAACCGTTACCGAATTACCGTAAAAAAAATTAACGATAAAAAAGGTATCGCATAAAATTAATCCTATTTTCCGGTATTTTATAATGGTAACAATGGTTATGGTAATTCTTTTCAAACATGATTAATATAGATTAATATAAAATTATAAATACCTTACTGTAAAAGTGTATAGTCTGTCTATAATGTCGTGAAATTTAATGAGGGCGCTGTTAATAACACGTAGCAAACACATAGCAACACTGTATAGTATGACATAAATGACTTTGATACTTGCAATATTTTATTTACCTACTATTAAAAACATGAGTCTGAGAGTGAATAGATGCGAAAATGTCAGTTCGTTTAGGTAAAATGAGTAAATAAATAAGACACATATCATATTTTGTTTTTTTATTTATAAAGAAATATCAATGAAATAGATCTACTTTGAATGAAAAAGTACACATTACAGCAAAAAGAGAGGATTATCTAAATATTATCGTATAAAACAGAAATTTAAAAGAAGAATTGCAAAAAAATATTAGTTATATTGATGAAAGTTATATTCACGACTCATACTGTACATGCTGGTAGTGAAAAAGGCTTTGTACCAAACTGTCTACTCTTATTTAGTGGAAAAAATAAAATGGAAGATTATCACTCTGAAATGAATGCGAATAAATTCACTAAAAGGATTACAGAAAACTTATTCCCAACCTACACGAGCCATCTATTTTATTGTTTTTGACAATGCTCCTTACTATTCAGTAATTACAAACAAAACACCAAACACCAGTACTCGTGTCGATGATATAAAATTATGGTTATTAGAAAATAATATTCCATTTGATTCATCGCTAAGGAATGTATTAACTTGAGTAAAAAATAAAAAACCAAATCCTATATATGAGATAAATACTATTTTGGGAGAACATGGGCATACAGTAGTTCGGCTTCCACCATACCACTGTGATCTTAACCCAATAGAGCTAATTTGGGCACAAAAAAAAAGGTAGCTGCAAGTAATATTGGGTCTCGTGACGTGAAACAATTGACAGAAGAAGCATTTAATAACATCACAGTTGAAAACTGGAAAAATTGTTGCGAACTTGTAAAAAAAAATAGAAAAGGATTATTATGAACGAGACAGAACATTATACAAAAATATAGAGACGAATTAATATTTCAAGTAAGAAGCGACAACAGCAGCACTTCTTTCACTTATCATCGGATTCTAAAATCTAAAATTATCCATTTCTTTCTTTGGCCGGCCTTTCTTATGTTTCCTAGGAGTTTCAAACTTTCCATCATTTTTAAAGCCTTCGTTGACTATCCGTCTAACTGTACTCTTTGATTTTCCTGAAAAAGATAAGTTTAAAAAAATGTTAATGGAATGGAAATATAAGTTACTGACATGAAGCAATTGATTCAAATTTAAAATTGGAAAACTTGAGACTAAGTTATATTATATCCTTAAGTATCAAAAAATTCGTCGTACTATAATGTGACCTATATACTCTGTCTCATCTAACCTAAAAATTTGCAATGTAAACAATGCCTTTTTTGGTCTCCAAAACGTAAATTATGTAAATTTTTAAATTCAGGCAGGTTAAACACAAACAATAACACGATTACATACCGTCATAGATGCTGTTCGCCCATAAACATCGTCCAATTCCAAATCCTACAAAATTCGTCCAGCTTCGAACTCCGCCAAACATCGCTGGAAAACTTTAAAAATCACTTCCCACGTGCCACTCCGATTTACTTTACTCATTTTTGAAACTCTTCTGCGAAGATTGGTCTTAATTTTTTGCAGTTTAATCAAATGAATAAATAATAATAAAGGAAAACTGTTAACTCGATGACAGTATTGACAGCGAAAGTACTTATGGTACTTATGTTTGGTGTTGCCAGACACATGATTAATGTTAGTTCCTCAAACATTAATGTCACGACTTTATAGACAAACTATACAATGTACATATATACCACAGAGTACAATAATTATACGGAATGTATACTCTGTCATAGGGATGTGACAATATACATAAAAAATCGATTTTTAATTAATCGATTTTTTTATGATTATGAATAATCGAATAATAAATAATCGATTTTTCTTTAGAAAATAATCGATTTTTTAAAATATTATTTATTTTTATCGTTTTTTTCCTACTTTCTCAATCAATTTCAAAATAAACGGCATAAATATTATAAAATAAATTTATTTATTAAAAATAAACAAAAAGAGTACTTATATAATCAACAATAATTAAAGTTTAAGAACTAATAATCAACAAAATTAAATTATTCAAATAATAAAAACCTCTTGTGTGGTTTTATGAAACCACGGTAAAAGTGAAACTTTTTTTTTCAAGGAATACCATCTCTTAGAAATGATAGACTATATACTTTCTTGTTAAAAGTTGAACGACATCTATATTTAATTTATGGAACTGCTACAAGATTAACAACTACGTACGGAATTTCTTCCGCGCTTGTAAAAATTACCAAAAGCACTATCTAGCGGCAAAAGATTACAAGTCAAAACGACATGCAGAACGCAGACGAAAAAGTTTGAGACGATGTAATAAAAGTTTCACTTTAAAAATTAAAAAAAACTAGAAATCTGTCGGCAACGAATTTAGAAATAACAGTTTAGGTAAACGTTTGGACAATATACGACTCCTGGTCTTTGTTATTGTAGCGCCAGCTTTTGAGAACAATCTCTCTGCTGGAACCGAAGAAGCCTGTACTAATAAATGCTTACACGCCAACTGTGTGAGTTGGGAATAAGCTCCCTCACACCTTCTCCAGAATTCTAAAGCGTCTTCTTTTATTCCTATTAGAGGCGCATTTATGTACAAGCTTAATTCTGATGACTGATTGCGAGTTTGACTGCTTCTTATAGTCTCCAATAACAGCTTGTTGTGGGTTTCCCAAATGTCATCATTATCAACATTATCAGCGACCGTAGTTATTGACTGTGGGCAATGCTCAGGTTCTTGGTTGTCTTCCATGTATCGTCGAATGTAGTTTAAAGTTCTTGCTAAAGATGCTCCGTCATCAAGGTGTAATTTTTTAAACCGAGGATCTAAAAACGTTGCGGCATTAAATAAATGAACTTTCTGTATATGGTCAAATCTTTTTTTAAATTCATTTACTATTGATGTTTTTACAGAATACAGAAGGAATGCCATCATAGATGCACAGATGGCGTTAATGTAATATTATGGATATAGTATTCTTTGGCAGTTCGCGTTTCGGGCTCACAGGCCAGAAGACCAAACTTAATGTCAAAATTATAAAAAAATCGATTATTAATCGATTATGTATAAAAATAAAATCACATATTAAAATCGATTTTACTTTTAAAAAAATCGATTTTAATCGATTATTTTAATAATCGATTATTTTTTCACATCCCTCTCTTTTTCACTCTGTCATCTGTGAATATAAGTTTAGTTTACGTTTTTGTATTTATTTAAATTTTCCAAATAAAACTTTGATTCTAAATTATTTTGGCAATGTTTATGTCTAAATTAAACTTTAAATACATCATATTAACTGTTTTAATGGCAATATTAGCAGTATTTTTAAGAAAATATAGGTCAGAGGATTTAAGTTTTGATTCTCGTAAGGCAGATCGAGTTGTTTTATCCAGTGATGAATTAGCTAAACATAACGGTGTTGATATCGACAAGATATATTTATCTGTTATTGGAAGCATCTTTGATGTTACTGATGGGAAAACACATTATGCAAAAGGATCGCCATATCACTACTTTGTAGGTAAAATTCTTTTGCCACCAAAAACTAAACTGTAATAATAATTATATGTTTTAATAATAAATTATCTAATTTATTATTTTTAAATATTTTTATTTGTCTTTTTTTTATAAATATAATTAAAAATGTAATTATAAGGAAATATGTTAAATAAAAGATATAATGTTAAGTTTTGTTAAAATATTTCTTTAATTAAATTTATAGGGAAAGATGGGACAAGATCTCTTGTAACTGGTGACTTTAAAGATGAGTCGAGCAATAAGGATAATGTTTTAGATTTATCTTGTGATGACTTACTACAAATAATAAATTGGAGACGAACATTTAGAGGAAAATACAAATATATTGGTAGGTAAGCCAAAACATATTATTGACATGTCTTATGACATAAAAAATATTAATTTCAAAATACAGTGAACGAGGTTTAATAGTATTATACTACTGAATGGATTTTAACAAGATTTCTACCATTTGCCAGAATGATCCTGAGGAAGGTTTAGGTGTATATGTTAAGGTTTTATAAAATTGGTTAAAAGAAAATGATAATTATTAAGGAAGTTAAGTCAATTAAGTCACCTGGGAACATTAATTGAAAATGCTGCCATTTAGATTATAATAAAATGATATACAGTGGAAGTACTCTTTTATAGGATTATAAAAAAGTTTCCAAAGGGTCTATATTTTGAGGACAGCTCATTATTCGTATTTTAAGTGAAAAAAAAAGGTTGGGATTCTCTTTAGACAGATACAATATAATCCTTATCAGCTTAAATATGTTAGTTGCCATTTGCATTTAATTATGATAACTCTTTACACTAAATAATTTAAATGAATATCTAAGGAGTGATCTTAAAATAAAATAAAACATTCGTATTATTTTTATTTTTGTGTTTTCCACACATGAGGAAATTCGAAAATGTTATTTATTATCATATCAAAATTTTTCGATCCAGCGGGATTCGAACCCGCACCTCCCGACATACCGTGTCCGGTGCTCTAGCCGTTGAGCTATGGATTGCTTAAAAACCGAATAAAAATCATATCAAGAATTTCGATGCGGCTGGGCATAGATTTATAGCTCAACGGCTAGAGCACCAGACACGGTATGTCGGGAGGTGCGGGTTCGAATCCCGCTGGATCGAACAATTTTGATATAAATAACATTTTCGAAAATAAAACATTGTGAAATAATCGTCAATTATGTGCCTCACAAAGACAATGGGACTGAGACCACACTTCTGCTGTCACATTTCACAGTTCATTATAACCCATATGATGCTGAATATTTCTGTTTATCCGAGCTAGACTCCAAAACGGCGGAACCGATTTTTATGGGACTTTCACTGGAAAATAGAGAAGGTGGTGGAGAACTGGAAAAGTACTAATCAGATCTCGATTAAATTTAAGAAAGATACCACGACATGCACCACCTTTTGATTTAAAAAAAATCATTGAAATTGGTTCACCCAGTCATAATTTCTGATATAACATACATACAAATAAAAGTCTAGTCTTTGAAAATTCTGGTCATTGAAGTTGACAGTTTGACACGCACTTTGATTGTTTTCGATATTAAATGTCTGTCGCTTTTTATTTATAAAAGCGCCAGTAAATCCTCCCAGATAGATATGAAATAACCAAGCATTTTCTATTAAATATGACAATTTTTGCGCGCAAAAATAACTAAAATCCCAAGAGGTTTAAATTGTACAAAAAAAAATATATTTGTCTGCATACCAAAATAAACAACAGTTTTTCGTCTGGCCTTTATAGGAATTTTTTATTTACATGGTAAATTAAAAACGTTTTTAAATGCTTGTCTATGTCTGTACGACTGCCTATTGAACGGCTAAAGGGAGATAGGTACAGGAAGTTACATGAAAACATATATTTTTATCCCATAATTCACCCGGGATAAAGATTGTGCCCTTAAAAAAATATGTGTATCTATGTAGAATCTTCCACGCGAACGAAGTCGCGGGTACAATTAGTTTTATATAAATTAAGTTGTGGCAGATGTATTAGTACTATCATCAGCCTTTAAGGATTGTGTGGTGTCTGGTTTTTTTTAGTCTTTAAAAAGCATGTAATATAATTAGTATTTTGAGGTTTATGGTGGGGACTTTACACGCTACGATAAATTGTAACAATTTATTGAACGATTTATTGCTCCAACAAATCGAGAGAGTAAAGCACTGTTCACTCCAACTCCAATAAATCGCCACAGTCTCCCGTTTACACGCAACGATAAATTGTAACAATCTGGATTGTTACGATAAATTGTTACAATTTATCGTAGCCTGTAAAGCCTATAATAATTATTAGTGTTTACAATTTTAATGTTGCAGCTTCAATAGATATTTGTTGTTTATTTTATCATGTCTCTGAAGAATGTATTGTTGAAATTGAAATCTAAATAAAGATTTTAATGATTTCTAAATCTATCCAATTATAAATTTTCTGTTAGACAAAAGTATGCTTCCCTGATCACTGCTTATTGACCAGATTGATGATTCTTTTTTTTCTTATCTCTTCCAATCTGCAAACAATTTTTTTACGGTATTAAACTCAAATTTGTACTAATATAAGCAGACTATAAGTTATCAATCTGTTGTTGATGTGGTAAATAATCAACCGTAAAAAAAAATTCTTTTTAATATGATCCAATTTCTAGGTTCATTAGCTGGCAGATATTATGACAAGAATGGAGAAGAAACTGTATATATGTCCGAGTTAAAACTAAGAATAAAAAATTGCAAACAGGAGAAGGAAGAGGCTAAGAAACAAGATCAAATATATCCACCGTGCAATATTGCTTGGAGTGAGAAAGATGGAACACGAGTATGGTGCACCAAAACAAGGTAATTCACATAATTATCAGGAAAAAAAAAGATTTTGTAGACAGAGCATCAGCTTAAAATTTAAAAGTTTACAATACCACACATAGAATAGGGCAACCTGATAATAAATAGTCTTAAAACATTTCTTACTGTTAACAGTAGCGTACAACTAGGGAATGCAATCTCGTTCTCGCGAGATCTCGGTCTTTTTTAGCGAGATTGAATCTCGGACGAAAAAAAGGGCGAGATCTCGCAAAAACGAGATCGTAAGAATTCGTAATAATGGCTTGTGCCCCGTTGGCGCACTGGTCACAGCACTGGTTTGTGTATGGCTGTTGCGCGCCCAGTTGCAGGTTCGATCCCCGCACACTACAACATTTGTATTAGCCATGCAGATGTTTGCCGTGGTCTGGGTGTTTGGTTGTGTCCTTGTGCGTCACCCCACCGTGCCTCGGAGAGCACGTTAAGCCGTCGGTCCCGGTTATTATCATGTACACCTGATAGCGATCGTTACTCATATATCCGCCAACCCGCATTGGAGCAGCGTGGTGGATTAAGCTCAGATCCTTCTCCTACATGGGGAAAGAGGCCTATGCCCAACAGTGGGATATTACAGGCTGAAACGATAATGGCTTGTGATTTGAACTGAACAAATCTTTCATTTGATTGGTATATTTGTAATATCTAATGGATCTACTGAGTAGGTAGATATAGTTTCATTTAATTGAAAATAATATCTCAGTTTAATAGTCAACTCAACTTAGTGTAAAATGAAACTTATTAAGTTTTATTTTTTTTTGACTTCTCGTTGTTTTGTTAGTTATAAAAGAGTTGTTTTATTACTAAAAGATTTTTGTTTGATAAAAGAAGAGAAGACTGGTTGTTTCTTTCATTTGTTATAAGTTTAATTTTTTTGACTTCTCATTGTTTTGTTTGTTATAAAAGAACTGTTTTATTACTAAAATATTTTTGTTTGATAATAAAAGAGAAGACTGGTTGTTTCTTTCATTTGTTATTTTAATGTTTGATGTATGAAAAAATTCGTGAAAATAAATGTATCTTATAATACTTACAAATTTTTATTATTTTTTTCGTAATTTATTCAAATATTGTGATTATTAGCAAAAAACACACAAAACTGGCAATCTCGCGAGATCTCGAAATTGGCGAGATCTCGCGGTATTGTTATTCATAAACTCGCGAGATCTCGCTTGAGCCTCAATCTCGCGAGATTTGCATTCCCTACGTACAACAGAACAACAGTAGCGGCAAAGCTCTTTAATAAAGAAAAAATAAAGATACATGCCTTACTATTTATTGAACATTTAGTATTTAATAAATTAAAGTTCCTTGTAATGCGTAAACTAAGGCCTAAAAAAAACTAAGGATCATAATGCAATAATGACTCAATCAATTTATTTTGATAATGACGATGATGTTATTATTTTATATTATTAAGAATTATGTTAGTTGCAACAATAAAATGTATCACAATAATCCTTAAACGTTTTAAATTTTTTCAGTGGTGGTATAAATAGAAATTGGGAAGGAGTACCAAGGCAATTGTTTACCCCTGGAGAAAAGAGTCCTCGGTGTGTTTGTGTGAATCTTGAAAAAGTCGATTCAAGTTTACTAAAGGAATATGAAGGATGTTCCAGTTCGTCTAAAGAATGTTCAGTTAATAACAAATAAAAATTGATAAAGATTGAAAAATGAAGATAGTTTATTTAATTATGCATAGATATTGATTTAATTGTGTTATTTATCTATTATTTTGATTATTTTGATAACATTATGTTAAGTTTGTGTTGTGATTGTTTTAACTACCAGACATTCCAGAAAGAATTATGATAATAAAGATTTTTTAAATTGATGTTCTTTTATTCCTAACTGACATGAAGAAGTCATATTTTCAAAAGGGTTTTCTATTGATAAAAACCACAATTACTTTTATAAATGAATTGTATGTTCAAAGCTTTTATTAATGGTTATAAGTTCAATGACATTTATTAGTAAGAAAAAGAAAGCAGCAGTACAAAAATTAAACAAAAGTTTATTGAATGTCACAGTTGTGTTGATTTATTTATAAATGATATAGTAAACTGATTAAGATACCTTAGGTAAACACGTTACCACTATCCCGTGACACTATCGATAGTTTCACTCTCAGTGTGAATCACTTCATCCAACTCCAAACACTCAATTGTTTTAAGAAACACATTCATGGGTATCTTCTTTCTATTGACAAATGATTTATTTCCAAGAAGCTTCTTGATTTTAGCTCGACGTTTTTTAATTTTTTCTTTTGTGTATTGGCTACCTATTTGGAATGTTAACAGTCTTTTAATTTTTCGTCCTCCGATAAAAGTATTAGATTCATTATTACTAGATTTCGGTTCCTCATAAATTGTTTCTAATGTTTGAGTAGTCGTTTTAATTTTTTTATTAAGATACAATGCTTCTATTTGTTTGGGATTCGCATTTTCTGATGTATTATGTTTGCGAGGTTTCATACTAACTCGACGATTTGAAGATTTAGTCGCTTCTGGAGCAAAGGATTTCCGTTTTCTGAGTACACGTGAACTAGTCGGTTCAGGTGTAACATTATTGACGTTGTTGTCGCCTATTCCCATTATATCTAAATGAGCCATTTTATTCGGTAGTTCCGAAACTAATCTGCAAAAATACGTGACGGTATTCAAATAAATTTCGATTACAATATCAATTCATGCTTTTAAAACTATATTTGTGGAACATCACACTCTCTTGAAGTTAATAGTAAGTACAAACCTGCAATCTTCCATTTTTTCTTCTATTTAAAAATTTCTTATCATTGTACTGTTATGAACATTTTTATTATACACTCGTATTTTAAGTTTGAAAAGTTAGAAACCTGTGTTAGAAACTTAAAACAAAATTAGAATTCTAAGACGGTTGCTAAATGTTTTCTGATAACTGATCAGCACAGATTTTATTTGACGAATCTACTGAATGGGGGGGTTAAAAACTACTAAATTCTACCAAAAGAGAACGAGAAAATACTAAAAATCTATTACATTTTTTCGCTGTTGTATTACAACGAAGAAGCATAATTGTTGTCTTGATTATAACGATAAAACAAGAAGATGAACAAAGAAAACACTATAAATTGGATAAATCAATGTTATTACTTAAAATTAAAATCTACAGAAATATAGGTATATTTTAAAATTATGATCGAGTTATGGTTCTTCTTCTTTATGTTGGAATCCATATATTGAAATATCGTTTAATAATTGAAACTAGATTTTAATAATATTCTAAAAGTGATCAAAGTCGCAGTTTATACTTTAATTTTACAAAATATTTTAATAATAATTTTATTCCGGGTTTGTGCTGTCAAAACAGATTAATATTATAAATACCCAAGGAACTTATATCCAACATTTTGGTTGGTTATAAGTTCCTTGTAAATACCAAGTTGGAAACGCAACCATACAGAAAAACACTTTTTTTTTAAATTAAATTATAAACCACTATTTTGATCACTTTTGAACTGTTAATAACAATCTAGTTTCAATTAATAAAGGAAACTTTATTTGTCAGTACAAATTTATTTATAATGCGCCAACAAGGTAGACCAGTGTCTATGTCTAAAAATCGTTTTATCGGTATTTATTCACCAAAATCGGGAGTTCTACCGATAAATCGGTAACTTTTACATCACTGGCTCACGGCACGAATGGTTACGAAAAGAATAAAAATTAGAGATAAACCTACCTAATCAATTTTTTTTCAATACATGTAGGATTCCCCCAACAGCTTTCTCTCGAATAATTAATATTAGAAAGAGATAATTACAATCCATTCGATGAAAAGGGGAATACCCCGCATTTTTTCGAGTGGTTTGCCACATGAAGGCAAAAAAAAGTATCAAAAAAGTTGCAAAGCGTGAATTCTATCAAAACATATAGTACGCGCGACGTATCTTGGCGAGACTGAAGTTCGCGCAGAAGGCTGCGCAGTAACATTTTTTAAGGGACCGGGGGAAGGCGATTTTGGCATGAGACGCATGCGGGGAGGCTAGGGATTGACCATATGTAAACACTATCGACCGTTTAATCAACCGAATTGCGCAATCAATTAGTTTTATTTAGGATTTATTGATTTTTGTTTATATAAGATATTAAACGTATTAGATTTACAAATGTAGTTAATTTTGTCGTTAATACACGAGATTTCGACATTAATTAAAAAAAAACTACATAAATTAAATTTTCTCAGTTGAAAGACACGATTTACTTGAATATCAGTTATCTATTAACGACTACTTAAGTAACAACTATTTGAGAAAATTTAAAACCTTTTAAAATTAAAAATAAATATATTTTTATGACTTAATTATAATCGATTTCAATAAAAATCGATTAAACAACACCTTATTGCTCATCCCTTTTTGCTTACTTCATACAGCTTCGTGCTTTTTCGGAAATGCTCGGTTACGGTAATATGTCTCAGTTACACTTTAGTATTCGTGCCACTATCTCTGTCTTGAGCACTATCGGCTACAAAAGTTTTCATTTTTATTGTTGTTAATTTTTATTATTAGGTATTAGTAATTAGTGTTATAGTATTCAGTTTTATTCAGTTTTAATTGTTTTTTCTAGTGTTAGTATTAAGTATCGGCTACAAAAGTTTTCGTTTTTATTTTTGTTAATTTTTATTATAAGTATTAGTAATTAGTGTTATAGTATTCAGTTTTATTTAGTTTTAATTGTTTTTTCTAGTGTTAATGTTAAGTTTGTTTTATTTAGTTTTGTATCTTTTATTTAGTGTTAGTATTATGTGTGTTTTATTTAGTGTTAGTATTAAGTTTGTTTTATTTAGTTTTGTTTCTTTTATTTAGTGTTAGTAATAAGTGTGTTTTATTTACTGTTAGTATTAAGTGAGTTTTATTTAGTGTTAGTATTAAGTGTGTCTTATTTAGTGTTAGTATTAAGTTTGTTTTATTTGTTTTTGCAAGTGTCAGTTTGCACTTATATTATTCGCTAAATATGCCACCAAATTCTAAGCCGCCATCAGATATATTGATACTCACGTCGATCCATGGTGTAGGCCTACTGGGGATCCCGGCTCCCGCCATGTAAAATAATGGGAACGCATCGTACGACACAGTACCTCCGTGATGATGTGGAAAGCTGTGTTATTTATTATTTTAACTCATGTAAGTCGATAAGACCCTGAGTAGTTAAGTGTGTGTTAATTTCGTAATATCCATCTATACTAATATTATAAAGAGGTAAAGTTTATAACTTTGTTTCTATGTAGGGGGTAATCTTCGCAAATACTGATCCGATTATGAAAATTATTTCACTAATAGAAAGCTACACTATTCAAGAGTGACTATGCTATATTTTATTGTAATTGAACAAAAAATTCAATAAATAAGAAAAAGACAAATAAAAATAAAAATTGGTAATGACAGTTTTCTTAGTGAGTGTACATGCGCAAAAGTTCGCAGAGCCTATGTTCAGTCTCGCCAAGATACGTCACGCGTACTATACCAAATAATTTTTACCTACTAGATACTGTTACCGGTACCTCGAAATCTACCAAAAAAGTAGAAATCTACTAAATCTGGTCACGCTGTAACTGATTTCTCTATAAATTTGAATTTCTATAGAATTTGACAATGACATCGTCCCACGGCCCCCGTCCATCCCCCGTCCCACCTATCGTTTGACGTTTATTATCTTTTTGACAGTTCAAGAATCAAACCAAAGAGTATGGTAGTGTTCCAATTACAGAGCATCAGTGACGCACAATGCCAAATTCTTAAGCTGGCTTTACACGCTCGTTGCTAAGTTGTAGCAATTTATCGTAACGATGAGATTGTTACAATTTATTGTTGTGTGTAAACGGGAGATTGTAGCGATTTATTGGGATTGGAGTTGTGCTCTGCTCTTTCGATTTGTTGGAGCGATAAATCGTTCAATAAATTGCTATAATTTAACGTAGCGTGTAAAGCCCCCATTAATTGGAATGTTAATTTTTTCAGAATGCGCTAAATTAAATGTTAAAAAAAAATCATAGACTTAGCAACCTCATCAATGTATAAATAAAGTGATATCTATTTAAATAAATGAATCCCTATTTTCCTTGGTCATGGTCACGCCATCACGCCTGAGCGGCTGGACCAATTTGGCTAATTATTATTTTTTGTTTTTGTTATTGTCAGAAGAAATTAAGAAAATTGCGCGGAAAATTGGAAAATTTAAAAATACTTAACCTCCAGATAAAATTATTTCTAATCTAATCTTAGCGCTTTAGACAATAGAAAACTTATTTAATGTAATCATATGACGTTCGATATAGAACTGACAAAATATTAAACGATAAATATCTATACATATAATAAAATGGTAGAAAAGTCAAAACTGTACATTGAATATTTTTTTAAAAGAATACTTGGGGTGTGATCTACAATCGATACCGAAGCCAAAAATATAGTTTTTAGAATTTTTGTCTGTTTGTCTGTTTGTCTGTATGTATGTCCGGGATAAACTCAAAAAGTACTGCATGGATTTACTTCAAATTTGGCACGAATATTGTTAAGAAGTCGGGTAAGAACATAGGCTATATATTATCACGCTATCACCTACGAGGAACGAGCAGTGAACCTTTATTTCTTCAAATGTATGTCCGGGATAAACTCAAAAAGTACTGCATGGATTTACTTCAAATTTGGCATGAATATTATTAAGAAGTCGGGTCAGAACATAGGCTACATATTATCACGCTATCACCTACGGGGAACGAGCAGTGAACGCACGCAGACGACGTCGCGGGCAGCAGCTAGTGATAAATATAAACGTAATATATTTCTTGATTTTTACAGTAATTTGATATGTTTCAAGTTTTTAAATTTAACGCGTACAGAATAATAACGAATTTTTAAATGTAATGAATCAGTGAACTTTATAATTATACTCTGGTGAACAGCGTGAACACCGTCGCTGCTTAGTGCTTTGGCCCGCCGCGCGCCGTCCGCTGTTACCTGTTACTTTACAATTTTACATCGATGTTTAGTTGGTACAGGTTGTCAAGAGCACGTCAAGAGATGGCGCGATTCGTAACACCTACTATTATTTTCAGTGTATTTTATAATCAATTGCAATAAAATATAGCCATAAGCCTATGTCACTCCTGAATAGTGTAGCTTTCTGTTAGTAAAAGAATTTTATGATCGGATCAGCAGAGGCGGCTCTAGCCCTTGTGGCGCCTGTGTGCAACCAGTACCCTGGCGCCCTCTTGTACTTATAGTTACATTTTCAAATATACTATACTATACTATAAACTTCCGGCGATCTCAACTGGAATGGCCTCACTAGCGAAGCTCAATTCCAGTTGAAAATCATTTACTAGAACCCTGGCGGCATCAGGGGACATATTCGAGAGCTTACGTTGCTTGTCCAGTCGCAGAATGCACACATGATTCTCATGGTTGAGACGAAGCTCTCGAGTGACGTCGAGCCCCGAGTCCCCAACCACTTCGTGAACCGGCGTGACGAGGTCTCTCCCCGGGGATATCCATTTAGGAGTACGGCAGCCCTGGTGTGGAAGGACATTGTGCACGAGGAGTTGGCGCACTCGCCCTACGTTAGCATACGCACGGAAGGGGTTCGAGTGACTTAAGAACTGCATATTCTAAATCGCGCTTTTAAAGTTTTCAGAGATATGGAAAATATATATAAGAACTCGACAACAACCGTGGGGGCAGTAGCCCGCCAGACACACACTTCCGTCTTGTTGGAGGATCGAACTCAACACACTGTTCCCCGCACCTCCAAAGAAGAGCTAACCATGTATGCCACGTATAAACCACCTGGGCTGCCTTCCTGCAGCATGGGTGTCCAGACGCTGTTAACCTCGCAGGTGCCTTCACTAGTCGTGGGAGATCTAAACGCCAAGCACCTGGCGTGGGGCTCCCGCGTGATCAACCCGGCTGGGAGGTGTCTGCTCGAGGACAGTGAACGGCATGGCTACGGTATCTTGGGCCCAGGAGTATCTACGCACGTGCTCACAGCCGTTGGCCTACAACCGGATGCTCTGGACACACACAGCATCAACCAAGGTCGTGCTCAACCTCCAACGAAGTGTCATGGTACCCAGAAGATTAAGGTCGCGGGTTGACTGGAACCGCTTCATCTCGACGCTCGCGGGACTGGAGCTTACGGTTTCTGCCTCGAACGATGCCGACGTTGAGGTCGCAGCCAGAAGGATCACCGAGGCTATTAAGACGGCCCTTGATGGAGCTACCACCATCCAAGGCCTTCCATAAAGAAGCAGGGTCCTGCTGCCAAGCTCGCTTCCCGAGAAATTGCGCAGGAAAAGGCAGCTGCGTAACATACGCAAAACTAACTGGGCGCGGTCCAGTGCCCGAGGGTGAAGCGCGAGCTAAACCATCTTGCAGAGGAGGTATCGCGGGCGCTCGTGGCTCTCAATGAGTACGACTGGTAAGATACCATCGATCGAGTATCCGAGCACGATACGAATTTGTACAGACTCTGCAAGAAACTCAAGAGACAAGACCTGCCTGTCTACCCGCTCCTGGATAGAGCGGGTAACAGAAGATATTCCGCCAGAGATAGAGCAGAAATCCTGGCGGAATATATGGAGAAACAATTTTTTCAACGTCAACGTCGTCCGTCATCACGCGGCAGTCCACGAGACAGTGGAAATGTTTCTGTTGGACCCCATTCTGGAGCTCCAGGGAGGGGACTTCATCTCCCTGTCTGAGCTAAGGAAAACGGTTGCCCGCCTGCCCAATCGGAAGGTCCCGGGACCCGACGGCATATCCACTGCCGCGTTGATGCAGATTGCAGCTGCATATTGGATGTCTCGTAGCGCTCACGAAGGCATTCAATAGGATACTTCAAATTAGACACTTCCCCGTGATATGGAAGACCGGGAAAATCATCGTCCTACCCAAGTCGAAAAAGGACCGTCGACTCCTGAGAAGCTACCGGCCCATCACGCTACTCTCGCACATCGCCAAGCTGTTTGACTGACTGCTGCTGCGGAGACTCGCGCCCCATCTGCCCATGCGCTAAGAGCAGTTCGGCTTCTGCAGCTGCCACTCAACGTCGCGGCGAGAGCTCAGCCACTTGGCCAGTGAGCTCAAGAACCGGCACTGCACGGTCGGGGTCTTTCTCGAAATGAAGAAGGCCTTCGATCGTGTATGGCACGCCGGATTCCTGGCCAAGTTGATTGCTACGACAACACCGCCTGCGTATGTGCGAGTGGTGGCGTTGTTTCTGGAAGGCCATAAAGCATTCCAATACGAGTTAGCAATGATTGTCCACGTGTTTTCAAACGAATCAAAACAGGTGCCAGCCTTCGGTAGCGATGCGACACTACGCCAATATAATCTTTAATTATCTGTTTTAAGGCTGATTTCACGTTGAAACATAAGTTATTGTGTAGAGTATGTAAAGAAGCAACTTGTGGTGGCGCGCTTTGCATTACTACCGCGCGCCCGGCATCGGCCGTAACACGGGCGTAGGGTCTTTGAGAGCGCCGGTCCCGCGAGCGACGCATGTTTGGAGGTGTTGCATTAGAGGGCGCTCGGCGCCCCCTTAGACCCGGCGCCCGTGTGCGCCGCACACCCTGCACTATAGGTAAAGACGCCTCTGCGGATCAGTATTTTCCAAGATTACCCCCTGCAAACAAACAAAGTTATAAACTTTACCTCTTTATAATATTAGTATAGATACCAATTCGAATTCAATATTCGTTGAAAAGCCGTTTTCGACTAATTAAATTCTTTACTGAGTACAAAGATTTATCATTTGTATCCAAAATTGTTACATGTATTAAATTGCAGCATGTATTTTGCACAATATTATTGTACCAATGGACATGATAACTTTGATCTTTGTAGATGATAATCATGGATAATATACAATTGTAGAATTTGTAGAATAAATTTAGAGGAACATGGTTTTAAAGAACAATATCAAAATAATAAAAATGATAGAGATCGTAGAATACTATTATTCAGAGACTTGTTTCCAGATGCACAAGTTTCTTAAGCTCAAAATAAAATATCTATACTTTTCTATACCACTTGTAAATTGATTTGTAAAATTCAATTAAAATGATAAAGAATTAAAATTTATTAAATAAGTAATCTACTGTTTATTTAAATAAAAAACTTTAAAAAATGTTTTATTGGTTTTTGCATGTTAAAAACATAATAAACTTTTAAGTATTTACAATAAAATCTTAATCTAAAACTTAAAATAAAGTATTTGTTTTGGCATGTTAAAATAAACTTTTTAGGCACATACAACAAACTCTTAAACATTAATTTTTTTTAATTTAATGAATCTTCGCTGTCGGTACGATTTTTTTAACAGTTTTTCTAGAAGTTCACATTTAAATTTTTCTAGATTTAACCAGTCCTTGTGCTTCTTTTCATTCAACTTTAGTTTTTCACTCGCAATATCTTTTTTATATTACATTTCTGTTTCACGAACATATTGTTACGAGTACACAAAAAAGGAGCTTGCGCCATCTAGCAGGGAGCGGAGGAACCACGTTGTGTGCTGTACAAACCACTTTGTTACAAAGACAACGTGAAAACATCCACTCATTACTAGATGGCGCTAGAGGACTTATATAAGGTGAATGAACTACAGATCGAGTACACGCACGAACATTCTAGAACTGTCTGGGTGTAGGCTCGGCCCGGTATAAAAAGGCCGATTGAGGCCGAGCGGAGTCAGTTCAGTTTGAGCTAACGACGAAGCGACTTCGAAGTGAATACTAGTGATCAAGAAGTGATACCAGCGGAAACCTACGACATTGGCTACGACCTCGGACATTGTTAGTGCTTACTGTGTGTACCTAGTGATTAGTGTTTGTACTTAGTGCGAAGTGTTTGTACCTAGTGCTTGTGTCGGACCTAGTGCTAGTGAATAAAGTCTCTAAAAGAGTCAGAAGGTCTTTCTCTCCAAATCGTTCGAACCCTAACACGCAACAACTGGTGTCAGAAGTGGGATTTGGAGATGCCATTGACTCCGAGAGAGAACCCCAAGGAGGGGGTCAGGACCAGGGCACAACGAACTGCGGATGCCACTGGGGGCCAAGCTCCGCCCACTGTGGGCCAAGCCCCGCCCACTGGCCCCGCCTACCAGGCCACGCCCACTGGCCACGCCCCTCAGGCCACGCCCACTGGCCCCGCCCACCAGGCCCCGCCCACTGACCACGCCCCTCAGGCTGCGCCCACTTTGACTCAAGCCCCGCCTACTGGCTCCGCCCACCTTGCCACGCCCACCGGACAGGACACGCCCCCCAGCGGCACCGTAGCTTCTACAGACCCTCAAGTGGCACTTCAATTAGGAAGTTTAATTGAAATAATTCAGGCAATGAAGGAATCACAAGAACGCAAGTTCGAATCACAAGAACGCAAGTTCAGCGCTTTGCAAGAATCACAAGAACGCGAGCTCAGCGCTTTGCAAGAATCACAAGAACGCAAGTTTAGCGCTTTGCAAGAATCACAGGAAAAAGCGCTTTGGGCTATAAAAGATGTTAGTGACACGGTGGGTAAGCTCCGAAAAGATTTCGACGAAGTGCAAGAACGAGTTAGCGGGTTAGGATTGGATGTCGAAAATGTGAAAACCGTCCTCGCTGAACTACAGAAGAGAGTAGCGCGCCTTGAAACCACGGGAGTTGCGATGTCTAGTGGAACTACCGGAGTTGCGCAAGGACCAAGGGTGAAAGTGCCGCCATACGACGGCACTACTTCGTGGAACGCCTTTCGTCAGCAATTCCAGACTGTTGCTACTGCCAACGGATGGACGGAAGAACAATGCCTGACCGCGCTCACTGTTGCACTCAGAGGGCAAGCTTTGTCTGTTTTGGAAGCACTGCCACATACAGGACATGGGTTCCAAGACCTGATAGAGGCACTTGAATCCAGATACGGGGAACGACACCTGGAGCATGTGTTCCGTGCCCAACTGCGTGACAGAGTCCAACGCTCAGGAGAAGGACTACAACAATGGGCGTTGGAAATTGAAAAACTCGTCAGGAAGGCACACCCAGGAGCCGACACCAAGATGGTGGATACGAATATTGTTCAAGCATTTGTGGACGGAATCAAAGACCTGGAAGTGAGAGCTGCAGTGAGGCTTCGTCACCATACCACGCTAAAGGAAGCATTGGCGCATGCTTTGGAGGTCGAGGCTGTTCGCCATGACATAAGGCAGACCCATGAGATCCGTGAGGTCTCTGAGGTAGTCAAGGTGGTTAAGGCTCCTACGAAGAGAAGTTATGGAAGAGAAGTTATGGAGTCATGTGCTACAAGTGTGGCGAGAGGGGCCATCTTCAGCTCAACTGCCCGTCGAAGGAGGTTAAGGCTCCTACGAAGAAACGTTCTGGAGTCATGTGCTACAAGTGCGGTGAGAGGGGTCATCTTCAGCTCAATTGCCCGCAGAGGAAGACCCAGAGGGCAAGGATGAAAAGGATCGAGGAACAAATAGAGGAGCTGAAAAAGCAAAGGGTTTCGTTCCCTGCCCGGGATCAAGGGAAACGAATAAAAGCTAGAACTAAGAGACGAGTTCTGGCTGACGCGGTGGAAACCCTGAAAACTGTTATCCTCCAGGCATGCAGCGGGAATAGTCTTACGACACAAGGGACTATTAACGACCGGAAATCGAACACAAGAGGCTTCGAGGAAGGGTCACTAGTGTGGCTGCATAACCCAACCCGCCGGAAAGGGAAATCTCCAAAGTTGCAGACCAAGTGGGACGGTCCATACAAAGTGGTTACCCGAATGAATGATGTGACTTATAGAATTCAAAAGCAACCAAGAGGGACATTCAAAGTGGTACACATAGACCGTCTGGCGCGTTACCATGGCAGTAACACTGATGCTCGGGACGAGCATCTCTAAGAGGGGAGTAGTGTTACGAGTACACAAAAAAGGAGCTTGCGCCATCTAGCGGGGAGCGGAGAAACCACGTTGTGTGCTGTACAAACCACTTTGTTACAAAGACAACGTGAAAACATCCACTCATTACTAGATGGCGCTAGAGGACTTATATAAGGTGAATGAACTACAGATCGAGTACACGCACGAACATTCTAGAACTGTCTGGGTGTAGGCTCGGCCCGGTATAAAAAGGCCGATTGAGGCCGAGCGGAGTCAGTTCAGTTTGAGCTAACGACGAAGCGACTTCGAAGTGAATACTAGTGATCAAGAAGTGATACCAGCGGAAACCTACGACATTGGCTACGACCTCGGACATTGTTAGTGCTTACTGTGTGTACCTAGTGATTAGTGTTTGTACTTAGTGCGAAGTGTTTGTACCTAGTGCTTGTGTCGGACCTAGTGCTAGTGAATAAAGTCTCTAAAAGAGTCAGAAGGTCTTTCTCTCCAAATCGTTCGAACCCTAACACGCAACAATATCGATTCCATTTTTTTAACTCCATTTCTTTCTCTTTCATTTCTAAATATTTAGTCATGTTTTCATCTCTAGCCTTGTGGTTTTCTTGAATGTTTTGTAAAAGTACCATACTTTGAATGCGTTGCTGGTTTCTTGCAGTTTTTTTAACGTATGCAATTGCAGTTGTTTTGAATTTTTTACTCTTACTAATGTTTTTTGATCTGGGTTATGTCATGCTTCCTTTTTTTCCATCTGTAGAAAGTATCAAAGAAGAAAATGCATGTGAAGTGGAAACATTTTTCTCTTTATGAAAAATTTGTTCTAATTGCTCAAATATTCAAATGTCATATGAGCTCTTCTACTCTCATTGTTGTTGTCCTTATATTTTTATTGCTTAAGCGATTAAATTTTCATTTAACCTGATCTGCTGTTACCTGTAAAACCATAAATTAATCCTTATAATGAAGAGTTCTAATCAACACACTATTAATAGTTTAATACACCGTCAGCATTACTGACATTAAGTATTTTTACCTGCGTACATAAATCTTTTAAGCCTTCTGATGTTTTCTTCCACAAGCGATTTATTGTACATTTGCTTCATATAAACTAAGCATTGCCATTGTGGCTTTCTTTGTCCACACAGCATCAGAAAAATTAGAAACATAACAGACAATTATAATTTAATTAAAACTTCAAAATTTAATCTGCAGTCTATAAACTATACATTTAAAAATTAATGAAATTATTATTTCTCAGGATTACTCTCTGTTTTAAAATCTGCAGAATGAATTTTTAAGTGTTCATCAATTTCAATATTTGCAGTGTAACCTAAAATAATTATACAAATAAAACACTTAGTTCTAATCTTTTAACTTCTTGCTAAGAAGATTGAACTTTTTAAACATTGAAAAATTATTTAAATTATAAAAAAATATTTATCTTGTAACTGTTTGAAATAATTGTAATATATTAGATAGTAATGTAACATTTTATACCTACATTGTAAGACGTTAAATTTTATTTAACTATGAACTATTTGTACCTGATAATTAAGAATCATGAACTTCAGGCTCTTCGTACTTAGTTAAACACTTGCTGATTGCTCTTCGTGGTTTTCTTTATTTTCATTTTCGTAAATATGAACAAATAAGATTGTCGTCTTCATTTTGATAACATTTATATGACATTTATGATTGCCTGCTTCATTCAATGTGATTCAATGGTTCGATCAGTCATTATAAAAAAAGGTTTCGTTAAGTTTTGAATTCTAAACTGAAATAATTGTAATCACATTTTAAATATGGAATACAAAAAAAATATAGGCAATGTTTGTAACTTCATCCATACTTATATATTTTTTATTATATACTTTATTGCACTAAAAAAAAGAATATACAGAAAATTACACATAATTATATGACATATAGTTGATGGCTGGCTAAGGTGGACTTATCCCACAGACTTATCCCTATTGTGCTCTGTGCTTATCCCTAGAAGAGATCTCTTCCAGTCAAGGGCGGATCCAGCTTTGGCGCCAGGGGGGGGTCACAGTCATGGTCAAGGCGCCAGGGGGGGGGGTCACAAAGTCGTGGTCAAGTAAAAGGAAGTTATAATTTAAATTTTATAATGATAGATACAGATAAAAGTAGGTATTTTATTAATCTGTGTAGGTAATGTACTTAAAAATGCCTATATTGTGACAAAAATCTTGTTTAACCATTTTAATTAGCGGTCCACCTAGGTCCTGGACACAGCCCAGGGGGGGGTCATGACCCCCGTGACCCCCCCCCCTGGATCCGCCAGTGCTTCCAGTCAACCTGCAACCAATGGTCATGAGAGAGAGTGTCATATTATCATATAGCGGGGACACAGTGCAAGAAATAACAACGTAAAGAATAGTTAAATAACTGTAAAATATTACAATTTTTTGTCACAGTCTGAATTAACTTTTTATAATTTCCAAAAAATTACGAAGAAAAATATTTTTCAACAATTCAACATTACTAACGATATAGGTAGTTGTTAATCTTAATAAAAAAATTCGATCAAGGGATTCGAGGAAGGAATCAAAAATTTAGACCAATTTAAAGAATAAACACTAAATTAATGTTAATTTTCTGCTACTGAGTTGGTATAGATTGTAATTTGTATCGTTGTACGCATCACGCAAAAGCAGTTCTTTTTATTGTGCTCAATTGAGCGAAGCTTTGCTGTAGTCGAAACATTCAATGTTGAGCATTAAACCGCATAATGCGCTTAAATCCTGTAATAGGAAAACTAGAAACTTGAATGTGTTCGATTGAGCGAAGCATTGCTGTAGTTGAAACATTCAACATTGAGCATTACGCCTTAAAATGCGCTTTGGTGCTGCAATTGGAAAACACAGTATATAACCACTACGTTTTAAATCAAACTGTTCATATGAAGACTAGGATGAAGGATACTATATCCTTCATCTATGTATGAAGATTATGAAGTTCATACAGCATACTAATGCATATACTATGTATGTACTATGTAGCTTGTAGGTATTTTTAAGTATAATGTTTTTATTTATTTCTAATTTACTATTGATTATCGATATAACTGTTCGAGTTACGCTGACGCTAACATCACCCGTTAAAAAAGCTAAACTACGACCTCCGTATAGTTAGCAGGTAAAATGATCATATTTTCTTGATTATAATTACAGAAATCACTAGGGCACAGATCAGGCAACTTTAGGTTATCATTTTTTTACTTTAGGCAACAATAACCTCTGGTATACCGGACTGGTGTTGGCTCTCTGGGCTCTCTGGCGCACACGCACTGCATGACTGCACCAAAGATAAAGAATATATTACTCTCTACCGCACTGCACGCACACCTCGTCGTGAAGAGAATCTCGGCTCGAAGTCGAATGCAAAACAAATTTTAGGTTTGGATTTGGATGTCCGCCTATTATGCCGCTCCGTTATATTGGAAAAGTACCGGGATTTTCCCAGCGAACTGACACACAGGTTAATCAAACTAAGGATTTTCCAACGGTTGATACAGGGAAACGGTTGTTAAGGGACCTGTTTGAATTTGATAATAAGTACAAAAAGAAACCAGATTCACCTATGCTCAAATTGGCGATTGCTAAGGCTTTTGATGCATTTAAGCTAACTCAGCCTGTACCTATGCTCCATTTGAATGACTTGTTTCGTAGGACTGATTTGGATATTTGGAATGAGTCGCCTGGACGCCCTTGGTGCGATTGCGGATATAAAACGAAGGGTGATATTCGTCGTGACCCTGAAGCTGTAAGAAGGGTCAGATACTTTTGGCACCTAATCAAGGGCGGTGATGAACTCCACCCACCAGATTGTCTTGCGTATGTTCGCTCGCACGTATGTGATATTGGAGAGTCAAAAGTACATGCTGTGTGGAGCTATCCAGCAACAATAACATTTGGGGAGGCTATGTTTTGTGTTCCATTGATTGAAGCGTATAAAGAGAGAGATAACCCATTTGCTTATGGGCTTAAAACAGCACTTGGTGGCATGGAGAAGATAAATGACAGATTCACCTCATTTAAGAAAGTTATTAGTCTGGATTTTAAAAAGTTTGATAAAACAGTTCCAGTTTGGCTCATTGATACAGCTTTCAAGATACTTATGTATAATGTTGATTTTGTTAATTATCGTGACCATGGAGTTGCAGACGCTAGAAATTTAATGCATGTCTGGGATTACCTTAGAAATTATTTCATTAATACAACAATTCGCACTGCTAACGGATGTAGATTCCGGAAAGATTCAGGTATAGCGAGTGGTAGCTACTTTACACAGTTGATTGGATCAGTATGTACTTACATCCTCTGCCAGTGGATGTGTCTAGAGCAGAATTGTGAGTTTGCCCTGGATATAATTGTACAAGGTGATGATTCACTAATGGCAATTAATAAAGATATGTCACTTAATGAATGCGATAAGTTAATGCAATCAATTGGTATGAAAATAAATATTGAAAAGTCTCAGGTAACTTATGAACTGCAGACTATGAGATTTCTTAGATAATATAGGATTGGCAATGGTTGCCATAGTAAAGACCAACATAGTGAGATAGAGTTATCCTCATAGTAAAGTGCCTTAATCTTACAAAAGTTGTGCAATTAAGAAGAATAAACAAAGTTTAGAAACTAAATTGTTTTTCTATGGAGTCAGGCTTTCAGACAATATAACATAAGAACAGTACAGCTAGACGCTAGATGTACACAAATGGGAAACTACATTAAAATAAATAGGAATACAAAACAGTAAAGTAAAAGTTTGAGAAATATTGGGTTCTTTGTTTATACTTTTGTCTTAAGCCCATGAAAATATTTCTCTAAAAAAACTATAAAAAATTTCAACTAAGTACACTATGAATAATAATTCTGAAATTTTTATTTTCTCTTAGAAACTCTGAAAAAGTATTATTGGGTCAAAGAAACGTTTTATATGGTTCAATAAGTCATGAGTATTTGGAAGATTTGGGACTCTGCCAGAAGTTGTTTAGAATTTATTTAACTTTTTGTAGAATCGTTGTGTGGCTATGAACAGTTATGCAGAGATTTTCTGAATTATTAAAATTTTTCCTGATAAATTTAAGTGGCTGTTAAGAGTTAGGTAAGAGATTTTTTTTTGTTAATAAATTTTCTTTTTATAATTCTATCTTTTATTAGAAATCTTTAGTAAAAGGCGAAAAATTTATGCGTTTTGAAGGGAAACCCTCTGGTTTCTCTTAATATATTTTGCACACTTCTAACCGCTGCTACTGTATCGTGTCCTGTGCCCAAAGGTTATCTGGAAGAAATCGCTCTTTAGCGATAAGATCGCCTTGTACATCTTGTATTGCATCTTTTTTATTATGTGTCTGTATTTCGTACATGGGACGTTCTTCTTTTTTATCGACAATGACTTGTCTCCTCCGTAAAAAAGTAAATATATTGCTCCTAAATACCAAATTTCTTATATTTTTTTTATAAAAATAAACTTGATAAGGCAATAATTATAATATCTTCAAAAGAAGATTTTAATTAATCATATTTTTTACAAAATTAGTGTGACATAGTATACGAAAAGCATAACGGAGGTGTTTTACATACAAATAAAGTATGTCCCTCTATGAGCACTGATGTAAACAAACTGCTGTCGTGAAAAAAAATCACATTGAAAGTTTCTATCCAAAAATATTTACTGAACTACTTAACCTTTGTTATTAAATTAATAAGAAGAAATAATTTTTAATGTTACTATTATTAAATAAAAAAAATATTTTATTGGCTGTCTCCCGACGTACATGATTTTTGTTGCTACCTTCTGTCATTCATTTTATGGTACAAAATAATGTGCGTTAACGATTTTGATCTTGGTCTCTAAACAAGAGAATAATCCCTCTCCACCCCGGATCCGCGCTATGCGTCCCTCCGCCCTGGCATTACCAGTCAGTCGCTCGAAAGCAGTAAAAGGAGGTGCGAGTGTTTATTTAGCGATCGCTCTCACGTAAGTTACTACTTCCAAATGTTATTGTAATTTATGTGATTTGATGCTATTTTATTGATTTCTGATAAATATTTCACATATGACCAATTTTCTGCGTAAATTATAATTAGGAACATTCTGAACATCTCGAACACTACTATTTTACACGTCTGTCACGAAGCACCTCTGTCCCAAAAATGTGACAAGGTGTTAGACCTCGTGACGGAGTGGTCATTTTTGTATGGAGCTTAGAGCCTTAGTTAATTTTAATAATAGATGATTGTTACTTTTCTTACGGTGGTTATTATATCGTCAATTATTTTGTTAATTTAAAGTGTTACCATCAGATAAATTGAAAAATTGCATTATCTACGGCTGAAAAACAGGATGGTGTCGTGAAACAAAGAAACAACCCTGAAATCAACACAAAATTAAAGAGTAGAGTAAGTGAAAAGATATTGCAAGACTAAATTAATATATCTACCGAAGAATGGTTATCGTTTTCTAAAATTAAACATTGTTATAAGGTTAACTTCGTTCGGCGGGTAAACATTATTTACCACTCTGTAGCTTCGTATACAACTCTGTCACAATTGTCCACCTTATAATTTAATTTCAAAGTAATGCATGAACCACTCCACTGGCAAAATTTACAAAAATAACGTTTTCTTGTATTACATGCTAAACAATAAAGGTATTCACTAGATTTTCAAGCTATTTTATTGGGTGACTTTCATAATATTAAACAGTTTTTTGTCTTAAGAAGCAAAAATGTGACAGAGTGGTATTGGATATATATTTTTTAATGTTTATTTTAATAATTCCGTCCAATGGAGCTAGATACAAATAAATGTTTATATTCTTGATAAAAAAAGTAATAAGAAACTGAAGATCTGATTTTAAATGAGAAATTAAAAAAATAAACATTTTTGTGACTGAGGTGTTATTTTTTGATACCATTCCTACGAAATTTGAAATAAAACAAAAATTACAAATAATACTTCGATGCATTATATATTTTTGAAATCTAGAATAACGAGGCAATGATCTAAATCACATTTTACTAAACAAATCCCATGTTTATTTTTTTTTTTTAAATATAAAAATTTGCCGGTCTGATATCGATAAAAAAGAAGAACGTCCCACATGAAGAATAAATAAATAAATATGTACCTATAAAATAAAAATAGTCAATAATTTTCTGCATAGATTTCGTTTCTGGAACAGCGTCGTGTCGTTTAAATCTCAAGTGTTGAACGGGGTAAATAAAATTTAGTATTTGCTAATTTTGATATAGAACGTTTAGTCATAAAAAGCAGAATCTTCGAGCACGTTCACGCACGAGCCGGTGATAATATTAATTTACTTACTACCTACGTATAATTCGCGTCATGTAAAAAGAACGCTCAAAGAAACTGGAGGGAGTATGTTTGGGCATGGGTCGCATCGCGCACGAAAGTACTAGGCCTATTGTTTTATTTTTGAATTAGTTATTAGTAGGTACATTAAAAATATATATAGGTAGAATATCATTAATTAGAATTAAAAACGTGTTTGATTCAGTGTAGAATGTTTAATCTAATTACTGCATTATTATCAGCCCCTCTCTTCATAAAACAATATACGTTATAATTTTATAAATAACCCTGGTGGAAAAATCTCATAGAATATCATAGGAAAAACAAAATATTCTATGAGATTTTATGAGTTACTTGTATTCCTATGAGCCTGAAAAAAATTTGATCATAAACATTCTATGATATTTTATGAGTATTTCACCAACTCATAGATTCTCATAAAAATGTTACTTCTTGTCGCTATGAGATTTTATGAGTAATTTCAACATTAGACGAACAATGAGTAATACTTATGAGATTTTATGAGAATTTTGAGATTAACATTTCTATGAGATTTTATGAGGAAAATTGAAAGAAAAGTAGCTCATAAGAAGTTATAGACAATTTATAAAGAAGTTATGAGCAGTATTGCATTGAAATTCTTATGAGTTTCTATGAGTAATTTCGACGACAAATACACATATAAAATACCATAGAATATCTATATTTTATGAGAATTTCGAGATTAACATTTCTATGCGATTTTATGAGGAAAATTGAAAGAACAGTAGCTCATAAGAAGTTATAGAGAACTTATGACGTAGTTATGAACAGTATTGCAATTGAAATTCCTATGAGTATTTATGAGTATTTCCCCGGTCCAATACACATATAAAATACCATAGAATATCTATATTTTATGAGAATTTCGAGATTAACATTTCTATGCGATTTTATGAGGAAAATATCAATATAAAATCCCACAAAATATCATTATTAACCGACTTCAAAAAAGGAGGAGGCTACTCAATTCGACCGTATATACATATACTTTTTTTATCCGACTTCAAATGAGGAGGTTTCTCAATTCGACCGTATATAATATATTTTTATTTTTTTATTTTTTATGTATGTTCGGGGATAACTTCGTCATTTATGAACCGATTTTGATTATTCTTTTTTTTTGTTGGAAAGGAGATATCCCAATTTTATATACAATCAATATACAATCCATCCTAAAATAAATCTTATTTTGTAAATAAATATGGCGTAATGGGTAACCATAGACTACTATAGTGCTGTAATATATGTTGATACATGTCGATGTCGGTAAATTATTTAGAGATAGCTTGACATGATAATTTCGTGATTTTTGTATTTTAATGTTTTAAATAATCTGATAAAGTTGACGATATTACAAAAGTGAGTTATTTCATATAAAGTGGCTAATGAAAGAAGGCACACTAAAATATTTTTTTATTTGTCATGTTCGTTTCAAATTAGATTTCTGAAAGTACTTTTCGGTATTTGAGGTTTCTCTGTGTTTTGATAAATTTTACCCTTGAGTTGTGACAGCCTTTTCATGCATCGCCATTTCGTTCGTGTTGCAAATAATATCTACAGTCCGGCCGTTCAAAGAATGCGTTTCTGACACCTGTCAAATCGTCATGACTAATGATGTACAATAAATAACATTAACATTAATAATATTTAGTAACGTTATTTATTGCATTCATTATGCATATTTATTCAATTTAATTTATATGTTGTTATTGTTTATAGGAATTATAATATTCAATAAATATTCAGAATGTAAATAAATTTTTAATGAATCAGTTAATTGAATTGAATCGTAATTTCTGAATTAACGAAGGGAAAAAAGTTTTATTCATTGGAAAATGTATATTATGAAATACATAATTTTAAGCATTAAACAATGAAGACTATGTCATACCGGGTGTATTTGGAACGCTTGAAAAGATTTAAACCTAATAATATACTATTCATATATATATTTAAATATATAAAAGAAAGTCGTGAAATCGTGCTACAGTAGAATCAATAATTCAGTAGACTAAAATACTGCTAGCAGTTGACAGTTGACAGTGAGACTGCTGACAGTTGCTAATGTCACTTTGTAAAAAATCGTTGTGTTTGTGTTTATTGTTAAGTTTTGTTTTGTGTTTTGTTATTCTGTTTTGTTTGTACTGTTTTGTTATCAATACGAAAGATATGGATGGTCCAAGTAATAAACACAAACACAAATATTATTTTACAAAGTGACATTAGCAACTGTCATTTTAGTCTACTGAATTATTGATTCTACTTTAGTTACACTATTTATAACTCAAGATCGGCTGAACCGATTTGGCTGAAAATTGGTAGGGAGGTAGCTTAGAACCAGGAAACGGACATAGGATACTTTTATTTTTTTGTATCAAATTTTGTAAGCATCTGTAATTTGGTCCAACTTGGGAGATGGGGTAGTTTTTATCTCATTTAGATCCTGTAGGTAGCGCTGCTATCGTTATGTAACTCCGAAACTACTGAACCAATTTGTATCGAATTTTGTAAGCATCTGTAATTTGGTCCAACTTGGGAGACAGGGTAGTTTTTATCTCAATTTGACCCGGTAGGTGGCGCTGCTATCGGTATGTAAGCAATCAAATTTGGTAGCTGTTTTTTCCGGCAGGACAACGGGCGCCGAGTCCACTAGTACTATATAATACATATAACCATTTATCTCAGAAACATTTTTTAATAACATTTTAGTACTTATGTATTTTGCGAACTCTCGTTGACCGCGAGAGGCGCGACTAGTGCGTGCGAGAGTACGTTGACCTCGCGCCGGTTAGCTGATGGCGCGCATGAACTTGTGGTATTCAATGACATTGCCGATTTTTTCAAAACACGATTATTCTGAAGCATTATATTCAAATTTCTGTTTCATTATTTTTCCCAAACCGGATTATACCAAAAAAAGTTTTGAAGAGGCAAGAAAAAATTTCTTTTCGCGTTTTTTTTTTACTTGTATCATGTCATGTCATGCCAACGCTATCATACCTCTTCGTTTTTTCAAGCGTTCCAAATACACCCGGTATAGTATATCATTTTTTACCAGAAATATAAAGTAGTAAGTAATTTTATTTTCAATGTTTTTTTTTAAATTCATCTGACTGATATTATGACACTAGTTTTTTTAAGTTTTGTTTGAGCGTACCTTTATTAAATCATTAACTTTATTAAATACTAAGTACATTATGTATTATAAAATATATAACAATCGAATGCTGTTCGTTAGTCTCGCTAAAACTCGAGAATGGCTGGGCCGATTTGGATAATTTTGATCTTGAAATGTTTGTGGAAGTTCAGGGAAGGTTTAAACGGTGAGAAACATAAATAATATGTAACGGAAAATACTAAAAACGACGATTTAATTTTCCAATACAAAATGTTCCTAGCGGGGAAATTTGATGTCTTTTATCAAAAACTTTTTTAAATAATTAACGCCCAACGAAGTGGGCACGGGTCGGCTAGTATATTATAAAACTAGATTCTGCGCGCGACTTCGTCGGCGTGGACTCCGCTCCTATTGGTCTTAGCGTGATGCCACATAGCCTCTAGCCTTCCTCGATAAATGGGCTATCTAACACTGAAAGAATTTTTCAAATCGGCCAAGTAGTTCCAGAGATTACCGCGTTCAAACCAACAAACAAACCAACAAACAAACAAACAAACAACCAAACAAACTCTTCAGCTTTATATATTAGTATATATTATAAAACTAGCTTCTGCGCGCGACTTAGTCGGCGTGGAATCCGCTCCTATTGGTCTTAGCGTGATGACACATAGCCTATAGCCTTCCTCGATAAACGGGCTATCTAACACTGAAAGAATTTTTCAAACCGGCCCAGTAGTTCCAGAGATTACCGCGTTCAAACAAACAAACAAACAAACAAACAAACAAACAAACAACCAAACAAACAAACAAACTCTTCAGCTTTATATATTAGTATAGATTAGTATAGATTATAACGTTTTATTTTATATTATACAGACAGATTATTATAATTATTAAGATTAAAAAAACATTCGATTACAATTGCCTCGTCATTTTGTCACATCACTACAAAAACAAATAGTTGACATAACCATAATGACACAACTCTCTAGTTAAAAGTGTATAATCTATGGACACAACCTTGAAGCAGCGCCGTTTGACGTGGTTTAACTTTTAAAAGCTATTGTTTTTATATTTGTTAATTAAGTACCTAATTGTAATAATTTTAGCCCAAAATTGGTAGGTACATTTATTGTAAGTTGGCATAATTATTCGAATTTTAATGTTATCGCTCGTTAATAAGGTAAGGTGGTAACGTTTTATAGGTGTAATAACTAATTATAAATTATTTTTAGTTTAAGTATAATAATTTTAGTCCTATTCATCAGTTTTCAGAAGTAATGAGAATGTATAACGATTCTATGATATTGAGTACCTATGTAGGTAAAAAAGTTAATAAAGTTTTAACTTTATAACCTATAAGAACTATTTACTTAGTAGGTAGCATTCAAAATATTTTTTGTCATGGTTTTATTTATGTTTATTTACATAATTATCAAATTAAGAAACAATATGTACAAATTCACAATTATAAGTAGGAAAAGAAAACCACTAAGGTTTGTACAATACACATGTAAGGTTTGTACATTTTACATTTCATAATGATAAAAAAGTAGTATTAATGGTAAAAATAGTATTTAAAAAATAAAACAATCACAGTTACATTTTCATTTGGTACATCCATTTTTAAACAATGTATTTTAATAATATTTATTTTTTCTCAGTGTTGTCAAAAGATAAAAATAATAATTAATATTATTGCTTTTGATACATTCAACCAAATGTGATGGTAGTATATTTATTAAGGGACTATGTAAGTCATTGTTCTCTCACCATACACGTTGTTGGCAAGAGCTGTGTTTAAGTGGTTTCTCCCTACAACCCGTGTAAATGTAGGGTGTTGAATACGTTGCCTAAACTTACTACTCCAGAAATTTTCTTTTAGAACAGTATACTCAAACTTTTTATGTACTGGTATAATACTTTGCAATGATTAAAAAGTGCAATTTTGTCATTATGAAATTCAGTCCTAATATTTGATGAAACAATGTTTTTTAATATCTTAATTGTAATTTGTATATTTTGTTTAGGTAACTTTTGTAGGTACGACCACAACTACTGAGGCCATATTGGATATACGAATCTGCCAGAGCATAATAAAGTAACAATCTAATTTTTAAAGGGATTCTTTTTTTTTTAAATCATTATGTTAACTAAAAATTTTCTTAATTTGGCACATACTCGATCTATTTGTGATCTCCATGAAAAGTTGTTGTCTATTACCAGACCTAAGTAAATCCGTGAATTAACAACTTCAATAGCTGAGCAAGCACAGTTATTTTTATCTTTGACATGTAAACTGTTGTGGTTGTGAGCAATCAATTTTGTTGTGAGAGTGTCGCTGATGTGATGATTTTATAATTAAAAGTTTACTTTTGTTTGTATTAATTAAAATTCCTACATCATGGCACCACTGTATCAATATGTCGAAGTGCTTCTGAGGAATATTATATATTAGTATTCGTTATATATTATTTTTCATTTACTAATATTGAAATTACCTATATTCTCTTAAAAAGAAAAATTGAAAACTTTTGCTGTTGTCATTTTCCATACAGCTTAGACACATATTATTTTTTTTTTTTTTACAGCTTTAGATTTATTTATATAAACAACAAATTTAAAATTGGTTCTGTCAAAATTAAAAATGAAAAAGTTATTCTTTAGCATAAAAATTGTACCCTACAGTTTAAAATTACTTATTTATTTATTGTTCAAACATATAAATTAATAAAAAAAAGTCAGTGCTAAATCGCTTTTATATAAACAATTTAATTTGCAATAACAAATGTTGAGATCAATAATTGAGATAAAAACTACCCTATCTCCCAAGTTGGACCAAATTACAGATGCTTACAAAATTTTATAAAAATTGATTTAGTAGTTTCAGAGTTTATCGCTAACATACATCGTGACACGAAATTTTTATATATACATAATTATATAGATAGATATGTATATATATTTATACAAGGTAACTTTTTCATCAATATCCACTTTTTAACATCGTTCATCTGGATTGAAAATTAATAGCTCATCAATACAACATCATTTCTAAATCTCCGATTGATTCTTTACGATTTTTTTTCCACATTAATCGCTTGAGCCTGTGTTGTCCTACTGCTGGGTATAGACTTCTTTCCCCATGTTGGATAAGGATCAGAGCTGCTCTCCGAGGCACGGTGGGGAGACCCACAAGGACTGCACAAAGGATCAGAGCTGCTCTCCGAGGCACGGTGGGGAGACCCACAAGGACTGCACAAAGGATCAGAGCTGCTCTCCGAGGCACGGTGGGGAGACCCACAAGGACTGCACAAACACCCTGCCACGGCAAACATTTGTATGGCCAATACAAATGTTGGATAGCCTACAACACATGAGGCATCGATTTTTGGGGTTGGGGAACTGTCGAACTGTACCACTTCCACCCCCAGCACTGCACATATATATATAGAAATCCGAAAAAATAACCAAAACCGAGTCTATCTATGCTCAGTTCTGGGGCTGGGAGTGGTACCAGAGGGTAACCCACCCACCCCCTCCCAAAACCCCATAAATCGATGCCCAGTGCTGGGGGTGGAAGTGGTACCAGAGGGTAACCCACCCACCCCCTATCCTCCCCCAAAACCCCATAATTAGATGCCCAGTGCTGGGGGTGGGAGTGCTACCCCTTCCCCCTCCCAAAACCACCATAAATCGATGCCCAGTGCTGGAGATGGGAGTGGTACCCCTTCCCCCTCCCAAAACCCCAAAAATCTTGCCCAGTGCTGGGGTTGGGAGTGGTACCAGAGGGTAACCCACCCACCCCCTATCCTCCCCCAAAACCTCATAATTAGATGCCCAGGGCTGGGGGTGGGAGTGGTACCCCTTCCACCTCCCAAAACCCCAGAAATCTATGTCCAGTGCTGGGGTTGGGAGTGGTACCAGAGGGTAACCCACCCACCTCCCTCCTTTCCTCCCCCCAAAATCCCATAATTAGATGCCCAGTGGCGGGAGTCCCCTTCCCCTCTCCTCCCAAAACTCCATAAATCGATGCCCAGTGCTGGGGGTGGGAGTGGTACCCCTTCCCCCTCCCAAAACCCCAAAAATATACACCCAGTTCTGATGTTGGGAATGGTACCAGAGGGTAAAGCATCCACCCACCCCTCCTCCCCTCCCCCAAAACCCCATAAATCGATGCCCCATGTCCTATAGACTTACCCAAATGTTTGTCATGTGCGGGGATCGAACCCACAACCGCCAGCGCAACAGCCACAAACCAGTGCTATAACCGTTGCGCCAACGCGTCGTCCACGTTAAAACTCATAAAGTCTCATAAAATTTTTTAATCTAAACATGAGCTCATAGATTCTCATAACTTTTACATTAACATCCATTATGCTCATAAGATTGTAGATTTTTTACGTAAAAAGTTATGAGTTTCTATGAGATACTGAAGATGCTCATAAGAACTTAGAATCAAATGAATTGTGACCGCTATGAGTTTCTATGAGTAATTTCGACGACAAATACACATATAAAATCTCATAGAATATTTTCGTATTATTTTTTTATGAGATCCTATGAGATTTTTCCAGCAGGGAATTTTTCTCATTTCTCTAAGTAAAACCATTTCGTAATTTAAAACTTGTGTGCGATAGTATCGATAGTCGACGTCGAGCCAATAGCACACCCGGCAAGCATGCGGCGAGTGATGCACCCGCCCCGCTCCTACCTCATACCACCTGCTAGACCGATAAATCGCGTACTGTGCAGCTTGAAGGCCAGCGTTCTTTTTACATGACGCGAACTATAAATATCATATTGACGTTGCTTTATTGAAATATGCCACTTCTTCAGCAGTGCTGCTGCATACGTCACTTAAACTATAACGTCAAGAATAATTAAATATTATTTTAAATTATTTTATTAACATAAAAAGTGTATCCCGAGATTTGAAAATAAAACATTTGCTCTTTTATAACGATTTATTGTACAAAACAATAATACATTAAAATGTACAGGTATGTTTTAAATTTGGACTCAATTAGGTCCCAAACTCTGGATAATATTGTATATCCTTCCCTTACAGACACCATATTGCTCGTCGAGGCGTCAGCACTAATTAGAAATATCGGCTCTATATAAGCAAACTAGATAAAGAGATATAATATAACAATAAATAATAGCACGCTGTCAACTTAAGTACACATAGTCTATCGCACTGCTTCTGTCGACGGGCACCATGTAGTCTTCAAAAGAACAACGTAATAACAAATCGAATTAACCTCCTAAGTAAAGTTATGTATATACACATTATGAACATGTCCTCTCCGGGAGCCTACAGCGACACGAGCACGCCGGCAGCGTACTACGGACGAGAGCGGTGGAAGTAGCAGAGAGAAGCGGGTCAAACTATGAGTCGGTGGCGTTTACCACTTGTCAACGACCACCTCGTTCGCTGCAAAACAACGGTAGCGTTAGTGCGGTTCGCTACATCGTGGGCCGCGGTCCAAACTTACGAGGTCTTTACGCGGAGCTCACAACCGTGTCGGAGGTACGAGTGTGTAGTCAGTAGTCACTGCGGGATCACAACAAACAATGAGTGTTCATGGAATATGCGTGCGGTGCGCTGCGGCGGGCCCGGCGTCTACACCTTCCACATCGGCTTGGCTGCGGGCAGACAAACCGCGTTAGTGGCTAGTGCGCGTCTCGGTCGCACCGGCGCCGCGAACGAATAGTTTTGCAATATAAACCTGCGACGGAGCCGATTAGTAATTTTGTCGATAATAATTTTAAATTCTAATTTATTTCAATCGATGATGACCGTGACCGATCGTCACGTTCTTTCAAAATTTAAAATTTAGATATCTGATATAGAATGTAGCCAATAGCAATTTTGTGTTGAAGCTTGCAAAACTTTGTTTAGTATGTTAGCAGGAAAATAAAAACCAAAAACATGTTAGAGTGCATCAACGAGGAACACGTGACCTGCTGCCGTCATATACTCGTATGTGGACTAGAGTGCGAATTTTAGGACAATTAAATAAAATAAGAATGAGTAGGTCGAGGAACAGTTTAGGGCACTACAATTCATTGTAAGAAAAGAACAACAATTTCAATATTTTAATTAATGTAAAATGTGTATATTTTAGTTATCTGCAACATTTTAATACATAGTTATTTCATAAATAAAATATTCGGAAGAGGTAAGGGATTTACAACAAATTTTTGAGCATGCCCTCAATTGTGCAGTGTAGAATGTAATATGTTGTTGGTAACAAATTGCCTCGTTTATTAAATAATTTAACTTATTTAAGATTACCACAGATACCTGAAAATACATATATTATTAAATCGTAATGTAATTCATAAAAATAATTCACACAGTATTATTTAAAAAAAAACATGCAATGCACACATGCAGGACTTATTTTAACAATTTTATTATTAAAACACGAATGTCCAGAAACTAATATTTTCTATTACATAAATAATAATAAAAAAAAAAACATTGACAGACTTAGGATTTTCGTAAAGCTAAAACTATAACCCATTACTGAGATGAACTACAACCAAATCATAAGAAATGGTCACGATATTCTTAAATTTAATCTAAAAATTATCACCAAAACCAATCATGTAATTATTTATCGTTTACTATCTATTCGTAAATATTCTGACTATATTGCTTTACATATTATTTTCAAAAGATACCTAATATAATTATTTTGTAGGCATTCAATGCAAATCAGTTCACAGTGAGGCTTCAGTTTATAGTCGAGACTATCAACTAAAACTTTTTCTATTCATTTAGCGCATGAAGACACATTCATAAATTTGTTTATATTATATTATTAGTAGTTGCAAAAAATACGAAATAGTAGCTTAATGCTAACTGCAAACAGATCGAGTCTAAATTAAAATGCGTCAAGGTAGGATAAAGCCAACCACAGGTAAGAGGATAAAGGAAAGAACCCTCTTAACGAGAACAGTTGTCGAAAAAACGACGTCCTAACGATACACTTACAATAAATTACTCTAAGCTAACAATGCACATTACTATATAATGTAAGTTTTTATATAATATGTCTGCCGTCCGGGAGGACGAGGTACTGAGCAGTGTGCGAGTATACTACTATATATAAACTTATCGACGGAGCTCTTTACGAACAACTAATTTATACAAAATTTACCACTGAATGCAAATACACTATCTTATAACATAGTAAATTCTCGTAAAACAATAAAAAATTTGGTGTTTTGAAATTTTTGGTCGGAGTCGTCACAGCCGCCGACCTGTTATCGTCGATCGGATATCACGTATACAAAACTAAACGAACACAGTTCGAGACTCCGAGGGTTATATACTGTAGAATGAATTATTGTCTCGCACATGCAAAATGCAAACACACGAGCGTCTCCGCGCGGCCAGGCGAGCGACACACTGTTAGAGCTGTGGGAGCCGAGCTCATCGTCCGTGGGGGTCCACAGCTGGACCCGCGCCACCCGCGCTCCGGTGTCTCTGGGTCGGAGGGAGGGTGGTGCGGAGTCCGATGGGGGTATTAGGTGTGAATCAAACGGGGTGGCGAAACGTGGCCGGCTTATAGTGGTCCGTAGATGATGATGCCAAAGAACACGGCCCACATGAGCACGATCCACTGCATGCCGTTGAGCCAGTGCGCGAGGAGGGTTTTCCGCTCACCGTCGGAGATCTTGCGAGCGACGAACTTGAGGACCTCGTCCAGCAGCACGACGGGCACCGAGAACTTCATCACCGTCACCCACTCGTCCACCGACAGCGGCGTCACTTGGAACACGGCCTGCGGACAGAGCGGGGTGCCGGGATCGTTAGGACGGTCCGCTGGGGACTTCGACATGTAAGTGTCCAAAAAAAAAAAAATACAGTTTAGGACTATTGTTTCTATATTTTTTGCATTATTTATTTCTAAAAATATTTTTAATTTTTATGTTTCCAGCACATTTCTTGAACATTTTTTTTGGATCTGGCAACCACAAACCATACAACACACAAATAAATCTTATTCTTTGACATTTGACAGTGTGTAATGAGTCAAGTGACTTACCGAGAGGACCTCTACGTATAGAATGACGAAGTGAAGGGTGAAAGACAGTGCCATTGAGCCGACGAGCCACATGTTGGACCAGGGCGGCATGGTGACGAGCGACTGGTTCTCGGACAAGCTGTTCATAGCGTTGAGCATCTCGATGGTTACGAGTACGGAGAGGGCCATTGTCATAGGGTGAGGGTCAGTAAAGATTTTGCAGTCGACGCCCTGAAAATATATAAATATCCGAAATATAGCCTTTTGCGATAGCCTTTTCAAAATGAAACAACTGTCCAAAAATTAAATTTTAACTGCAGTAGATTTGGCTGTATGATGTAAGTTTTTTAAGGCACTGGACCTTTAAAATAAAATACAAATACATGACCATTACAGCACATAAGATTCATTAAATTTTCAACAAACAATTACCTTGAAATCTTCTTCATTGGTAATGCACTGTAAGTGATGTGTGAGTTGCCAGTAGGTCATCTGAGGTCCGTAGGGCGAGTACATGAACCACCAGGACGCGGCTCCGACTGTAGCCATACCGACGTAGCCACCGATAGCCATGTATCTGTTCATAAACAATTGCATTTATTAGAATAAAGAATTTTATTAAGTGACCTTTAATTGTAATAATAACACAGTCCAGCGCAATTGGACTAGTGGTTGAGATATTTAATAAAAAATCGACAAATTCAAATGCAGGAAGTGCTAGCTACAAATGATAACTTTGTGTGAAATTGTTGTATAGGCTGATATAGTAAAACATTGTTACATGAATGTTTTTGGAGAAATTTCACATTATGTGTTTATTTGCAAAGAGCAAAGCTTTCTTATTAAAAAGAATAAGACTGTTCTAGTAAATGTTCCACTTTGACAAGATATACAATTATACTTGTACTAACCTGAAGAATAGCCACCCAGAGATGAGACCCTCATCGGCTTTACGGGGTGGTTTGTCCATGATGTCCAAGTCAGGCGGGTTGAAACCAAGAGCGGTGGCGGGGAGACCATCAGTGACCAAGTTGACCCACAGCAGCTGTACAGGGATCAGGGCCTCGGGGAGACCGAGAGCGGCGGTCAGGAAGATTGACACTACTTCACCAATGTTTGAAGAGATGAGATAGCGGATGAACTGCTTCATATTGTTGTAGATGGCGCGACCTGGAAACCGGATTACATTTACGTTAACATACAAAATTCTATTTTTGAATTAATTACACATTTGTTTTGGTGTACCCTCGGGTCTCTGTAAAAACCTAATTAAATTTATGGGCTCTTATCAACTACTACTACAAGAACATACTACAACAACCAAAAGTTAGCCAAAATCAGGTCAATAGTTTCAGAGTTCATCAAATAAAAATACATACTTGTTACTCATATTTCATAACACTAGTAAAGATATGTATTGAGGTAGGGCACAACAGGAAATTTCCTGCTCAAAATATGGAACAGCCCGACTGGGGTAGTACCTCGACCTTACAGAAGACCACAGCTAAATAATACTGTTTTCAAGCAGTATTGTGTTCCTGTTGGTGAGTAAGGTGACCAAGGGGGGGATTGGGGATAGGGTCGGCAACGCGCTTGCGATGCTGCTGGTGCTGCAGGCGTCTATAAGCTACGGTAATCGCTTACCATCATTCAGGTGAGCCGTACACTTGTTTGTCGACCTAGTTACATTAAAAAAAGATATGAAAAAAAAACACCGACCTTCCTCAACAGCGGCGACAATGGATGAGAAGTTATCGTCGGCTAATACCATCTCGGCGGCGGACTTCGCGACGGCGGTTCCTGAACCCATGGCGATACCGATCTCGGCCTTCTTCAGAGCTGGGGCGTCGTTCACACCGTCACCAGTCTGTAATCCAAGCGATTATATTACTTACATGGTTTCTGCAATATTACACTTAATTTAAATTTAGCTTCTTAATATCAGAATGGTTTAATATGTATTAGTATTATTTATAGTAGTTCTTTAATTTATTTTAAGTTAAAAATCATTTTGTTACCAAAAATATTTAATACATCAATTATTTTTGTTGTTACATTAAATAATAATTAAAAAAAAAAATCTGAAGTAACTAACTGTATAGGACTAACTGTAAGCCAATGATATTACTTTCTATATCACTAGCGACCCACCCCGGCTTCGCACGGTTGCAAAAATGATCAGTGTTTCTCTACTATATTATGCATGTATTATACATATAAACCTTCCCCTTGAATCACTCTATCTATTAAAAAAAAAAACTGCATCAAAATCCGTTGCGTAGTTTTTAAGATCTAAGCATACATACAGACAGACAGACAGCAGGAAGCGCCTTTGTTTTGTAATATGTAGTGATAGTGTTTAGTACAGTATAAACTAGTGTAGTAGAAAGCCGTTAGTATAATTACTTAATTAGTCAATTGAAGCAAAATAGCTTTGTTTCTTAGTTTTGACTTTTGAGCTTGAGTATAATAAAATTGCAGTTAAACTATTAAGGTATTTTCGTATTTATAGCAATACTATTTTGCTTTGCTTTTAGGATTTGTATTGTTATTGTATCTTTCAATTTAGACATGATATTTCAAAGTGTTATAATTTATAAACAGCACCAACTGACTAACGTAAACATTTCGAAAAGCATTACTGATACTCCCATTGTAAACATCGAATAACGCTTATACTCTACAATAGTTATGAAGACATTGTTTTTACAGCAATAAACAGATCACATCTTAAGTTCCCTGTATTAATATTTAGGAGGTATCTGCGTAATATTGCTATTTCGTGGTCCAATAAACACAGGGCTGTTTTATCAATGGAAGTAAGTAGGCGACTTAAGAAAAATTATAATATACATATATGGTACAAATAATTCTATTTTTATTCTGGTTTTTTTTTCGTAAATAGAAAATAAATTCTTATATGCCAATTTTTTATAAGATGTATCTTAAAGGAGGGTTTAAATTATATTATGTACTTATTGAGTCATGACTCATGAGGGTATAGTCTAGCTAAGGGTAAGGTTGACATGAAACCAAAGTAAACGCTTATTACAAATGGGGTAAATGTTTTCTTTGCTAATCGAGTTGTTAATTTTGTGTTAAGTATAGTTATATCTTTACAACATAACAAATTGCGATGGAAAAATAAATCGTTATTATTATTACTTACCATAGCAGAGATTTCGTTCATGCTTTGCAAGTATTCAACGATCTTGGACTTGTGGGCGGGCTCCACGCGGGAGAACAGACGCGCCTTGGCGCAGGCCGCGCGCTGCTCGGCCACTGGGAGGTCATCGAATTCACGGCCGGAGTATGATTTTCCAGTAGTGTCCTCATCCTCTCCGAACACACCAATTCGCCTGAAATCGTCTCGACACTTTATAAATTGTACGCAAGTAAAAAATGAACTATTGATAAATAAAGAAAGAATTTTTTGCCCAAAGAATTAAATTTTACAATTCTGAAAGAGAATCTAGGGCATTTTACATTTTGGCAAACATATCACATAGTATACACAAAAATAAGGGCTGAACGAATTGAGAATGCTCTATTTCCATAAGCTGATTAATATATTATATAAAACTTGTAAAAATAAAAGAATAATGTGTACCTGCAAATAGCTTCAGCGGTAGACTTGTTATCACCAGTGATGACAATTACACGGATACCAGCAGCGCGGCAACGAACGATCGAGTCGAATACTTCTTTGCGAGGGGGGTCCAACATACCGACGACACCAACGAATGTTAGGTTCACTTCATATGTGAAGAATTTGGTGGAGTCACCGAGGTCCATTTCATCAGGTTTCATTGGGTTATCAGCGGTCGCCAGAGCCAGGCAACGTAGAGTGTCACGGCCGGTACCATATTGACGGGTCAGTTCAAGGATGCGGTTCTTCAGGGTAGAGCTGAGAGGAACTTTAGCGGTTCCGACACGAGCGTGGCTACAACGTTCCAATACACCTTCGGGAGCACCTTTGACGAATAGTTTAGGACCAGTGCCGAGACGAGAAGGCTTAAGGGGTGTGCAGTAGGTAGACATAGATTTCCTATCACGGGAGAATTCAAGTGTGAATTCTTTTTTCCATTTAGTTTCAATTTCCTGGCGGACAACAATAGCGGCCGAGCGACGGTCAAGACCGGTCTTTGGTACGCCGAAGGGATTCATTTTCTCGGCAAGAACGATAAGAGCGGTTTCAGTGGCCTCACCGACCTTTTCGAAAGCTTGTTTGAATTCGTTGAAGTCAATAGCAGAATCGTTGCACATAACGCAAATAGTACCCAATTCGTGAAGAGCATCGAATTCCGAGGCCTTAACTTTTTGTCCCTTCAAGTAAACATCACCAATAGGTTCATAGGTGGAGCCAGTGATTTCGAATTCAAGAAAGCTGCTGTCACCACCTTCAATTTTCTCAAAGATAAACATACGTGAGACAGACATTTGGTTGGTGGTTAGGGTGCCCGTCTTATCAGAGCAAATAACGGAAGTACAACCGAGGGTTTCGACTGATGGAAGAGACCTAACGATAGCGTTCTTCTTAGCCATTCTTCTTGTACCGAGAGCGAGACAAGTGGTAATGACAGCGGGTAAACCTTCCGGAATGGCAGCCACAGCCAAAGCTACGGCAATTTTGAAGTAGTATACGGCTCCCTTGATCCAGCTTCCACCGTGAGCGGGGTCGTTAAAGTGACCAATGTTGATGGCCCATACGGCAACACAGATAACGGAGATGACCTTAGAAAGTTGCTCACCGAACTCATCGAGTTTTTGTTGTAAAGGTGTCTTTATTTCCTCAGTCTCAGACATTTCAGTACGGATTTTACCAATGGCAGTATTGAGACCAGTGCCGATGACGATACCGCGAGCTTTACCGGCGGCGACATTGGTACCGGAGAACAGGATGTTTTTCTTGTCCTGGTTTACAGCGCGAGGGTCAGGAATGGCATCAGTGTGTTTGATTACAGATACAGATTCACCAGTCAGGATAGACTGGTCGATACGGATGGTGGTAGAGTAGATTTTGATCAGGCGGATATCGGCAGGAATCTTGTCTCCGACAGATACCTCGACAACGTCACCTGGTACAATTTCTTTTGCTCTAATTTTCTGTACGCCAGATTTGTCTCCTCTTACCACTTTACCCATTTCGGGTTCGTATTCTTTTAAAGCTTCGATAGCGGATTCTGCATTTCTTTCCTGTTAAATGTTAAAAGTTTAGGTATTGTACGCAAATAATAATAAAAAACTCTCTTAACAACGGAATGACTTAATAAAAAAAAATTACCTGCCATACTCCTACTACGGCGTTAGCAATAAGAATTAGTAAAATAACAAAAGGTTCCACGAATGCCGAGAATGCATCTTCGTGTTCTTCAAATAAAGCTAATACCTGGAAATTTTAACAAAATACATTATTTAACTGTTCGAACGTCACGAAATTATTACGTTTTTAATCTTATACTCACGAAAGAAATAATGGCGGCTAACAGCAAAATCTTGACTAAAAGGTCATCGAATTGCTCCAGAACTAACTGCCATATACTCTTACCTATGAATAGAAGAGATTTTTAGACGTATATAAATAAAAGAAAGAATTTTAAGTGGGCTCACGGGATACATGATATTGATTGAAGACAGAACGAAAACCAGGTCGAGATACTGAGACGTTTAGTGTACATTATAAAAGCAGAGTATACAGTAAAAGAGCTCCAAATATTTACATCATGTTATATGACTTTTCAAAGTCAAAGAATAAAACGTCTCGACATATTGTTTTTTTTTGTATATAAATGCATCAAAAACAATAAATAGACTATAAAGAAACAGAGAAACATCATTATTTAGCCGTGACATACTTTTAACAGAGTAAAGTAATAAAATGATAAATTATTTTATTGATACAAATGCACTATTTTATTTTAATAGATATCAGAGATGTGAACGTTCTAATGATTACAAAAGTAATATTAATACGATCCCAGTTAAAATTTCAGTGTTCCTTTACTTAGTTGCTTGGTATAAAAACAATGGGTTTTATGTGCTTTTTAATTATATTCAGTTAATTCATCTCTACTATCAAACGATCACCACAGCGTCTCTCAGAGTCCAACAAGTTAGCTTCTTACCTTCCTCTGCAGGCAGTTCTGAAAACAGAAAAGAATCGTAATTAGAATTTTGAATGAAACATCAAAGGAGTAAATTTAGCAGACGATAAACCAGTCAGAGCATGCATGCTATCTATCTCGGCAGTTACGATCGTACATAAATACACGTACTGACTAAATATGTTCTTGCCGGGCCGAACGCGGCCCGTGGGCCGCTAATATTTTGATAACGAATGAACACCTTTCTTATATTAGTGACAATGTCAAGTGTAATCTTTGTTATCCTTTTCATTACAAATTTAGGACATAGTGTGAAATAAATGAATAGGGAAAAATATATGAAAAAAAAGACAAAGAATGAGATGAGAGCGTGAGGGATAGATAACATTTCTTAAGGTGTTATTCTTTTGATAACAAAAATGAAACAAAGGAATACAGTGTCTTGCTTATTATTATTATTTTACTATTACATTACTTTGTGTGTGAGGCTTGTTACACACTAGAAGATCCGAACTAGAGACGTACTTCACTCATCTGCTTAATGGATGAAAATTATTTTTCAATACAGTTGCTCAAAAAGTGGCGTATTGCAGGGACGTATAGCGTTCGGGAAGTGGGCTATTACACACGCGTGCTTTTTTTTTACCTTTCCCGCACTCGTGCGTTCTCTTTCCCAACTGTCAAAATAATGTCTATTAAAAAGAAAAACCAACCATGAAGTTTTTACTAAAAAATTCATAGAAGTTTTATGATTTATGCAAATACGTATATTTCTTAAAAGAAGCTACTAATTTGTTTCAATATCAGATTTAATGATTTGATTGAATGAGTTTGGTTAGGTTTCATTTCATTTGGGGTGCATGTCGGTCACCTCCACGTGGTGCACCCTGGGCAACGGGACGGGCAGCAGTATCGCAGTCGCGGTACTGCTGCTCGTCGCGGCTAACGACTGACTCGAGGGGTACGCTCCGGGTACTGCTCGACCCGTGAGCTTGCACTAGAGGGACGGGGTGGGTGGGTTCGCTTGCCCGCCCTGTAGCGCGAAAGCGCGGTTTGCCGGCCGGGTTGTGCTGGAGCTTTAAGCAATTAGTACCTATAAAATTAAGTCACTTCCCGCCGTCTGTATGCTTAGATCTTTCAAACTACGCAAGGAATTTTGATGCAGTTTTTTTTTAATAGATAGAATGATTCAAGAGGAAGGTTTATACTTTAATGTATAATACATGCATAATATGGTAGAAAAACACTGATAATTTTAGACTAGAGGTTTCTAACGTATCTTTTCTTGTTGAAAGTATTTAGTATCATCATTGCACCCGTGCGAAGCCGGGGCGGGTCGCTAGTACTATTATATTTATATTAGAAAACAATAGCGAATGGGTCGTCTGAAAATTTTCTGGCCAATCTTTAACTTAAAATTTAAAAATTTATTTTAATTTTAAAATAACTAATGAGTTTAAAAAATAAATTAAATACCTACCGACAGTATGAAACCTGTAGAATATAATATAATAGTACAAACGTTTGGTTGTCTATTATTTTTCTAGTATACCTAACTACTGGGTGGCAGTTATATACTCCTACAGGTATATTAATTTATATTTTCAAAAGAGTAACTGCGGAGTTTCTTGCCGATTCTTTTCTGCAGAATCTACACTCCGAATCGGTGGTACCTTTACTTTCGAAAAAAAATAAATTCTCTTTATCATTTGTAAAATGACGATTCGAAAGCGCTTTTGAAGAATATTTAAAATTTGGAATAAAGTTGTTTTTGATTTTGTTCTTGTTACTTTCACCCACATGTTTAATAAATAAACCTTACATCAAAATGAGCGCTGTTACATTGCGAATACGATGACATAAGGTTGTGTATTAATATAGCCTGGCAAGGAATTTTCCAGCCAACCCTTTCGCGATTTATCTTTAACATAACTGAGGTAGGGCACAGCAGGAAACTGAGGTAGGGCACAGCAGGAAATTTCCTGCTCAATTGCTCAAAATATGGAGCAGCCCGACTGGGGTAGTACCTCGACCTTACAGAAGACCACAGCTAAATAATACTGTTTTCAAGCAGTATTGTGTTCCTGTTGGTGAGTAAGGTGACCAGAGCTCCTGGGGGGATTGGGGATAGGGTCGGCAACGCGCTTGCGATGCTTCTGGCGTTGCAGGCGTCTATAGGCTACGGTCTTACCATCAGGTGAGCCGTACGCTTGTTTGCCAACCTAGTAACATAAAAAAAAAAACATACTAAACTAGATATAAAAGTTTTTATCCATTAAGCAGTTGGGTGAAAATCATGTCTTCGGATCCTAGACTAATAGGGTTGTTACTATGTTATCTTCTTGTTAAGCATAATACAGAAAAATTAACGCGTTTTCAAATAAAAAAATCAAAATAAAAAATATATTTTATTCAAGTACCTACGCTTGAAAAGTACCTACTTCTGAATTGTCATTTTTACCTATAAGTTAAAAATAATATGTAACATATTCGTAAAATAACTCTATTAGTTAGCTCTATTAGATAATAATATTTAATGAGTTATTTTACGAAGTGAAGTTACCAAGGACGGTTACATTACGGATTGTAGATTCTGCAGAGAAGAATCGGCAAGAAATTCCGCAGTTACTTTACGGCATAAAATTTGAAAAACATTTGTGACTCATTCTAAATTTGCATTGCTGTGGAACCGTCACATTGGTCGACATTATGACCAATGTTGTCGTTACACATGTCTACCAATAGGGTGACGTATTAACCTGTCCGTCCACTAACCTTCTTACGTACGCGTTTATTTTGTATATTATACCTAATTTATATGGATACGTACGCAGATCGAACTTATTCAAAGGTAAAGAAATAAGTTATTGACGACAACCCTATGCGTAGCGTGGTAGCGTAGCAATGTTTACGGCAACAGAACAATAAATAGTTATTTTTGCATCCTCGTTAAGACATTAGTTAATATTTAGACTAAACAAATAGAGTACTTTGTAACCGTTTGTAGTCTGGAATACGCTATTGATATCTAAATTTGTGAATGTAATGAGACAATGTGTTGTAACCACAGATTAGTTGTAACTCAATCGTATTGACTATTTGTGTACGCAGCTCGACTGGCCGAGATTAATGTAAGTACTCGTAATTAGTCAACGTATCAAAATCGCCGTGTCAGCTTCACGTAGGTACATATCATTTTACAACGATCATCGAAGACATCCCGCTAAAACGGCAGTTTTAATGATCCGTACTTCCTTGATCAGCCCACGTCGCGCGCGGGACGTGCCGCACTTGTTAAAGTGTCACATAATAAGAAATGTCACATAAAATGATGAAACGTCCCGAGCTAATGGCACGTTTCAATAATTTAACTATACAATTGTTTATTAAGTTATTGTTAGAAAGAGGCAAAAAAAATTAAATTGAAGGTTTTTGCAAAACTTATATTGAATGATATATTTTTTGTTAATCGTTGATTAAAAAACGTTAAATTGGTATTGTTAGATTTTTGAACCGTGGATATAATTTTAAAGTCGTTTGATGCAACAGACATATATTTTAATGAAGAGACTAAAATTTACTCAATGATGATACTTTATGATTTGTCGCTGATATTTAACACAAAAAATATCGAAGTTAGCATGATATATGTATGTGTCATGTGTTCAAATAACAAGAGGAACATTCATTATTTATTATTAGACATTGATATGCCATGTATAATATAATCAATACCTACTTTTAGTGCTTTAAAATAAAGTTTCAAAACATCAAGTTTAAATGAATACCTATTGTTTTTACCCGACTGCCAAGGAAGGGTTATTAATTCACTGAACCAAGTTCATAGCAAAGAAATAAAAATAATTAATAGTTACATTTTAGAATTTTCCTTAGATTTATTTCAATGTGATTAAAATAATAATTTATCATTCCTGTTATATAATTTGGCAAACATTCAAATAAAGAGAGCAGCAATGTCAAAATTACCGGCGTCATTTAATTTTAATGTATGGTAGCAATCTATTTCAAAGTGTTGAAAATATATACATTTAAATGCATTCATAAATATGTATTTCAGAGAGATTTGAGAAAAAATATCAAAATGTAGCTGATAAATAAAGCCCACGCCTCCGAAGTAAATGCGTACAACATTTAAAACAAACATATATTCAAATAAGACGCTTCTTATATAATTAAATAATTTATTTAAAAAGTGTCTGCAATATCTGTGGTTTCTCTTGGTATGCCATGTAATATCGGTAGTCATAATTAATGTCAACGTCAAAAACACTCAAAATTATTACGTCATTAACTCATTACTGATGAAAATTGTTTATTGAATAACTAAATGAAATAACGAAAAATAAGGTTTCGCGCGTACCGCGTCTGCTCCTCTCGTAGACGCAAGATCAACGTAAGACTGTCTAAAATAAATCGGGCAGTGGCGCTTATCTTTATTTCAGTCACTAGGCACTCTGAGCTCACCGCATCACGCGTCAGCATTAGAATTTCTAAGCGCCACACAGATCAGGCCGCTCGTGACTACAGATGCACCGAGCCTGCTAGCTACTAGGGAAAATACTCCGCATTTTCATAATACGCAAATTAATGATTCAATCGATTTACTTCACACGATAAATTTTTCAGTTCACCTAAAGACGTCATTATTATTAAGATCTTTGTGCTAATAAGATAAATGACGCACGTGGGTAATGTGTGTATAGCACATTTACGTTCATTGCAGTGTATTGAGTCATATCTTTAAAATCTGTTTCTTATCAGAAATTAAACCAAACGCTACCTAGTAACGCTACTTTGGTAAGATTACTAACTTTACTATATATAGTAAAATATTATATTAGCAATAGTTAAAACTTGAAACGAATAATCAATTGTTATCTGCTTATGAATTTCAGACACTATTCCATAAGCAGGCAATAGGATTAAAGTATAAGTTACTGTTAAGAAGCCTCATTTCCTAACGGCATAACATTACGCGTACAACATTTAGTACAAAGTCTCACTTAACGAAGATAAATTATTATAAATAATCTAATAACGTTATGGCAGGATGTTTCTTTGATCAGTGATTTATTTATCAAAGAAATTTTGGTACAAAAGCATTATAAGCGCACTTAGAGCGATGTACGAGAAACACATGGCCTAATATAATGTCCGTTTTGGAGATTAAAAATGACTGTTGTGATTAATTTTACGAAAGATTTAACCTAAGATAAAACCGATCGAGAAAAATCCGACCTCAATTACACGACAAGTAATACATTATACAACGCAGGTAGACGAAAAAATTGTCGAGTAAATATGTGTTATCAAAGATTACTCAAAAAGTAGTCTTCAGAAATTCAGATCTCGGTAAAATTTATATGGGACCACAAGACAAGCATCAGCTTTTGTTTACAACAAGAATCGTCAAAATCCGTACACCCAGGAAAGTTATGCGTGTAACATAGGTCGACGAAAAAATAGTCAAGTAAATCCGCATTATTAGATACAACTCGAACACATATACAGAGATACATCAAAATCGGTCAACCCAAGCAAAGTTCTGAGGTAACACATACATAAAAAAAAATACATTCGAATTAAGAGCCTCCTTTTTTGGAAGTCGGTTACAAACTTTTGGAAGTCGGTTACAAATAGCAATTAGGTACAGCTGTTTTTTGATAAAATTAATTTTATTATAACAGCGGTATATAAATGTATGTGATATAAGTAGGTACATATATTCTAAAATATTTAAAAGGCATTATTTCAAAGACGCAAGTTTGTAATAACACTTTTTTAACCTTAAAAGTAAAATTTAAGATAAAAAAATAAATAAATACTATCCTATGTTGAAGTGAGCGTTAATTTGTAAAAACTCAGTTGAATAAAATATGAATTGCTATTATGGAAACTGATTATGAAATTATGAATTCATTATTATGCTTTCAAGTATCAAACGCAGTTTAAATACAATTCTTGTTATTTTTGTAAACATAGCAATTAATATGTTCTAAATTTCTCTCTCTAGCTTCATCTAATGCACTGACTGAGCTTGACAAAAGATATGTACTTAATAAACGACCCAGAAATTCAGAATAATTCCTATTTCCTTATGTTTGTTAGTAATTGACGAAAATCTCTACAGAAATTCGTCATTCGAAATACCACGTCTGATACCATTTTTCACATCGTCAGTTTTTATCGCGCTAGTTGCATCAAATGTAATGTTTAGAACACGTAGCTTTTACATAGCTTGGATTTACAAAGCTGGAGTTTTTGGATTACAGATTCATAATACGAGTTTCGTGTAGCACACTACACAAATAACAGTAACTTGCAAAGTCACGATATTTTTCTAACGGTAACGGTAACGGTAAACAAAATAAATCATGTAAACATTAAAGGACTAGAGCATCAAAGGCGCTATAAATTCATTAACAAAGCATTATTTGTGTAAGAATCTATTTCGGTTGGAAGTTTTCCGTATTGTGACCGATTTCAAAGTGGAGTGACGTGTAGTTTGTATGAGATTATTTTACTGAGGCAAATTATTATTATCGTTCAACAAAATGAGGCCGCAAAATAAACAATAGCCTCTACCTTTCGGTTACATAGACATCTACGTCGACGTATAGATACCTAGATTCTGATTCAAGATTGTCTTATACTTAAGCTTCACTATATTTCCTTTCTTTGCTCCTGTATCTAAATCTGTATTATAAAATATTCTTTTAAAATATTGTCCTTTAAGTATCGTGTATAATCTATATAATAAAAATGAATGTAGCTAAGCGCATAACTCGAGAATGGCTCGAGGAATTCGGCAATTTTTTATTGGTAAGTATGTTCCTTAAATCCCACTATACAAAAAAAAAAAAAAAAAATAGCAGACAGAACGAAGTCTGTCCGGGCAGCTAGTAATAAATATGTCTCATACATAATGATAAAGCTTTAACTAGTTTTCTGTTTTTGTATTTACAACATATAATAAGTTATGATTATGCGCATTTATTTGTAGTACCTAAGTCCTAATTCTTGTACGTTTAAAGGACAAAGGAAATCTAGTAGACTAATGATTCCCATTTTGTGTAATGTTTTTTTTCTTCTTCACTTAAGGAGTTTTAGTACATAAGGACTACGCAACTCCATAGGAACATCACACATGTTACATATAAGAAAATTAATGAAGTCGTCGCATACAAATGTTTACAATCTTGTACAATAGTTTAGCCGGTTCTGAGAGAGGATAAGTCAAAATTGAATTACATGCTGAAGTTCTTTAAAATTTTGGGTTATTTGCATCATACATATCATTTCGGACACATTTCACCATGATGTGACGACGTGACATGATAACGGTTCCTTTTTCATCAGGTAAGCAAACTTATTAAGTGGAATGTGACCGGAACTGAGTCTAGAAATGCTTGTGGTTAACGTATTTCTACTCAGCTTACACTCATCAAACTATGGTGTCCTCCAAGGATCATTCTGCATGGTTTTGTACCATATGCCCTTCTCCACTGTTCGCTCATCAAAATAAATTTTCCACATAATATCAAAACAGTATATTCTAATTAGATGTTGATGATGGTTCTAATTAGAAACAATAACTGAAGAAAGGGATAAAGTTTTTATTTCAATTTTGTATAAAATTACTGTAGAATACGCACTTATTGTAGTTTTAAAAAAACGTAATTATTTATCAAAATAGTAAACATTTATATATAAACTACTCTATTGTTCTAGCATCAAAACTTTCTGAAATGCGACATTAATTTTCTTTTATCATTTTACCCTCTGAAGGGTCGGCTTTTTAAAACATATCTATTTATCTGGTAAAGACGTATTAGCAAATCGGTCAGGACAAATTGTTTCATAAATACAGATAACCTTGTTTTTATCCATCTATCCAAACTTGTGCTGTTTATGATAGCGAAATATTTTAGATATAAAAACTCGTATATATACAGAAATTAAGCGAACAGCGGTACAGACCAAGGTCTAATGCAAATATATTTAGTAAACTGTGTTATCAGTTATCACAATTATCCACTTGGAACCGAGCTTATCGTATATTAAACAGTATTTTGCATCGGCACGCTCCAAGCGTGCTCTGATAATAATAGACAATAAAAAATTTATAACATAAAATTTTTTCTTGATCGTTTATCATTATTCTAAAATTAATATTTTAAATACGTTGACACTTACTACGATGGTAAATAATTTTTACATCTCTCATGTTCGGTAAGTAGGTTCTTATTACCTCCAAATGGGGCTTGTAGGAGTTGTAGCTGATTAATTAGTGCTCTAGGGTAATAATGTAGCTAGAAAAGCCCTAGGGCGGTAAGTAATTTAAAAAAAAACCACATCTTTCTGTCAAAAAGTTCGCGTACATCTAACTATCATACTGGCAATAGACATCATACATTCAGCCCAATGACCAAAGAGGTCGCTTTGCTATTCAGCCTTGTCTTCGTGTGAGTATAATAGTCATCAATTTCAAAAATCGAAGTTCTTTTCTTGATTATTTTTAATGAATAAAGGCGGGAATAGAAAACCTTTACTTTAAATATTGTTTGTTTTTGGGATTTTTTTATAATTACGTGCTAATTAGGAAAAAACATGAGTTCTTCAAGTGATGAAGATATAAGCTGCACTCCCGATTCAATGAAAATGGAAGCTGAAGCAGCAATTAACAATATTTTGCCTGAAACTTCTAAAGAGAGATTAAAATGTTTTATTCTTGTAATGCCGGTTTTTTTTCTACTTACCTCACAATCGAGATGCAAAGCAGAATAGTTAGCTCGGGTGTAAGCATCAATTGCACCCTCGAACTATAGTAATCGAATATCTCGGGCTGCAATTGATGCCTTACAGCCCTTGGCTACTAATCTACTATTAATGTATTGTAACAAATAAATAAAAATTAGAATATTGTAGGTTTTATCTATTGTAGTCATGGGTTTCTTTTGGTATAGGTACGGCTTAGTTTTTCTATTAAAAATATACTAAATATATTTTTAAGTATTACTTTACCAAGTTGTTGATAGACAATTTATGCATTTGCGAGAAATATTCACAAAATGTATTTGAGAAAAATTTTAGAAGTGCAAACGAAACATTCTAAACAAATCGGTCATCAGCACTCATTGTATTGAGATCAAATATACTAATTTGAATCATTCGGAATCACGTTTAAATCCAGACGGAAATAACCTTTTTATAAAAAAGAGTCTTATTTATAAAGAACGATTGTTTCGACTACAAGGCTAATGACCTTCTACATAATATCTAGCTAGGTGTATGAAGACATGTTAAATTGTTAACCTTTATCAAAGCCCGTGATAAAGGCCGAATATATTTATTTGCATACCATTTTTAAAATGTTTCCTTTATGAAATTACGTTATACGTTTTAATATATAATAAGATAAATAAAATCTTTTGTTCTTGCGTGAAGGATACATTTCATATCTTTATAACGCGTTTGCATATTTACTTTTATGTCTTCTAATAGTTCTTATAACTCCGACACATTTCACCTATAAAAATAGGTACGTTTGAACAATTACGTCAAAGGAGTAAAGTAAATATATAAAAAAAAAAAAAAATATTAAAGATTATCCGAACAGGTAAAATAAAGCGGCTATAATTATAACTAGGGTTGACACAATCGTTATCACGCATGAAATACTTTCTGGTGGCCGATGGGCTGCTCGCGTGTACGCACCATTGCCAACGATGTTCACCGAACACAAGGGATGCTGGTAGAATCAGACTAAAAATAACAAGCTGATTTATGAGTGAATTTTTTATTTAACAATCCACAATCTATACTATAATACTAATATGATAAAGAAATAAGATCGATAAATCGGAAACTCACGAATTCTGTCACCCTAATGAAGGAACCATTCAGAAAGTTCTAAAACAACACACTGAAAATGATCTTTGAGGAACTTTACTTATAAGGCACACGGGTGACACCACGAGTGACGCCTAGTATCGTGAAAATTATACGGTTTAAGATACATCTTTGCATTACATCGTATCTCTAACATTCTATTTTAATATGACAACATGAAACTAATTAAAAATAAGTGCCATTTCAGATTTTGCTCATTACAACATAACTATAATCACCACCATATTATTATAGTTTAACTAGCTTCTGCGCGCGACTTCGTCGGCGTGGACTCCGCTCCTATTGGTCTCAGCGTGATGATACATAGCCTATAGCCTTCCTCGATAAATGGGCTATCTAACACTGAAAGGATTTTTTAAATCGGCCCAGTAGTTCCAGAGATTACCGCGTTCAAACAAACAAACAAACAAACAACCAAACAAACAAACTCTTCAGCTTTATATATTAGTATAGATAGTATAGCGACGTCGTTTGTAATAACGATTTTTTTTAATAAGCTTTACGATTACAAATGCGTAATCAGAATGAGACTAATTTGACACAATAAAACGGCGAAGATTTTACTGACGTCAGCTAATGGGTTAAATGACGTAATACTATGTAATATGGTGTTAGTAATCAGAAAGTAATAAAAGGATTTATTTAATAGAATATTTTTTAATTAATATATGATTAAAACAATTATTGTAAAAAAAAACAAAAAAACTATCTAACCTTTTCTACTTCAGCCTTTTTTAGCATAGCTCAATTAGAATATTGTTTAACTCAAAACTTCAAAGATGTATGTGATATAAAAAATAAAAACACGAACATGAGTCATGATTTACATTTTAACTGCGTAACAAAGTGTATAACATAAAATAACAAAATTTGATGAATCTGCGTAAAAAAACAAAAAAAAACAAAAAAACAAAGGACAGTCAATGGTGCTTAGTACTAAAGTTGGTAAGCAAAATGTAACGGTTAATCTATCGTAATGCTTTTAGCATCAGTTAAAAGTAACCAGTTTTGCTGCTCCATCGAGGGATTCGGCATATATCAAATCTGAGCTCTTTACATACTGGATTCTGATTACGAAGCATTGTCATGGTGAATTTTATAAGGCTATTGACAATTCTTTTTAAATATTTATTTAATGAATTATTTGCGCTTTTTAAAATACGCGACACAAATATTTTATTGCATTCCATTTGAAAAATTACATAATATAATATAATAAATCACACTCATTACATTCTAAAATCTTTGACACTATAGGTAGAGAATTGACATCAGCAATCAATCTTTTTTTTGTTTAAAACTTAATAAAATTGTAATATTTCTCTTAATATTTTAATATATTCACGATACTGGTTAATTGATAGTGCAGTATAATAATAATGCTTTCATATTTATTCAAAACATGATTAAATAATCTGCCCATTAATATTTATGTACTATTTTAAGTCTATGACTGACAATGATTAGTCTAAACAAGTAAAAAACTGCATAAAATTATTGTTTTTATTTCTTATATGATTTTAAACTAAGTATGGAAAAAAATGAACAACTTCTGAAAAACTTGGTAACTGAAAATTAATTTTAAAATTATTACAGAGTATTTCCAGGCCGCCGACTACAAATTATATCTTTAGCTGCGGTTCTTGAGAGAGACACATTTAACTTATTTCTTGAATTAATAATAACACTTCTATATTGATAATAGCTTCTATATTCATTATTATATGAATACTAATTTTCGAAAACTATTTCTATTATTAATTGAAAAAAAAAATTGAGATTAATTTTATGTACCTACATCTTCGAGGCTCTTAGTTTCTTTGCATATTTTGTTATTATAGCTTGGTTAGGGACATAAAAAATTAGGTTGTAATTTCATGGATCAGGGCAATAAGTTAATGTCAGCCACATTCGTGACCGATAAATATCAAAATTGCATTGATGCAGATGAAAGTGCGGGGACAATGTAGTTTTGTGTAAAACTATAACAATAATTCTTTCAATTTAGCTATTTAAGAACCAACTTCAACAAGACGTGATTTAATATTTGCTTTAATAAATTAACTGTTTAAATAATCAACACATTACTTATTGAATATTTTAAATTAATTTTTGTAAAATGTATACCATAATTGAAGGCAATGTTTTAGTTTCAATTTCTTGTCTTAATATTTGAAATTTCGTGTTTTTTTTTTAATTGAAGAACTTTTTTTTTGAATCAAATTTGTTTATCAAATAAATTATTGGTTTTATGTATTCATATTTAGGGCATCAAGATTAAACATTAAACAAAAGAAATGACAAGATTGGTTATTATAAGCTTCTTCGAACAGCTTCTTTTTATAAGATAATTTTTAAATTAGTATGTAGCTATTGGTATATTTTTTTGTTTCTCCACATCTTAAAAAAAAGTCATGCTAGAGAACAGTTATATATTCTAAAACGGACAACTTTCACTCTACAGAGAAGACTTAGTTTATTTTCTTTGCTACAAAGCTTGGTTTTTTACAAAAATTGTGACAAATATAAAGTTCAATTGAAAAGTATTTTACATTTATACTGAATGGTGTAGATAATAGAATAATATTATAGCTCCATAAATACAGGAATGCAAGTAAGATTGACAGTTAAGTAATTAATTTGAAAGTTTTTAATTCTTTGTTGTATGAAACAACATTAATAATTTTTCAAATCGAAATTTCTATGCATTATTACAAGAAAAATATTTTGTCTAGAACTTATAAATCTATTTATTTTTGTTACTAACATACATTGAATCAGGGCATGACAATAAACGCTTAAAGTCCTTCATTATTTCTTTGTTTAAGAAGTATTATATTGTAATCATTTCTTACCTATGTCTCAATACTACAATCCTTAGGTATATTTTTTTATTGTACTTGCTTATTAAAGAAAATATTGCATGAACTCTGAATGGTTTATCATTTTAGTTTAAGTGCACTGTTACTTACCATTTGGCCCATATTTCTCCTGATTTCTTTTGACTTGGTCTGCACTAAGCCCTTTGTCTGGGTCTGTACCAAAATATCCTAAGACTTCTTCCACGGACTTCGTGTGAGCGTCCTCCATGGTGGAATTTCTACGTTGCCGTCAGTTCTGAAGTCAATACAGAATATAGGTTAGAAAATGACAAGTCATCATCAATAGCTTGACGCTTGATAGTTACTTATTATTAATGAAAATATTTAGTATTAGTAACGGCCTTTTTGAAAGTTCGATTGAATTATTATTATTAAGTATTATCGTAATCAATCTACGTATTAATCACCATTTCATTATCGTGAAGGTAACCTCGCAATATTATTTTTTTTTGTAGAATTACTTTATTATCTAAAAGGAATATTTTATTCAAAAGTGAATAAGAAGTTATGAATATTAATTTCAGTTAAAGAAACTAGAAGTTAATTAAAGATAGTCAACAACGAATTTACGAATGATGTTAACTACTTATTTCCTACGCTAGGCCCATTTCATCGGACAGCTATACACTCACCAAGAACTTTTTTCATACATGAGCAGAAAATGTTTTAGTAAATGTTTCACTTAACATAAATAGTCTGACTTTATACTCTCGAAGTTACAACTAAACTTTGTACTAAGCTAATACTTTTTCTCGTAAATATCATAAACTACACCAACACGTCTCCAATCGAGCCGTCATTTTTTCCCAGACTGACGTAAAAAAGGATTCGATCATAACGCCATCTGGTCTCCAGGTTCGAAACTAATGTTATCAAATGTAAATCTTTTTAATGCATAATTTTTGTTTACTCCATAAATAAATCATCAATATAGTTTAATGGTCATATTTTTTATATAAAATTTGTAAAAACTATACTTTAATAGATAAATATGTCAAATATAATTTATGGTTGTGAACAAATGTGGTGCATTTCTATAGGTTTAAATTGTACGACGTGACGTGGTGCTATTTTTATGCACTAGGCGCCTAGAAAGTGCGGTATTTTTAAAATTAGGAAATAGAAACCATAATATTCTTCGCGTTATGTAACACTTTATCACAATAATATTTTTCACAATCCTCCAGGTAACTTTTAAACACTTAATTTCACAGTTAATACTACTACACTTGGACTTAATCCGTTTTTAGAGATATTAGGAACTTACTGAAATATTTAATTCGACAGCGTCGGGAAGGAAAGAAGAAATAAAAGTGACGCGGGAGATGTTTTCCCGCCGCGCCCCGAGTAGCAACTCCCGGGCAAAGAGCGACGATTTTAGAGCGGCGCGGGCGCGGCGGAGGGACATCGACAGAGATTTCTTTAATTATTTTGGCAACAGTACTAGATGGCACAGTCAAGTCTCTTTCCAGGGTTGTATGTCGCGCAGCAGCCGTCGTCGACCGTCCTATGTTGATCTTTTTATAGCGGCCGCTGCCCGGGTCGAGCTCCCAGTACATTTGGAATGTGTGGTTTTTTTGGCTTATCATTAAAAGTTGAATTGCAAATTTTTTTTTTACCTGTCATCTAATGAATGATTTTTCCTTACAAAAAACAGTGACAGTATTTTTATGGCTGTAATTTTACAAGATTATCTCGGTCATTAAGATATTGTGGTCGACCTAGAAAAACTGGGCTCATGGCCAGGGTCTGCGTGGCCCTTACCTTCATTAGTAGATTCTTATTTTTCATGGATCTTTAATAAAGTTTTAATAAAATCGTGTCGATAGGCGCCTTAAAGTTTATGATTCTTTATAGCTTGATGTAATGACAAATAACTTAAATTGTTTTATGTAAATTGAAATCACCTAAAAAGTTTTAACCAATATTTTTAGTACCTGCATACTTTATGATATTAATTATTCTATTTTAAATGTTATTGTATGTTGTTGTTAGCTTAGCGCTCTGCATGTCAAATTATTATTAGAGCGCAGCCGACAGTTGGAAATTCATCTACAGCTGGCAAGACGAACTGGCTTTTGACAATGATCTATATCGTTGAATAGCTAACGTCATGACAAGCGTATCACGTATAGACGAGCATATATATAGATAAATTGTTTGAATATTTCATTATACAGGTTACCTTAATATAACGAGCCTCAATATAATTTCCTCGATTTAATGAATTTCCGAAATTTACTTAAATCATAAAAATATACTTTTATTATAGACTAGCTTCAGCACGCGACTTCGTCGGCGTGGACTCCGCTCCTATTGGTCTTAGCGTGATGACACATAGCCTATAGTCTTCCTCGATAAATGGGCTATCTAAAACTGAAAGAATTTTTCAAATCGGCCCAGTAGTTCCAGAGATTACCGCGTTCAAACAAACAAACAAACAAAGAAACAAACAAACAAACAATCAAACAAACAAACTCTTCAGCTTTATATAGTAGAGATATAGATGAATAGTATAGATGAATCCTCAGATAAACCATCTTATATCTAGTCATTGAAAAAGTATAGGAGAAAGTGAAATTTCGACTTATGTTACCAATTTTTGTAACCATTACATAACTCATGTATCAGGTAAGTAGATGAGTTTATAAATTACATAAATAAGTAATGTTGAAGTTAATAAAAATTGTTCTTATTTTGTTAAAATCAATTTGTAGTCTAATTTAACCCCTATAAAATTAACTTCTTTGTAGTTAATTAAATATATAATATAATATAACTAGCTGACCTGGCGAACTTCGTACCGCCTTTTTTTCTTAAATATAATAATTACATATACCAAAATAAAATATAGCCTATCTTTCAAGTTGGATCAAACTGCACACGGTGTGCAAATTTGATTAAAATCGGTTAAGTGGTTTAGGAGTCCATTGAGGACAAACATTGTGACACGAGTTTTATATAGATAAATAAACGTTCACACTCAATGGCCCCAGTAGGATTTTCTCGTGTGTCTAGGGTCCGGAAACACACACAATACACAAGTGCAAATGTCCAGACCACGACAAACATCTATATGGTCAATACGAATGTCTGCCGTGAGCGGGGATCGAACCCGCGACCGCCAGCGTAACAGACAGTGCTGTGACCGCTGCGCAAACGCGTCGTATTAGTAAATTACTTAGGATATTGAATATTTTTGAATTTATTTGTTGTACTGAGGTTGCACTGTGATGTTTATACATCATGTTATACTACTGAAATTAATAAGCTTACTGTTTATTACTTAGAAATAATCAAATATTGTTTGTTGTAGGTATAAATTTAATTGACTAATTTTAAATAATGGAATAATAATCACGAAACGTTATTTTTAATTTTGTAACATGTCTATCGCATTTAATTTGTTCTTTTATTTTATTTTCTAACTCCAAATTTTACAGTTCATTTGGGGGTACATATATTATTACATACAAAAAGTATGTATTAGTTTGGGTAATATGTATAAATATTTAGTCAAGAATTTGAAGCGATAAGTTTAAAGAAATAAAAATATTGACTGTTACTTCTCAATATGTGTACGAAAATATTATGTACCTATGTTCATAAAAGTATACACGAATTTCCCAGGAATTGCGACACGCATAGCACTAAATGACGGATTAACCCTTAATCAAATTAAGCAATTGCCTAGGGCACCAGAAGAAGCACAAAAAAATCCGTCTTAGGGCATCACGTTTCACTCTCACGTCACCAAAAACCAAATCTAGTAAACACATACCCAGAAAGCCTTAACACCGAATTAATAACAGAAATTCAACAGTTTCATAATTTCATCTAGATGTCATAAGTAAAATGAGTTCCACACCCAGTGATTCGGCTCGCACAAGTTTACATCAAACTCACGCATAATTGTATAAAATAATAGGTACATGATGATAAAATTGAATCAGCTTTCCCTAATGTGAAAACAGCCCTGCGTATATTTTTTTTTATCGCTTATGATTACAAATTGCTCAGCGGAACGTTCTTTTTCAAAATTAAAAATATTAAAAAATGAAAAAAGGACAAAGATGATACAAGAAAGGCTCGATAATTTATCGCTATTATAGACCAGTGCTTTTAGCATTTAAAAATGGTAAAAACCCAAGATAATTATAGTAGGATGAAACACATTGGAAAAGAAAGAAAATACAACGAAAATGAAAGGAAAAATAAATTACGGTCGATCTGAGGTCGGGAAGTGGTAGGGAGGGGGAGGTTTAAGGGTAAAAAACGGTTTATCTCGATTTCTGGCTAAACTACAAGTCCTATGGAAAAACGTTCAATGGAAAAGTAATAAAAAGATCTACAGCTTTTGTATTAACACTTTTTTAATAATTCAAAAAACCAAGTTTTTGGTTTTTTAAATTTATATCTCTTAAACGAACAAAAAAAAATTACGAAATTTGGTGAAAACTTATTTTTTTATGTCCCAAACACACTGTAATTGTATTGATTTAAAATATTTATTTTTTCACCTTATTTAGGCCTCAATATCGAAAAAGCACCCTCATTTTCAATCGAACACGAATCACGTAGAAATATCAGCTTTTTAAAAAAACTCGGTCGGCTTTTTGTTCGTTGAAATCTCTATTTTATGATGGTGTAAAAAAATCATTACTGTGGTAAATGTTTTCAGAAAATGCAAAGAAACAACATGTAGTAAGGCCCAGACTCTCTTAGTCCCTTTCTCACTTCTCTATGAAGTAGCTTTTGATGGGTTAAAGTTTTTCACTCAGGTAGATAAGTTATCTTAAAAGAGCAATAAATAAGCATCTACGTATATAATTTAAAGAAGATTCTACAACTTTCTCATAATATTGTAGATGTCTTATTAAATATTCATTTTCTGTGCAGTTCTTTTAAAAAAGTTTTTCAACCAACTTTTTAAAAAAGCTGTTATTTAGACGTGATAATTTTCGATTGAAAATGAAGGTACTTTTTCGATATTGAGGTCAAAACAAGGTGAAAAAAATAAATATTTTAATTCAAAACAATTACAGTGGGTTTGGGACATAAAAAGGTATGTTTTCACCAAATTTTGTAAAAAAACAAAAAAAAAAAAATTGTAAAAGTTAAATTAAAAAACCAAAAACTTGGTTTTTTGAATGTTTCACATAAACTTTGAGATTATGTGAAAGAAGTGTAAATACAAAAGTTGTAGATCTTTTGATTACCTACAACTTTGCCATTGAACTTTTTTCCATAGGACTTGTAGTTTAGCCAGAAATCGAGATAAACCGTTTTTACCCTTAAACCCCCCTCCCTACCACTTCCCGACCTCAAATCGACCGTAGGTAATTTTTTTTCCTTTCATTTTCGTTGTATTCTCTTTCTTTTCCAATGTATTTCATCCTACTATAATTTTCTTTGTTTTCAAAAGCTAAAAGCACTGGTCTATTAATTCTATTATACATAGAGGCCGATATGTTACAAACGTTAGACGTTAAATACTATCTTGCGTGAATTTAATGCCCGGAAAAGCCGCTAGGCCCATTTTAATAAATAAATAAATTATGCTTTGGTTTTTATTGTTGTCGCACCTATTCCACTTCTAAGGCACGTTACATCTCATCATCTTGTTTAAAAAAAAAAAAACTAATGTTTTTAGGGGGTAAAGGTTTAAAGACCGATTCTAGTTGACGTATGGATAGGGGGCCCCACAGGTGTGGATTGCTTAGGGGCTTAGGGCATCAAGTAGTCTTAATCCGTCACTGCTAATACATAAACTTGTAATGCCTGTAACTCGCTTACGCCGAGTCAGTAATTCCTTCTATGGACAATGTATACGCTTATACAACAGGCTCACAGAAAACGTTCAAAAAGCTTCTATTACCAAATTTGAAAAAATTGTGAAACGTTTGTATACTAAAGGATATTATTCGATTAACGATTTTCTAGATAACGATAACGATCTTCTCTATATAAAATTATTGTTAATTTCAATCTGATTTGGAAAAAAACATTAGGATAGAAAAAAAAGTGATAGTCCCGCTGAGTTTCTTTTGCCAGTTCTTCTCAGGTCAGAGGCTTCTTTTTTCCGAACTGGTAGTAGACTCATGACGTTCAGTAAGAAATTGTAATAATTTTATGCTGAATAAAATGTTTTGAATTTGAATTTGAATTTGAACACTTTGTTTTTAACTGAATTTTTACGCCATGATTAATAATTTATATTGTTGTGTTAACTAAAAAGAGAACTTGTAACAAAAAAAAAAACCCGTGAAAAACTTCAAATTATTTTTTTTATTTGAACATACTCAAAATATATTAATGAAGTAAAACAAAACACATTTTTTTGTTTTATTTAAGTTGCAAGTTGATACCAGTTCTTCTTTCTGTAATTTCATTCAAATATTCATTTATTCATAACTGACAGCTATTAGGGAGTTTATAAACCCAAAATTGTCCGCCTTGTTTTCAAAGATTAGTTATGTAAATTTAGACAGAGAAAATAGAAAATCAGTGGGAAACATCTGAATGCCAATGTTAACATCTACTTCGATGTCTGGAATAAAAATGTAGTAAATAAGATATAATCTGTAATACTGTTATTGTGTTTCGAATTACACTGGACCGTAAAGAAATAGGGTCGGTTAGAAAATCTTCAATATCTTTAAAAGTACCTGATCTAGCTTTACGAAATAAAGACTAAATTAAAGAATATTATTTCAATGCCACATAAAATAATATATAAAACATTTTAATTTATTTTTGATAATTGTAGGTATAAAAAACTGAAAATGTAAAATAATGGTAGTTTTTTAATTTAGTACCAAAAAATTCAAATCAATTTTTTCGCATTTGTTTTAGTTTAGCATTAAAATAGTGATAAATATGGTGTGGCCTTATAAATTTCATTATTCTGAGAGTGAGATTAGTCATCACATCTCCTTAGTTAGCCCCTGAAGAATGTATCAGGATCCTGACGATGCTTAAAGATGGGCACAGTCAGCGAAATACAGCGAAAACTGTTGGTGTGACTCTTTCTACAGTCCAGGGAGTATTCCAGCGTTTCCATGAAACTGGGCCCAATCTCCGAAGACCAGGAACAGGCCGAACAAGGTGCAGGGATGCGCGGGAGGACCGTTATATGGTGTCAACAATGTTGAGAAATCGCTTTCATACGGCTGCGGATGTAAAGAATCATCATTTACGATATGGAGAAAACAATCTTAGTATGTATACAGTAAGATGGCTTCTGTCTGAAGCAAATTTAAAGACATGAGACCTGCAAATGGCCCAAAACTAGAAAGACACCACAGAAACTCATGGTTGGAGTGCTAAACAGAACACGAGAATTGGACTCTGAATAACTGAGCAAGAGTTATGTTTTTAGACAAGTCTAAATCTATACTAATATAATAAAGCTGAAGAGTTTGTTTGATTGTTTGTTTGAACGCGCTAATCTCAGGATCTACTGGTCCGATTTGAAAAATTATTTCAGTGTTAGATAGCCCATTTATCGAGGAAGGCTATAGGCTATATATCATCACGCTTAGACCAATAGGAGCTGCGTGGTTACGGGTGCTGTGTGGTTACGGCACTAAAGAATGTAGCCACCCCCTCTCTTCCCGTGGGTGTCGTAAGAGGCGACTAAGGGATAACACAGTTCTACTACCACCTTGGAACTTAAAAAGCCGACGGATGGCGGGATAACCATCCATGCTGGTTTTGAAATACACAGACCAAAGACGGGCAGCAGCGTCTTCGGTGCGACAAAGCCAGCCCTGCGGTCACCAACCCGCCTGCCCAGCGTGGTGACTATGGGCAAAACACATGAGTTCGCGTCATAATGTCGGGCGCGAACTCGTGGAGGCCTATGTCCAACAATGGACTGTGATAGGCTGAAGTGGAAGACCAATAGGAGGGGAGTCCACGCCGACGAAGTCGCGCGCAGAAGCTAGTTCTGTTTATAACAGCACAACGAGAGGAAAAGAGTGTACAAAAGACCGGGAGAGCGTTATAACCAATCCTGTAGAGAAGAAAAAGTAGCATACAATGGAGGCTCTGTTCACCTGTGGGCTGAATTTCTTCGGAAAGCGGCACTGAGTTAGTGGTGATAGAAAATGGAACTTTACCTGCCGAAAGAAATGTCATTGAAATTCTGAATCTGAACTACCTTGGTCTATTTTTAGTGGACAGTTGCGAGAATGCCGTTTTTATGCAAGACTAGCTGCGTCCGCGACTTCGTTCGCGTGGAATTAAAAAAATATTGTTCAGTTCGCAGAGTTACAAAATAAATAAATTTCTAAAATAAAAGTAGCCTAAGTTACCTACTCCTTATTACAACAGCCACATCAGCTATCTGCCAGTAAAAGTCCCGTCAAAATCGGTTCAGCCGTTTCAGAGATTAGCCGGAACAAACAGACAGACAGACAGACAAAAATTGTAAAAAATGTTATTTTGGTTTATGTACAGTGTATACATCCTTATGCATTTAGTAAAACGCAGTTATTTTATTACTAGCTTCTGCGCGCGACTTCGTCGGCGTGGACTCTGCTCCTATTAGTCTTAGCGTGATGACACATTTTCTTACTGACCCTTTTTCTTTACGGTCCAGTTTATATTAAAACGTATTATAATTGAATTTCTATATTTTGTGCCTTTAAACCACTATTTTTAACAAAAATTTGCTTTTAATTGTGAAAAATAACTTCAAATATAACATTTTTTTCCTTGTAGATTATTAATTTGCTTAGGATACTAATTATTTTTGTAGTAATTGATTGTATTTCACAAACGTTGTTATGAGATTTATTTGAAGATAAAAAATATTTTGTTACGGATTTAAAGCTCTTTTTGACAATAATTTTCTTTCTTTCAAGTAATTATAATTGTGTTTGCTCGCAAACGAAAAAAAACCGACTTTAATTACAATTTAATTAATCGACAGGTAATATAACGTAGGTAGACGAAAAAATAGTTAAGTAAGTGCGCATTATTAGATTATACTCAAAATATTCTTGTCTGATCTCGAATAAATTTAAAGACTACATGACATGCACCACCTTTCGATTTAAAAAATTCATCGAACTCGGTCCACTCAATCAAAAGTTCTGCGGTAACATACATAAACAAATACCGTCGAATTAAAAACCTGATGTTTTTTTTGAAGTCGGCTAAAAATGAGCCAAATTTTTAGCTTACTAAATAATTTACATTCTATCTTGTGTAAAAGAACAATTTCATTTTTGCCTAGTAAATTTACTATAAACTATGACACTATGTAATTTATAAGCTTGTTTTAATTTTCGAAGCACAACAGTTGAAGCCGAAAGAGATGTTTGGTAACGACCTCGTCGAAAGCATTATTTGTAAGTAATGTATCTATATTTTAAATGAACTATGTGACTATGGGACTTACATAAAACATAACATCCACCCAAAAATAATAATAAATGTAAGAATATTTCTTTCGGTATCTAATAGACTGAAATTGATTGATTAATTTTCGTAAGTTCATAAATCTTCTTAGCAAATAAATCTTTTTCACATCAACAACGTTAAACTACTGAGAGCTGTATCTAGTGAGAAATGGAAGTCAAGAAGATATCAAAAATATACTTGTAAAACAAGCTTTTAAAATTCCGAGATAATGTAACGAGCCAATGTACGCCACTGCGTACGCACGACGTTACAGCTATCGAGGCATACACGTAAGGCTATTCGTCATCTAGAAATAAACAGGCGAAGGTAATAATCGAAATAGAATTATAGTACTTGAGTGTGTCGTAACCATCTGCTTTGGCAGGTCTCTCTTGTCTATTGGCGGCCCAAGGGATTTATAAGAATCATGCTCTACATGACTTCGAATATTAGGCTATGTTGCATCAGCCAACTATCTATACAAGGGCTATTTGTGCGAGGTGTATTATTGGATTTTGTAAATACGTAAAAATAATATATACTAGCTTCTGCGCGCGACTTCGTCGGCGTGGACTCTGCTCCTATTGGTCTTAGCGTGATGACACATAGCCTATAGCCTTCCTCGATAAATGGGCTATCTAACACTGAAAGAATTTTTCAAATCGGCCCAGTAGTTCCAGAGATTACCGCGTTCAAACAAACAAACAAACAAACAAACAAACAAACAATCAAACAAACTCTTCAGCTTTATATATTAGTATAGATTATTTCTGTAATATCGTCATAAATAAATAAAATGAATTAAAATTTTCCGTCGGTAACACTTTATATTATGCTTAATGTCAATCTTGTTGAATCTATACTAATATTATAAAGCTGAAGAGTTTGTTTGGTTGGTTGTTTGTTTGAACGCGGTAATCTCTGGAACTACTGTTCCGATTTGAAAAATTCTTTCAGTGTTAGATAGCCCATTTATCGAGGAAGGCTATAGGCTATATATCATTACGCTAAGACTAATAGGAGCAGAGTCCACGCCGACGAAGTCACGCGCAGAAGCTAGTATAATATAAGCTTTACACATTCGAATTAGAATTTTTTAAATACAACTTAGTTTTAGTAAGCTTCGTATTAAAATTAACATTTTGAATATTCTACACATGATATATCGGCGGAAGATAAGTGAGCTAATATTTTATAAGAAGTCCTCGTCGTTTAACGAACATTCATAAGATACGTCTACTCCTCTGAATGATCTGGTCAGCTGCAGGCCTGCCATTAGTTGACTAGTTGCTTTGTTCAGATATTTAAGGTTTCCAATTTTCTGATTTTATAGCCAGTCATAAAAATAATAGCTCGTTCTAGCATATTTAAATATTAGTATCGTAACCATATAATTTTATCGAATTAGGAAGCTTTAATAATCATCGCATATAATTATTACGTTATACCTAGTCGTTAAATTGCGGTTTACTGTTAATATTCTCTCAGTTGAATAGTTTTTATGATGTAGACTAGACTATTAAGTAATAAAACATTGTAAAAATTATAAACAATAGTTGTTATAAAATGAAGAAGTAATACTTTATTTAAAGTTATCTAAATAGTTTAATTCCGTCATTCAGTTAACTACGAGTATAAACTTGTCAATATATATGTTTATGGCTACATAATAATATCTTTGTACTTATATAAAACTAGCCGACCCGTCCCACTTCGTTGCGCATTATTTATTTTTAATAATTATTTCTAACGATGATATCTCAAAAACTATTCATCTGATTGATATAGTGTAAAGGGCAATTTTAATCTGCATTAAATGCCTAAGCTAAATATCATATTATTAATTTGAATAAGGATTAATACTGAACTAAAGAAAATAGCTTTGAAAATTACGCAATGTTTTTAATAAAAAAATTGAACATACTACTGTGGTTATTCTAAGTCAACCGTTAGAGATAGAGATATGCTATCGCGGACTTTTTTGTACCATTTTTATAGATTTTGAATTCAAGGTGGTTAGTTTTGTTGTTTCTTTATCAGAACAATTTGTTTAAAACATTTTTTCACATTACGACTTTTTCAATTACAGTTAACAGTAATAAATATATTTACATACTGTAAAATACTTTGCAATATTTTGTGTTAATTAATTATAATCGTACATTTAAATCCTGGTTCCGAAAATATTGAAATTAATATACCTACGTCTAAAAAAAGAAAACATATATGTATGTATTAACTAAAGTTTCACGCTACAGATATGTCAAAATTGATGGAGAAGTTATTTATACTCTACGTCAAGAATAACCTTGAGTTGGTGATGGTCTAGCACTGTCAAACATGCCATTGTGTGTATTTTAAGATCAATTAAAGCATTCTAAACTTTTTAAAGTTTAACTAAATGAAGTCCGTAAAAAAGCATTTTAGCCAGTATTACAGGAAGTAAGTGAATTCGTGTTAACAATGACCGATAGCTGTTGATAGTTGATAGTTTGATAGTAGAGACCGATGTTAGATAAATACCGGTGGACAAATTCAACATAGACATACATTTCATTATTTCCGTAAAATTAATAGAAGTAGTTAATCTTGGTCAGAACAATAAGGTATTACGAATGTTATTAGTTCACTTTCGTTAAATTTATCAAAAAATCCTACTTTTAAAGTACTACTTTTATTTGTAATTATTTTTTCACTGTCACTTATCACTTCTGGTAACACTGGCATTAATGCAATCGCAATTTAGCACGCTTCCTTAATTGCATTAAGGTTCATACACTTAAGGAAATCCATGTATCGCTAAATCCAGGGTCACAATCGTGTATAGGGGCAACACTTAAGTCACAATGCACATTTCACTGTCTCCGTTGGTAACACTGTCACATATTGAAACTTACCGTTATCACTTATCACTTGGTCCCAATCACTGGTTTTATATCTAAAAATACATTAATTAATAAATTATATGTTTATATACTATTAGGTCAGGTTAGCGCGCCCCATGAGGAGAGCGTCGTGATTGTGGCGCGCCGGGCGTGGGAGCAAAACGCAGCTGACTTTTATAAGCTCCGTGCCGAGCCACGGGCGATCTGCCAGCAGTAGCGTCTGTACGAACTTACCACATTTCTCTCTCTATATGCGCATATCAATATGCAATTAATAATCTAAAACCGTGGAATAAGGTTCAAACTCATAAATCAATTGATGCGTGAACTGCAAATAACGTTTGCAATATCATATTAACTGACAACTTTAGACGTTGCTTTTATTTTAAATTTAATTAATAAAAGAAAACTTATTGTGAAGTATGTCTTGATGTAGTTGTTAGATGAAGAAATTACCTAAGCCTGTTTTCGTTCCTGTAATAATTAATAATCAGCTTCATAATGTCTATTAAGATATATAAGTGCAAAAAATCTCCATAAAATAAAACATGCGTTTTACAAAACGTGATATTTTATGGATTAGTAAAATTAATTAATACTTGTAATACATGTGTGCGTATTTTATTAATACCAATTGTAGGAAATTATTTTAGATAAATTTACTACTACAATTTGCAAATTTGTAGCCTGCTACGAATCGCTACGGCGTAGCAGGTATTTATATTGTATGTATTTATTGTTAGGCTCGCTTTACAGAACGTGTGTAAGTTTAAAGTTATATAATTTAAAAATAAAACTATAACTAAGCAACAAGTATTATTTTTGTACTTATTAATTTTCGTTTTGATTTTGGAGATGTGTCAATTTTTACAAAATGATTCAAGTATAATGCTCAGTAATATTATAATTTTTTTAAATATTATAGAATGTAATAGAAGATTAAGAATGGAAATCGAACCTACGACCGTGACCGCGTGTCCGTAGTGTGTACGCGCCTACACATCATACGCACCATTCCACCAGAGCAGTCGGTTATAGGGTTACGCCTGACTAAAATCTCGCGTGATGTAAAGAAGAGTATCAATTTATCTAATTATATAATCCAATTTTTAATTTTTTTTTTCATATTTATTTTGCTTTTTGATAATATTGCATGTTGTGGTTACCTTTAAAATAATACAATTAAACTTCTTTAATCTATTATGTAAAATATTTTTTTGTTTTACTGTTGTTATTTCTGTTGGTAATCCTAATAAATAAATTAAAAAAAAATTAAATAAAAGAGATGAGGGCTAGATTTGTGTGCGTTTGGATAGAAAATGCTGGTATTCGAGATACAAGGCTGAAAAAATGTAAACTGTAGGTAGGACAATTATTTTTCTATCGTAAGCATTGGATATCTTTGCCAGCTGAAAAGTGTAGTTTTTCTTATAGGAACATCTTAGTTACAATTTAATACGACTTTCTATCACATATTTCCTGTTCCCTAGAAATACCAAAAAGTTCAATATTAACAACAGACGGTAATTATTGTATATTTCACAAAGATACATCTCTCTTTATATTGCGTTACAACAGATGAAAGGGAATAGCGAATCATTCCGCGTGGTAAAATGTTTAAATTTAATTTAGCTGCTGGTATTAATAAAGTCGTAAATGATTCGTAATTACCAGTCGTTGTTTTAAGAAATATAGTTAGGAGGTTTAAAACTGTAAATAGACCACCCGTGCTCGTAAATCGTTCAAAAACATAAAAGATATTCCCTCGGAATCTTGCTTCTTGTCATATACACTGGACTGCAAAGAAAAAGAGTCGCTTAGAAAATTTTCAAAAGTACCAGTCCTAGCTTCATGAAATAAAAATTAAGTTAAATAATATTTCAATGTGCTTAAATAAAATAATAATAATTAAAAGAAAACAAAAAACCCGCCTGCATAAAAAACAACTAATAGAAAATGAACTGAAAAGACTGAAACAAGATAAAAATTCAAAATTACACAAAGCTAGCGAAACAAATCGAAACAATATCAAACATTATGTACTGTACACTTAAAAATATCAATACGGTAGTCCTTCAAAATTTTATGCAACATCGTACATAATATGCAGTCGGAGACATGAAATTGAAGGATAAGTTAAATCATTCTCTCATTGTGCATGTCTCCGACTGCACATTATGTACGATATTGCATAAAATTTTGAAAGACTACCGTATTGATATTTTTAAGTGTATAGTACATAATGTTTGATATTGTTTCGATTAATTTGTTTCGCTAGCTTTGTGTAATTTTGAATTTTTATCTTGTTCCAGTCTTTTCAGTTCATTTTCTATTAGTTGTTTTTTATGCAGGCGGGTTTTTTGTTTTCTTTTAATTATTATTTTATTTATATCTTTTTAGTTAGACAAATTACGTAATCAGTTCAATTCATTAAAATAGTTTACATCATGTGGTTGATTAAGTAATTTATTAATGACGAAAAAAATGAGGCCGTTCTAAAGTTGCCACGTATATATCATTTTTGTGTTTGACCGAGCATAACTTTTTACAGAGTAGTCCGAAGTTGATAATTCTTTTTTTATGGGAAAGGCTACACCTGAAATTGACCGTCGGACGTTGTCTAGGAGGCGAGGAAGAACCTCGGCTCGCATCTTGCTTGCCTTAGGTTATGCATGGGAAAGACCAGTCAACATATTTTAAACTTTCTTATTGTATTTCTTTATTATTATTACAGTAATAATAATCATAATATACATTTTTGAAATCCTTGTATTGAGCCATTTAATTTGATACCCATATTATAGTACCTATTCTAAAAAAAAATATTTCTTCATTAACTACAATGGCTTCGCACAGCCGCCATGTTTGTTTTTTTTTAATGTCACCTATCTAAGAATACTTGGGCTGCTAAGACGAATCTACCGATATCTCAATTATACAAATCCGTTCAGCGGTTCTAGAGAAATCAGGTAATTAAGAATATTACATACATACAAGATACGCGCGAAAAACATAACCCTTCCTTGGCAGTCGGGTAATAAAAATGAATTCAAGCGTTTTTTTTAATTATAAATGTAAAATATTTTATACTAGCTTCTGCGCGCGACTTCGTCGGCGTGGACTCCGCTGCTATTAGTCTTAGCGTAATGATATATAGCCTATAGCCTTCCTCGATAAATGGGCTATCGAACACTGAAAGAATTTTTAAAATCGGACCAGTAGATCCTGAGATTAGCGCGTTCAAACAAACAAACAAACTCTTCAGCTTTATTATATTAGTATAGATTTTCAGTATTTTCCGCCGTGCCGTTTTCACCATTTTAGTGTTCCCTCCGCGAACTCGCAATACTGCTGTTATGCGATTTGCCATACTTTGTACTATATATATATATATATATAAGTTTTTGAGGCGATGGCGATGCTGCGGAATATTCTGCTATTTCTATATAGAGCTTCTTTCATTTCACGTAGTGTGATTGGCGTCGGATTCCGCTAATGTACACTTCGTCGCAGTTCATCCTATGCATACTCAATGGGGTTTAAGTCGGGGCTGCATGCTGGCCACTCAATATGTGTAATACTGATTTGTTAAAAATAGGCAAACACCTACCTGAGGTGTATGCAGGCGGGCTTTGTCTTACATAAAAACGACATCTATACTTATTATAAAAATAAGTCCCCCGGCCGCGTCTTTCTGTCCTCCTGTCTGTCTGTCTGTCTGAACGCGATAAACTCGAAAACTACGCAACGGATTTTTATACGGTTTTCAACAATAGAAAGAGTGATTCTTGAGGAAGGTTTAGGTATATAATTTACTATGTTTGAATGTAAATTAGCAGAAATACGGCGATAAATGTTGAAGAAGTCGTAAAAAATCTCGCCAACGGGGAGCTTTCCACGCGAACGCTGCATAAACTAGCAAAGATATAGTTGTATAATGTACTAGCGAATTCAAAATCTATAAAAATACTACAAAAAAGTCCGCGATAGCATATCTCTATCTCTTAGGGTTGACTTACAATAACCACTTTTATGTTCAAATTTTTAATTAAAAACATTAGGTTATTTTTAAAGATATTTTCTTTAGTTCAGTATTAATCCTTATCCAAATTAATATGATATTTAGCTTAGGCATTTAATGCAGATTAAAATTGCCCTTTACACTATATCAATCAGATAAATAGTTTTTGAGATATCATCGTTAGAAGTAATTAGCAGCGAAACATTTAATGCTCGGCGAGCTAGCGTTCTTTCCTTGAGATGCCTACGGGCGGTGCGGGCGCGGGCGAGTCCATACCCTCTGCCCCGCATCGCTCGACCGCCTGCTCATGCTAATAAAGGAAATCAAAGAATATCAAAGATCATTTTATCGAACTTTTTTTTAACTTTTTTGTTAAATTCCACGCGGACGAAGTCGCGGGTACAGCTAGTTATAAATATAAATATAAATAAATATAAATACCAACACAATACACACACGGTCGTCTGTTCCTAAAGTAAGCAACTTTAATGCTTGTGTTATAGGTAACAGCCAACTGGTCTAGCTACATATTTTTTTTCGATAAACATACTTAGAAATAATACATATATAAATATATAAATAAATATGTATACTACACCCAGACTCGGGGTGGGAATCGAACCCACAACCCCCGGAGCAGAAAGCAGGGTCACTACAAACTGCGCCAACGGGCTAGTCAAATTCTCGCCTATGTCCACTAAAATAGACCAAGGTAGTCATTCAGAATTTCAGTGACATATCTTTCTACAGTTAAAGTTCCACTTTCTTTCATCACTAACTCAGTGCGGCTTTCAGAAGAAATCCTAGCCCACTCGTGAATAGAGCCTCCGCTGTATGGTACTGTTTCTTCTCTACAGGCTTGGTAATAGCGCTCTACCGGTCTTTTGTACACTCTTTTCCTCCCGTCATGCTTGTATAAACAGAATTTAGACTTGTCTAAAAATATAACTCTTGCCTAGTCATTCAGAGTTCAATTCTCTCTTAGAGTTTCTGTGGTGTCTTTCTAGTTTTATGATGTTTTCTATTTTCTAGTTTTTGAGCAGGTCTTATGTCTCTAAATTTGCTTCAGCCAGAATCCACCTTACTATTTCCATGCTAAGATTGTTTGATGATTCTTTACTTCAACTTACCTATCAACTTTAAATATAAGCGATGTATCATCAGTAAATAGCACTATATCCCAAATAGCCTTCAGATAAAAAGGCAGATCATTTATATATATTAAAAAAAGAAAAGGACCTAGAATCGATCCCTGCGGAACGCTCATTTTTAGTACAGATCCAGAAGAATTAAAATATCGAGGTGGTTATTTAGCGGTTGTTTAATTAAGTTAACAGTCAATTTGTTCGTTTATCAATACCCATAGTCAAGAAGTATTCTTAAAAAACTTTCGTCTCTTTAAAAATTATACCAGACTGATTAAATAGTGCTATCTGATGCGTAATAATTCGTTGGTAATTTCGTTTTTGTCTGGAAAGGATCAATGAATATTTTCGTAAATTTATTTTTATATAATTAATTATATTTGTAAGGAACGATATAACCTGATTCCTTGCATTATATGTAATCTAAACAGATCTCGCACCTTGGCTTACTCATAGACAAATAATTTGTAATCCAGGTAAAAAATATTTATAATCAAAAATAACTAGACTTCTACGTAATGAACAACGTAATTGGGTATCACATCATAGCCGATGACGTACTTGTAAGAAAGTGCATCGGCTTGTTCAGCCTTGGTATCAGAAATAGCTTTACCATAAACTAATTCCATCTTTTGTGGAAAATCTGTGCAAAGAGAATAGTTTACATTTTATGGTATGTAATTAATTTCTGATTGATTCTTTGATTTTTTACTACATTATACTTCGTTTTTACTGGTATAATACCATTTACAACACGTGTATGGACTGGTCACATGACTGGGTGTTTTAACCGAGATAACAAATTAATTTCTATGCATCTTTTACTTTGTGTAGTGTATAGCATTAATAGATATTTATTTTCGGTTAAATGCTGCTTGTTGGTAACTTGACAGAAATTAAAACAAAATAGTGTAGGTATACCTATTGTTTTGAAATTAGTTATGTACATATTAGCGTTTGTGACTTTGACCTAGATACTGTTTTTGTATATAAATATAGACAACGATTCGGTCTGTTGTATCCTGGGTATAGATTTCTTTCTCCATGTAGGAGAAGGATTGGAGTCTAATCCACCACGCTGCTCTACTGCGGGTTGGCGGGTATATTCCCTACTATGAATAACGATCGGTATCAGGTGTATATATATATATAGTAACTGGGACCGATTTAGCTTAACGTACTCTTCGAGGTACAGTAGGGAGACCCACAAGGACAGACATCCAGACACTTTCCGATGTCAAAAACACGTTTCAACGAGTTACTCCTACTAATATTAACGCGATATTACAGTGACAATTCTCGATTAAACCTTTTTGTTACATACACCATATAACACCTATTTTCGTGATATACGAAAATAGATGAAATACACGACGAAATGTTCTTATATCGTTTGATTTTACGAAAAAAGGAACGATGCTTTTATGTTTTGGTGCGGCGGCGTCTATCGGCGTTGTCGCGCTACATCCATTTATCTAATACTATTAAACGAACAATTCTAAATACTTTATATTTTTATATGTCTCAAACTGTTAGTTGTAGTTTACCTTATAAACTAAATAAAAAGAAGAAGTTTTATACTGCAGGGACAGTACACGTTTACACGCACGTTACGCTTGCCTTGGTACCTACTCCTGTACTCTTTGTATTTTATATATTATTAATTTTAAAATAGTAAATTTTGAAAATACTTCGTTAAAAAACTATCGAAGGAAAGTCGTACAGTTTTTTTTGGTCAGCAGTGTAGGTTTGATTTTGTCATCAAAGATTAGTGATACCGCTAACTTAATAATTCAGACACATTTGTTCTCCTATCCAGGCGAAAAAAGTAAAGCGAAGAAAGCAAGTGACAAAATCACTGAGGATATATTATATTGATGATGAAAATATAAAAACTATTATGGTTTAATATAATAATATACAAAATAAATTCAGTTCAAGATGAATGAGAGAGCTCTTAATAATAATTTGGAAACTACCACACGATTGATAAGCGCGTATGTAAGCTTGGCATAGAGTGATTGGTCTACAGTTTGGCACGGCCATTGTCTGCAGGCTAGGCGATACTCCATTGCACACGGCATGTCTGTCATGATAACTATTAATCTTCACGTTAGAAAAAAATCTAGAAAGTCTTAAATATTTGCCAACTAAGTAACGAAAGACGTTTCACCTACGTTGATTAATTTTATCAAATAACAAAAGAATCGAGAAATTGTATGCCGCTGTCAGTTTATTCTTCTGTCCTAGGGCCATATCTCGGAAACACAAAACCTTAAAATATATAATTATATAGTTTTTCGCAAATATCTCGCGACTTATTGCTCGGAGGTCAATGGAGGTGATTATAAAAATTGTTTGTCATAAAATTCTTTTACAAAAATGATTCTTGAATTTTTCTGTAAAATGAACCCCCTTCGGAGTAGAGCGCTGAGAAAGCGACTACAATGCACTTACATACGGTATACGGTTAAGTACGGTAAGTCTTAAAAACTTCTATCTGAATCTTGGGAGTTTTGTAACAAGTATTCTTACATTATAGAGGTTTTGGAACTTAGTAGAATCTATTATATTTTGTACAAACGACCTCCAGTGGCAGATATTCCGTATTTTATTGTTCTGAGACACGTCCCTTTATACCTTAATGTAGATTTTTCACATCTTCATTACAACGCCGTAATAAAGGTGTATACAAAAATTCAGCTCACTAGGAATTTTTCCGCAGATTGGGGTTTAAAATGCCTAAAACGACTGGACTATTTAGGATAATTATCTAGAATTTGAAAATTGTAAATAATAATAATATCTGTGTAAAATGATAGAATTTTAAACAAGATATATTCGCTAACATTTAACAAATAAGTCGAACACGTCATTTGACTATCTACAAGTAGAAAATAAATAAAAGTTTCAAATTGACACCACGTCAATCGCTTCACTTCAAGGGATCATTCGAAGAAAACTGAAACTGCAAATAATTTAAATAGTATATTTCGAAACGGACCTTAAAATACAATTTCTTGTGGGTACTATTATGTATCTCAATAAACATCGACTAGACAACATTTAGACACATCGTGATAAAATTGTTCAAAGCAGATCGTTTTTTAAACATACATAATGTGCGTGCTCTTAAAGAATCACTTTGCTAATTTCGTAATTGAATAAAAGGAAGATTGGCTTACCGCCAGGTTTTACCTGCCTACTCACATATACGATTGCTCTTTTGTAGGTATATATGAACGTACAATTTTGTAGTGTATATTCGTCAAACGTCAAAATCGTCGGTTCCAAAGGTAAGCAACTTAATGCTTGTGTTATAGGTAACTACTTATTTTTTTTGTCGATAAATATGTACATATCAATAATACTTATATAAATAAATACATATATCACACCCAGATTTGAGGCGGGAATTGAACCCACAACCCCCGGAGCAATAAGCAGGGTCACTGCAAACTACACCAAAGGGCTAGTCAAAATTTATACTTATTTATTTTATATTCTACTGCAAAAATGGTATATTGGTTTTAGCCCGGTTTTTATACATACGAGTATATCGATAGATTAGGATAGGTATACCGATACGTAGATGAATTGTTTTAATTTTAAAAGCTTAAAATCATAAACGTATCGGAATTTTGTTGAAGAAGCCAGGAAAAAATCTACGCGGAACTCATATTTTACGTTTCACCAACTCAAGGCCACGGTTGTGTAAGATATTCATGATTTCACCGCGCAAAGTAAATCATCGTTTATATCATAAACATAGGGTTAATAGATCCTCTGTGTCCGACTTAATAATTTTAAATCATTTTCGAGTTTTCTCGACTTTAATGTTAAAAAAAAAATGATTTAAGACTCAGTTGTACACCTGTCCAATTTGAAAATGTAAATTAAATTTATTTGTAGCTACAGTATTATCTCACACTTTTAATATTATTTTTCTTTAAAACGGAATCAATACCGTTAAAGTTATGAAAGTGATCAAATACTTACCTATAGTATAACGTTTTTATTACAAGTAATTAATTTTATAGGACGTTTCAATGATGGGAAGCCTCATTCTCTTGAACAAAGTAATTTACTAAAATGTATAGAATGGCTCGAGTATAGGAAGGGCTAGAGTCAAATCGAATATAATTTATTATACCTAAAAATAAATTTAATGGTCGTATAGTGATGATTGTGAGATCACACTGTTTCCGACTGTAACCGTCGACCTTGTTGCAAAGCAATCTGATTGAATGTTTTGTTTTCTGTTTCCAGTTAAAAATCACATTCGATTATTTATACGTGCGTTAAACAACGCATTCCTCAATTAACTGGAGACTGAACACTGAACTGAATATGTTATTCTTCGATGTTTTAATGTATACGTACCTATATATAAAGCTATTCTATGTTATATTCTTCATGATAAAGTATTTAATCATTAATGTTATTGATGCCATTGTAATGATAGTAAACACTTTATTTTATTTGGTTGTAATATTGAATTATTTATAAGTATAACGTTTTGATTGCAGCGGACATCAATCAGCGAGTCATAGAGTATAATAAACTATTTCCACTGCTCGAAATAGTTAATTATTGACTAAGAACATATCAAGCTACCTCAGAAATCTCTCGGTATCTTATCTGAAAAATATCATAAATAGTTCGACTGAAGCAAGCTACAAGAACAAATTCATCCAAGAAACTAACCAAATGTATGGGGCTTATCTTGGAGAAACCTGAGTATCCTATCCTGTCTGGACATTACTCTTCAAGAATTACTATAGTTTGATTAATATGCATGGCATCTATTGGACGTTAGGTTATTTAGTATCAGTAGTTTTTGTTAAAAGCGGTTTCCGCTGTTTCGTCATCATCATCATTAAAATGTCTGCGCTGAATCTCGGCTGTAGTGGCAATAAGAGTTCACAAGTTAAAGAAATTAACTCGATCTAGTCGACATTAATGACATAATATACACGATTCAGCCTGTAATATCCCATTGTTGGGCATAGGCCTCTTCCCCATGTAGGAGAAGGATCGGAGCTTAATCCACCACGCTGCTCCAATGCGGGTTGGCGGATATATTCCCTACTATGAGTAACGATCGCTATCAGGTGTACATGATAACAACCGGGACCGACGGCTTAACGTGCTCTCCGAGGCACGGTGGGGAGACCCACAAGGACTGCACAAACACCCAGACCACGGCAAACATCTGTATGGCCAATACAAATGTTGTCGTGTGCGGGGATCGAACCCGCAACCGCCCGCGCAACAGCCACTCGCAATCCAGTGCTGTGACCGCTGCGCCAACGCGGCGTCACGTCGGCGATAATATACACGTTAGAAGGTAACTTCTGTATAATGTCCGGCGATAAATATTGCAAATAGATCTTCGGAAAGAGACAATCGGCTAATTTCAGCTTCGGTAGAGCGTTGTATCTGGCGCATACTACCATAATTATGGAACATTTTGTTAGTCGTTGTTGTGCAAGTGCAATACAGTACAGTCGCATCCAGTTCATCTACTTTCTTCATCATCATTATCTCCCTGCCCTTATCCTATCTATATAGGGTCGGCACAACATGTTCTTCTCTTCCTCAGACTCATGTTGTAAGTGATTTGGCATAATATTATTTTTTACGACCGGCCGCCTGCCTGACATCAACCCTCCTTGGGAATCAATAATGAGTTCATCTACTTTCTTAAAGTGATCAAATACTTACCTATTTACATATTAAAAAAAAAACCAGTACCGGTCGCTCAAATTTTACCCCTCATGCGCCTAAAAAAGTTTCACTTCAAAAATTGATCCTCAGTCTCAGCTAGCGGGTATGCATATGTTCACTGTACACACTAATACTACCTACTAAATTGTATAGGTTTACACATTGTATAGGTTGTATAGGTACCTACATTTTGTCCATCAGATAATTAGAAAAGTCTGGAGGTGTGAGTTAGACGATTGTCTATTTCCAAAGGTCGGAATGCAATATTTATTGCCGGGTACAGTATCTTTTAAATGAATATTTGTCTTTATTGAAAATATTGTTAGCCATATTGTTCTATTGAAATTGCAGAGTTATGTCCAGCGGTTTAAAGATTATTATTAGCCCCTTTAAAGGCGATGAAGCCATATAAGTAACTGAATGTTAGATCAAATAGTAGATACCTAATGGTAAATTATATGACATGCAATAGAAATTATATTTTCTTCGTATTCTTTTCTTAGTCAATTTCAGCACAACCAAAATTAATAAAAGAAATTGTATTTAAATATATCTCTGACAATGATCAAATTTGTCAAAACAGTGTCCAATGTGAAATTTGTAGTACCTACCCTGAAGTTGGGTATTTAAGTTTTAAGCCCATTAGTGATATTAATAAGACCCCCTTAGAGAAAGAAGAGTAGGTACACTAGGATTGTAAATGAACAACTGAAATTGAATTTGAAACAATTATATTAGAGCTAACTGGATTTATCTTAATTTTAAAATGTTTGTGAAAAGATAAAAACTGTTTCTAATGGTAGTAATAAAATAAATAGTAACATGTATCGTTGAATTTGTCGTTCGTATCTTATGTATGTATGCTCGTATGTTACGTTCCACGTAGTAAAAAAATAGAGATAGTTGCTTTTTTAATTCTTATTTAATTGACTTATTACACTTGTACCTATGCTTCTCAACGATTGATATAAAAACAAACATTATATAACATAAACATATCATAATTGCTAAAATAATTTTTTTTTATTTTCTTTTAATTTTTTAATGAACTATGAATGTGATAGTTTTTATTTTTTATTTTTTATTATTATTATTATTTCTGTTTTATTCTGTATTTTTCTTTTCTTAATTTTTTATTATTATTTTTTTTTTCTATAAGTTCAGGGTGTTATTGTGGCGTTTGACGTCTGACGTCACCAATTCAGGTTCTGGCTAAAAAACAGCGCCTTAGCAGCAAATATTTGCTGCTAAGCAATGCTGAGTCAGAGACCTGGTTGGCCTTGAACTTGCTTTATGTTTTTTATTGTTTTTTTTATTATTATTAGGTATTTCTTATCTTGCTGTTGGACTTATTTTTCTCTTTATTAATTTATTAATTTGTTCTTCTGTGCTGGATGTATAATGTGTTTAAGGCCAATAAATAACTTTTCTTTCTTTCATAATATCGATCGTTTAAGAACTCATAAAGTCGACTGACACAAAATTTCGTTTTGTCTTGTTTCATACCATGAGGGCAAATCAAAAGATCGTAAATTTCATAAGAACCGAGAATAGCTACTCGCGGTAGAGCGTAAGTGTTGTTATAATAGAATACTTTAGAGACGCGTAAAACAATAATTAATTTGAAAAGAAGAACTGGCACTCGGCCATTAAAAATTCCGCCTATCTGACGAAGGTGATACAAGCGGCTACGGTCACGATAACGATGTTCTAGACTTCCTGGTTTTAATATATCATTGTTACGTGGCCCAGTGACGTTTTAATGCGCATTACTTTATTGAAACACTTTTAATTTATGGTTCAAACATTTAAAAAAATCTTTTTAGTAATATATCGTAGTAAATTATATATAATATACTCTGTTTACTATTTTATATTACTCCTTTGTGTAGATTCTAAGTAAGACAAAAGCTACGTTTTAATTTATTAACTTAAGTTTAAAGAAATAAAACTATTTCTATGTTGTGTATAAAATTTAGTTGATAGCAATTGAATTGTACTAATTTAATCAATACAGTTTATTAATATTTTATTACTTTTTATTTGGCGGACTACTTCGTCACATTGAATCTTACTGCGAATTAAAATGAAAAATATTTTTATATCTCTTGATTTGAAAGCTAAACTGTGATAATGTACCTTTTTTTTGTTGACCCAGAGGAAATCCCTAATGGATTACCCACGGCCCGGGCGAGCCGCGGGGTATGTTCGCCTCGCACAGACCAAAACCTTTGGGGTGTTTCGGCGCCGACGGGCGGAGTATGACGGGATCGCGGGGACGCTATAGCACTTCTGCAACCCCGCCAGCGCTTGCCCTTGCAGGCCTACCGTCGTGCAGAGCACCTCCGTAGGCGCACTTGAACACATAGAGTGCGCCTTTATCCTCGGGGCCGATTACGGCGGACGACGGGTCCCCCAACTCCCCCTAAACCACCCGCCCACAATACCGCGCCTTTCGCGCCCCAGGGGTGTAACCTCCTCGCGCCGCCCAGGCGTTGTCCGGGCCGGACGGTGCCAACCTGAGTCCGCAAAGGCCAGGGTGGTCGGGGCCCTTTACTCCGGCGGATCACGGCCCGGTATAAGAGAGAACGCGCTTTCGCGCGCCTTAGGGCGGGCGAGCGAACCCAACCACTTCGTTTTCGTCTTTCCGTCTCAGCGCTACACTCTCATCGTCGGCACCAAGAAGGTCTGCACCTTCGTGCCACCCACAATAACTCACCCACTCCCAAACCGAGACGTTCCCGTCAGACTCATCCCCGGCATTATGGGGACTTGTGGCCACAGCTCGAGCATCCCGGACCGCGGCCCCAATTACCCGCTTTCGCGCCCTCCTCTGCTGGTTTTGTTCCGTGGGGGTCCGGAGACCCCTACCACCCAGTAGAAGATCTAGCAACTCTTGTGGGCTGTAATAGAGTACCTACCTAATATATACTTAAGTGTAATAACATTTAATATTACATTATAGAAAATTTAAACATTTTAATTCCACACAGCATTCTGTCATAATCTTCATCAAAATATTAAATTTACGTTAAAAGATGAACGAATCCATGAAAACCGATTACTAATTTAATATAGAATGACATTGTACACATACGTCTTGTCATGTCAAATGCATGTTTCATTTTATTTATAGGCAAGTCAACACGGTAATGCATGACAGGCCGTTATTTAAAGTTTCTCTATCCAGAAATACTGCGAGCCCGGAACTTTGGGAAATCTCCTAATAAAATCATGGACTGTAATAGATTTTGGCAAACGCATCATAAAGGAGATACACATTTTGTAATACTTGCGTTACCATGACTCCATACTGTACCTAAGTTTTCAGATTTTGCTTTGTCATTTTAATAGATATTGTTTTGCAATTTAATGTTAAAGAACCATTCCAATTATACGCCATTTATAAAAATATAAAAGTAGATAGTAATGTACCTCCTCGTCGTGTTTACCGTTTGAATAATAATATCAATTTCATATATTTCTTGTGAATAATTCAAACACAATATTAACCGTATACTACCGTCTGCCATAATAAAGTGTCTCACAATTGATTATATACCTACGAAATAAATTGTTTAATCTTCTTATTATTTATAGTAAATACGAACTACTACTACTATATTCAATAATTCATTAAATTCGAGTAACAATGTTAAGCGGTACCATCGAGAGAAGAGACAAGACTCTAGTTTCTGTTGAAGATTTTTTGATATAAAAGTGTTAGAAACTAGTTATAGCAAATTAACCTTTATTATCGTTAGAAAAACTTGTAAAAAACTGAATTAGCAAAGTTAATAGTATCACACTCTTGCTTTAAAGTTGCTACTGCAGCTGCATTCCACACTTGAGAGAGAACTGGAAGCTAACATCTCTCCCTCTATTTTCTTCGTCTGTATTTTTATATGTTTTTATTTTTACTCATATTGCATCAAACTTGATGAACATTGAGGGAAATTTTAGGAAACATTAGAAAATATCCTGCTCAAAATTTGAAGCAGCCCGGTTGGCGAAGTACCTTAACCTTACAGAAGATCACAGCTAAATCAAAATCAAAAATATCATTATTCAATATATAATACAAAATAATACTGCTCTCAACTAATATTATGTTCCTGTGGTGAGTAAGGTGGTGAGAGCTCGTGGGGAGGGTCGAGGGTAGGGCCTGCAATGCACTTGCGATGCTTATGGGTTGCAGGCGTCTATAGGTTTCGGTAACCGTTTACCCACAGGTGAACCGTACGTTTGTTTACCGCCCTAGTCGTATAAAGAAAGTACTAAGTGTTTTTGTACTACCTGGCTTGACGAACTTCGTACCGCCATTTTTTTTAAATTTTGCAATAAAAATATTGCGGTCATTAATCAAACAAAAATGTAGCCTATATTTTAACTTAAACAAAGTTACATATCTATGCGAAATTTCATTAAAAACACACCAGTAGTTTCGGAGATTAGTTCGGACAAACATCGTGACACGAGATTTTTATATATATAGATGTATTTCTATCTGTGTAATTAAAATAATGTATGACATCATACTTATTGACTACTCGTTCAGAACAAAAATCAATTTGTGCCTTCACGGCTCATCATAACATATCAGGCATATCTAAGAGCTTGCGCAGCGAGTATAAAACAGAAATAATTTACGAGGATCAATGAACTAATAAATCAAAATTATATGACATTTAATTACGCGAAAAGGTTATAGCATTTTAATATTCTTTAGCGTAAACTATTAAACAATATAATTATCTAACATATTGATGTATGTATCTACTAGTGATGTACCAAATGTTAGATTGATCACTAATAATTATTGACCACAACATGTTGATTTTTCAAATAAAGTCCGCTTAAAAGGTATGCAATTTTCTATAGGTCATGTTTGAACCAAACATATTCGAGCCAAAAAAAGTTGAATGATCCATTTTTGTTATAACGAGCGGCCGGTACCATCTGATGGTACTTGTTTACCGTCATTTATGGATATCTGCAAATTTAAAAGAGGTGCGAGTGATTCCACAGTTTGTACGTACGCGACAAGATCCAGTCGGTGTGGGCCGATATTTCGATGTGAAATATCATCCCCACCCTGCTCACAACTCTTTGCTTTTTTGCAGCCATGGGCGAACCCAGAATTTTGTATAGTCGGGGCAAAAACAAATAAAACGTAATGTAGTAGAAAATTAAATTCTTTTTATTTGCTTCAACTTTTCATATGTATAGCATAGTAACAAATATTGCTGTTTTGCAAAATGTCGTAACGTTACAGAATGAACAGTGTGGGTGAGAGCTCTGAACCATGAGGAACTTTAGCGTTAACGGGCATGGTTTCAGATCAGACTCTGTCGACAGAAACATTGATGTTACGCTCTTACTTTCAGTGGCGGTTGCCCAGCGAGAGCTTAACAGTTAAGACTGTGCTAACCTGTATAACCCACTGCTGAGCATACGTTTCTACATAAATATATATACTTTACTTTTTTTCTCTATCTTCGTAATCTTAACGTAGGTACTCTCCTAGGCATAGTGGGAAATCCACAAAGATCTTCATCTTGATCACTGAAAAAATTCATACAAATAGGTACAAATATCAACGGAAATCAAACCCACACGGCCGGTATCTTACATGCACTACTGCACCAGAATGGTTATTTTATTAATACACTAGCTTCTGCGCGCGACTTCGTCGGCGTGGACTCCTCTCCCATTGGTCTTAGCGTGATGACACATAGCCTATAGCCTTCCTCGTTAAGTGGGCTATCTAACACTGAAAGAATTTTTGAAATCGGCCCAGTAGATCCAGAGATTACCGCGTTCAAACAAACAAACAAACAAACAAACAAACTCTTCAGCTTTATATATTAGTATAGATAGTATAAAACAAAGTCGCTTCCCGCTGTCTGTATGCTTAGATCTTTCATCATCATCTCCCTGCCCTTATCCTATATATATAGGGTCGGCACAACATGTTCTCCTCTTCCTCAGACTCATGTTGTAAGTGATTTGGCATGTTATTTTTTACGACCGGCCGCCTGCCTGACATCAATATATGTATGCTTAGATCTTTAAAACTACGCAACGGATTTTGATGCGGCTTTCTTTAGTAAATAGAGTGATTTCAGAGGAAGGTAATAATACATGCATAATATAGTAGAGGAACTTTGATAGTTTTTGCAACCGTTTGAAGCCGGGGCGGGTTGCTAGTAGAATAAAAGTAAATAACAAATATAAACCTTATCAGTAGTATTATGATTCTATATCCATCATCATAAAATAAATCATCATAAATAATTCGTGCAAAGAGAAATAAACTTTTAAGTCTTTTAACTATTTAAAAAAATATTAAAAAGGGTCTTTAAATTTCATTTTGTAGTTCATAATATTACTATACTGTTAATAGAATATTTGTTAATGCTTTTTTTCCATAATTTATACTTTTCGTTATTGTAACTATAACGTTCTTTTTCAGGCAGTTGTTATAAGTTATATGAATTTCGTATCTACTATTTGTAATAATAATTTGTTATCGTTACAAGAACAAAAGATACGAAACATTAAAATATTTTAAAAACATTAAAGCTTTAAAGGTTTATTTAAAAATTTACTACGGATTTATGTGACTTATAAAGGGACTGTTTAATAACATTAGCAGGAAATGTCGTGGGCGAATACTAACATACAGCGATGAATGACAGTACTGTTTACATAAATTCATTTTATTAGATTTTGGTCGATTAAACGACACCGCACATTGTATTTTTTTATTTATTTGTAACACAATTTACGATGGTTACCTGTGGTTATTAAGGCCATGCTTAAAATATTTACGTTTAAAATATATTTTTAAAGCAAATGCATAAAATTAATCGTTCTGACAGTGTATTTAGGGGATTTATAACAAAATTTTATCACAATGTCCAGTGAATCTTATCCCGGTCGAGTATTTGCAGCAGACAATTGTAAAAAAGTAAAAATAAACATATTTGAATCAACGCGTTTCTGTAATTATATGATTTAAATCTAAATTGAAACGTATCAAGGTCTGTTTAACATATCTTTACGAATTACTTTACATACAATTTATTGTGAACCTATTATTTTTCAATCAAAAATTGTAAGCTAACGTGTTAGGACTTGTGACGGTTTTTATTACAAACACAAACAACCCGACCACAACAAATTTTGTATATAAATTACTCCTTAAATTTAATTACAACAATAAATATTTTATAAGACCATCGCTTATAATTATATATCGCCTATATAACAGGGTTCAGGGTTTAGTCATAAACTACTGACGGACGGTAGTCGTAAAAATACCCCTTCGATGTTACTATATTTTACAGCAGCCGAACCATTGGATAGTTCTCACAATTTGTGATTTATGGTTAGTTTGTATCATATGATATTCTTTATATGTTTTTCTGGTATTTTACCCCAATAAGCTTATTAATCTTATCACCAGTTTTCGTTTAAGTTGAATGATTAGCTAATTTCTAATGGGCATGACGACAGTATCAAAAAATCGTCAATTTAATGATTTCAGGGGAACACTCATATTAAAAAAATTCAAAATACTGGTTTAGTTTTATGTAAAATAATAAGATTATTGTGATTTTCAATAAAATAAAACATTAAAATACTGCAATCGGCCATTTTGAATGAAACACAAATTACAGCGCAGACGTCACAACATAACATAATACGTCAGGCGCGCTCCAAAGAGTAAAGTAAAAAGTAAGGCCCAGATTATTTTGTGACGTCAGAGCCGACGCCATGACACCTGCAGCCGTTTTGCCGCTCTCATTGAAAACATATTAGAAAAATAGTTTTAATCTTCCTTAAACTTAAGTTTATTACCGAAATATAGGTATTTTCGTAAATAGTAAATGTGTAGCCACATTACGGAAGAGGTTTTGAAAATCTTTCGTCATGCCCATTGTACGTATTCCAACCCGCAGTGGAGCAGCGTGGTGGATTATTCTCCAATCCTTCTCTTACATGGAGAAAGAGGGTATAATCGAGACTCGGCAATTTTTAATAAAAGTGTGCAAATACTTATTATATTTGAATTTTTTTATTTCACATTAATGCAATGTTCGTTTGAATAGAAAATTGAATATTACAGTAACTGTTCTGATAATGGGCTCAGGAATAGGAATGGTAAGTTGTAGACAACCTGAAATAATTGCTAATTTCCTTTGATGCAAAATGAAATGTCTACACAGTGAGATAGTGAAGTGATGTCGCTGATTGCCGCTGTATGCTTTGGATGTACCTACACAGCTAAGATAAAAGTTTAAACTTAGATAGATAGAATATACTTTATTGCACACCACTCAGAAAAGATTTACATAAAACAGTTATTTATACAGAGAGTTAGTAATGCACAAAGGCGGTCTTATCCTTAGTAGCCCTGATAACATATGTCTATATCGTTATCAAAAGAGACAACGTTTGAAACCAACTTTCGGAACCTAGGCCTCAATTTTTATAATAATATGAAATTAATAATATAAACTTAAGGACGTTTAATGTTTTATTTAATATTGCTGTAACACATTCATAATCATGGGAGGCATGAAATAGTGTAGAAACAACGAAAAGTAGTTTTGGTTACATTGGAAAGCATTAGTGATTCAGGCTTGGAAATTAGTATTTCGTAGATATTTTAATTATTCTTTTATGTTTTCTCAGCCCACGCTTTAGCATTATCGACTCCTATTTCACGGGCATCTCTTCATTCTCTGTAAGAATTGTGGAATTCTTATTTTTGACGCAAATAAATATTTTAAAATAAATCCATATTTACTCATGAAAAATATCATTTTATAAGGATTGTGAAATTAACTGTCATTTTTTTGTGAATAATAATAAATCTAATACGAGAACTAATTCATTTGATGACAATTTATAAAAAACGAAAGGAATAATACCTAGTAATTCAATTAAAAATTATTTACTAAATAATTGCGCAATATATGCGAGAAAAATTTACTGACTAAATAAACAAATCAGTAAAGACAACCTGAAACCTAAAACGAATATAAAATGATAGACAGAGATCCATCCAGCGTATGTGCGTTGTCAATTAGAACACAGCCGTAATATGTAAGTCTCAAGAGCTGGCAGTCACACCTAAAGAGTGGCCAAGGTCCCAGGTGACCGCGACAGCTATAAATACTTCATGCACACTCAATGGCGGATTTATTGCCTTCATTACGTTTGTTAAACGGGTTGAGAGCGTTTCAGGACGAGCTAGCTAGTTCGGACCTTAGATGGACCAAAATAATTAAGATGGTTGGTTTTATTACAAGCTTTTATTTAACTTGCAATGTATGTGTGTATGTATGTATGTATGTATGTATGTATGTACATATGTAAGTATGTTTGTTCGGGTGAAATCTTGCAGCTGAAATTTTGTATACAAGTTAAATTTGGATCACAATGCATGGTTAACTTTGTGACGTCATTCTAAATCCAACATGGCGGCTTATCCAAGATGGCGAACTAGTTATTTTTAATGCATTTCTACAATATGGGTATCAAATGAAAGGGCTTGCTGAGAATAATTCGAATAAAGTGACGTCAGTCTAAATTCAATATGGCGGACTAACTATTTTAGATGAAAAGACTGTGAAACGTGTCCAGCGATAACTAAAAAGTGAAAAATAAATTAAAAGTAAAAAACCTTTTTAAAAATAAGCTTTTATTTAAATGCGCTAAAACGAAAAAAATAAATTTTTTACTTTAAAACTTTTACTATGTACTTTTAAAGTCATTACATAATTTATCTATCTATACTAATATATAAAGCTGAAGAGTTTGTTTGTTTGTTTGTTTGTTTGTTTGTTTGTTTGTTTGTTTGTTTGAACGCGGTAATCTCTGGAACTACTGGGCCGATTTGAAAAATTCTTTCAGTGTTAGATAGCCCATTTATCGAGGAAGGCTATAGGCTATGTATCATCACGCTAAGACTAATAGGAGCGGAGTCCACGCCGACGAAGTCGCGCGCAGAGGCTAGTATGATATAAAAGATTGTCGCGATTAAAATTTTCAAACTAAGGAAATACGAGTACTCAAATCTCGCGACAAGTTGACAAAATCACAAATACACGAATCTACATTTAAATTCTATAAAAATACATACAGTGATAATGAAATTGGAAAATGGATCAAATTAAATAAAATTTTAGAAAAAGAGGCGAGACAAAACTTTTGGAAATACCTACATTCCTCTGTTTGTAAATATTCAACATGAATCGTATGAAAATGATAAAAAATCTTTCAACGTGTTCCCATTTTACAATCATTAATTGAAGCACGTTACATACGATTCTAGATGTTTGCATGAACTTTTAAGGAGAATCGATCCAAAAAATACATCATATTCATGGGTTCAGTTTTCTGAAAATGATCTAAAACAATACAGGAAATGTTACTTTTCTGTTCCTAAAAGATTTGGTTTTAGTTTTACTACAGATGGTGTTTGTGTGTCATTATCTATGAATAGATTAATTGCAAAAAAGGATAAATATAAAGCTAAACGTGTAAAAAAAGAGGAAACTTCAAATGAAAATTATAATCAACTCTATAAAAAGTACAAAAAAATAATTGCTGTTGATCCGGGAGCTAAAATACTAATTGTAACATGCAGTAGTATCATTGATGATACTTTTGAATACAAAACTTTGAAAAAATGAAAAGTTGCATATGAGACAAAAGAACATCACAGGGAAAAAAAGAAATTGAAATTTGTAAAAGATGTTGATTTGAAAATTAGAAACGATAGAGAATCTTTAGAAATTGTAACTTCTCGTAAAATTTAAAATTTAGTGTATTCTTCTACATTTGAAATGTAGAAGAATACACTAAATTTCAACTAAAATGGTTTGATGGAAAACAGAAATTTTACGAGCAGAGAAGATTACAAAGATTAAAGTTTGATAAATATGTAAATTATCAAAAAACAAATCATAAAATTGTAGATGAATATTTTGGAAAGGAGCCAGATACTCTGGTGGTTTACGGAAGTGGTTTTGATTTTATGAACAAGGGTACTTTCAAGGGACACCGTAAATTCAGACATAACGATATTTTCAAAGAAATAAAACAACGGAAAAATTTATCACTCTATAATCTATATAATAAATAAAGCTTTTACTACTAAAAATTGCAGCAAGTGTTTTAGAAGCCACGATAACAAGAAAAGTTGTACGTTTCTAAATCTCCACACCGTTACGTATAGTGTAGTGTATGTCGTAAAGGTATCCATAGATATAAGAAATAAGAATGGTGCAAAAATATTTTGTTAGAACATAAATCGAAAAATAATTAGTTGTTGAGCATTCTTTCGTTTTCCAACACTGATATGAATATTGTGAGTGGAGGAAGCTCATAATGTTCATTATCGTAATTCTTTGCATTACATGTACAACTGTGAGTGCATGAAGTGTGTCATTACCATACTGTACGTCACAGGTGTATAAAAAAAGCCGGTGCAGGGCCTTCCTCCGTGCGGCTGATGATTGATGTCATTGTCGTTTCTTTGCCACCGACTCTCAATGCATTGCCGAGCATTACTCACTGTCACTTACTTGTTTATATATATGTACGTTTAACAATAGCTTGTCTCTATATATCTTCTTTCACCGATCGTTACTACATTGCCAATTTGTTTATTCTGTTAAAGTTGTTATTTTAAGATATCTAGGCTTAAGTCTAATCGTCAGACATTCATCACATTCACAAACATTGTAGCGTTTTTGTACTTATATAATTTGTAGTAAATAGTTATTATGATGTGATACAATATATTATACGTATTGAGCTATGAGTCTAAAATTTAAATGAAACAACCTGAAACAACAATAAAACCCTACTGCTAGTCTTAACCCATCTTTTTGTTCCGCTACGAGTTTAGGGTAATTCCGTAAATAATCTAATGTGATGTATTAATGATTGTAAGTAATCTAATGTTATAGAAACACTGTAAGTTAAAAAAAGAGTCCATGTGTATACTTTTATGAAGACAGTAGACGTTTATAATTTGGTATACAGTTGTAAACGTCTACTGTCTTTCGTTCACTCTTCACATGTTTCATGAAACGCATTAAAATTTCATAAATGTACAAAACATGTCGGTCAGTGTTTGGTTAATTTGCGGATACGTTTGTTTACTCACACCTGGATGAGCAAGCCAAATTTTGTTTATGATATTAAATAACTGAATATACCCAGGTTTTCTTTATGTGTATTAAAATTAATTTAAGTTATACTCGTGGGATGAGAGAAGGCGAAGATTGAGGAAATATCAACTTTTCTAATGCAAGCGCTTAGCGCAAAAAATAACTGAATGCGCATTTTTCAAATTCCTTGCTTCTATAAGTTCTATAAAAGCCAAATAATAACTGTGGATTTAATATTGAACAAATAATAATTATTAATTGAATTTTTTATTACCAAAATTGAATAAAACTAAGATAGACTGTTGGATTTCTAAGGCATTATAAAAACAAGCGCTTTTAATTTTAATTCCCCACAAATATTTTGAAAGAATGTGAATTGAACTACTTTTCCGAATGCCACTGTACACACACATACCTATTACCTATTCCTATATAAAATATTTAAACTTTTAACGCTTTCAAGATCGTTACAAAGGCCCGGTAGTCATTAGTTCACTAATAGTCGCGTACTTGCCAGTGGACAGTATAGCCAGAAATAAAACAATGTAAGCTTTCAGGAATAGCTGTTGCCGAAATAGATCGGGTACGGTGACGCGTCCTTGGTCGCGACTGCTTGCGGTAGAGATTTCATGACATCAGAGCACAGAGTACATTGTAATAGTAGGGAACATCAGAGGTTGTATCGAAGATCTTTTCCTGTTTTCTTTTGGAAACAGCGGCAAATTTAAGTAATTTTATTGTCTTTCTTTGTTTTAGAAACGGTTTGTATTGAGTAGAAAAGTAACTAATAATATTAATTTATTTATCACGTGTTGAAACTCAAGGCGGATAAAACAGCGATGAATGTCTGTATGTGTATATTGTCAAGGATTTTGCCTCTTTTATTTGTCTATGCTCATCAAATGTAAGCTATTGACGTAAATTTCGCCATTAGGCGACCTTGTCATTGATGTTTGCCGTTTGTCATTTTTTTTTTTATATTAAGCACATATCTATTTTAATTAAATAGATTTTGAATACTTTTGAATATTAATCTATACTAATATAATAAAGCTGAAGAGTTTGTTTGTTTGTTTGTTTGTTTGTTTGAACGCGCTAATCTCAGGATCTACTGGTCTGATTTGAAAAATTCTTTCAGTGTTAGATAGCCCATTTATCGAGGAAGGCTATAGGCTATATATCATTACGCTAAGACTAATAGGAGCGGGGTCCACGCCGACGAAGTCGCGCGCAGAAGCTAGGTCGGAATAAAAGTTATAATAAGAAAAACCGTATGAGATAAGAGAAAAAGATGAAAAGAGAAAAAAATGTTATTTTAAAAGTATTGTAGAATACTAAAATTATAATATTAAATTTTAAAAGCAAGTTTCAGTACTTAAAATATTGAACTAATAATTCTAATGAAGCTTCTTGCTTTTTGAAAAGACAAGAAAACATGAGTAAGCGATTACCGTAGTATAAAGACGTTTGCAACGGCAGAAGCATCGCAAGCGCGTTGCCGAGCTACCCCCAAGCACCCCCCCAGGAGCTCTGGTCACCTTTTCACCACAGGAACACAACACTGCTATATAGCAGTACCTATTATTTAGCTGTGATCTTCTGTAAGGTCAAGATACTTCCCCAGTCGGGCTGCTCCAGATTTTGAGCAGGATATTTTTTTTCTGTTTACATTTCAGATATTAGGAGCTTTTTTAAGTTCTTTCTATTATATAATTACAGTATTTATCGTGACCTTGAAATGACGCATCTTACGCCACCTGTCAACCATTTACAACCCGAATTGAAAATTTAGCAAAGGCGACACGTGTTCCATTATCATTACAACCTCGAAAATCGTAGATAAACATTGAGCACTTTATTAACGAACATTCATTAAGGATTGAAGTTAATCTTGGCCATATATATCATTCAATGTATCGTAATCATGTATCCAGAATCATACCAAGGCGGCTTGTGAGCTTTTATTTGGCTCTCATTGTTTGGCAAGCTACACGCGGAATATCGTCAGATTGCCATTACACGCGAGAATAGATGGGATTCACTTTGATATTTGATTGTTGTAATAAAATACAGAGAGTCGAGTTGCAATATAACTTCAGAAAATTTTACGCAAAGAGGGTAATGATTTTACTTATAATATGAAATTAAGGGATATTATGCAAAATTCAACAAATTATTTTTGTTTATTAATAAAAAGTTCGGTTTAAGTTTCAGTAATAAAAATATGACTGTTTTTTATAATTATATTTGTTAATGTTACTAAAAAGGATGTTAGATTTTTATTCAGTTTACTATTAGAAACTTATAAAATAATTAGTTGACCCCGCAAACGTTGTTTTGGCATATATGTTATTATCTCCCGTAATCCCCTCCCCTCTTATAACATATAGGGGTATGAAAAATAGATGTTAGTCGATTCTCAGACCTACCCGATATGCACAGAAAATTTCATAAAAATCGGTCTAGCCGTTTTGGAGCAGTATGGTAACTAGCATAGTGACACGAGAATTAATTCGTTAACGAGAAATTAATGTGAAACTTTCTTGATTAAAATAATACTACACTATTTCAGCAAGTGTAGGATTAGTTGTGAATATCGCCGCTGTGGATGGAAGTATCTATCTTTCATCTGCGGTTTCGAAGTCAGCTAGCCACCTCGTGACCGTCATAAATATAAACCGTGGCTTGCGCCTGCGCAACTTGTCAAAGCTTTACAGCACACACACGTAAATGATGAACTCCTATATACCTAATGATAATTTTTTGTCTATCTTAACCCTAAATTAAGAAATGGATTGGAAATGGATTGGTAATTAACATAGTAAATAGTATTCAAATAATTATAATAGGCTATGAGAACATTAAATTTATTGAAAGAAAAATAAAGTGTACACATAAATTATTATTTCCAAGAGTTGATGCTAAATTTCTGAAATTTAATTTTTTCAGTGCTCGATATCAATAAATACTTTTTTTCTTTTTCTTTTTATTAATCCTGACCTGTTGCCTGGAAGAAATCGCTACCGAGCGATAAGGCCGCCTCATTGCGCATTATTTTTTTTACTTTACAATTCTGTGTTAAATTACTCTATGTGGTGTACAATAAAGAATAAAGAGAATCTTACTAAGTGGTAGGCACTTGAAATATTTACAAAATACTTAATTGTATATTTACTTTAATAATAAATAATAAAATTAAAATAAAAACAATTATTAAGTTGGGCTCTTATAATTATAACAAGTGATTTTTTGCCGCTTTTTGCTCGATATTAAAATCAATGTACCTCCTCCTAGTCAATGGTACGGAACCCTTCGTGCGCGAGTCCGACTCTCGCTTGGCCGATTTTTTTGTTTATATAGATAAATAAAGACACAATTACTTAAATAAAATTCTTAGTATCATTCTCGTAAATATTTCACAAACATCATCCAGTACAGGGTTCTCTGTTCTCAAAATACAGTAGGTAAGATTATTATAGATTGATAGAAATACGAGCGCCATCCGCGTAGGATTGGCCTCCAGCTGTTTATCGAATTTAAGTGATACTGCAGAAATAAAAGTAAAAATAAACTTTATATCAATATTAAATTTACACAACAGTCAACAAGTCAATAAAACAATAGGAAATATTATATTGATTATAGCTTGCAATAAAAATCGACGTCAGTCACCTCCTAGATCAGAACATGGCTGCCCACGCATGACAAATGAAAATAAATTTGACGACGTCGCTGCCAGAGAAATTGAATACATTAAAATTTTCAGTGATACAGATGTATATTGAACAATATGTCGGTTGCAAGAGAAGGCCGTCGCGTCGGTGACAGGTTGCGCGCCTGCAGGTACTGTCTCCGCGCGATACCGATCAGCATACACTCATGCTACTTGTCTATGTGTCATAATTTGTAATTGTGATGGTCCCTGTTCCAACACGACATTAAGAGCTTTATCTATCATAATGAAAGGTATATGAAACTGTAATATTTAATTATAGGTACATTGTTAATTTTATGTTTTAATAATATGATATAACAACCGCTCTGGTGATGGTGTAGTGATGCATGTGTCGTGTAGGCACCTAAACGCAGATGGTTTGGGGGTTCGGTTCCCGTTTGGGATGGATATTTGTATTTGTAGACATATCTATTTCTTTTCTGCTAACGTGCGCCGTCGGTCTCGGTTGTTATTATAAATACCCGATAACGATCGATCGTTACTCATATATACTTATCAGTATACTTACTAATCTGCAGTGGAGCAGTATGGTCATATGGTTGATTAAGCTCAAACCCTTATCCTATATGGAGAAAGAAGCTTATGCCCAACAGTGAGTGAGATGTTTCAAGCGGAATGGTGATGATATAATATTCGTAACTATAAAATGTAAATTTATGTACGGTAAATATAGCGCTTTTTTATAAACATTCTTCGAGATATTTCACGAAATATATAAGTAACAAACGCATAGTTTTCGTTTCTGTAACCGAATTTAATTATCTGTAAAACAAGTCTATTTACAGTTTAATGTCAATGTCAAAAGTGAAAAGTAAAAGCAAATACATTTGCTTTTAAATTTTGTAATTTCCTCAAGGATGAAACACGTAAAAGCTTGCCATCTGCAATAAAAAGAATTTTGTAACGCTATGCAGAAGTTTAAGGAAATATTTATATAATGGATTCGAGTACTCACTTGCATTTTTGTATTTAAAAAAAACCGCTTCTTTGTCGGTAGTTCTAAACACAAAATTTGAACGAGGTTCCAGAAATCTTTAAGTATTTAAAATTTTCATAACAATAGACAACGGATGCGTTATGGCTTATTTTAATAAGTACTTACATATAAGTAAAGAAATAGGTACAATTACTTTTAAGATAATTATTTTTAAAGTTAATTTACTGTATTACTATTTTATGCACATGAAAAACATTTGTATTGGTCATACAGATGTTTGCTGTGGTCTGGATGTTTGTGCAGTCCTTGTGGGTCTCCCCACTGTGCCTCGGAGAGCACGTTAAGCCGTCGGTCCCGGTTGTTATCATGTGTACCTGATAGCGATCGTTACTCATAGTAGGTAATATATCCGCCAACCGTGGTGGATTAAGCTCCGATCCTTCTCCTACATGGGGAAGAGGCCTTTGCCCAACAGTGGGATATTACAAGCTGAATCGATGTAAACACAATGTCTTTACTAAAATTAATAGTATTATATTAAAGATCTATTGAGTCCTATTTGCGTCTGTAAGCATTAGAGTATAAAAGTGCCCGTAATGTGGCCTATTTAGCGAACGTATTACACAAACAGGTATTAGTTCAGATTGCGCTCGTCGTAAGTGAGTCATATAAATATCCAGGTACGCGTGGCCGACCTTAAATATATTATTATGCCTTAATACTAATAAAATAAAGACTATTGTACGACTATTATAATATTTCCAGCTTCGGACGAGCGTCAAAGAACTGAAGCGTTTTCCGAAGCAATTACCTACAGTTCGGTGAGCTCAATAAATTGATTTATTTCATTCTCCATGAATCATTCCTCATATATTTATGGGATAGGTTTATGTAACTTTTATCAATAGCCGCAGACGTGGCTTCCTAAACCATGGTTCAGTTTCAATCGATAAAATATAATATATTTGATTTGCATCCTCAAGCATCTTATACCTATACAAAAAGGTTAAAATATGATGAAATATAGAAAAATAGCTGTATAATGTTATTGTACTTAGTAGGTATAAATAATCGAATGGAATTTCAAGCATCGAAGACATCTCTTTATTAATGAGGATACGGCTCACGTGATAGTAAGCCATTACCGTAGCATATAGACGCCTGCAACACCACAAACATCGCAAGCTCGTTGCCGACCCTACCTTGGAGCTCTTGTAACCTTACTCACCACAGGAACACAACACTGTTTGAAAGCACTTTTTTTTTTTACCCAGAGTATATCCATGACGGATGCCTCCAGCCCGGGGGGAGCTGGTGGGTATGTCCGATTCGCACGGACTAAAACCTCTGGGGTGTTCCTTCACTCGCCTGGGGTGGAATTACGGGGGCGCTAAGCGCTTCCGCGATCCCGCCGGCGTTGCCCAAATAGGGCCCGTCATCATAAGTGACCTCCGAGAAAGCACCTCCTATCCTCCTATTTACCTCTGATCTTCTGTAAGATCGATGTACTTCTCCAGCCGGGCTGCTCCAGATTTGAGCAGGATATTTCCTGCTTTGCCGTACCTCAGTTAAAAGTATAAAGTTAATTAAAGTTAGTATTATTATTATTCTTGAACGTATCATACATTTCCAGTTTACCTTATTCTTAACTAGGCACAATATCCTGAGTCCTTTCCAGTCCGGTTTCCGACTTGGCCATAGCACTGTGACGGCACTTGCAAAGGTATTTGACGACTCTCGCTCATTTCCGACATTGATAGAGTGAGATGGGTCATTGTTAGGGGCTAGGGGTGAGGCCAACTTGGCTTTTGTTCTTGTTTTGAAATTGTAAAGGCCCGTTCAATACTTGTAAAATTTACTGTAGAGTAAATAAAATTATTTTTATATACAGGTATCCCAAAAGTAGTGTCAAGCAGAATTCCAGAGATAGGGAACCTCTTGCGGTATCCGAATTAAAAAAAAAAATCCGTGATTTTGCAGTTTTCGAGTTATGAATTTTTTTATGGGTTTTTGAGAATTTTCCACATGAACAACTTTAAAAATTTCTAAAAAAAGTAGAAGACTTTTTAGAATTTTTGTTTTTTTGTTTTTATCTAAATAGTCATGAGTTGTAGCTTTTTGCTTAAAAGATTCAGCTTCTTAACTTTGATGTAAATTATGAAAATCTAAGTGTAGATCTTAGTCTTCTTGCAATCTTTTGGTTGGTTAACAACCTAATTAACCTTAAAGGAATAATAAATTGAACAAAAAATTTTTTTTATTCAAATTGGTAATTTTAAGAATTTTCCACTTTGATCTCTTTGAAGGCAAAATTTTAGCAAAAGTAATTAATTAATTAAGTACAATTTTTTTTATGATTATGAAAGCGGAGACTCTGGAAAAGTTTTCTCCCCTACTTAGAAACCATAAAATCGCCTGTTTAGATTTTTAATTTTAAGTTGAAAATTGAAGTCCTAGTTCTCAGAACGTAAAATTTTCACTTTACACTTAGATTTTCATAATTTACATCAAAGTTAAGAAGCTGAATCTTTTAAGCAAAAAGCTGCAACTCATGAAAATTTAGATACAAAAACAAATATTCTAAAAAGTCTTCTACTTTTTTTTTAGAAATTTTTAAGGTTGTTCAGGTGGAAAATTCTCAAAAACAATTCATAACTCGAAAACTATGCAAAATCGCGGAACATACATGGGGTGATTCGGATACCCCAAGAGGTGCCCTATCTCTGGAATTCCGCTTGACACTACTTTTTGGGACACTCTGCTCTGTATAAATAATTTCATAAATAAATAACAATAAAACAATATTGCATATAGTATAGGTACATAGGTATATATTACCCACAAGAACTTATTAATGTAATAATTATCCCACCAAAAACATAAATGTGAAAAATGACAGCCAAGTTCAATAATAAGAATATTATGTTGTTTGTGGACTTCGCCGAAAAAAGTATTGAGATCTAAATGAGCGCCAAGTTCTACCGAAAATCCCGAAAATGTCTGTTAATTAAAAACATGACATATTAAATTGAATGTAGAAAAATTTGCATGTACTAATTAGATATCACTTCGATTAAATTAAGCTAAAGATCTCACCTTGCCACTTGCCAGTTTTCTACTAATAAAATTCATCTTTTATTTGGCTACTAATAGCTTTTTAATGTTGTTTTTAAGTACAATAAAAATACAAAATTAAGCACAATAATTATATTACCTGACGGATTTATCAATCCTGTTGATAGCCCCCCCCTAAGAATACAGATCTCGACATAGTCACAGTCACAGTATTGTCAACCCTTTCCGCCCGCGGCTTTGCCCGCGTGGACTACACGGTTTTGAGTTTGACTGTTCCGTTTTCTTTTCTTACAATATGGACTATGTTACTTAGTGATGTGTCATAACGTAGCATTCTACTGGTGGAAGAATTTTTAAAATCGGGCCAGTAGATTTTGAGTTTATCTATTACACACAAACAAAAAATTAAGTCCATCTTTGTACTCAATTGTAGTGTAGATGTATGTTACTTATGTATATCATTCATTTTTACGAGTTTTGTCGTATGAGACCACACGTCGCGTTGATTGATACATAAAATATTTAATGTGAAAATTGCTCGTAATGTTGATAGTTTAAAGGGTAATTAAAGAAAATCGTAGTCACCATTTTATAACGACGGAGTAATAAACAAACGACTGGTCGTCAACTTTTCGGTTAAATTATATCATTTTAACGATTTAATCCTTTGCAAAAGGTACCTTTAATTAACCCATTTACCTATAATATAATCATAGCATCGGTTTCCTCTATTAATTTCGTAATAAAATATGTTATTAGTAGGTACTTTATTTAAAACGTTCCTAAATAAGTAATCATTTACTATTATGTTTTTACACCTACGTTAAGTTTTTATATATTTTGTTTAGCATTTGAAATCATTAAATTGAATTGTTGTATCTGATACATTGCATGTTTGAATATTCATTTTTTTTCTTTATCTAATGTCGCAACGAAGTAATTCCTATCTTAGGTATTTGCCTAAAATGTACCCTTATAAAAAGCTTTTGTAATTGTAATCGGTTCTAATAGTCATTATATTTTCTGCGATAATACACATATTACCTACTCTTTGTTTTGTTTTTAATTTTTATCTATAAAATATAACGTAAGCTTTTAATATTAATAATATAATATATTTATAATATTTATTTATTTCAAAAATTTGGTACATAGCATAAACAATCTGTAACGATAATAACTACATTAGTATAAAACTGTGTCGCAGTCATTAACGCCCTCCTCACAACGCGTCGTATCAGAAAGTAGACCAAATTTCAAAAAATATAAAAGCAATATTGACCACATCAGATGTCGAAATGCAATCATTTGGTCGAGTAAATCTTGTTCAATAACTGAAAACAAGTTAATCCATGCAGCGGAATTAAGAGCAAACGTTTTGACACACGCGATTTACGATTATTTACACCTTGTGTTAATAAAGCTTTGCTAATTGAGTTGTGCTTGTATTTCCTGCCTTTAATTCGTTTTTGAATGATATATTTATCAACCCATAGATCTCCACTAAAATGCTGATTTTTATTTTCAATTATAATATTTAAAGAAAAAGGAAAAAAAAAATCGGCCAAGTGCGAGTCGGACTCGCGCACGAAGAGTTCCGTACCATTGACTATGTAATATATATACCATTATATGTAATATATGTACCATTGACTATATAATATAAATACATAAATTATATAAATATCAAGCAAAAATAGGTAAAAATGGCGTTTGTTGTTTGGGAGCCCCCTTAAATATTTATTTTATTTTGTTTTTAGTATTTGTTGTTATAGCGGCAACAGAAATACATAATTTGTGAAAATTTCAACTGTCTAGCTATCGCCGTTCTTGAGATACAGCCTTGTGACAGACGGATGGACGGACAGACAGCGAAGTCTTATTAATAGGGTCCCGTTTTTACCACAAGGGCGGATCCAGCTACGGTGTCAATGGGGGGGTCACATAGTCGAGGTCAAGGCGCCGGAGGGGGGGTCACATAGTCGTAGTTAAGTCACAAGAAGCTACAATTTAATTTTTATAATGATAGATACAGGTAAAAAGTAGGTATTTTATTAATGTATGTAAGTAATGTGCTTAAAAATATCTATATTGTGACAAAAATCTTGTTTAACAATTTTAATTAGTGGTCCACTTAGGTCCTGGACCCAGCCCAGAGGGGGGGGGGTCATGACCCCCATGACCTCCCCTCTGGATCCGCCCTTGTTTTACCATTTGGGTACGGAACCCTAATACATATTTGTTTTGATTAATTTAATAAAAAAATATTGAATTAGTAGATTGATGAATTGCATTATAAATTGTATGAAAACCACAAGCTCTAAAGATATTACAGGACTCATTGTGAAGTCTTGTTAGCGGTAGCGAATAGCGCTACAATGAGCATGACGAAAGATTTTCAAAACCTCTTCCGTAATGTGGCTACACATTTACTATTTACGAAAATACCTATATTTCGGTAATAAACTTAAGTTTAAGGAAGATTAAAAAAAATTTTCTAATATGTTTTCAATGAGAGCGGCAAAACGGCTGCAGGTGTCATGGCGTCGGCTCTGACGTCACAAAATAATCTCAGCCTTACTTCGCCCCCACCCCAGCCTGCGAATTTGGGATATATATAAAAATAAAAATACGCATATATGTATTTTTAATAGCACTTCTCAGAAATGTTAATTATATAAATAACACCCCCGTAGTTTATGAATAAAAAATAGGTAAAGATCGCGCATCTTATACGGTCGATATCTCCTCGGATACCTAAAATTCGGTACTTCTTATAATCTATAAAAACTGCACCCTACTTAAATCTAATTGCACCATCAATAAAAATACATGAAATGCCATATTAATTGCAAAAAGTTAATAAAACTCAATTTATCAATTGCCGAACTGCACAGCGTCCTCGCGCATGCGCGGCGCAGATATTCTAGGGAATCTAGGGTTTTTATTTTGGGAGGTCAGCTTTAGCGGCAACTTCCCGCAGATTATCTATTGTGCATATATTGTGTACCGGACCCCAGCTCAGGGAGAGCTAGCGGACTGTATTATGACGTCTGATTTGCCAGAGCCGGTACATAAACGATTGCGAAAAAAGCCGGTGCGTATATTCGTGCTCGTCGTGTGGAGGGGTTCTTCAATAAAACACCACTATAGCGCTCAATAAATCCCGTTTGAGAGAAGAGTGGCTGGCAAGCTTCTATGTAGCAGACTTCCAAAATCGTGTTGACGTAAATCTTAGGATCCTGTTGAAACATAAAAAGCACAATTTAGAAACCACTTCTACAATAAATTCGGGTAGCACAATAAACAAGTATGAATACGTACATTAGCTGCAGAGTCACCTTATCATCACACTTATCAATAGGTGTCAAAATTCACGCAGTCGCTTGTAAAGCTCTAGCCCTATCTAAAAATACAAAATACGTGTATAGAAAAATATCAAGAAACTTACGTGTATAATTCAATATATCTATGCTTGGATATGCACTGCCTATTGTAAACTTGCTCAATGCCTTCTTTGAGATCTCCCCAAATGTGATCAAGATTGATTTGTTTGAGGCCAGATGGATTCTGGTTGCTGCTGTGGCTACTTCTATACCCTGACATCTTGAGATATTGCTCTATATTAGTTTCTGTCTACTTGACTAGGTGGCATAAGCGCCAGCTACACCTTGGCAATTGCCTCCTTGTTACACAGTAGTTGTCTCATGGAACGACAGGCAAGGATGAGCAAAAAAATACATGTCCAGTTTCTTTTGCAAGACTATGCGTACCACTGTTGCTCTCTGATGCACATAGAAATGAAAATGTAATATTTAATTATGACACTTAATAACATGGCAAAGATACAATTATAAACATATTAACTATAGACAGTTTTAAAAATAATGTTGTTAATATAATTACCATTGTATGTGAATCCATTGTTAACTTAAATTTTTATTTATTTATATTCACTATTTTATTAAAAAGGAAAAATGTACAATTTAACCTCTAAATGAAATTTTTAATGCAATATATGCACAATAGATAATCTGCGGGAAGTTGCCGCTAAAGCTGACCTCCCAAAATAAAAACCCTAGATTCCCTAGAATATCTGCGCCGCGCATGCGCGAGGACGCTGTGCAGTTCGGCAATTGATAAATTGAGTTTTATTAACTTTTTGCAATTAATATTGCATTTCATGTATTTTTATTGATGGTGCAATTAGATTTAAGCAGGGTGCAGTTTTTATAGATTATAAGAAGTACCGAATTTTAGGTATCCGAGGAGATATCGACCGTATAAGATGCGCGATCTTTACCTATTTTTTATTCATAAACTACGGGGGTGTTATTTATATAATTAACGTTTCTGAGAAGTGCTATTAAAAATACATCTATGCGTATTTTTATTTTTATATATATCCCAAATTCGCAGGCTGGGGTGGGGTTGGTCCTTACTTTTTACTTTACTTTTTGGAGCGCGCCTGACGTAATAAGTTATGTTGTAACGTCTGTGCTGTAATTTGTGTTTCATTCAAAATGGCCGATTGCAGTATTTTAATGTTTTATTTTATTGAAAATCACAATAATCTTATTATTTTACATAAAACTAAACCAGTATTTTGAATTTTTTTAATATGAGTGTTCTCCTGAAATCATTAAATTGACGATTTTTTGATACTGTCGTCATGCCCATTGCTCCGGTAAATTTGATTCTATTTTTAATTATTTTAAAAATTAAAGCACCCATTAAAAAAATATTAGGAAATTTAAAAATTCTGTAAAAACTGTTTTCAATATTCAGTAAAAAAAAAGTTTTGCTTTATTTTATAACCACTTTAGGTATATACCTAGTGGTATATGTGGTGGTATATACCTTTAGTTATCTAAATCATAACGTTATGATTTAATATTTTTTTTATGAACTGGGGCACAGCAGGAAAGATCTTGCTCAATATTTAATAATGAAGCATCCAGACTGAGGAAGCACTTTAACCCAAAAGAACACGATGATGATGATGAAAACAAACAGAACATACATAGATACAATCAAAAAATACTATTCTTAAGTAGAATTGTGTTTGTGTAGTTAGTAAAGTAGCCAGAGCTACTTGGAATGTGCGCCTCCGAGGCACGTCGGGAGATCTACTAGGACAAATAACTAGACCAAAAACTAAAAAATAAAAGCGATCATCGGTATTAACTTTCATTTCTACAATTTAAATTACATATGTAATATAAATATATAATATATACCTACAACTAATCTTGGTTTGTTCAACTGAATACTTGTCAGTTTTTGTGTCTCTCGTTTTTGTTATGTTTTGATTTTTCGACGAAATTAAAATATATTAAAATTGCTGTTTTTTTTTTGAACAATACATCTTATCTAATTTAGGTTTTTATTAAAAACTAGACGAAAGATTGAAGTTGTTTCTTTAAAAAAAAAACCACTTAAAACATTTATAAATTAAAATAAACCTGAAATTGTTTATACCAGTTTCAAAGCAACACATCTATCATTTCATCTCTTAGCTCTTGCATTTACCAGATATCCATTATCATGAGGGAAATGGTTTACTTCAGAACGTTTAACAAATCAAAACACGTGAAAAAAAACCTCTATAAACTTTGTCTAAGCATTGTTGGAAATGGGGGAATCGTTTAAAAGTGTTTGTCATAAATAAACGAAACGTTTGGCGGCAACGTATGTTATGTCTGTCAAATGTTTGTGTGTCCAAGAAGATGTATAAACAATCGTGGATTTCGTTTCATGATCGTTTCAATTTAACAGTGGAGATTGATTCTATTGTTGCAGTTGTAGACACTGACGAGAAATTATCTTAAAATGAGTACCTAAGGCTATAGACACACTAAAGGTCTCCTGCATTTTTACCCCATTAACCTTCATAATCATAAAATTATAGTAGATATGCCGAAATCGCCATGTCACGTTAATTGACCATTTCTTACTTCCCGTAATATATTTACAAACCGAGGAAATAAGAAAGGACGGCAATAGCATACTATTAACTAATCTGTGACAATAGTGTCAATTAATGTAACATAAAACTAGAGCATAGAAAATTCTCTAGCCTACATATGTGTATTGTATTTTGTAATACAAGATTTTAATTTAAAATACATGAATTTACTCGTGATTAGTACACGTGTATAACAAAGTAAAATTATAAATTTAATTTAGGTTATTTAGAACATATATTTACAAAAAAAAAACAATAAGCAAATGATTAATATAAATAAAGTTTATTTCGATTTGTATAACAAAAGATACTATTTTTATTATGTCTTAAGGACTAATTTATTTATCCACTATCCACCACTCCACTTCAGCCTATCACAGACCACTGTTGGACATAGGCCTCCACAAGTTCGCTCCCGACATTAAGACGCGAACTCATGTGTTTTGCCCATAGTCACCAGTCACCACGCTGGGCAGGCGGGTTGGTGACCGCAGGGCTGGCTTTGTCGCACCGAAGACGCTTCTGTGTGGTTACGGCACTAAAGAATGTAGCCACCCCTTCTCTTCCCGTGGGTGTCGTAAGAGGCGACTAAGGGATAACACAGTTCGACTACCACCTTGGAACTTAAAAAGCCGACGGATAGCGGGATAACCATCCATGCTGGCTTTGAAATACACAGGCCAAAGACGGGCAGCAGCGTCTTCGGTGCGACAATTTATTTATATGACTAAGAAAATGTACAAAATTTTATTTATTCACTTTCCGATGTAATAAATAAAGTAATAAACTGCCGGTGATAATAGCACTGCTCCTGAAATAAAAGATTCAATTTAAAATTCTTTAAAGCGAACACTTACAATTAAGACAAATTATTACATTTCTGACTGCTGCTGCGAATGCTAAATTTATTTCTACTAGATTTTGTCTTGTGTTCATTTACAAAACACGTGTATCGAATTATTCTTAGTTTTTAAGAATCGACAGTAAGTTAAAATGTACCTATGTTAATGTACATCCGTATTGAAAACTTATTTAATATTAGCTGCATATCCCCGCAACTTTTTTTAGGATATTTTGGATAAAATGTAACATATCTATGTATTATTCTAGATCTCCTGTCTATATACTTAAACTAGCCGACCTGGCGAACTTCGTACTGCCTTATTTTTTTTTTGAATATAATAATTATGTACATATGTATATCGAAATAACATATAGCCTATCTTTCAAGTTGGATCAAACTGCACACGGTGTGCAAATTTGATTAAAATCGGTTAAGTGGTTTAGGAGTCCATCGCGAACAAACAACGTGACGCGTAATTTATATAATTATATTAAAGATTTATCACGACCCGTTCAGCTGTTCTAGTGCAACTGAATAATAAAACACCTAACAACCATCTAAAACAATATCGCAAAATTAAGTTATATTGCGCTTTTAGGCCCTGTTTCTATTAGACTGATGACATGACGACGTCTAATAAATCGATAAGCGCCGGCGGCATGCACGAAAAAGGATGACTCATTGTAGCGTTACGATCATTGTACGCTTGCGCCGCATCTATCTCTCTTCCATTCGATTGGCTTAAGCGTCCGAGGAGATGTTTTGTTATGACGTTGTAACGTTGAAATATTTTCCATAAACCAAATTTACAGACAACCAATTTTTTTTTGTATATATAGCATAGAATCGTTATATACTATTTGTCGTTTAATTTATAAATTCTTTCGACCGTATTCACTCTGCGTGCCTCCGTACTTGCTTTCTAATTATAAAAATAAATTTAACCTAACTTACCAAACCGCGGCGCGGCCAATGGGACAATGTTTGACAAAACTGTACGGCGCTATTCTGTAGTCTCTGTCGTGTTTGAATTGCTTCAATATTTTATCTGCCCTAAAAGTTTAAATAATATTCATAAACAGTAACATATAAATACTTATCATACGTTGTTTGTGTTATTGTTAACAATTATTATAGGGTTTAGTAAAGGAAATGTAGATCTGTTTGAGCGAAAACGCACCTTTTATAAAGTAGGTACTGTCTATCTTTCAATACTTTAATTTAATTTTTTTTATTGCTTTACTGTATCAAAAGTTATTATATTATAGATGATGGCGGCAGACACGCGAGTGATGCCAAGGGCAATAGCTAGTGTTTGCTAAATACTATTGTACTTTTCTTATGTTATGATAAAAAAAAATTCATAAAATTGGTCTCAAGTAGTATTGCATTACTTAAGTAGTGTTGAGTAAGGTTGCCAGAGCTTCTGGTGACGGTCGGGGGTATGGGCACCACGCTTGCGATGCTTCTGGCGTTGCAGGAACCCATGGGTTACAATAACCGCGTACCATTAAGTGGACAATACATTTGTTTGACTTCTTGTTGTATAAATAAATTCTTTAATTTTAGTTTACTCACTTTCAATAGTGCAAAGATAGCACAGACTATTTCGCTAATATTACAAACTAGCTTCTGACCGCGAATTCATCCGCGTGGAATAGTTACTTGAGAAAAAACCCCCGATTTTGAAACATTCCTCATTGATGCTCCACTCCTATTGGTCATAGCGTGATGATATATAGCCAATAGCTTTTCTCAATAAATGGGCTATCCAATACTGAAAGAATTTTTCAAATCGGACCAGTAGTTCCTGAGATGAGCGCGTTCAAACAAACAAACAAACTGTTCAGCTTTATAATATTAGTAGGTATAGATGAAAGAGAATACACGAACGAGATCGGTGTGTGCAGTCGAGAGCATAAAACTACAAAATAATTTAAGACACGTAAAAAAATTTTACTCGTCTTAAATTATTTCACTCAAACGACACACGCCAAGCACTCGTGCTATCTGTCTCGTCACGTTTTAAAGTTATGATGCAGAAACTATTTATACATTGTCGCCGTACATAATAGACAAAAAATTTACACGAACATTTTTAGCTTCGCTTGTATAAAAAAAAACATGAATGTTAAATCATAAAGTTAATAATAATTGAGATATTTTATAGCAAATATATTTCAGTGAAAACAATTTTTTATTATGAAGTAGGTGAAACTGTATCAAGGTTCAGTTGTTTATATTGCAAATATTAAAAAAAATCTGTAATACACTATAATTGAAACAGAAACGAACATGTATATACATATTAATTGATTTTTGTTTGTCTTTCTGTCTATCACTATGTTAGGTGTGTTTTGCGCTAAAATTTATTATTGAATTTGAATGAAATATTCATGATTTGAGTTAATATTACAAGTTCGGCACTGTTTACTTTTGGTCCCGAAATTCAGAATAGTTTTTTTGGGAGAGGGGATGAAAGTCTAAATTAATACTGAATTAAATTCAGGTGGTCTAATTTGATTTATTCTTTGTTTTCATTGGAAAGGAAATGGTTCAAAGATGGTCCCGTAAATAGTTCAAACTCTTTGGTTTATCACTTAAGAAATTATAGACAAGTAATCTCGTAGTTGAGTAAGATGTTAAAATAATGAAGTTATCAAGACAATACAGAAACATGTATTATATATGCTGAAAAATGTGCGATGTGCCTTTTTCAACTAAATTTTACAGATAACAGCCTAGTTTCAAAAGAAAAAATAACTTTTTACATTAGAATAAAATAAAGTACAAACATAAAGACAAACAGTTCCACGTTGTTTTATCACTATAGATTACATTGTTGCCCGTAATACATTTATTATACTTACGTATTACGCGTGCCTGCCGCTATAATAGCCGTTTGATTGCCGTAGCGTTTGATGTCCACAGAGCCGGAGCTTTCGATCACAGATGATATCTTTATTTAAAAAAAAATTGAAAAAGTTTTTATATACAATCTCATTTGTATTATAGTCTCAAACATTAAAAGTAGAATCTCATTAAAGCGCAATAAATTAAAGAAGAAATACATAATTATTAGTCTGTGTAACCCACTTCTGTATCTAACAAGAATCAATTGTGATTGTTGACGAAATATTATTGAATTCTTTTTATACTTCTCAATCTCAATGAAGGACCAATTTTTCAGGACTAGACCAAATTTTGCGCAGCCGGTAAATGGAAATTTTTTTTTTATTGTTAAATCATGTCCTACTGTTCCCCACCTCAGTTCTCAAGTTTCTGTTTAGCGACACAGAATTTTATTACAGTTGATTAAGTTATTAGTGGCATTTATTATAAAAAAAAAGATTCTTCCGTATCGCAGCAGGCCAGCAGCCTATTGTAGTCCACTACCTACCTACATAGGCCAGTTCTTCTTTCGTATGTTTTTATTATTTATTTCTAATAAATAATCTAGGGTTCAGCTGCTATTAATTAATTAAAAGTTATTGTATTTAATTTAGCAATATAAAAATCTCATTCAAATAAACAAAAATAGAATTTTGAGACACATATGATTGTAACAATATTGACACTTCTTTAATACATTTTTGTTTAGTCAGTCAGTCAGTTCAGCCTATTGCAGTCCACTGCTGGACATAAGCCTCCCCAAGTTCGAGCCAGACATCCCGGTTTTCCTCAACTCTCATCCAGCCTACACCGGCAATCTTGAGTAGATCGTCGGTCCAGCGGGGCGGAGGACGTCTAAAGGCCCCGTAACCGATCAAATAATTTCGTCAAATTTTTGTTTGACAAACGTGTTTGTCAAATTTTTTGAACGTGAGCGAGCTTGCTTGATGTGTTTGTTAGGGTGGATTTAGACCAAACGAACAAAGAGCTAGAGCTAGAGCAAGAGCATTCTTTCTTTATTTTCGAACACTCGTATTCATATAAATAACAACGAAAGTATGCTCTACGCCTGTTTAAACTAAAAGAATTTGATAAGAATTTGATGTAGTGGGGATAGAATGAGCATTCGCTCGTCTGATGTAAATCGACCATTATATGAAAACATAAACTTTGTTTACAGGGCCCTTTACACTACGTTTGCCAAGACACGGTCTCCACTCCAAGACACGTCTGCTCCAACGGCCATCGGCCCTGCGACACAGATGACCAACCCACTGCCACTTCAACTTGCTAATTTTTTGGGCTATGTCGACTACTTTCGTTCTCTCGCGAATAGTCTCATTTATTGTTTATGATGGCAGAATATTATCTACCATTTTTAGCTCTATCAACCACTGGAATCCTCTAACGCAAACACAACAACCACCGACATCGCTACCGAACTATATTTATACCTTAACCTTAAATCAACCTTGACAGAGGAATGAAAAATTACTTTAAAAAAAATCAAACCGCTCGATGTTAAAAAAAAAATGTCCCGGAGCCAAAATAAAGATCTAGCGACACCCGACCATTATCAATCTGTTTTAACTCGTTATGTGTGTGGGTGTGCGTGTGTGCTGGCCGCGCGCCATGTCGCGGGAACATCTCAAAACATTTCAAACATCGAACACGTTCTAAGCTGGAATACGCTCACCGTTCAAATCGAGGTGACAATTATTACTACAATAACCGTTAACATATGGACGCTAATTTCGGCTCCGAGGATCGGCGGTGTTTACTATCCGATACGTAAATAGCTTTAATGATCCTGGTTGGCGACTTTGTAACAATGGCGCCCAATGCGTCCCTAGGTAATCGTTGCCCTTGCGCTCCCGGGAGAATTATAAATAACTTTAATTATTATAATTACTTCGGTCTGTCTACCTAGATGGTTGCTTCAAATTTATAGTTGTGTTTAGACTTTACCTTTGCGATGTCGATGATTCGTTCCTTTATAGATTTAATGTGAAGTAAGGCGGGTCGATGGCTTGGCGGATCGTCATTTACGAGATTCTGGAAAAAAAAAATTAGATTTAATTTAATTTAAATGTGATTGAAATCGAATATAAAAAAATAATTTATCAGATTTTCACATAACATTTAATGTTATATCTTCTTATTTTTTTACTGAAATATATGAATATTCGCTTTCTAGTTTTCCTGCTAACGCGCGTAAATCACGCGCACACAAAAGTCAAGCGGCAAGTTACGTATTCGCCTCAAGCAAAGCAACAGTATATGTATATGGTAAAGCAAAATAACACTTAATAGTAGTTAGATTTAGTACCATGCAGTAATCATAAATGGTTCCTCTTCTTATTTACAGAAATAGTTTAATACTGTATGAATTCTGAGACAGTCTCTACACGATCTCGTCTAATTTTAAAATAATAAATTTAAAAGCACTCATATTATCTAATCCTATTTATTTGTATTATTTCATTATGTCAAGTAAGATGATGAGAGCCGGGACTGCTATCTAGTAAGACATTACAATTCAGGTTGTAACGTTACATTGCTGGGCATATGCCTCTCCCAAACCAGAGCAGGAGCGAGACATTAACATGTTGTTATATTAAAATAAACTTCATCTTTATATGTATAATTAAAAACTGTACTGATTCTGTTGAGAGTAAATCTTGATAAGGAGTTCGTTTAAACTGATACTTTAGTAATCTCTATATATATAAAAATGAATCGCTGAATGAGTTGCTAAGCGCAAATCTCGGGAGCGCCTGAACCGATTTCGCTGATTCTTTTTTTATAATATTCCTTGAAGTACGAGGATGGTTCTTACGGAGAAAAATTTAAAAAATTGCCTGAAATGTCTAAAAACAACACTTTTCTATATTCCCATACAAAAGATTCGTAATAATACTTAAAAGTTAATTTGAACTTTAATACCATACCATAAATTTTAAGTGTTAGTGGAGGGGTTCCGGGAAGGACAAATATTAAAAAATAAATAATTAAAGAATTGACTGTTAGGTGGTACGAAGTTCGCCGGGACAGCTAGTAATTAATAAAATATATTGCTAATGATATTGAGTAGATAAACGAACAATAATAATGTTCGTTTTCTTTCTATTTTTCCATTATGTTCTAATTTATAAGATAATTTCATTATCCTTGTCAAACTGATCCCCAGTGAGGCAGGATCGTAGGCAAATCGTCACAGTAGTTTTAGTATGAATCGACTCTGACATCCATGCTTTAATGATCTGTAAATCGTTATCGAGTGTGACTAATGAGTCGGTGATAGTTGGTTATTGCTGCGTGACGACCACAGAGTACTGGTGACGACTGAAGCGACTATGACGCACATAGTAAAGTTGCGTACTTATACACATACGCACATATTCTACGTACGTTTATGAGCAGAAGTACGTACCTATAGTAACACATTAAATTAACAGTAGGTACCTATTTTAGTAACTTTTTTGAAGTGAAACTTCTTTAGGAGCATGAGGGGTAAAATTTGAGCGACCACTAACGCGGCAACGTCAGGAACGATCAGTACTTGGATGGGTGATCGCCTGGAAACACTGCGTGACGTTGGCTTTTTTTTTGTATTTTAAATTCTTTTTTTTAAAGTAGTATTTATTAAATAGTTTTTTTTAATTGGTTTGCCAAAGAAGTTTCACTTCTGACATGTGTAGTATGTACTTTGTACGCACGCAATTTATTTTTGACGTAAAAGAAACTGTTTAAACTTTACTGTAAAAGAAACTTATAATTAAAATGTTTTGTTTTTTGTTTTCCATGAGTCAAATATTGGGGTGGTGGTCTGTAATGATTTTGACATAAATACAAATAAAATCGACATTACATTGCGACGCTAATAATAATATAGTGAACGATATAGTATTTGCATACAATAATATGAAATACATTAAAACGTTACAAATACGAGTCCAAGAAAGATAACATGTTAAAATATACACATGATAATCCTTTAATTTATTAAAATGAAATCCCTTAAATCCTTCTAATTTTATAATGTTTGCAAGTGGACAAATTCAGAGATATTTCAAGTAGTTGGTGCGTTCTGAAACCCAAATGTCATTTCACAAAACTAGAGCATATGACAGGAAGATTAATTTATGTAGTTCTGACATGTTTATTTTTGTTAAATCATAATCGTTTTGATGTTTTTCTTCGAAGAAAGCTAGATAAATATAAAATTATACTCGTAGTTAAATCTATGTCATGTCATGATTTTTAAGATATTTTTCAATATAAAATTAATTGAAACTAATTTCTATGACTTTTCTATTTATTATTTTAATTTACGCTTCAGTCTGTAATATCCCACTGTTGGGCATAGGCCTCTTTCCCCATGTAGGAGAAGGAAGCTTCGCTATCGATCGCTATCAGGTGTACATAATAATAACCGGGACCGACGGCTTAACTTGCTCTCCGAGGCTCACTGTAGGGCACAGCAGGACATTTCCTGTCCAAATATGGAGCAGCCCGACTGGGGTAGTACCTCGATCTTACAGAAGACCACAGCTAAATAATACTGTTTTAAAGCAGTATTGTGTTCCTGTTGGTGAGTAAGGTGACCAGAGCTCCTGGGGGGATTGGTGATAGGTTCGGCAACGCGCTTGCTTTTCTGGTGTTGCAGTCGTCTATAAGCTACGGTAATTGCTTACTATCAGGTGAGCCGTACGCTTGTTTGCCGACCTACAGAAAAAAAAATTTCTACGATGATCGCCAGGCAAAACGCGTCGCTTACGCGTTTTGGGTAGTCGTGTGTTCTATCCCATTCTCTCCTATACATTTATGTATTTGTTTCTTTATCGTGACGTATTCGAGTTTCAAATCACAACGATTCTATAGAAGTTTCGCTTCAAAAGAATTGTATACATAATGTTTAGAAATTGTCGTCACAAAATTTGTACCAATGACCACTGATGCTATTTTAAATTAAGGCACCTGATTTAGTAGCTAAATCCGATACTACAATGAATTTGTCTCACATTAAACTCCTTTAAAAATTTTCATGTGATATGTATGGATAAAACTGTTTTAGGAGACCACGTAACTTTTATTTATCTAGTGACAATATATTTAAGATCTTTAATATTATAAAAATGTTGTTCAGGTTTTTATTGATTGAGCTATTTCTTACAAGTTATTTAAACAAAAAGAAAACAATATTTAGTTTGCTCTCGATTAAAGTCTTTCTTAATATATTAATGATTTATTTCAATTAGTCCATTTATTGTCAGTAGCCTTAACTCGGCCTTGGCCATCGCAATATTTATTTTTATAATTTAAAATTAAAATTGTAGTATGGTCTCGTAGAATAAAAATGTTCTTTATTTGAGACAAAATCAAATCAAATTTTAGCTACAGCATAATATTAATGATCCTATAAAGCATAAGTTGATGTTCTACAAGAGTAGCAAAAGCGGCAACGCTTAAAGACTCAAATATATAAACCATTTAACCTTTAAGCCTCAATTTACGGAGACGCGGGGCGTTGCGCGTAGCGTGTGCCGTAGCGTCGCGCGTGTGTCACAATGTATTAAAATGAACGCGTGTAAAATCGCTTCTCCGTAAACGCACTCATCCAACACCCTACATTTGAATTTAGTGCGCGCCGCCACGCCACACGCGACGCGCGACGCCTCGCGTCTCCGTAAACGAGGCCTTAAGCTGTCCTACTATTGCTTTAAATTACAAGTGTGTTGTTACGTAAAGTATTAAGCTCATTGTGACGTATTACGTCGCGTCACTTCGGTTTGCGTCACGCTCGTTCACTTTGCGTGCGCGTTATCGCTTACATAAGGTACAATACTCAAAAGATCGCTGAAAAGATTGAGTCATTCGGTATCGAGTTATACAAGAATTAATAATAAGAACAGTGTTCTTCAATCTGTGGGTCGCGAAACTATGGAGATCGCTATTTAAATTAATTGAAAAATTGAATTAAAAGTATTTAATTAATAATTAAATAAAGTTTATCCTATTCGTTTTTGTCTATCAGATAGACAAAAAGATAGACTCTATCTAATTATTGATTTTACTATTGCTTTAATTATTTATTTACATTTCTGTGTGTAATTTATCGATGATTTCTTATTAATGTGTGGTTTTTAGATCATTTATGAATTGGGGGGCGTTCAAGTATTACGTAACGCAAATTTTGAAGATTTTTGACCCCCCCTCTCTCCCATGTAACGCGCCGTAACGTTTTCCTTTACCCCCCCCCCCCCCCCCTACCCCATAAACGTTACGTAACAGCCTTGTAACACATAACTGGCCATTGTTACCCAAATGTCACAACTATGTTGCGCAAACGAACCGGAAAGTCGCTAAATTACTTATAATATTGTTTTAATCGCGTTTGCCGTAGTAATAAATAAATAAAAAATAGATTTTAATACCCTAGTTTTTTTTTAAATTAAATAACAACAGCGTTACGTAACGCGTTGTTCGAAACCCCCCTTCCGCCCCTGTAACGCATCGTAACGTTTTACAAGACCCCGCCCCAAATGAGCGTTACGTAATACTTGAACGCCCCCCTTGTTTACTATTGGAAACTTTATTTATTTGGTTTGTGTATTAATTAGCTGTATAACTTTTTTAATTTGTTGTATTATTGTACTGTTTGTTTCCTAAATAAAATTAAAAAAAAATGCGTGCGTACAAAGTACACATGTCAGAAGTGAAAATTCAAAAAAACGAATTAAAAAAAACGAATTTAAAATACAAAAAAAAAAACAAAAAGCCGACGTCACGCGGTGTTCTTAGACGGTCACCCATCCAAGTACTGACTGTCATGACGCTGCCGCGTTACCGGTCGCTCAAATTTTACCCCTCATGCGCCTAAAGAAGTTTCACTTCAATAAATGAAAAGACAATGAATTGTAGGTATTATACACGATGTTCGATCATGTTACGCGTAAAATGGAAATTTCTCTCTTTCTTTCTCCCATTTTTAATTTTGACTTCGTCTAAATACACGAGCTACTTTAAAATTAAAAATTATTACTGACTAATGAATACAAACAAAGTTTGCGTATTGGAAACAATTCTTTTCCTCGTAGAATGTTATTTATTGTAAATTATAGCCGTGCTTACTCTCATTACACTGTTAAGCGGAAGTACCTTGCCAGAGTAGCTCGTATATTAAGACAAGCATTCATTACATTAATTAAATTTACATACACTTACATTTACTTTTTGGCTATTTTCACTGAGGTACATGGCGGAAGGGCAGGGCACATAAGGAAATTTCCTGCTTAAATAATGGAGCACAACTGGGGTAGTACCTCGACCTTACCGAAGATCACAGCTAAATAATACTGTCTTCAAGCAGTGTTATGTTGCTGTTGGTGAGTAAGGTGACCAAAGCTCCTGGGGGGGATTGGGGGTAGAGTCGGCAACGCACTTGGGATGCTTTTGGTGTTGCAGGCGTCTATAAGCTACGGTAATCGCTTACCATCAGATCAGCCATACGTTTGTTTGCCGACCTAGTTATTTAAAAAAAAACTTTACTTACCATATAAGGTACTGCTCCCCTAATAACATTGATTTTATTACAGTAAACATCTAAGGCAGCCAGTTTTTCCTTAGGTCCAACAGGTTTGTAGCTGCCACTAGTTTCACAGGCTGCCCAGTGACCCAAACGTATGAAACAGTAGCCTACAAAAAATAATGATTATTTAAATAATTAACTATATAAGTAAAACCCTGTCTATACATATGGCTCAGTTTGATATACGGAAATTCAAGTATTACATAAAGCAAAAAATTTTTCCCCTTCCACCTCTTTACATAACGGACAGTAATGTTTTTCTGCACCCCTCTCTCACAGTCCACACGTTATGTATCACCTACCTATTATACAAATTGAATATGTATATTAATAACAATTATGGCTTTGCTTTGGGTCCTATATACAAACTTTGCTTCTGGTTACGAAATTGTGTTAATTACATTATTAGTTCAATGGATTTTTTTTAGCATTTTTCATAACTAATATTATTATACATCAGTCTTCAAAGTAATACTCGTAAGTCATAACTCAACATAATAACAAAATAGGGGGTGCCATCATCGAAATTGATGAGGAGGACTATACATGACTGAATTACATAATCTAATGAATATTGATATTGAACACATATATATGTAATTCAGAACAGCTCACCTGCACAATAAGAGTCCCAACCAGCTTCGTGATAAGTTTGTTTCACACTAAACGGAGTGCTAAGTTTTATAAAATTAATACCTTTTTCTAATCTCTTACATTTGGCCTCTGAAAAAAATTCATACAAGCTGAAAATAAAAATATAAATATGTACAAAACCTGAATAAACTTTAATTATTAAAAAAAATATAACATAAATAATAACCCTTACTCTTGTAGAGCGTTTGATTTCCAAACTTCATGCACTGATAGTTTTTTGCTCATTTCACGAGAAATATATTTTGTATCATATATCGTAGGCCATAGATTATTAACATTTTTCTTAAACAATGAATATTTCTTTGGCAAGGGTCCTATGAATTGACTATGTAAAAGTAAAACATCTAGGAATACGTTATGACCTACAATAGGTTTTTTATGTTCTACAAGTAGATTTATTATTTGTGAAAAGCCCAGTATACTTTTCATTAGATTTTCTTCGAGCACAGCCATTGGTGCACTGTTTGCGCCTTCTACATTTTTATCTCTGTATATTAGAACCTGAAAAAAAAATTACAAATATATTATTTGTAACATTAGAAATATAATAGACTTTTAGGACTTAATATCAACACAAAAACTAAGTTTTTCTTTTGTGTTAAAAATTATTGTTTAAAATTATTTTTAGCTGGCTTCCTCCATCTTCCTCCTCCTTCGACCTCCATTGTCGACTTACGTTATACCACATAACATTGGACTGGATATACCAATTTTGATGATTCTGATAGTTTTGATCGAAAGCTGATGCTTGTCCTGTATTCCCATTTGAGATCTGATGACTACTTTTTGAGTAATCTTTGATTATGTGTATTTACTTGATTATTTTTTCGTCTAACTTACGTTGTTTATTTGTTTTGTATTATTTGTTGATGTAATTGAAGTCGGTTTTTTTTTCGTTTGCGAGCAAACACAATATTATTAATAGTTTGTATTACATGCTACTAGCTACAGCTAGCAAAAATTACCTTATTGCTATTACCTAAGCTATCAGTAGTAAGTACATCTGGAAATCTCAGTCTTATTTCATTGTGGACGATGTAACGCAATACTGGACTTTCAACATCTAAGTAGAGAGTATCCCCATCACCACTGGTCAGCCATCTGAAATTAGGATACTAAATTTAATAAAAAATGGAGGAAGTTATTACTAAGTAAACAAATATATTTTGTAAAAATAAGTGTTACGTTATTATTTGGTAAAAAAAACTATTATAATTTTAAAAAATTTTAACTAATGTAAACTACCCGCATTGGAGCAGCGTGGAGTATTAATCTCCGATCCTTCTTCTACATGGGGAAAGAGGCCTATGCCCAGCAGTGGGATATAACAGGCTGAAGCATAAACTACATCATGATCACGATCATGATACAGCCTGCAATATTCCACTGTTGGGCATAGGCCTCTTCCCCATGTAGGAGAAGGATCGAGGCTTAATCCACCACGCTTTTACAATGCGGGTTGGCGGATATGTTTCCTAATATGAGTAACGATCGATCAGGTGTACATGATAACAACCGGGACCGATGGCCACAAGGACTGCACAAATACCCAGACCACGGCAAACATCTGTATGGCCAATATAAATGTTGTCGTGTGCGGGATCGAACCCGCAACCGCCCGCGCAACAGCCAATCGCAATCCAGTGCTGTGACCGCTGCGCCAACGCAGCGTCATAACTCATAACCATAAACTACATACAAATATATAATATAAGAAGATTCGTATAAAATTTTGTTTCAATTATAGTGAAATAAATGCTATGTTTTTAGTAATTAACATACTTTGAAACCTCAGAGCAGTATTTTTGAAGCTTTTTCTCGTCTTCAATGTCCATTTTCTGGATTAGATTACTGTTCAATGTTTTATTTTGTATCTGCTCTCTTATAGTTTTTTCCTCATGTCTACTCAAGTATGGTATACCCTCATATATGAACTGTAAAATAAGAAAACATATTATTAATTTTTTTATTTATGGTAATATATTATTTAAAAGTATAATAATAAGTATAATATTTAAAAAAAAGATAACTACAATATTATACAAGTTACTAATATATTTAAGGCTGGCTGCTATATTTAAAAAACGTTATTTTGCTTATGAATTATGAATTATTCAAACGTTACATTTTAAGTTCAAAGCTAATTTTTCTTAAAAGTAGCCATCGGCATAAATAAACAGTAGTAACAAATAAAGTATAAATAGTGGATTCTCTAAGGTTCTTTGAGGAATTTCTTCTTGAGGAAGATTCTTTGAGGTTGCAAATAAATAGAAATATTTGACATATTAGATGGAGTTTGAAGGTAAAAATATACATCAAACTTTTATCTGTTGCATAATGATGTAGGTTTTAACTGAATTAGGGCACGGCAATATTAAAAAAATATCCTTCTCAAAATCTGGCCGCAGACTGACTGGTGAAGTACCTTGACCTTACAGAAGATCACAGCTACATAATACTGCTTTCAAGCGGTGTTGTGTGACTGTGTTGAGTAAGGTGACCAGAGCTCTTGATGGGGATAGAAAGGAGAGTCAGACGCGCGATACCTCTGATGTTGCAGGAGCCTATAGGCTAAGGTAATCGCTTACCATCAGGTGAGCCGCATGCTTGTTTGCCAATCTCGTTGGATGAAAAAGGTCAGACAGCTTTATAAGCAACTAGTGAAACTGGCATTTAATTAAACTGTTGTTTTTAATAATAATGAAATAAATTAATTTATCTATACTTCTTTTAAAATAAAAATATTTATGAATCTAAGTTTGTTATACTTACCTTATTGAAATCAAAATTATGTGTGCATAGAAATTTAAGAGTTGACGCTTGGAATATGAAGGATTGATCAATGTCACCAAGGTTTTGTGGACATAAGTGGAATGTGTATCCAACAGCGGTGTAGTTATCTAATTTTCTCTCATACTGAAACATTGTTAGACCGACTTGTGTCATTATCATTTTGCTTACTTCATTCTTTGTAAGATCGTACCGGTCTTTATTGGTATCAAATAATCTGCAATTAATAAATACGTTAATTAATATGTATATAGAAATAAAGCCTATGTGAACATTCATGAGGGTAGATACTCATTAATTGTTAATATTCTACCTTTTTTGGGAAGCAATCAGATGAATTGTTTATACTTCCTAACTTACCTGGATATAAAATAATTGTGTTTGCTCGCAAACGAAAAAAAACCGACTTCAATTACATCGACAAGTAATACAACGTAATAAGACGAAAAAATAGTCAAGTAAATACGCGCTATTAAAGATTACTCAAAAAGTTGTAATCAGTTTTCGATCTTATTTAAACAAGACTACAAGACAAGTATTAGCTTTCGATTAAAGTAAGAATCGAAATCGGTACACCGAGTAAAAAGTTATGCGGTATAATATAACGTAGGTCGACGAAAAAGTAGTCACGTAAATACGCATTATTCGATATAACTCTAAAAGTACTTGTCAGATCTCAATTAAATTAAAATGGGACCACATGACACGCAACACCTTTCAATTAAAGCAAAATTGATCGAAATCGGTCCACTCAGTCAAAAGTTCTGAGCTAACATACATAAAAAAAAAACATACGTGTCGAATTGAGAACCTCCTCCTTTTGTGGAAGTCGGTTGAAAAGGCTTTCTAAAGCATTTTTTAATATTGAATCATTACATTTGCAAAGAAGAGCGTCCAAAGAAAAGAAATCAAGAAACAATCAAAAGAAAAGGATGGAAGGCCTCATTTTGTACTAGTAAATTAGTAGTTGTTTATTATTTTATTAAGAGGTAAAATATAATGTAATTTTACCTATATTTAAATCTATCTCCGGACAAAATAGCTGTGAATTCCGCATCGAATGCAACGAAACAGGATCGTTGCAAATTTTTGGTTATGTTGTCTATTTGTTCCGAAAAATTCTTTCTTGTTATTTCCATTGTGTAAAAGATATATGACTTCTACACAAAACATCAACAATTTTTAAACAAATAATTATATTTTATTATTTAGTTTTCTAACCTCAAACTCCTCAAACTGAAAGAAATTAAGAATTTAGAATTCTTTAATCAGTTTGACAGAAATCAGAAATTGACTTTGACTTTGACAGATAGTCATGTTGTTTTACAATTTATTCCCAATAAGGAAAGGCAAAAGACTTTAATAGTCCATACAGCCTGGTATGAATTTATATCCGATGTAATAAACGGCCAAAGCCACGTCTGAAGTCAACGAATGGCGTTGGCGGGAAGACCTGACGGCTGACAGAAAGTCAGAAAACAGAATATATAGTTTGTCTATAAAGTCGTGACATTAATGTTTGAGGAACTAACATTAATCATGTGTCTGGCAACACCAAACATAAGTACTTTCGCTGTCAATACTGTCATCGAGTTAACAGTTTTCCTTTATTATTCTTTATTCATTTGATTAACCTCTGGTATACCGGACTCGCCCAGCGCGAACTCCCGTTGTCTCCCGCAAGGTTAGATCTAACCTCAGCACTGAGTCTACCGCACCGCCCGCACGGCGCTGACCTCGCATTTCCCGCGGTAATATGATTCGATAAGCGCGCGTTACTTGAGTCGTAGTTTTTTCCTCTTATCTCACAAGTTTCTACACTTAGAACAAAAACGCTTATATTATTTTGAAGAGTATGAACTAAGCTTTAATTTAATGTATAAAAAGTGTTGTACATGTGCGTATATCAATTATAAAATCGCGCTTGTTTCAGAGGGAGAGAGAAAAAGGTGGTCTTGGTGCAAAAACATGTCGAAAAAATAAAGTATTATGATACATTTGTCGTTGATTCTACGTATTCTGTTTCCCAATAGTATCTATCTAGCTCTAACAGCAAAATAAATAAATTGTGATACAGTTCAAAGTTTCTTTTTTATACTTGAAAGTAGGTGGTCTAGATTGAGAGCGCTTGAATTACGATCGACATTTCAATTACACCTTGTAAAGCAATTACCTTAGGTACGGGGTTTCTACTTCAAAGTTAATTTAGAAAAACTAATTAAAATTAGTATTGAAGATGAAGAACGCAACGATAAAACTGAAAACAATATTTTTTGGACAATAATATCAAAAGAGGGCGAGAAAGTAGGATATTTTTTTGAAAGCAAACTATACATATTTTACGTATTCTCGACAAATATCATTATAAATATTCATAAAGTACACAAAATACACTTTGCATCGGTGTATAATATGTATACAATTTTCTTATTAAGAAAATAAGAAATCTCGATCCAAACATAGAGCAAAACGGTGCAGAGTACTCTGTGCGGTGCAGAAATTGATAGGCATGGGGTGACGTTAGTGACCTTGGTTAATGTATGACACAAAATCTACAGCATGTTCTTTTTCGTTCAATGCATTTTATGCTCGTTTTCAATATAAACGTAGTTTTGGCCAATAAATTAATTTTTAGTTAATGGGTTCGGGTTGTTTATGTAATAAATAGGTACGTTATGTAATAATAATATATAATATATTATGTATATATACAAATAAATAAAATTGGAGTGTCTGTTTGTAATATTAAAATAACCGCTTTGACTAAATTTTTATGGATGTATACCCGGTACAAATACCAAAATAACATTTTTTACGTCTATAAGCTACAGTAATCGCCTACCTTCAGGTGAGCCGTACGCATGTTTGCTGATCTAGTTACATAAAAAAAATTGCGTGCGTACAGAGTACACTTTACGGAAGTGAAACTTCTTTGGCAAACTAATTGAAACAAAGACAACATCACGCGGTGTTCCCAGGCGGTCACCCATCCAAGTACTGACCGCGCCCGATGTTGCTTAAATTCGGTGATCGGATCAGAACTTGTGTATTCAATGTGGTATAAAATCATTTACGATGCGTTGCCTTTGTCTCAAATTTTACCCTCATGCGCCTAAAGAAGTTTCACTTAAAACAAAGTTTTTTTTTCGATTAAGTAAAATAAAAATTGTATGGCTCAGTATGGGATTGATCTTTACAACATACAGATATCTATTTATTTTCAGTTTTTCAGATGAAATGATGCAGTAATCCTGTGAACGATATGTACAAATAAAAAGGCAGCATTTTTTTTAATAATTATCATTTATTAACGAATACAACTTATAAAAAACGTTTTCCTGTTTGTTGGCCGTCCAGGAAAATGTACTTCGATTACAAAACCTACCAGGAACATGTATCTCTTTGCCAGTACAAGAAAACTAAACTAATAAATATTATAGAGGAAACATTCACATTTCTGTTTTTCCCAGTGCTAGAAAACTAAACTAATCATTATTACAGAGGAAAATCATGTTTGCCATGTATGCGCGTCGCGTATATAATTATATATACATGTTGCGAGAAACCCATTACAATTTGCCCGTTCCTTTTAAACCGACGTGAGAAGAGAAGAGATGTCGCAACAAACCCATTAGACAGCATTTTTTTCTAATAATCTTAATAATAAAAACATTTTTTTATTTCAGGTAACAAATGACCTATTAAGTCAAACAATTCTTCTTAAAATGGATCAAACAAATAAAAGTAAAAATTACGACAATTTGCAAATACAATAATAAAATCATAATAATAATAAATAATACCAAATACAAATAAATAATTTTAACAATAATTTCTTTACAAACTAAAACAACTAATTACAATAACACGAAAAAAAATCAAAAATGAAAACTTTTATTTCGCCATACCTACTTAACGAAAGTAAAAAAAAAAACAGTCGAATTGAGAAACTCCTCCTTTTTTGGAAGTCGGTTAATAAACACGTGATATCTCCATAACCATGGGATTACTGGGAGTGGGAGTGGTACAAGAGGATAAGCCACCCCGCTCCCTCTCTCCTCTTCCCCCAAAACCTCATAAATCCAGTGGTACCAGAGAGTAGCCCTCCCCCCCCCCCGCTCTTCCCCAGAAACCCCATAAATCGATTCCGCACATGGTGGGAGTGGTACCAGACGGTTACCCACCCCCCCTCCCCCACTCTCCCCACAAAACCCCATAAACCGATGTCCGTCTTTCTAAAGCTTAGCCTCATGAAATATCTCCTTTCCAACAAAAAAAGAATTATCATAATCGACGAATTTAAAAACGATGAAGTTATCCGCGAACACCTTAAAAATATAAATATACGGTCGAATTAAGAAACCTCCTTTTTTTGAAGTCGCTTAAAAGTATAATGTCGCAAACTTTACTTGTTCGGGTTGAAAACGCAAAAACAATCATCCTGTGTTTGAAAAACGTTAACCGGCCATTTTGAAGCTCACGCACACATAAACAAATTTGAATATGCGTAAGTAGAAAAACAGCCATTTCACATTTACCTATGAAAAACAAAATATTTACGGAATATATTACCAAAACAGTAACTAATGCGTAATCTGCAATAACTTTACTTTACAATAATTACATTTTTTACTAAGGTCTCAAAGAAAAAAATAAATTATCGCACGTTGAAAATGTTGTAAAGGTCATCTACGTGTCTAAGTACATTTTCTATTTGAGTTTTTTTTGTAGGTACGGACATTAGAACAGCCAATGATTGTGTTTGCTGTCATCTTTATGATATAAATACTGTAAAAAATAACAGTAACTTACCTTTTCGTAATAAAGTTTAAGAAAAACAGTATAATAAAATACTATAATAAAAAATGGAACGTCTACACGAAAGTGAAGACTTTGACTGGTTGAATCTTGGAAAACTTATATGAAAACTAAATTAATGTTTGGTCTAATTGGTATCTAATTTCATACTGAATATACTAAAATACGCCTGTAAACTATTTTAAGCTCTATTTTTGTTAAATAAGGTTTCAAAACGAGTTAATTACCTGAGGTTAGATATAAACGCGCGGGAAACAACGGAGAAAAAATTTGTCGTGTAGATATAACCGCGCGGGAGACAACAGACTACAAAACGGATGAGATCGTGACATATGCGTAGATAAATAATTTGAGGTTAGATCTAACCTCACGGGAGACAACCTATTAAACTGCAAAAAATTAAGACCAATCTTCGCAGAAGAGTTTCAAAAATGAGTAAAGTAAATCGGAGTGGCACGCGGGAAGTGATTTTTAAAATTTTCCAGCGATGTTTGGCGGAGTTCGAAGCTGGACGAATTTTGTGGGATTTGGACGATGTTTATGGGCGAACAGCATCTATGACGGTATGTTATCGTGTTATTGTTTGTGTTTAACCTGCCTGAATTTAAAAATTTACATAATTTACGTTTTGGAGACCAAAAAATGCATTGTTTACATTGCAAATTTTTAGGTTAAATGAGACAGAGTATATAGGTCACATTATAGTACGACGAATTTTTTGATACTTAAGGATATAATATAACTTAGTCTCAAGTTTTCCAATTTTAAATTTGAATCAATTGCTTCATGTCAGTAACTTATATTTCCATTCCATTAACATTTTTTAAACTTATCTTTTTCAGGAAAATCAAAGAGTACAGTTAGACGGATAGTCAACGAAGGCTTTAAAAATGATGGAAAGTTTGAAACTCCTGGGAAACATAGGAAAGGCCGGCCAAAGAAAGAAATGGATAATTTTAGATTTTAGAATCCGATGATAAGTGAAAGAAGTGCTGCTGTTGTCGCTTCTTACTTGAAATATTAATTCGTCTCTATATTTTTGTATAATGTTCTGTCTCGTTCATAATAATCCTTTTCTATTTTTTTTACAAGTTCGCAACAATTTTTCCAGTTTTCAACTGTGATGTTATTAAATGCTTCTTCTGTCAATTGTTTCACGTCACGAGACCCAATATTACTTGCAGCTACCTTTTTTTTGTGCCCAAATTAGCTCTATTGGGTTAAGATCACAGTGGTATGGTGGAAGCCGAACTACTGTATGCCCATGTTCTCCCAAAATAGTATTTATCTCATATATAGGATTTGGTTTTTTATTTTTTACTCAAGTTAATACATTCCTTTGCGATGAATCAAATGGAATATTATTTTCTAATAATCATAATTTTATATCATCGACACGAGTACTGGTGTTTGGAGTTTTATTTGTAATTACTGAATGGTAAGGAGCATTGTCAAAAACAATAAAATAGATGGCTCGTGTAGGTTGGGAATAAGTTTTTTCCCTAATCCTTTTAGTGAATTTATTCGCATTCATTTCAGAGTGATAATCTTCTATTTTATTTTTTCCACTAAATAAGAGTAGACAGTTTGGTACAAAGCCTTTTTCACTTCCAGCATGTACAGTATGAGCCGTGAATATAACTCTCATCAATATAACTAATATTTTTTTGCAATTCTTCTTTTAAATTTTTGTTTTATACGATAATATTTAGATAATCCTCTCTTTTTGCTGTAATGTGTCTTGAACGGTAGATGTGACTAGCGTGCTGGGCCCATAACCTCTTGAACGGTAGATGTGGCTAATGTTAATACTTTAAAACTGAAAAGGCACTTTAAGACTGACTAATAAACTATTTATTTGAACTTTAACATTTTTGAATTTTCTGATACAATGAAGTTGTTGTAAAATTAATATAGAAAAATAAAATATATGTTCGATCAACTAATACATGTTGCTTTTAAGAGAGCTTCAAACGGAATCATAAAATATAACAACATTCAAACTAAAGAAGAAAAACTGACATTCCATATCTAAAATAATTTAAACATGATAAACCAAAGAGATCACATAGTTGATATAAAAATAGTTTTTATGTATAACTGAGATTACCATTCAACACACCCCCTTAATGTCAGATATACATCATAACACCAGACAACCAACAAAAATTAAAAAATTAACAACAAACAAACTACCAATCATAAAAACAACACTACCACACTCTTTCTCAACAAAAACCAAAAAAAAAAACACATAAAATACAAGAGATATCAAAAATTCTATAAAAAATTTCTCTAAAGAGTCCGTTTTTTAAATTCCATACAACAATCTCATACACACGCTTCCACTGCGCGAATCTCTATTATTAACACCCCTTTAAACTAGCACTACCTATACTAAAAGGTTTAGAATTAAAATACCTAAAAAGTCTTAATATCATCAATCACAAGAAAATAACACCAATCACTTTAAAACCTAGTCACTTAAGTCATTTCCTACCTACACCATCACATCACTAAAAATTGATTACGAAGCCGCAAATATTTAATATTGGTTAGATTCTTCCTTAGGTCCACACTTTCTGCAACAACTTCTGTTTCTTCTTCATTTGTTACGTCAGCATCATTAAAAAACATCAACAACCTCCTTTCCAAAAAAATCATCAACAACAACAACTTCCTCTCTTCAATCCTCAAAAACATCAACAACAATAATCTCCTCTCTTCTATCCTCAAAAACATCAACAACAATAATCTCCTCTCTTCTATCCTCAAAAACATCAACAACAATAATCTCCTCTCTTCTATCCTTAAAAACATCAACAACAATAATCTCCTCTCTTCTATCCTCAAAAACATCAACAACAATAATCTCCTCTCTTCTATCCTCAAAATCATCAACAACAATAATCTCCTCTCTTCTATCCTCAAAATCATCAACAACAATAATCTCCTCTCTTCTAAGACTCATCAACATCAAGAACCTCTTCTCTTCTATAACTTCTTCATCAAAATTCACATTCCTCACACCTTCAATTGTTTCTTCACAAACGAATTCATTTGTCTCTGTTCTCTTCATTTTCAACACAGTCAATTGTTACTTCTGGAACATTCTGGTACCAAGACCTCTTAAATGGAAGATGCGGCTTGCATTCCCTGGGCAATGCTGGGCAATTCTGCTGGGCCCATAACCTCTAGAACGGTAGATGTGTAACTAGCGTGCTGGGCCCATAACCTCTAGAACGGTAGATGTGTAGCTTGCGTGCTGGGCCCATAACCTCTTGAACGGTAGATGTGGCTAGTGTTCTGGGCCCATAACCTCTTGAACGGTAGATGTGACTAGCGTGCTGGGCCCATAACCTCTTGAACGGTAGATGTGGCTAATGTTAATACTTTAAAACTGAAAAGGCACTTTAAGACTGACTAATAAACTATTTATTTGAACTTTAACATTTTTGAATTTTCTGATACAATGAAGTTGTTGTAAAATTAATATAGAAAAATAAAATATATGTTCGATCAACTAATACATGTTGCTTTTAAGAGAGCTTCAAACGGAATCATAAAATATAACAACATTCAAACTAAAAAAGAAAAACTGACATTCCATATCTAAAATAATTTAAACATGATAAACCAAAGAGATCACATAGTTGATATAAAAATAGTTTTTATGTATAACTGAGATTACCATTCAACAATGTGTACTTTTTCATTCAAAGCAGATCTATTTCATTGATATTTCTTTATAAATAAAACAAAAAATATATGATATGTGTCTTATTTATTTACTCATTTTACCTAAACGAACTGACCTTTTCGCATCTATTCACTCTCAGACTCATGTTTTTAATAGTAGGTAAATAAAATATTGCAAGTATCAAAGTCATTTATGTCATACTATACAGTGTTGCTATGTGTTTGCTACGTGTTATTAACAGCGCCCTCATTAAATTTCACGACTTTATAGACAGACTATAGAGGCAGATAACAATATTGTGTAACAAGTTTAAACGATTTCTAGAAAAATAAAGGAACTATATTATATTTATCTGTTTTATTCTCGCTAATTTATTATGTAAAAGCTTAAGCAGCTCCGTTTTATTTTTAAAAACCTGATGAACGATACCAAACCTCTAAATCTAAGTTCTTGTCTTTGCGTTTGTGTTTCTACGGCTCAACAACTTGGCTTTCGTTTGTGGACTTCTGATTTCTTTGTGATTTGGACCGTGTTTATCTCCGTATCGACGACTATATTTGCAAAGTTTTAAGGACCCCGATTTCGCTTTTGACTGGATTCCTATTCGAACTTCATTTCTACGAGATAAGTCACACTATCCAATAATATAATGCGGTAGATACAGATTTCAAATGCGGTAAATACAGATTTCACTTTGTCAGAGTAGCAAAAAAAATAATTGTTTGTCTGTAAAATCGGTATCATCTCCATTTCGCTTGTGCTTAAGCGTATACGCTAAGAGGAGGCAAGATAAACGTAGTATTTTTAGAATACTAATATCGAGTAGTCGAGTACCTACTATTTTGTCACTGATATTTCAAAATAACAGTCACTGTAACAACTAGTATTGGCTATTGCCATACCTAGTAAGAAACCTAGTAAGACAGAACTCTACGCACTGTAAGAAGTTATATATTTCCTACGTTCGACAACGAAAATCTTCAAAATTTGCGTTGCGTAATACTTGAACGCCTCCTTATAGTATGGTGTGCTTAGGTTTAGGTTTAAAGAATTTATTCTCATAAAAAGATTACATTCAATCCACTTACATGAGAACAATACATATGATATAAGTACTTAATGAAAACAACAGTCACCGCATTTTAACAAAAGTTCATTACAATTAGTAGGTAAAGATGCACATACACATAAATACACATACACATAATATACATACATTTGACATTATTACTCGGAGTAGTTTACAGTTATGTAATTGCGTAATTGGGACTTGAACATGTTAAGGGAGTCTAGATTTTTTATATCTGATGGTAGTTTATTATAGAAATTTGCTCCCTCAAAGGTTATACTTTTTTTCCCCAATTTGGTACGAATTTTTGGCAACACGAGCAAGCTTGGCCGTCGTAAACTGCGATTGGAAACTTGTGATTTTTTAATGAAAGATAGATTAGTGTGGATGGTTTTACTTATAATCTTCTTAATTAAAATGCAAGTACTGTACATGTAAAGTTGCCGAATGTTCATTATTTTTGTCTCCTTGAAAATTTTATGACTTGGTGTTAAATATGGGTAGCAGAAAAGTGTTTTTATTACTTTATTTTGAGCTCTTTGTAGTTCTTGTAGTCTTGTTTTGGCAGCATTTCCCCATATTTCTATAAGATATAACAGATGAGACTTAACCAGGGAATTGTAGATATTAAAGCGTAGTTTTCTAGGTATACATTGATTTACATTGTGAAGTGAACCCGCAAGTGATGATAATTTGTTTTTTATGTATTCTATTTGCTTATTCCAAGTTAAATAATTATCCATTCTGAGGCCGAGGTATTTCTCGCAAGTTTTTTGTTTAAGTGGGGTGTCATTTATTGTTAAAGGATCGTGTATTGGTATTTTTTTGTTTTTAGTCCTAAAGATAACGTAGCATGTTTTAGATATATTTATAGTTAATAAATTGTACTGGAACCATTCGAACAACATATTGAGATCTTCTTGAGCTTGTGAGATAATTTTATTCATGTTATTGTCAAAGTAAAAGAGACAAGTGTCATCCGCGTACAAAGTAACATGACCATGAAGATTTAATTTTGCTATATTATTTATATAGATAAGAAATAGCAGTGGTCCTAATATGGACCCTTGTGGGACGCCATGGGTAATGATTTCAGTGTTGCTTTGGGTGTTTCCAATTTTGACTATTTGTGCTCTATTTGTTAGGTATGACCGAAACATTTTAAGGGCATTACCTTTAATACCAATACACTGTAGCTTATGTAACAGCAGACTATGGCTGACGGTATCAAAGGCTTTTTTTAGATCAATAAAAACGCCCAAAACCAGTTTTCCTTTATCTAAGTTATCTTTTATTTTGGTTGTTAGATCGAGTATTGCTGCAGTAGTGTTACTTTTAGATCGAAAGCCATACTGGCGTTCAGATAAAAAGTTAAAGGAGTCTAGGTAATTTGTTAAGCGGTTATAAATTATTTTTTCTAATATCTTCGATAATACTGGTAGTACAGATATCGGGCGGTAATTACCTGGGTCGGTTGGAGGTCCAGATTTATAAATTGGTGTCACCTTTGCAACTTTCAACGCATCAGGGAATTCGCCGTCAGTCATGAGCCTATTAAAGCAAAGTGTCAATGTCTCCGAAATCAGATCTTGCAAGCATTTTACCACTTTTATACTAATTCTATCTATGCCGCTACTAGAATTTGCATCGAGATTTTGAATGATTTTCTTTACTTCATTTACACTACATGGAGTTAAATTAAGCAGTTCGAGGTCATCTATATTTTCTGTTGTGACGAAAGGATTCGATATATTATTATGATATTTATTTGGTATTTTCTCAGCCAAGACGGAACCTATGGTGGAAAAATATCTGTTAAATATCTCACATATTTCATCTAGGTTAGTAACGTGTTTAGTGTCTACTAAGAGCTTTGTAGGAGCACTATTTTGTTTAAATTTGTTAAGAGCTAGGTTGTTTATGAGAGTCCACATTTTTTTGGGATTTCGAGAACATTTAGCGAATAAGTTGTGATAGTAAATTTTTTTGGTGTTTTGAATTAGTTTAGAAAAAATCATCAAAATGAAGCTACTCACTGAAAATTAGCTTGATACTGATCAGGTTAAAAAATTGTACTAGGGATCCCTACCTATAGCGTTACAAAATTCTTTTTTATTGCAGATGGCAAGCTTTTACGTGTTTCATCCTTGAGGAAATTACAAAATTTAAAAGCAAATGTATTTGCTTTTTGACGTTGACATTAAACGGTAAATAGACTATAGTTTTACGCGTCATAATTAAATTCGGTTACAGACCACGACAAACATCTGTATGACCAATACAAATGTTTGTCATGTGCGGGGATCAAATCCGCAACCGCTAGTGCAACACCCACTAACCAGTGCTGTGACCGATGCGCCAACGCGTCGTCCACCAAGCCCAATACCAATATGAATAATTAAAAATCATAGGCAGAGAGGAAAATTATTTTCTTTTTGTTGGTAGTATCGGGTAAAACACTATCAAACGCGACTTTTTCGAGTGTACAACAATGTTCGACAGTGTCGTTGATGGAAGGCGCTTCGTCGAACACTATGTAACACAGCATTGTTTTTTGTGTAATTGGAAGGCAACTATAATGGGGTGATCAAGAGTGTTTTAAATGTTTTTTTTTTAAAAGACTGCGCCAAGCACGATATGGTGGTTTTTAACATAAGCCACAATAGCTGGGAAAAATTAGCCGAGAACAGAGACCAATGGCGTAAGAGCGTGAAGGAAGGTCAAAAACATCATGAGGAAGCCTTTTTTGGACTCTTATCGGACAGGAGAAACAAAAAACATCAAAACAGTAATGACTCAAGCGCATCTTTTCCCTGTTCGGTGTGTGGTAGTTTGCCGCTCCCGTATCGGCTTGTACAGCCATCAGAAAAAATGCTCTTCAGGCACTGCTTAAATCATCCCGAAAAGACGTAAAGACCTATGATGATTTAAATGTTTAATGTTAGATACATTATTATCACCTGTATCATAAACATAAATAAAAAGAAAAAAAAACAAACATCTTTACTCTCCATACCTTGAAATATACAGGAATAGTCTTTATTACAGTGTCAGAAAGTAAAATAAAATAAGACGATCATTAAAATTTTTATTAAAAAAGTATCTACTTTATGTAAATGACCATTGTTTTATGTTTATCGAGATTCGAGAGGTGGTAGATGTCGCCTGAAGAAGTCGCGTATCTTATAAACTACTGTTTGATAGCTCATTAGAGTAGTTAATGTAATTGTAAAATGTCATAAGTATTTTCTTTTCCTATCGAAATGAATTACTATTTAAATTATTTATTCATTTATATAAATAAAATTTGGTTTATGATTTTATTCGGAATGTTTGTAAAATATATCAATTCGTCTACTTTCATATTGAAATATAAGTATGTTAGAGTTGATCACGCTGCATCAATTGAAAAAAATAATTTAAAAAAAAGCACTGCCAAAAATTATTTTAAGATACTTTATACATTTATTTATTTTGAAAACCAACAGCACAAACACACAATTATTATCATATAGCTCACAACAAATAATATAGCCAGTAACAGGTTTCCCTAAGATTGACAAAATGGTATTATAAAAATATCGTTGAGAAAAAAAAAGAAAACAACAGTCACAATCAGTGCACTCCGATACACAAAAATGCAAATAATAGAGTTTTGATGTTTAGACACAGTTAGCACTTAGTAATAGGTACGCATAGATAAATAACGTATGTAAAAGAGGCATATACAACTATAGATTATACAAATACATATTTAGTTTCGTTGCTACAAGCTACTAGGGGGCGTGGAGCTAGGCGTACACTTTTGGATTTTCCACATATCTTTTACATTTGCGCCTACATAAACAAGGGAAATTCCTTTCAATCACTACATAATCGACTTTAGAGTTACAAAATTAAATGTCACTATTGTAAACATTTTGTAATATCATATCAATATCATATCAAAGATTTCGATCAAGTGGGTACATCGTCCCATAGCTTAATTGGCTAGAGCACCGGCACGATCAATCGGAGATGCAGGTTCGATCCCCGCTGGAAAGGTCGATTTTTGATATTGAGAAATATCTAGCCGTTATATATTATTTAACCGGGACAAAGGAAACACACGTTGATACTTGGTTGACCGTTTTATTCACACTCAAATTGCAAGTTCTTGCTACCCCCTATTTATACATATTGTAATAATGTTTCTACCTGCAATCTACAATTCTACATATATTACACCTCCCCACTTAAAAATACAACTATATTAATTTTAAGTACATATTAGACTTAAGACCTAAATAATAATAAACAAAATTCAATCAAATAACAATTAAATCAAAAATACAATCATTGAACTTAAACATCTATTCCGTATCTAATAACAGGTTTTCTTTGGCGCTTGGGACGGTTCAGCGGTGACTGGGGTGAACAACCATTAGAAGAACAAGGTTCATTTGGTGCAATGTCATCTACCTGTTTATCATGCCTACCGTTATCATCCTCCCCACTGATACAATTTTCTGGTATTCCAGTATTTAATTCTAGGTTATCTTTATCGTCTGGTTGTGCGACAACCTCCCCGTCACCTGTCGAGCTCAACATTCCCGAATAGCGGGATTTGCGCTTTATTTGATCAATATGTCTATGAAACTTCTGACCGTTACCGCTTTCGACAATGTACCTTTGGGACCCCTCTCTACTTATTATCGTACCGTCTAGCCATTTATCCCTACCGCCATAGCCCCTAGCCATAACTTGGTCTCCTACGTGTAAGTTACGCGGCACGCCCCCCGCATATTGCACTTGGCGAGCCTGTGCGTCCCGCACACTGTCCTCACGGGCACGTTCGCCTCTTAGGAGATCCAACCGAGAACGAAGAATACGCTTTTGAAGCAACATGGACGGGCTTTCACCGGTACTACCGTGCACGCTATTTCTATATGACAACAGAAAGGTTTGAAGAGCAGCGTCTACATCGACTGCCTCCCGCATGGCCTTTTTAATCACACGCTTGCAAAGCTTCACTGCATTTTCCGCGGCCCCATTAGATGATGGATGATAAACCGGCGAAAACGATTGACGGACACCATTTCTTACTAAGAAATCTCTGAACTCGTGACTCGTAAAAGGGGGCCCATGGTCCGACACGACCTCCGTCGGTAAGCCAAACCGTGCAAACGTTGCCCTTACAATTTTTATGACAGATGTAGCGTTCGTTCGAGGCATTTCAAATATTTCCAGCCATTTACTACTGGAATCGATTATTATTAAAAATGTTTTACCCCCTAAAGGGCCTAGGAAATCTAAATGTATCCTACTCCACGGACGCAAATCGTAAGTCCAAGGACTTGGAGGAGCGCGTGGAGGTGCCTGGGCCTCCGCCGCGCACGTTTCGCATTGCCTGCACACGTTTTCCACATCTACATCTATGTTAGGCCACCATACGTAACTCCGCGCTATACCCTTAGTTTTGACAATGCCCATGTGACTAGCGTGAAGTTGCTTCAATACTACACTACGTAACGCAGCTGGTACTATAACCCTATAGCCCCACATTAAGCATCCTCGATCTATATATATTTCATTACGCTTATTATAATATGGCTTGTATTCTTCACCTTCCGGGCAGGTCCAAGGCCATCCAGAATGAACGTAATGAACTATTTTACTAAGAAATGCGTCCCTGCTAGTAGCCGTTCTTATATCATCATTAGTCACGGGCAAGAACGTTTCCACAAAATTTAAATAAGTACGTACTTTCTTTTATCTCTTTATCCGTGACACCGCACTGCGGCAGCCTAGACAACGCATCCGCACAGTTTTTTTGTGACGACACGTACTCTATCTCATAATTATATCCCGCTAACAACACCGCCCATCTCTGCAACCGCGAAGCAGCCATGATCGGAATGCCTGTTTTATTACCAAAAATATAAGTAAGTGGCTTATGGTCTGTTCTTAATGTGAAACGCCGACCATACAGATATTGATGAAATTTTCGGATTCCATATACTATTCCTAAAGCTTCCCTATCAATCTGTGAATACGCCCGTTCGGCTGCTGTTAATGAGCGCGATGCATAAGCTATAGGCCGTTCGCCCTCGGGGATCCCATCCTCGTCGCCACTGAGAAATATCTAGCCGTTATATATTATTTAACCGGGACAAAGGAAACACACGTTGATACTTGGTTGACCGTTTTATTCACACTCAAATTGCAAGTTCTTGCTACCCCCTATTTATACATATTGTAATAATGTTTCTACCTGCAATCTACAATTCTACATATATTACAGATATAATAATTATTAAAAAAAATTATACGATTCCCTAATGTGGTAAAAATAAATAATAAGATTCATTATTGTAAGTTCCCCATACAATATATTAATCGTAGTTTAAAAGAAACACCATCTCGAAATTAACACTTGTTAGTATAAACGGAATAAAGAATAAACATCACGGGTGCTCTGCAAGAATCCATTTTGGTCAATTTAGCAAGTGTATTTTCGTGCTACCTTCATTAGATATGCTTGTAATAATTGACTTGCTCTTTTATTAGTGTAGATTGTAGACGATGCTTCGTTATTTTCAGGGTTCTGTATCCTACGAATGCCTATGAATACCTCTTTAAGATTTTACTCTCCGACAAACCATCCCGCTGTCTCCGTCTCTAATAGGATTATAACTTTTAAACAGTACCAGAACTCTACTTACTAAAATGAAGTCAAATAATAAAAATAAAATTAGATTAAAAATCAAAGGATATTCAATTTTATTCAATCGCTAGAAAATATTTGAATACATTTTTTTTAAATTTTAGGTGACACACCTACTTTTTTAAAATTGTACCCACTACCTATTTAATTTTTTTATATAACTAGGTCGGCAAACAAGGATATGGCTCACCTACTGGTAAGCGATTACCGTAGCTTATAGACACCTGCAACACCAGAAGCATCGCAAACGCGTTGCCGACCCTATTCCAATCCCCCACAGGAGCTCTACTCACCTTATAACACAATACTGCTTGAATACAGTATTATTTAGCTGTGGTCTTCTGTAAGGTCGAGGTACTACCCCAGTCGGGCTGCTCCATATTTTGAGCAGGAAATTCCTTCTATGCTCTACCTCAGTTACTACATAAAGTCATATGTTTTTGATGTATTCAAAGTAGCGGTGGGTTTAGTCGTCTAAAACACCGAGGGTTTGCGGGTTCGATTCCCGCTCGAGAATAAATAAAATATTTGTCTTCTAATAAATATGTCTTTCCGGTTTGGATGTCTTGTGGATCTCCCTACCATGCTTCGAAGAGCACGTTAAGCCGTCGGTTGCGCTTTTTATCATAAATATCGATCGTTACTCATCCTCATGGAGTAATCCTTCTCCTACATGGAGAACTAACATAATCATTCTCATACATAGAGAAATAGGCCTATGCCCAGCAGTGGGATGTCACAGGCTAAATCGTGATCGTGATCGTTTTACAAGCGTATGTTATATGTTGTTAGCGACAACGCGTTGGCGCAACGTTTGTATTGGCAATGCAGATGTTTGGTTGGTTTGGGTGTTTGTGCAGTCCTTGTGAATCTCACCACCGTGCCTTGGAGAGCATGCTAAGCCGTCGGTCGCGGTTGTTATCATGTTTACCTGATAGCCATACTCACAGGAGGTCTGTTACTGATAATGGGGAATAATTCGCCAACCCGCATTGGAGCAGCGTGGTGGATTAAGCTCTGATCCTTCTCCTACATGGGGAAAGAGGCCTATACCCAGCTGTGGGATATTACAGGCTGAAGCTAAAGTTTTTTTAAAGTAATTTTCACCTATTTAAATAAAGAGCAACCTTCTTTGGGTTTGGAAGTAAAATGCAGTGGACAAAAGAAATAAGCCAAAAAGAATCCGTTGCGGTACCAATGTTATATTTGTTATACTAGATCGTTCAATAAGTCCCGAGCATATATTAAAAACTCTTTTGATTTTTAAAAAGTACTGGCTATCAATACAAGAATATGTGTCAAATTTTTAAAAATGGAACAATAAGATTATTGATTTCGAAACATTTAAGTGACGCTACGGTTGTAATTTCGATACAATGGAAAAAAACGAGTTTCGCGTGTTGATAAAACATTGTTTTTTAATGGGAAAAAATACCGTTGAAGCACAGCAATGGCTTATAAAATGTTATGCAGGATCAGCTCCCTCTAAAGCAACCATTTGTCGGTGGTATGCCGACTTCAAACGCGGTCGCATGGACACCAATGATGGGGAACGCTCAGGTCGTCCAAATGAAGCAGTGACTCAACAAAATATTATCCAAGTCCTCAAAATGGTATTGGAAGATCGGAAGGTAAAAGTGCGAGAGATAGCCGAGATAGTGAAGATTTCAGCTGGTAGTGTTTTCACTATTTTACATAAAAATTTGGCCATGAAAAAGCTTTTTTCTAAGTGGGTGCCGCGTTTGCTTACAACTGATCAAAAGGAACAACGTATCAATGATTCAGAGCGATGTTTGGCGCTGATGAATCATAATAAAAAGGATTTTTTACGTCGGTATGTAACAATGGATGAAACCTGGATATACCATTTCACTCCGGAATCCAATCGGCAGGCAGCGGAGTGGAGAGCGGCTGGTGCAAGCCGCCCGAAGCGTCCAAAGACTCAGAAATCGGCCGGTAAGGTCATGGCGTCTATATTTTGGGATCCGCGTGGAATACTTTTCATCGACTACCTTGAAAAGGGGCAAAATATAAATAGTGACTATTACATGTGCTTATTGGAGCGATTGAAATACGAAATTGCGGATAAACGGCCTCACATGAACAAAAAGAAAGTGGTGTTTCACCAGGACAACGCGCCTTGTCACAAGTCCGTGAGAACGATGGCCAAAATTAACGAATTGGGCTTCGAATTGCTTCCTCATCCCCCTTATTCGCCAGACTTGGCCCCCAGCGATTACTGGCTGTTTGCAGACCTCAAAAAAATGCTTCAGGGTAAGAAATTTGACTCAAATAGTGAAGTTATCGCAGCAACGGAGGCTTATTTTGAAGCCAAAGACAAATCGTTCTACACACATGGGATAGAAAAGTTAGAAAAGCATTGGAGGGACTGTATCGCTCTTGGAGGAGACTATGTTGATGAATAAAAATTAATTTTATAAAAAAGACCTTTTTTAGTACTTAGTCTCGGGACTTATTGAACCACGTGTTATTTTAATTAGGATGAGATGGAATGGAAAACATTACATAAATAATTGCAATATTAATTTCACGTGTATATTTTTATGACTATAGTCAGACGTAGTTACATTCATACAATATTTTTAGTCTGAAATTCCAAAAATCTATTTGGATAACGATTTTTAACGAATTAAAACGGCGACATCCTGTCATTGGTTTATCCAAGTTAACTTATGAAGTATAGTGTATAAAAATTGCAAATAATTTAACAATTTTAGCCTCAATAAATAATAAATAAATATGTTAAAGAAGAAGCAAACATAGCGCTTTACTCATTGTTTTTCCACACATGACGTTAGATTACATAAGTACGTATGTAGAACCGGGCCAAGGACGGCTGGCGAAACTTAAGGCATGGTAGAGTTAACTAGCATTTTATTATGAAATCATAAAATAACGTCTATAATGCCGCCGGTACCTTTTTCTTTGAAGTAAGAAGAATCTTTTGTGCCTGTAATATACTTAAAAATAATTATTCTTATTTAAACTACAAAGTATTCATGTCCATTGCCCCATTTAATTTGAATGCTCCTAATATTTTTGACCAGTAAATGAAAATGGGGTTCAAGATTTTTCCAATTTTTCACACTCATACAATTACTCTTAAGTTCTTGAAACTAGTTAATAAAGATGCTTCTTTTGATGTTAATGATTGTATAAATTAGGTCAATCCTTTCGAAAACTTCTTGCATCGTTCGATATTAACATTTAATAACACTTGCATAATATAATATTACGTAACACTGCAGAGAGAGTGTTCAATCTCAATGTGTACAATTTACTTCCGAATCGGAGCCCTGTCTTGGCGTCCGAGACCAGCCAACCATTGCTGTATTTGGTTACAACTTACAACACGCGGTAAATTGTTTCCATTCTTCCAGTCGCCACTTGATGGTAGACTCGCGTGGCCGCGTATGACTCCGTGAACCGAAACGTAATTAACGTAATAAAAAACGACTTAAAAACTTTAAAATGTCGTAAGCTACGTTTGTGTCGTCGTCGGTCTAAATCAGAGTTAATAGGATTGAAAATAAGATATTCAAAAATGGAAACGAAAAATAAGTTGGTTGATCCACACAGTGATGTTAAAAAGCCTAATTACATGCTCATGTCCTTGCAGAGGATACTAGTGTTGTCTGTAATAATGGCTAGTGTTGTTGTTGTTGTTTACTTCACGCCGATGCCAGGTATGAATCCTTTATATTAATGTAACTCGTTTTGTATACCTAAAGCATTCAAGTATGATTTTTATTTTATTTACTTATCACGTAACTGCATAATTTGAATTAATTAATATGTTTTATACATATAACGTTTTAAAATTTAAAATAAGTTATGAAGGTAACCTACCTGCTAAATATGGACCGAAAATTTGATCGAAAACTTTATAAAATTGTTTTTTTTTATCAACTTTTTCGTGTAACATCGTGTTTCTGTCAAAAAGAAACAAAAAGTAATGCATTTTTTTAATACGTATACGGTGCAACAAAAAGATTAAAAATTTATCAATTTTGTCTTACACTAAATATTTTATGTTTTTGTGCCCATAATAATATTTTTTGGATTTTTGTCTATCTGTATGTTTGAAAGTTTGTAGAAATTAACGTATAAATCTCAAAGTGGTCCTTTTTCATTTTAATTCATGCTCCTAATCGTAACTTAGGCTGTAAATGATAAGTCTATCACTTATAAAAACGGAATAGTAAGCACGGGTGAAATCGAACAGCTTGGTTAGTGAAAAATAATCGTGTCAGTAGCATAATTTTACTTTCTGGTTACTATCGTCACTCTTTTCTGCACTTACATTTTTAACAAATTACGTCTTGTTTCGAATCTGATCCATTAGTTTTACTTCAAAATAAATAAATAAATATATGTAAGTATATAAGACCAAATGTGTTGTTAGAATAAATAAATAATTAAATATATGTAAAATTAATTTTAATTATATTTTTTACAGAGGAATACTTCGAGAACTGTGATCGAGAATGTCACGAACTTGATTGGCCGATGATTTGTCGAGTTAAACTAGTTATTGAAGTTTACAAAACTTACAGCAAGTAAGTAGACCAAATTTATTATTATTATACATTGTATATTATATTCATAGCAAGTTGAAAAAAATAATAATTTGAATATTACATTATTACTTTTTGTCTTAGGTCTTGTAATAATTGTGCCGAAGCTGGCAGTGAATGCTCACCGACATGCATCACGGCGGACGGTCGTGAGCGGGGCGTTTTATCTGCGAATCGAGAGTTGCCGGCTCCAGCCTTCCACGTGTGCCAAAATGACATTCTCGTTGTAGATGTGGTTCACCGAGCACCAGCGCATGCGCTCTCAATACACTGGCGCGGTCAACCTCAGAAGGAGACACCGTTCATGGATGGTGCGCCAATGCTCACGCAATGTCCCCAGCCTGCTTACACTACTTTTCAATACAAATTCCGTGCATCAGCTGTTGGTACTCATATGTACCATGCACATTCGGCTGCTGATGCAGCTGACGGACTCGCTGGTGCTTTCATCGTTCGCCAATCACCTCGGTTGGACCCACTACGAAGCCTCTATGATGAAGATGCCACCGAGCATACAATATTTGTCGCTGAATGGGGTCATTCCATGGGACCTCTTGCTGGAGTGATATCAAAAATTCCTAACGCAGAATCTTTACTTATAAATGGTAAAGGAAATACACCCGAATCATTAAACGCTGCTCTATCAAAATTTAATGTAGAGTATGGCAAAAGATATAGATTTAGATTAGTGTATGGTGGAGGTTTTAAGAGTTGTCCTGTGACATTTTCTATCGACCAACACTCTCTGAAATTAATTGCGTTAGACGGACATAGAATACAGACAGAGATTTTCGATTCAATTACGTTAGGTAGGGGTGAACGAGCTGATTTCGTTGTAGAGGCGAAAAAACCGGTCGGTCTGTATAAAATAAAAGTTGTTGCTAATAAATCATGTCAAGAAAATTTAGAGGGTGAAGCTGAATTGATATATACGAATAAAGAACAAAAGTCTCTATTGCAGAAAAAGGATAGTGATTCATTAGTTAATCGTGAGTTCACAACAGTGGTTGGTGAAAATTGTGCCAGTGATAATGTGTTATGTTTGGACGAAGTTCAATCTTCTGAAAATCTTCCCGTCGAACTAGCAAGGACCACGGACGAAGTTATTTATGTGCCATTCAATTACTCTACACGACAAATAACAGCGAAACGTGTCGGTGAGTATATTAGGTACTACATATAAGAGTAAGAGAAGAACATCGCGATGTAGACTAAAAAAAAAAAATACATTTTCTCCACTACAAACTAAACATCCAACGATCTGTGTCTACACTAATATTATAAAGAGGATTTTTTTTTGTTTGTTTATATTGAATAGGCTCCAAAAGTACTGGACCGATTTGAAAGATTCTTTTACTGTTGGGAAGCTATACTGTCCGCGGGTGACATAGGCTATATTATATTTAAAAAAAATAGGGAAATAAATATTTTGAAATTTTTGTTAAATACCCGTGCGAAGCAGGAGCGGGATGCTAGTATGCAATAATTTGGTATATGTAAGATATTCGGTATGTATATATATCTTACACGGTATCCGAGTAGCTTAAAAATAATTAAATTTGTTTAAAATTAGACATTTTGAAGTATTTGAAAGATCTCCTGTTAAAAAAAAAAATCGTATACTACACGACTTGTGAGCTAAGCAATCATTCTAAACGTTCACACTAGTAAAGACACGCGGTTCCTATTGAGTAGAAACAATTTTATTTTAGTCTTATATTTTTTTAATTATTTATATTAATAATAGCCGAGATACCAGTAGTCTACTGGATTAAATACTAGAGTATGTAAGAATAATTGTGGCAAAAATTGTTTTTGATACCGCTGAATGTTATACTAGGCAGTAAATAAAAACTTTACGAAGATACTTGCATATACGATGTGGAAAAGTTCTGAGTCAGCAGAGCTATGAGTATAACCCATAGTTCAAAAGAAGTGGCTTTGTTCATAATTGAGATACTATATAAATACTATATAGATCTATACCAATATAATAAAGCTGAAGAGTTTGTTTGATTGTTTGTTTGTTTGTTTGTTTGAACGCGCTAATCTCAGGATCTACTGGTCCGATTTGAAAAATTCTTTCAGTGTTAGATAGCCCATTTATCGAGGAAGGCTATAGGCTATATATCATCACGCTAAGACCAATAGGAGCGTAGCACCAATGAAGAATGTTTCAAAATCGGGGTTTTTTTCCCTTTTATTCCACGGGGACGAAGTCGCGCGCAGAAGCTAGTACTATATAAATTACTTGTGTAGCAAGCTACACAAGTAATTTCTAAAAGTACTTATGACCGGCTTTATTCATTTACTGTACAGAAAAGGAGCTTTTTGCAAATATTTGTTTTTAATCAAGCTTTTGTGACGTAGGCGGTCATTCTGACGTCAAACCCAGTCAGTGAAATATAATAGATTGACGTCTTTTAGTAAGTATGATATTCGAAAACTGAGAAAAAGCTACATATTTACAAAAACGTATACGCTATGACACGTAGACATAGTTGAACATAGCAATAAAAAAATAATAATTTTAATTTAAAAAATATTTCATTTGAGTTAAGTTTACTTTGTATTGACCACTGACCAGTTCATTCAGACAAACTTTGGGTTTTCCTAATTTATGTGATACTTTCAATCTATAACAGTACAAGTTATTAACAAAAATAAACTCTTAAAACTGATTAAGATCATTATTTTGTTATCAGTTTACAGGAAAAGAGCTTTCTGCGTTTAACTCTTTATTAAGATTTTATGACGTAGGTTAACGGTTATTGTGACGTCAATACAGTGAAGGAAATATAATAAATTGGCGTCCATTGGTAAGTATAACACTTGAAAACTGCAAAAAATTCTAGATGTTTCATAAAAAAGTAATGAAATCTAAAATGCTAAAATTTAAACAATAAAATATGTCATTTAAATTCATAATTATATTTATATTATAGATATTAAGAGCCTTGGCAAACTAAAATCCTTCTAAAGTTATAAATATGGATTTTATACGCCATGGCTGTTTGTTAAAAATTACAATCAATTTAATTTTTTAGATGACGAGAATTCGTTGTATAATATAGACTACATATTTACGCATGGGTAAAACCGCGGGGGTTTATAAAATTATAATAGTTTTATGACTCAGTGGAATGACTCCGTGATATCAATAAGCTTAACTTATTTCTTATTATTTATCTTGAACGTAACAAATTTACATAATCTATATAATCGATTATGAATAACTAGCTTCTGCGCGCGACTTCGTCGGCGTGGACTCCTCTCCTATTGGTCTTAGCGTGATGACACATAGCCTATAGCCTTCCTCGATAAATGGGCTATCTAACACTGAAAGAATTTTTCAAATCGGCTCAGTAGTTCCAGAGATTACCGCGTTCAAACAAACAAACAAACAAACAAACTCTTCAGCTTTATATATTAGTATAGATAAGTAAAAATTGATATTTTTACGAAACGTTATACGATAATTTTCTATATGTATTTACCTAATATTAAGACGTATCAAATATAATAACCTGCCATGTTTGTTGGTTCAAGTAGATATTATAATTAATTACTTGTCAAATTAAAGTATCCATTTTTATTAATTCATTTTTACTTTGAATAATATATGAGATTAATTTAATTTGTTTACATATTATTAAATATTAGTGTCAATTATATTCAAATTAATACAACTAGTTTTGTCTTATTTTTACGGAAAGCCACTATTTCAAAATGTATAAAACACTATTAAGATTTATTGTATGATATTTGTTAATGTTAAAGGTTTTGGTTATAGAAAGGCATAACAGTTTTGAATACTAAGGCTCTAAAGAAACATCAGACACAAAAAAACAAGGTACTCAAACGATTGAAAGTCGTTTCCATAGAAAGAAACAAACATTTTAATTTGAGTCTTGGCGTTAACGTGTTTAAGTTGATATATTTTTTTAAATTGTATTAAGGCGGTATGCCAAGCAAATAACCTTGAGCATTCGATCCCTCTTTGCCGCACCCCACCTCTCGCGGCACATCTAGCGGCATTTGGTTACAACTTACGAATACACGTAAAAATTACAGATCTAGGGATCCGCAGACCGCACGGCATTCAATAAAAAAATATATTATTTTTTTATAAGAAATAAATGTTAATTGGTGCGTATATATTTTAGGTAATGAATTCAGTGACTACACTTACGTTCAATAAATACTAACAATGAAGTATAATTACTTAAACTTATAAATAACTAGCTGACCCGGCGAACTTCGTACCGCCTAACAGTCGATTCTTTAATTATTTTTTTTAAATACTTATTTTGCTATTCGGGATAACGGCAATTTGGGTCAGCTAGTAAGATAAAAAAAAGAAAAAAGAAAGTTGATAAGTCAATAATTACATTATGTAAAAAAAAATATTATAAATTAATATTATATTGACAAATATTGAGATTAATATTTATACGATACTAACGTCACTCAATTGCTATTCGGGATAACGGCAATTTGGGTCAGCTAGTAAAAAGATTAAAAAAAAGAAAAAAGAAAGTTGATAAGTCAACAATTACATTATGTAAAAACAAAAAAATATATAAATTAATATATTGACAAATATTGACATTAATATTTATACGATACTAACATCACTCAATTGCCTTTCCGGAACCCTTCCACTAACTCTTAAACTTTATTGTATGGTATTAAAGTTCAAATTGCCTTTTAAGTATTATTACGAATCTTTTGTATGGGAATATAGAAAAGTGTTGTTTTTAGACTTTTCAGGCAATTTTTTTTAATTTTTCTCACCGTAACAACCATCCTCGTACTTCAATGAATATTATAAAAAAAGAATTAGTGAAATCGGTTCAGCTGATCTCGAGATTTGCGCTTAGCAACAAATTCAGCGATTCATTTTTATATACATATATAGAGATTTTTTTTTATTTTAACGTAGGTCTAGGTAAAAAGTAAAAACCTATAGGTACATGGTCAAATTAAATTAGCTAGCAAAACTCTTTATCATGGGTGTCGTTTCTATAATTTTCAAAGGTGCTAAAACCATTGTTTAGATACCTACACAACAATAGCGTTTTTAAAAAAAACTCAATAGTTTTAAATACACACACAGAGCGTTTTTTCACAATAAATAACAAACAAAAAAAACTAACCCAAACAAAAGTCAACAAAAAATGCTAACAATATGCTAATTGCTAATAAATTATTATTGTTTACTAGCTGTGCCCGCGACTTCGTCCGCGTGGAATTAAAAAAAAATTATTGTTCAGTTCGCAGAGATACAAAATAAAAATAAAAGTAACAGCCTATTACATCAGCTATCTGTCTGTGAAAGTCCCGTCTGAATCGGTCAAGCCGTTTCAGAGATTAGCCGGAACAAACTGACAGACATACAGACAACAATAAATTGTAAAAAATGTAATTTTGGTATATGTACCGTGTATACATGGATATGCATTTAGTAAAAGGATATTATTTTATTATTACAAACGGACACTCCACTTTTATTTATTTGTATGTATAGAGTATAGACGTATAGATTTATAATATGACGTGAGCGTGCGCTAGCCGAGACGGTGACAAACGACACAAGCTTCTCCCTCCAAACCTTGCGGCAGACTGAATTCCAATACAACCGCGCTTGAGTACAGTAGTGAATACGCCCAGATTTTAGAAAAAAATCAATAACACATCAAATTTAGGTCTTTTCGAAAAAAATTTTCATGCGAATTGTTCCTTATTAAATTGTCAATCCATTAGTGTCGGTAGCAAAATAAAATAATGTTTACTTCACGAGGAGACGCACAGTATCAGTAATTATTTCTCATTTTTGTGGTTTCGTTGTAAGGCGATTATTTAAAATGTAATCCTTTAAAAAAATTAAAAAAAAGGACCATCATGTAATCAAAATTATGTAGAAATTAAATGTGTTTGTATTAGTTTTATATTTCTTTCCAATAAAAAGTAGATAGCTTCAAAAAACTGCACAAAAAACGGCTAGCGCGGCGTTTTGCCCCCCCAGGCGCCTTAATAAAATAACGTGGAAGATTTTGTATTTTGGAAATAATTTCAAAAGTTTATAATTGAAGATTGAAAAATCTCACTGGTAATAATTAAAAAAAAAAGTTATCTATGATGTGTCATCATGTGAAATGCAATAAAACATTTTTTAACTGATTAAGCTATTCATATAATTGTCGGGTATAAATGAGTGAAGACGCATGAAATTAGCTAGCTAGTAATTATGAACTAAACACAGAAGTTTGTTTTGTAAGGCTCTTTTTGTATGAGACTTTTAGGGCGAAAGAAAGCGATAAAAACTGTGTATTATCTTCCCAATTAAGCTCAAGAGCTCAATTGGGAAGATAATAAACAATTTATGTTAAAATTGGTATTTAAAAAATTTTTAGTTAAACTTTTTATTAAAATTAATAAGACGTATTTTAGTATATATTTTAATCACAATGATGAATGCGATTTTCTTTTATCACGCTGGCAGTTTAAACAGTGTTTATGTATCATCTTTCATTATACATACCGTCAAATGATTACCATATTTACCATACTTTATACAAGTGAAAAAGGAACTTATCTGACATGCATATATTTACGCTCAATACAATATTAAAGGAGGATAAATAACTTTATTCGTTTATAATAGAAAGTAAGTCAGAGTTATACTACTACTAAATAAAATACACGAATAATAACGAATACTTAAATAAAAAAAAAACTAAAATTATCTATAGCTCAATATATGATCTTTAAACTTTATATTTCGAATAAAGCATTTAATACATAGCGATATCGTGGCATTTTAAAGCGTGCACGAGGAAAGTAAAGTAATCAGAGTCACAATCACGTCCGCCGTAACCTCCAATAATGACGGTTGATTGCAGCGACTCTGTAATCGTTTTACTCAACCTTCTTGTTTTGTAACACCCATACTCTTGCGAGAAACTCAACTGAACGACATGCTTGTACAAAACATATTACCCTGAGAGCATCTGTGTATGTCGGGCTAATCGCGAATAGCAGAACCCATCCCCTGACCCTTTTCGCCATAGAAAATGTAATTTACCCTCGAGGGTTTATATAGCTATGTGTAGACCATTACCTACATAAAATGTTGGGTAATATGTGTCTGAACAATTGAACGAAATAACCAACGACACAAAATATAAAAATCGCACTTTCTAACAAGTGTCTACATTTTTTGCGTAACTATTACACAGTAAAATAGTTTAAAAGAAAACGTAATTCAATCATTATGTTTTTGGATTTATCACGATTCAGCCTGTAGCATGCTCATCGCCGGGCATAGGCCTCTTTATCCAAGTTGGAGAAGGATCCACTATATTTCACTACGGGCTGGCAGACATATTCAGCTATTTCGCTATCAGGTGTATATGATAACAACATCGACTGACAGCTTAACGTGCTCCCCGAGGCATGGTGCAGAGAAATATTTGTACAAATATAAAATATCCATCTTGTACGGGTTAACGCACATTTCTTTGAGTCGGCAGGATGTACGGGTCAACGGACATTGAGCAATATGATTGTCTTGCAAACCTCTTTAATTTAGCTTATTTATTACGAAATTGTTATTGACTAAAACGGATGCAAAGTAATCACCTACTTAAATTAGCTTATTTTTCACAACATAATTATTTGCCTAATACAGATTTCTAATGAAATTGTTATTTGTATGAAACGTATGACGTCTGTACTTCTGCCTATATATACTGTAAATTTATCATAATAAACTTAGTGTTGGATCGACTTTCATTGGGTTTGGTTTACCTCATAACCTTCCCTCACATACGTCATCTCTCACTCAACTATAACTGTACCATACAGTTACTTTGGTCCTTCGGCCTTTATACAAGACAACAGTCTTTCTTCGAGGATACATAGACCAGTTACTTTGGTCCTTCGAGAATACAGCCTTGCTGCTGCACGCAGTCTTTCTTCGAGGATACACAGAACAGTTATTTTGGTCCTTCGAGAAAAAATGTTCTTCGAGAAAAATCACTCAAGAATAAAGAAGACAGCAAGTCAATCAAGACTATCAACTCAAAAGGATTTCCAACGAAGCGACGTTTGGAGAATCCAGATACAGCGGCCATAACGCTCACGTGGAAATTGTGTGACTGCGAATCGGTTGACTGGCTTCCCAGAAGCGGGTTCCACCAGTTCAATTGAGAAGGCGCATACAAGGTCGCACTATCCACTGACAGACTGGCCCGGACCACTGAAGCCGGTCCTATCAATTATATCAGCATAACCATAAAACCATATATAATAATATGGAGAGTATACTGCAACGACAACAAGAAATTGTCGAAGCAATAAAAAGGATAGAAAGGAACTTCAGCAAAGATCCAGTATCCCGGAAGACCCGTAAATACTTGGACGAGCGACTCGATGCTCTTGACAAATTATGGGCTGAGTTCCAAGGAAACAACCAACGGTTGTCACTCTACCATAATGATACTGATCCTTATTTTAAGGAAAATCAATACGAACAGGCAAGAGAGTACTTTGACTCTGTACGCATCAAGGTAGCGTCATTTTCGCCGGCAAGAGAGACTTCTGTGTCACCAGCACCAGAAGCTCGCCAACCGCTGGAATCACCTGCAGTTCCGACCATGCCTAAGCTACAGCCCAGACTCACACTGCCAACAACTTCAAATGCCGCTACGACCTCGCCTACAGATCAAGGTCAGGCATTATCATTAATGTCACTCCAAAGAACAAACTTCCGAGCTTTTCATCGACAAGTAAATCGCTTAAAAGTAGATGAAATCCAGGACAAATGGGAGCTGGAAGACGAATTACGCAACTTACAAACGCGCTGGAATGCAATCGACGCTTTGCATTTACAAATAGACAATATCCTACAAGGGTCAGATACCAAGTACGATAGTGAGTTTAACGACTACGAAGACTCATACAAATCAATCAAGAAGGCTTTGAATCTCAAACTCACATCGACAGTTCATCAGCAAAAATCGACTCCACAGATCGACTTGCCTACATTTACAGGCAAATATACACAATGGCCTACTTTTTACGATCTATATGTAGAAAGTATCCACAATAATAATTTGCTTACGAAAACTCAGAAGATGCAACATCTAAAGAGCAAATTACGAGGAGATGCTGAACGACTCATACAGCATCTAAACATCTCAGCAGAAAACTACGATACAGCGTGGGAATTGTTAACACATAGATACAACAATCCACATTTATTATTTACTAAACACATAGAAATCTTTCTCAATCTGCCAGCCGCTCAAAAACAATCAGCGTACGAGATTAGGCGTATTTATGACACGTCCATGGAATGTATATACGCTATAAAAAACCTGGGTATCGATACAAGTACCTGGGACCCATTACTAGTTCATATTATTACAAAGAAACTAGATACAGTCACCTATAGCGACTACAAAGAAGCCCGGAAAATGCCACGAGAGTTACCTTCACTCTCGGAGCTAATGGACTTCTTAGAGAGCAAATTCATCGCTTTAGAACCAATCGGCACAAAAGATAGAGAAACGTCGTCATCATTCAAAAAATATAATCAACAAAAATCATTGAATAACAAGACTTACAAGCCTCAATATCAAAAGGAACCTCGCTATGGCAAATTAATAAATAAGGAATTCCATAGTGTTGCGTCATACATGTCAAGTTGTCCGATTTGTGACGAGAAACATCCCTTATACAAGTGCGCCAAGTTTATCAAATATACACCGGGCGAGCGTTTACGAATTATCGAAGATTTTCACTACTGTAATAATTGTTTGTGCGCACATAACAAGAATTTATGCGCGTCAACTAAAAAATGCAAAGTTTGTAAAAGGAGTCATAATACAATGTTACATGACGCCTATACAATGAACTTTAATAAACAGTCTACAAATACGCTGACTGACATATCCAGTGGGTCATCAACCCAGACGAATATTGAAACTCCGCAAAAATATCAAGTTTCCTCCTGTGTCTTGAATAGGCGGAGTAGTAATAATAAATATAAAAAAGGTAATAAGAAATGTGAAAATAACAAAACAAAATTTTCCGTGAACGAGAACCATTTACGACTCTTATTAAGAAATCAAACAAGGGTTATAGAAGCACAACATAAAATTCTTGAGAGAAATGAAGAAATATTGAAGAAGCAATTCGGAATGATACAGAAATGTCTAAAGAATCTTACCTTTATTCAACACCTGCAAGAAAGCGTTATAAACACTTTGACAAGCCTCGCAAACGGTCATTTAGACGCACATTTGTTACCTCCTGAACAATTGGAAGAACAATTAAATATCATAAAACGACATAATCATACCGAATGACCTGACTTTGCCTGCCGATAAAAACGATTTTAAGGAACTTTATAAATTAATGAAGGTAAACGGTGACATCGGCTCTTCTTACTTGATAATCGAAATCAAGATTCCTTTGGTTATTAAAGAAAATTTTGAACTGGATAGAGTAATAACCCTTCCTCAGCAGCATTATAACATTGAATTTATCGCACCATACATTGCATTCAACCTACAAAAGGATCTACTACTCGTCCTGACAGACTCCGATGTAGAAAGTTGTGTCCATATACAAACAAACAAAATATTATGCGCTCTCGATAAACCGATATACGAATTACAATTAACCAGCGGAATTTGTAATTTGAGTATACATAATACAACCATATGCAAGACAAAGGAGACTCCGTGTCGCGTGCGCTGGGTTAAATTACATAACAATAACATGTGGCTTTATTCTTGCTGTGGGAAATGCACAGTGCGCATATTTTGCATTGATACTGGAGTTATAATGACGACACTGACCGGGAATGGCCTTTTACAAATCGGTCAAGGTTGTACAATAAAAGGCGACATGTTTTCTATATTCGGGCAAAATAGCTACATGAGCAGAGTTAAGGTCCAAGAAAACATACCAATTCCAACAGATTTTTCAATATTAAATTCTATAATAAATACTTCAGATTTCCAACTATTCACACCCGAGGATCATGAAGACTTGTGGCAGCGGATGAAGTCACAAATCATTAACCTCAAAGATCAGGAAACCGCATCACTTAGCATACACGATATACACCAGTACTCTGTTTTGTACATAATTTTGGGATTTATCATTGTTGCGGGATGTCTGTACGGAACCATGCGATGTCGCAGAAACCAAAATATACGGAGTACGGCTGTGACAGATGCCTCCTCGACCTCAGTTCCAGTGGCAGCAGATACGGACGAAGCCCAGGAGGCCCCTGCTCCCCCGAGAGCGCGACCGCGATTCGTTCGACTGGACATTCCACTAAAAGTGTAGTGCAGTGATGATTAGTATATAGTTAGAAGTTATTTAAATCTACTTACTTCAGTCTTAATTGTATTTTATTATTGTAAACTTTAATATAGGTTATCTTCCTTATTTGAGTCGGCAGGATGTACGGGTTAACGCACATTTCTTTGAGTCGGCAGGATGTACGGGTCAACGGACATTGAGCAATATGATTGTCTTGCAAACCTCTTTAATTTAGCTTATTTATTACGAAATTGTTATTGACTAAAACGGATGCAAAGTAATCACCTACTTAAATTAGCTTATTTTTCACAACATAATTATTTGCCTAATACAGATTTCTAATGAAATTGTTATTTGTATGAAACGTATGACGTCTGTACTTCTGCCTATATATACTGTAAATTTATCATAATAAACTTAGTGTTGGATCGACTTTCATTGGGTTTGGTTTACCTCATAACCTTCCCTCACATACGTCATCTCTCACTCAACTATAACTGTACCATACACATCTAGAGCTGGAATCGAATCCGCAAAATGCCGATGTTTGGCCGCATAAATGCACACCACTACACCAGAGCGGTTGTTCTCACCCACACAACCACTTTTTTGTACTTATAAGATAACGAAACGAAACAGGGTTTTTAAAATATTATAATACTTAGCGAGAAACCAAGCTAATAAATTATTATTACATTCTAAACGCGCGTGCTGTGTAAAAAAGTCTTGGGGAATTTCCGATACCCTACGGCTTAAAATGTCAGTTGTACGTCAACCAGTTCGTTTCATTATTAACTTCCAATGTATTGTTTTTATACAACTAGGTCGGCAAACAAGCGTTCGGCTCATCTGATGGTGAGCGATTACCGTTGCTTATAGTCACCTGCAACAACAGAAGCATTGCTAGCGCGTTGTCAACCCTACCACCAATTCCCCCTTAGCGCGTTGTCGACCCTACCACCAACTCCCCCTATCAGGTCTCTTATTGTTTTCTAATGTTTACGCGAATTTTATTCAGATTTTATTAGATCTGTTCTCACTTATCACTCCAACAACATTGTTGTCACAACACAATACTCTTTGAGAGTAGTGCTTAGCTATGATCTTCTGTAAGGTCGAGGTATTTCCCCAGTCGGGCTGCTCCAGATTTTAAGCAGGATATTACCTGCTGTGCCCTACTTCAGATATATTATGTTTTAAAAATTATCACTACATAGTATAAAACAAAGTCGCTTCCCGCTGTCTGTCTGTCTGTACATATGCTTAGATCTTCAAAACTACGCAACGTATTTTGATGCGGTTTTCTTTAGTAAATACAGTGATTCCAGAGGAAGGTTTACATGTATAATACATGCATAATATAGTAGAGGAACACTGATAATTTTTGCAACCTTGCGAAACCGGGGCGGGTCGCTAGTGTTATAATAATAAGTTCTGTGTTTTCACAATAGTTTAGATTGTCTTTCTTATATAAGACTAAAATTTTGTTCCATGGTAGAGTCTGTAGTATTCAAATATTATACTCAGGTAGTACAAATCTACACTTATAATATGTTCGAATGAGCGTGGCATACATAATGTTTGTCTATTTGACGTATGCGTAAAATTTTTGATATATATATACATATACATATATATATATATATATATATATAAAACGTTAAATATACTTGTCCTTAAAAGTCTGCCAAAATGTACAAATTTTGTATTTAATAATCGTAAACTATGTCGTGATTGACCGGTTAACTCATCATTGTATAATTGTGTTATAATTATGTGTAGTTTCTTTGAGATTTTTCGTGATTTCTAACTTTTTCTAAAATATACCTGTATAATACCTAAAGAAACAAGTAATATAATTAAAAGAAAACAAAAACCCGCCTGCGTAAAAAACGGAAAGAGCAAAGTCAACATTTTTTTAAACTTTCTTATTGTATTTCTTTATTATTATTACGGTAATAATAATCATTATATACATTTTTGAAATCCTTGTATTGAGCCCTTTAATTTGATACCCATACTATAGTATTCTAAAAAAAATTTATTTCTTCATTAACTACAATGGCTTCACACAGCCGCCATGTTTGTTTTTTTTTTTAATGTCACCTATCTAAGAACACTTGGGCTGCTAAGACAAATCTAACGATATCTCAATTATGCAAATCCGTTCAGCGGTTCTAGAGAAATGAGGTAATTAAGAATATTACATACATACATACATACATACATACAAGATACGCGCGAAAAACATAACCCTTCCTTGGCAGTCGGGTAAAAATCGTGACGATTTTGTCTGTGAATTTCTTTCATTGAATTAACTTCACAAGAAAATGTTTGTAATCTGTGAATTTAATTTTAATATACCGGTTTTTTTTTGTCAAAAACTTCCTTATTGCAAATGTTACAAATGGCATTGAAAAATACGGAAAAGAGTATGTAAAATATTTTGCATCCATGAGAAACTTTAGCTACACGCAGTGTCGTTATTGCAACTTTGTATCTTCACATAGTTTAACGTTTTTTTTTAATTAAATTAATTAATAACGTAAAATAAAAATCTGTCACAGTGTTTGTTTGTGGTCGCACTTCTTCGAAACGGCGCGACCGATTTTTAAGGAAACCTTTTGTGTATATTTGATAGGTTTTAATAGGTTAAAATAAGTATTATAAAAGAGTAACCCACCCATTGACTCATCACGATATCTCTGGAACCATAAGGCGTAGAGACTTGAAATTTGGTAGGAATATTCCTTTCACCGAGTAGAGGTCAGCTAAGAACGGGTTTTGCGAAATTCCACCCCTAAGGGGGTAAAACGGGGGTTGGAAGTTTGTATGAAAGTCCTATGTTTTTGAAGTAAGAGACTTGAAATTTAAAATGTATGCTCTATAGATGATGTTGAGGTGTACTAATAATGTATTTTGAAAAATCAACCCCCTTTTGAGGTTAAAACAGGGGATGATAGTTTTATGAAAGTCCAATGAAAAATACACCTACAAACTTGAAATTAGGAAAGGCTATAGCTATGATTTTCCTCAAATTAACGCGGGTGTAACCGCGGGGCACAGCTAGTAAGTATTAAAGTAGGTATATTTCATACCGCTTGGTGATAAAGATTTCCAGATTTTTTTTTCTATTTTAATTTCACGCGTTCAGTTCGGAAGTGTGTCGACTCAGCTACTTTATTGCCACAATCTCAAGGGTTAGTAGATAATTATAAGTGACAATTGCACAAGTATGAAATATACCTTTTAGAGAAGTTTATTCATGTGTACTTTTGTAGTTAGCCTTATTTATGTTCTTTATGTAACCTACATTCTTTAATTTTATACTCCACACAATTAACTTTCACTCGCTTCGTATTGATCGAATATTTATAAAGATAGTGAAAAATGATATTAATGATGATTACTACTTAGGTGTCGCTGTAAAATTACATTCTAACGGTGTTTTAACAATCCGTAAAAACCTATTTAGTTTAGTGTCCTTCTACCTGTACGTAAAAGTTTTACTACGTATTATGAAATGGCATCTTTTAGTGCATCCGAGTAAAATCTAGGTCACATCGTATACATTTATTTATAGCTTCTTCCTGGAACTTAATACATTTGGACATATGGGGTGGTTTAAGTTTATTTTCCATGCCATCTGCATTTGTTAGTAGAGTAATATGCTATTACCTATATATTATTGATCTTGTATATTATTTTATTGAGGTGAAAAAATGAGACTTTCTTTGATTAATCATGTTTTTAAAAATTACTATTACAAAGCAATTCATCGAGAAAGGTCATAATATATATAACGCTAGTAAAATATAACGTTATTTATATATTAATCATATGACTAATAAGATATAGTCCTCATTCATAGTAAAGTTTTAAAATCATGCATATCGGCGTGGCATACAAAACGTATATATTCGTATTTTACTGGTTTTAGCGCTAAATACATACGTATCGTTTAAGCAACAAAATAATTTCAGACACAATTATTATGTATTTTTATATTTAAAAGAAAAATAAATCGTGTTTCGTGATTTTAAATCTCTGTATTTATTCGTTACGTTCATTATGATTTACTCATTTGTTATTCTTATTAGGAAGTTAAGCGATTTATAGGAATGGTATTAGCGATAAGCTCCATGAATATTTTATTTAGTTGTTAGTAGGATAGGAACGAACAGGAAAGTAATTACAGCGAGGTATTTCTTCGTTGACCAGTACGGTAGCGGTCGTATGCTTACCGATATCTGATCGAACTGTTATAAGAAAAGCAAGTGTTATCAATTAGTATGTTTTCAATTTGAATTTATTCTTTAATTGACAGGCTATCGATTTATCATGAAAGAAAATTTGTTATAGACTTTCCGAGTAATAAAATTAATCACTTGATTTATTGACCTTTTTTATTTTTTTCGATAATATGTGATTGTAATTAAATCAACATTTAAAAATTAACTTTAAACAATTAAAAATTTTGTAAGATTTGACTTTTCACGCGAATTTCACTTATTATTAGTGAAACAACTTTTTCGAATTTTATCGCGTTTTTTATCGCGTGACCATGGCTGCTGTAAAGTATCCGAAAAATCGGGCACGGGACATTTAAGAAACTTAATAAACCGCTGCCAAAATCCGAAAAAGACTTGACTTATTATGTAGTAAGATTCCGCAGGTTTTGTATTCATCTTATATTCCGAGAGCTTTACCTTTTTCAATCTAAATGGTTAGAGATTAAAAAGATTATTAGAATTTTTTTTCTCAATCACACGGTCGTCCGTTCCTATGGTAAGCAACTTAATGCTTGTTATAGGTAACAGCCGGCTGATATAGCTAAATATTTTTTTGATAAATATACATTTAAATAATACATATATAAATATTACACCCAGATTCAGAAAGAAATCGAACTCACAACCCGCGGAGCAGAAAGTAGGGCCACTACAAACTGCGCCAACGTTCATTATGATGACGGGCTAGTCTAGAATAGTTATAAAATATCGCTATACCAACATTGATCTATAAAAAACCCTTATAGACCAATGTATGCCAATGCAAATATGGCAACTGAAAATACAATTAAAAATCACACTCCAGTAAAAGGCGTTTTTGATTCGATTAAAAAAATATGTACTTACCTAATGTTTGTCTTACGCCAGTCCGTCTCTCTAATTACTTTTGTTCGACTATTTTTATTCATCTATACTAATATATAAAGCTGAAGAGTTTGTTTGTTTGTTTGTTTGTTTGTTTGAACGCGGTAATCTCTGGAACTACTGGGCCGATTTGAAAAATTCTTTCAGTGTTAGATAGCCCATTTATTGAGGAAGGCTATAGGCTATGTGTCATCACGCTAAGACCAATAGGAGCGGAGTCCACGCCGACGAAGTCGCGCAGAAGCTAGTTTATACTATACAACGCAATACGTGAACAAGGCTGCTCACTAAAAAAATGTCAACTATGTAATTGATGATATTCTCGTCGTTATTGGTAACACTTAATGAAAACTATTACCCATATCGACCAACCTTATGTAGCGATGTCATGTAATTTACAATTTCATAAATGGAAATTGAAAGCGGCAAATGGTTAGCTTAACAACATTTTCCTCACACATTAGGTTTCCTTTTTGAAGCACGTATAAGACTAAAGTGCTAAAAGATCGTTTACTCAAAGTGTCTCGTATTTACATAAACAATAGACTAAATAATTCTTTACATTAATGAAACCTCTAATTCGTATATTCTCTAAAATAAACCAGAGAGATGTAGGTATAATGTCAAACTTGAGATATCTGATTTTAATACGACAAACAGAATTTACGTTCACATTCATTCTAACCTAAACACTAAATGATTTATAATTCAATATGTTGAATTTACATAGATTATCATCAATTCATTCAAAAATACGTCACTAATTCCCACGAGGTTACTTTTAGTGGTATCTCGTAGATTTATTATTTATTTATTGTTCGGAATTATTTTAATAATGTTACTTTTGTATTATTTAATTTATTTATTTATTTATTTAATTTTTACAGGAAAACTTACAGCTAATTAACATAGATTTAGGTATACAAATAGGTACATAAAGGCTAATTAAAAGTTTCCACATATAGTTATACATGTAAAGTTAAATATAGGACAGACACGTGCACTAATGCGCTAATATAAGACTATAGTTATACAAAATAAACAAAATTTGATTCCCTAAACCAACAGCCTACCTTTGGTTGAAAAACTGATCGGCCATGAGACGTTTTAGATGACTTGTAGTGTTAAATAGGTCTACATCTAATTTATCCGTGGTCTCATTGAGTAACCTGCTCGCTCTCAGCAAGTAACGATTCTGGCGTACGAGCATTAGCATTTTATATAATATACTAGCTTCTGCACGCGACTTCGTCGGCGTGGACTCCGCTCCTATTGGGCTTAGCGTGACGATACATAGCCCAACGAAGTGGGCACGGGTCGGCTAGTATCTAATAAAATTAAGTGTTAAGTTGGTACTAATTAATTGTATTGTACTGAACTTTAATAACCTGAAACTTTCTAATACTATAAAACTTTTTCTTCGAAGAAGAAGAAGGGGTTCAGTTGCTATTGGTTTATAGAGAACTAGCTTCTGCGCGCGACTTCGTCGGCGTGGACTCCGCTTCTATTGGTCTTAGCGTGATGATATATAGCCTATAGCCTTCCTCGATAAATGGGCTATCTAACACTGAAATAATTTTTCAAATCGGCCCAGTAGTTCCAGAGATTACCGCGTTCAAACAAACAAACAACCAAACAAACAAACTCTTCAGCTCTATAATATTAGTATAGATAATAAAATATAGATTACATGTGCTAATGCATAGTTTAAAGTAAATTATAATTTCGTGAAAAACCTACATGATTAGAAAAACAATTATTATACATCTATACTAATATAATAAAGCTGAAGAGTTTGTTTGTTTGTTTGTTTGTTTGTTTGTTTGTTTGTTTGTTTGTTTGAACGCGCTAATCTCAGGATCTACTGGTCCGATTTGAAAAATTCTTTCAGTGTTAGGTAGCTCATTTATCGAGGAAGGCTATAGGCTATATATCATCACGCTAAGACCAATAGAAGCGGAGTCCACGCCGACGAAGTCGCGCGCAGAAGCTAGTTCTCTATAAACCAATAGCAACTGAACCCCTTCTTCTTCTTCGAAGAAAAAGTTTTATAGTATTAGAAAGTTTCAGGTTATTAAAGTTCAGTACAATACAATTAATTAGTACCAACTTAACACTTAATTTTATTAGATACTAGCCGACCCGTGCCCACTTCGTTGGGCGTTATAATCCATTTCACATAAGAAGGGTACGGTGAAATTTGATATGATCCAATACACTCTCACTATTTTCAGCAAATCAGATAAATATAAATGTTTTAAAATCACCAATTAATTTCTAAGGCAAATAATAATGCTTGATTAGATTGAATTGTTGACACGGCACGTCAGAGGGCGCAGGTTCAAATCCTGCTGATTTAAAATCTTTATATATTTTTATTATTTTCCTTTTATCTTGTCACTCCTGAATAGTGTAGCTTTCTGTTAGCGAAAGAATTTTCATGATCGGATCAGTATTTGCGAAGATTACCCCGTATATACAAACAAAGTTATAAACTTTACCTCTTTATAATATTAGTATAGATTGCTTCTTAAGTTTAGAGATTCAATTTCCGTCCATTACAGCTTCATTAGTGAAAAATACTAAACAATGTTACATTTCATATATCGTCTTTATGTGCGATGAGTTTCGATACTTGGCCCTGATTCTTAATTTTATTTATTTTATTTCATTTTATTAGGATAGCTTTCAGCTTATTATAAATATAACTAACTAGCTTCTGCGCGCGACTTCGTCGGCGTGGACTCCGCTCCCGTTGGTCTTAGCGTAATGATATATAGCCTATAGCCTTCCTCTATAAATGGGCTATCTAACATTGAAAGAATTTTTCAAATCGGACCAGTAGATCCTGAGATTAGCGCGTTCAAACAAACAAACAAACAAACAAACAAACAAACAAACAAACAAACAAACAAACAAACAAACAAACTCTTCAGCTTTATTATATTAGTATAGATACAGAATAAAAATAAAAAAGCTAATAACAAGCTGCCACATATAGATACCTAATGATATAAGAAATTACAACACGATGTGGAAAGGTTAATTGCAAATTGTCCACACTTAAATCGCCATACGATTTTACGCGCCAATATCGTCATACCTACTTACTTTTTAGTGTAAGGACCTTTATTGGATAGCTTGATATTTATAGCTCTCTACTACTTACACGCTGTTCGTATGATTCGTGGCATGATTTAAATTTATATATGGTATGGTTTTATTCAATGAGGTTGTGTAGTATAATAAATTATTTGAATCGGTTTGGTGACATTTGAAACTAGCGCATTAAAGAAACCAACAAGCTTATTACTTTCATTTCTGGCATATAATAATACTAGCTTCTGCGCGCGTCTTCGTCGGCGTGGACTCCGCTCCTATTAGTCTTAGCCACAGAAATAGGGTATTACTATTTCTGTGGTCTTAGCGTAATGATATATAGCCTATAGCCTTCCTCGATAAATGGACACTGAAAGAATTTTTCAAATCGGACCAGTAGTTCCAGAGATTACCACGTTCAAACAAACAAACAAACAAACAACCAAACAAACTCTTCAGCTTTATAATATTAGTATAGATGTACACATGCGTATCTTTTACGAGTAGTTGTGTCGAAATACAAGTAAGTTCGTTCGATTCGATTTGACTGACACAAATTTTTCCACGGTGTCAATGATCGCGAATAATAGTTTTTTTTTTGTGGATAAAACTTTCCAACAAACGAGCATTAGGTCTATATTTACCGAGTAATAAAAATATGCACTTAATACAAGTATCTCACTCGTGAAAGTTAGTATTTATAAAAATAATAAAAAAGTAATAAATATATAGACATCGAATTACTTTGAAAGTACTAATGATGACTAAATCACAATTAAACATTTCCGTACAATATTCGCTATACCTAACTACAAAAAAGGCATACCTACTCTATTTTTGTATTACTTAAATGAGCAATTACGGAAACTTATTGAGAAAAATGTTCTGTGATTTACAACTACATGTAAAAAGTTATGAGAAGCGAGCTTTTAACCGTTTAAAAACATCTAAACTGAGTAAAATAATTGTGTTTGCTAGCAAACGAAAAAAACCGACTTCAATTACATCGACAAGTAATACAACGTAAGTAGACGAAAAAAAAAAATAACAAACACACTAGTTGTCACTACGATTTTCGAGGGTTTCCTTCGATTTCTCTGGGATTCCATCATCAGATCCTGGTTTCCTTACCATGGTACCTAAGTTGGGATATCTCCTTTCCAACAAAAAAGAATTATCAAATCGCTTCATAAACGACGAAGTTATCCCCGAACATATTTAAAAACAAAAAAAAGAAAAAAATATATATATACTGTCGAATTGAGTAACCTCCTCCTTTTTTGAAGTCGGTTAAAAAATTAACTTTCCCGGGATTTTTCGAAAAAAATAAATAAAGGTTGATTAGGAGCTTTTGTCATATCAAAACAACTACTGATAAAACCACGGCAAGAAGTTGGTATTTACATATAGTTTAATATTTATAAAAACAATTTTTTGTGCAATATATAAAATATTCATTGTATAAAAGAAACACTATTGTGTATTCTTATTGTGTATTGACATCTTTAATAAACCTATCTACAATTAGTACGTATAAAAATGTTTTTATAAATGTTAGTCGTGTTATGATTTATTTGGTTTTTCAAGTGAGAATATTGTTAACGCTGCTTTATGTTTTTAGCAACGTAGTGTTTGTAGAGTATTTACCGAGTTGTGTAAACGCTCGTAAACATTAAATAGGTATCCTTCGTTGTCCATTGCAGCAAGATGTTTAAGTTGGAATAAAATCTTGTAACACAGGAAATATTGCATTTCATATATTTGTCTTTAATTTTTAACGTTCTACAGGAACAGTTATAGTGGCCTCGTTTCTTATTATTTTGTTTCTATATATTTACGTAAATGAAAGTATGTTTCTTTTGTAGATTTTTTTAGTTTATATTAATTTGTATTGGTTACGTAACACAAAATGATACGTACAAATATTTGTTTTTTCTGATTGCTATAAATTAAATGATAAATAACTGAGGTAGGGCACAGGAGGAAAAATCCTGCTCAATCTCAATCTGGAGCAGCCCGACTGGGGAAGCACCTCGACCGTACAGTAGATGACAGTTAAATAACACTGTTCTCAAGCAGTGTTGTGTTCCTGTGGTGAGTAAGATGACCAGAGCTCTTGGGGAAGATTGTGGGTAGGGTCGACAACGCGCCAGCAATGCTTCTGTTGTTGCAGGTGTCTTTAAGCAAATCTCTTACCACCAGGTTAACCGGATGCTTGTTTTCCGATCTAGTTGTATGAAAAAGGTCAGACAGCTTTATTAGCAACTAGTGAAACAGGCATTCCAACCTAGTTGTATATAAAAAAAATATTTGCCACGATCTAGTGCACTTGTCTTTTATTATAATATGTTCGCTAATTAATATTTCTAGGTACTCTACTCTATTCATTACCGTTTAATATAGTTACTATCAAATAGAATTAATTTACTATCAAATAGATTAACAGTGACAGAAGAATAGGCCATTATTAACTGTTTCGCCTCAATTAAGAAACTTTAACTTTTAGATTTACATTTGCGAATAGAAATATCTTATGAATACGTTACGGAATTGGCTGTTCGGTACGGCGGTAAAGAATATAGCTACCCCCTCTCTTCTCGTGGGTGTCGTAAGAGGCGAATAAGCGATAACACAGTTCCACTACCACCTTGGAACTTATAAACCCGACTGATGGCGGGACAAACATCCAACTGTTGGCTTTGAAATACATAGGCCGAAGACGGGTAGCAGCGTCTTCGGTGCGACAAAGCCAGCCCTCCGGTCACCAACCCGCCTGCCCTGCGTGGTGACTATGGGCAACACATATGAGTTCACGCCATTTGTTGCGCGAACTTGAGGAAGTCTATGTCCATCAGTGAACTGCGATAGGCTGAAGTGATGACAGTGAAATTCGATGGTGAAAAAGAATAATTTATCAAAAACTTTTATCTGTTGGATTCGGCATCCGCCAAATAGCGTTATCCACATCGGTGAAACAGGCTTTTATACTATAACCACCACTACAGCCTATCACAGTCCACTGTTGGACATAGGCCTCCACAAGTTCGCGCCCGACATTACGACGCGAACTCATATACTTTATGCTATAAGAGTAGCAGTAATTTTTCTTCCGACTTGTTAGACAAATGTAATTTATGTATTATGGAAATAAAATCCACTGTAAATCTTAGAAATTATGTCGTTTTTGTACTGATTTACTGAAGAATAATCCGATTAAGTAGTTCCAGGAAACAGTCTCTATCTACCTTACAAATAAATTCTTAATAATAACTTTAGCTCCTCATAATATTAGCATTAGGAATATAAACTAAGTTATTATAAATCGAATTTTAGATTACCTTATATAAAATTATATGTTTTGTCCATACAGAGAGTTGGGGTCAGACAGATGGACACCGTTTCACTTATCCAGCATCACCGCTGCTGACTCAAGGAGGTGATGTGGCCCCGGAAACCATATGTTCTGACAAAGATAGCCACGAAGAGGAGTGTGTTCACGTCAAACACGTTCCCCTCCATTCTACCGTCGAGCTTGTCATGTTTGATCAAGGTAAATATTCAAAGTTAGACAGCTAGCAAAATATTAGTGTAAATATTGCAAGAAAATAACCTCCAATATGCATACTTGTTTGTGTACTTCGTACGTATATCCTAGAGTACTTGGATATTTTTTGACATTTATACTCTTAATATATATTTTTACTAGCAATATCCGTGCGAAAAATTCGCATAAAATAAGTAAAAAAATTACCGACGGTCAATTATGTTGACGTTGTTTCAAAATTAAAGCCGTCATACCTATATATAATTTTAATAATTAATTAATTCACAAAAACAAAACTAATAATATTTTTTTCGTTGTGGATGCCGGTAGAGCAAGCAATTATCTATATCATTATATTATACTCGTATAATTTATGTGGAGTAATTGTAAAGTTATTAAAAAAGGAGGCAAACATCTTAACCTTAGCGTATTTATATATACCTATGATTCTCATATTTGACCTAAATAGACCTTAAATAAAATGATATAGAATGTATGCGCCTTATGATTGTATAGAAATCTTTTTTGAAAAAAAAAACTGTCTAAATTTTTTAATGTTTCTTTGTTAAAATTTACTCCAAAATGTGATTTATATTAAAACGCGCTTTAGTATGACTTATATATATCGCGTTTAAGTATTTGAATATTCAAATATTTAAAAAAAAAAAAAAAAAAAACAGAAAGTGGTCAAATGCAGCCAGCATTTAACAATCGTATGAAGACAGACTAATTACAGACTGAGCGTTTTATTTTAAAAACTCGGTTCAAAAGTAGCATTAATTACTAAAGTCATTAAATAATAAGTACTTTACTGTGTGTACCTTTTGTTAAAATCATTAACTACGTACCGAAGTTGTAATACGTGGAATTGACGTAACTAATGAGTTTCTTAATGTATCTTAATATTCCTTGAAGAAGTAAAAGGTTTGACTCGCTAAGCTGGAAAACTAGAAAATATACGTGTCTTCATCACTTGAGATGCCGGAAGGTGTTTTGAGTCAATATTCACTTACTTTATACAATGGCAACAGGCGTTGAGAAACGCTGGCTATTACTAATGTATTGTGACGTTTCCGCCATATTTTAGTTCAAACTGTATTTAAACGGGCCGTAATACCAATATTCATTTCCGTTTTTCACTGAGATAAACAAACTTTAATTATTTAAACTTATTTTGGTTTGTAAAAACAAAAAAATACTAATAATATTATTTGAAATAGTATAACTTGATGTTATATAGTCTTTTATAAGGTAGGTTTTTTTTTCAATGGAGGAATTTTTTTCCAGGAGGGCCAGACTCGTCATTTCATAAATCTGAAGATTTTTCTTCAGTTTTCGTCAATTTCGATAGCTTCAATCCCGACCTAGACAAATATTTAGGTTGGCCGTGGGTGCGACTGCGAAGTAATTTTACACGCCTTTGATACCTGGTATCTGCTAAAGTAACCATGAGTTAAGCTTCGTATTTGACCATTGCTTCAACCTGTGTCAACCTTCAGCATGCGCTGAGAAACTTTCAGCTTTTATAAAATGACGAACGTCTGGCCCTCACGGGCTCTTGGGTTGTAAAAGTTTATTAGTAACTGGTTGAGACGTGGTTGACACATAGTTTCGACGCTTGAACCAATCTGGGTTAAGGTTCTCTGTGTATAGCTGTAGGGTAGTGCTTCATGATCTGCTACTTTCTTATTACTAGTTTTATACAACTTACTAAGAAAACAGAATAACGCGAGTTTTATTATTGGAATTCTAGTTTCACAATAAGAGTTTACTCTGTCGTATGAAAAAAAAACCGCAAGAGATATCTTGTGAAACTAGTGACGCTGACGCACAACTCTGACGCTAGTGACGAAGACAGTGACGCTTTACAGCGCTTTAGCGGTAAAACAGAAAGCGTAATTTATTTTGTGATGTTCATTTTTGTTAAATTAATTATAATTTCATTAATTTAAAAGGAAATATTAATTTTTATCTATTACGGTAATAGTTCCTATAAATGAATAAATTTCGGTCATGTGTTGGAGCTGACAAACACACTCTTTGAAGTAGGTATTTTTGTATATATTATCTATGTTGTCTACGTAATACGTATATACAGACATTAAATTATTATTATAGTAGAAGATAATAAATTGCCCTGCTAAGACAGAAAAGCAATATTTTTCGTTTATTAATTTTATAATAATAAGCATATATTTTCAGATTATTATTATATTATCAAAGTAAGTAAACCTCAGCAAGGTGTCAGTTTATATGTAATAAAATAAATTGATGCTTTATAATACATACGCTTCCCAGAAGGGTTTCAATATCTAATCTCAGCGCGCACCCATAAAAGTTAGCTATTATCATTTCAGGTAAATAGCTGTTAGTTTATACGACTTATTAACTTGTTCTGTTAATCGTAGAAATTTATTGTACAATCACAAAATATTATACATATTTACAAGTCACAACTTAAGAACTAAATATTTACAGATAGTTATGGTACAAATCATGTCCGCGTGGAATTGTGCCAAAAATCCTGGCAGCATTTCCCCGTTGAATCGCTATGCCGATTCTCTGGGCAAAAAATGAATAAAAAATTCTATTAATTAATATAAATAAAATGGATGTTCGATTCTTTTGCTTTTTAATATGTTAAGTATATGGAAACTGCCTTTTGTTTACGGACTCCAATAAATGGAGGAGGTTCTTTACTCGACTGTTTTATGTGTGATAAGAAGTGTATTGTTTTCTTTTTAATTGAGAATAAACACCTTTATTTATTCAGTACTAAATTTATATAAATTTAAACGAATCAAATTATGTTTTTCTATATATGTTAATTAATATATTGTAGAATTAATAGTTAAAAATTGAATACTTACTACTATTTAGTTTTTTGCCTATGTTCTGTGTGCAATATGCCAATATAAGCTACATACCTTTAATCCAACAATTTTTTTTGTATTCTGTTATATTAAAGTCTTTGACATATTTAAATCAATATCGGTGTAGTCTAAAGTACACTCCATAATATAACATAAATAGCTTTACTATAATAAAATAGGTACAACAATCTAACATAACATATTCTAAGCATCAAATTATAGAATAGACAACGAGAGATTGAATATTGATTTAATTTGTAGAGCACTTGAAGACAACAAAGACCACTCAATAAAAAGTTTTTGAGCATCTCAGTTGATTTTCGATTATCTTTGAGAGGCGGGATCGCCTTTTTGCATAAATTACTATTAATAAAGGTTAATAGAGCTCAATTTCTTATTTTACAGTTGAAGCAGATGTACTTTTTCTGTTTTTTTTTTCCCACTCTTAAATGGTCTTACTTTTTAATCAAACTTCAGTCTCCGTGGAGTGTTATAATGATTTAAAAATATGGCGAAACTGTGTACCTAGCCTTTTTGATTATTTTCAACAAAAATTACTTGAAGTAAGTATGTAGATTTATCCAACTCGATTCTTATCATTTTCATTTTAGTTTTGACAAGCCGTCTGCCAACCATGAGCATTCAACTTTCTCAAAATGCGATTAACTGAACACAACGAAGATTTAATATACATGTATTATTTCTATAGCCTCAATCATTTCTAAGTAGGTAAATATTTGTATACCTTACTTGGTAACAATTAGAAACTTATTGTGTACAATACATAGAATTGCTTAACAACTTAACATACATAAATTTTAATTAAATATAGTCTATTTTTTTTTAAATATAACGGGTACATACCACGATATAGATTTTACTGATTGTTTGTCGATATTTCGGACCAGTTACACGTCTCGTCGTGACCACGGACCATGTAACTGGTCCGAAATATCGACAAACAATCAGTAAAATCTATATCGTGGTATGTACCCGTTATATTTTAAAAAAATAGACTATGTTTGAAAACCGCGAGTGTCTAAGTCTAAAAAAGTTTAATTAAATATATAAATGATATTATAATAATTTTAGAGTAACTCGTGTATATGTATTGTTTTAAGATATTCGTATACTCGCGCTCGGTGTCTCAGACCGAGAATGTATTAATCCCGAGAATAGAAATAATATTACTATATTATTTTAATATTGCATTTTTAAATAATATTGGCATTCATTTTAAAAACAGAGTATGTTGAATACAAAACTCAAAAGAATAGGTATTAGAACTTTTTTATTAGGTAGAAACAGTCTTTTAAATCAGTTACTAAGTTTAAATTAAAAGTAATAATCAGATTAAATTAAAAGTAAAAAACACTTTTAAAAAACAAGCTTTTATTTGAATGCGCTAAAACGAAAGAAATACAATTTTACTTTAAAACTTTTACTATCTACTTATAAAGTCATTACACATAATCTTTATGCGCTGCACCCCACCACTAACCAATGCCTAACAACCAATTAAGAAGCTACATGGAAGGGCAAGGTTTCAGCGACTGTAATTTGTGAAAAAAAAACAACAAATTATTGATTTGTCGGTCTGTGAGACCAATATGCGAGTATAGTTAGGTAGAAAAACTTTGATGAAGGCTATGAGTGATAACAGGACTCCCTTAGGAACGCTTCTCCATATCTTAATTCCAAGACTTTCTTTAGTTTGACTTTGAAAACTTCAACACTTCTTTCACTCATCTCCAAAAGTACTCCACATTTTTTAGATAATTTCTTTTACTATCGTGGTTTAAAGTGTTTAATACTTTATTAAGTATTTTTTGATTATTGCGTTTAATAATATAATATACTAGCTGCTGTGCCCGCGACTTCGTCCGCGTGTAATTTAAAAAAAGTTATTGTTCAGTTCGCAGTTATAATAAAAATCTAAAATAAAAGTAGCCTAAGTTACGCCTTGTTACATCTGCTATCTGCCAGTGAAAGTCCCGTCAAAATCGGTCCAGCCGTTTCAGAGATTAACCGGAACAAACAGACATACAGACAGACAAAAATTGTCAAAAAATGTTAGTGTGGTATATGTACCTTGTATACATCCATATGCATTTAGCAAAAAGCGTTTATTTTAATGTTAATAATTGTGTTTGCTTGCAAACGAAAAAAAACCGACTTCAATTACATCGACAAGTAATACAACGTAATAAGACGAAACAATAGTCAAGTAAATAAGCGCTATTAAAGATTACTCAAAAAGTTGTAATCAGATCTCGATCTAATTTCACGAAGACTACATGACAAGTATGAGCTTTCGATTAAAGTAAGAATCATCAAAATCGGTACACCGAGTAAAAAGTTATGCGGTATAATACAACGTAGGTCGACGAAAAAGTAGTCAAGTAAATACGCATTATTAGATATAACTCTAAAAGTAATTGTCAGATCTTAATTTTTAAAAAAATGGGACCACATGACACGCAACACCTTTCAATTAAAACAAAATTGATCGAAATCGGTCCACCCAGTCAAAAGTTCTGAGCTAACATACATAAAAAAAAAAAAATACAGTCGAATTGAGAACCTCCTCCTTTTTTGGAAGTCGGTTAAAAACAGACATTCCAATTTTATTTATTAGTATAGATGAGTACCTAATAATTTGATTAAAATGTACATGTAGACACAAAGAAAGATAGATCACATTCATACTTTATACACAAGCTTCCGTGCTTCCGCTCCAGGCTGTGTGACGAGACATTGATGTTACGTGTTACATGTTTATGTACATAACATCAGTCTATCAGTATGATATATGTATATCAGTCGATTGTATTTCTGCCAAATCTATACTAATATATATAGCTGAAGAGTTTGTTTGTTTGTTTGAACGCGGTAATCTCTGGAACTACTGGGCCGACTTGAAAAATTCTTTCAGTGTTAGATAGCCCATTTATCGAGGAAGGCTATTGGCTATGTGTCATCACGCTAAGACCAATAGGAGCGGAGTACACGCCGACGAAGTCGCGCGCAGAAGCTAGTATAATATAAAAGGAGCTAGTAATTTAGTAAATTTTTGGTGATTTTAAGGTTGTTTAAAAATTACTTTTAAAAAAGTTCTATACTAATATATAAAGCTGAAGAGTTTGTTTGTTTGTTTGTTTGAACGCGGTAATCTCTGGAACTACTGGGCCGACTTGAAAAATTCTTTTAGTGTTAGATAGCCCATTTTTCGAGCAAGGCTATTGGCTATGTGTCATCACGCTAAGACCAATAGGAGCGGAGTACACGCCGACGAAGTCGCGCGCAGAAGCTAGTATAATATAAAAGGAGCTAGTAATTTAGTAAATTTTTGGTGATTTTAAAGTTGTTTAAAAATTACTTTAAAAAAAGTTCTATATACTTAATATATAAAGCTGAAGAGTTTGTTTGTTTGTTTGTTTGAACGCGGTAATCTCTGGAACTACTGGGCCGACTTGAAAAATTCTTTCAGTGTTAGATAGCTCATTTATCGAGGAAGGCTATTGGCTATGTGTCATCACGCTAAGACCAATAGGAGCGGAGTCCACGCCGACGAAGTCGCGCGCAGAAGCTAGTATAATATAAAAGGAGCTAGTAATTTAGTAAATTTTTGGTGATTTTAAGGTTGTTTAAAAATTACTTTTAAAAAAGTATTTTATTGTAATAAAATATTTTTTATTCCTTTTTTGATGTCGGTTAAAAAAAAAAAACAAAATAATATACATTTACCGTTTGGTTCAGTTGGTTCTTTTGTCAGAGTTTAAGTATAACAACTGTAAAAACGTTTCCTAAGCTGTAAAAAAGTTATAAACCCTAAAATTTTAGGATCCTTGGAGAAGGATAAAACTATCCTCAACGCGAACTTAATTCCGTTCTATTTTAGTTACACGTTAAGTGTTGGCTCGCACTGGCTTTATTATCGTAAGTCCATATAATTCCTTTTACGGTAACTTTAGTAACTCTAATTCGTAGAAGCTTGTGACTTAAATAAATTACTACATTTATTTTGACATTTGTGTGTGTGTGTGTATGTGTGTGTATTTATTAATATTCAAATTCAATACTTATAGTAAAATTTTTGGTCTAAGATCCGGAATATAACAAAATCTTCCCTCATCTGTTAATTAGATGAAACAATTTTTTATAGGCTGATTTCAATATTGTGAATTTATAAAAACAACTTCTGCTACCATAAGCCTGCTGCAAATAATAATACTCTCTTCTCAAAAATCTTTTCCCTCTCATGTTAATAACATGTAGTAAGCTAAAACCGTTAATATTTTACATTATATACCTGACTGTAGTAGGCAGCCATCTCTATGATTGCTACACTTACCTGCAGCCAGGTCAGTAACCTCAGTCAGCAGTAACCTTTTAGCTTACTACATGTAATTAACAGGAGAGGGAAAAGATAAAAAAATAATAATTGCAGCAGGCTTATGTTGGTATGTTTGGCTTATGGTGGCAGAGGTTGTTTTTATAAATTCACAATATTCAAATAAACCTATAAAAAATTGTTTCATCTAATTAACAGATGAGGGAAGATTTAGCTTCTCGGATCTTAGGCCATTCAAATTAGTTCACTACAACAACAAGTCTGGAGGACAACGAACCACTTCTTTTTACTGGTCGTTTCAGTTCGTTTAAATTTAAATGAATATATTTGCTATGTTAATTATGTATTGTTTATTTACTTGATTATTTAATTAAGAGGTTATTTGAAAGATAACTGAAGAAACTTTTCCATTTTAAGCCATTTTCAACCTTACAGCAAGTACTGACCGGTCGCAATTTCGTTCTGTGGTCATATGATAATTTTGCAGTATGATAATTTTGCAGCGTTGTAATTAGAGACACAATTAGAGATAGAGATAATAAGTGTTGGACCAATTGTCTGCACATGTATGTGAGTCACTCGAAATAATTACTTTTACTTAGTTTCCTTTAATATTAATGATTTAGAAAAAAATACATTGGTGTACCTTTATGATTTTAATCTATACTTTAATATATAAAGCTGAAGAGTTTGTTTGTTTGGTTGTTTGTTTGGTTGTTTGTTTGTTTGTTTGTTTGTTTGTTTGTTTGAACGCGGTAATCTCTGGAACTACTGGGCCGATTTGAAAAATTCTTTCAGTGTTAGATAGTCCATTTATCGAGGAAGGCTATAGGCTATGTGTCATCACGCTAACACCAATAGGGGCGGGGGCCACGCCGACGAAGTCGCGCGCAGAAGCTAGTGCGTAATAAAGCTCTTCATTTTGGGCTTTATTCAAATATATTACTAATATTTTGTACTACATATTTTATCTCAACTAATCAATACTGACAAATATGGCATAAGATAACTCTGACTTAGGTAATGTTAGACGTACAGGAATTTTATTTCTAAGAATAGAGTTATTCTTTACTCTTTCATAATAATTATGTTTTTATTATCCGCATACATTCTAAGAATCTGGAAAGTCAATGTTATTTAAAAAAAATATTATAATGTATTAATTTTACCAAATGCCAGCAAAGTTGTTTTTTAAGGTTATTTTAAGTACGTCACGGAACTTACGTCATAGCGGGCTTGGTCGGAAATTATTCGGTAATATCTTTTGTAATATACTTTTTAGAAAGTATACAAACGATACTACGCTGTGCATTAGGTCAACAGAAAAATAAATACTTGGTGCTGTTACATAGGCTATTTTTTGTATACATATAGATTGAAAATTATATTAAAAAAAGTGTGTTTCGTGTTTCATCAAAATATAAATTGAAGCTTTCGAATTGGTACAGAAAATGCTTGTATACCTACTATAATACCTTTATCTTACACTAGCTTCTGCGCGCGACTTCGTCGGCGTGGACTCCGCTCCTATTGGTCTTAGGGTGATGTTACATAGCCTATAGCCTTCCTCGATAAATAGGCTATCTAACACTGAAAGAATTTTTCAAATCGGCCCAGTAGAACCAGAGATTACCGCGTTCAAACAAACAAACAAACAAACAATCAAACAAACTCTTCAGCTTTATATATTAGTATAGATAAACAGCTAAGCGCTGTAAAACGTCGCTATCAGAGTTGCTAAGCTTCTAAGTCAGTTCTTTCACATGATTTCACTTCCCATATATTTTTCTTTCGTACCATGGGCCTTATTTTATTTCTCTCGAAAGAGTTTTTTTAAATTAAATTAAAATAAATTTTTATTTTGTAAACAAATTACTATTATATAAATTTTATCCAATTTTTTTCAGTATATCGCTATTATTAAGCGTTAATTTCATAACTTCGTTTTTGAAGTGAATTGTGCGTTGGCGCATTTTATAGTGGCCCTGCTTTCTGCTCCGCGGGTTGCGGATTCGATTCCCGCCTGAGTCTGGATATTATATTTGTATTTATATATTTATGTATGTATATTATATTTCTATGTATAGTTCACCAAAAAAAAATATTTAGCTATAGCAGCCGGCTGTTACCTATAACACAAGCATTAGGTTGCTTACCTTAGGAACAGACGACCTTGTTTGTATGTTATAAGATATTTATTTATTTATTGAAGTTTATTTCATGACAAAGTAATATGACTTTTGTTTTGTTCCACTGTAAAGTCCAGTGAGCTGTGGTAATTACAGAAACAATGACTACAAAGAACATCTAAGATTTCACGCTTGAAGACGCATTACTGAAATATTTGCCGTAAGCCCCCGGCATTCTAATGTTTATAATCTTGGGCGACTGTTAATCAACCCAATTTAAGTTGTATGTTAACTCTATTTTTACTCTATCAAGAACTGAAATTTATCTTAGTTGTTATTTCACACTTTAATTTTCAAATAATAAACTATAATAATAATAATGGTATATAATTATAGAATAAAAAACGAGTGTTCTTTAGACCACACGACTAAGGTAAAACTTACGAAACTCTCTCTTTTAATCTTCACTAACTTATATCTCGCTCTCAACTTCCGTTCACCTCGCCCGATCACACTTTTCGTAACGCTCTCATCACGCATTCACCAGCTTACTCCCCAAGTCAAGCGTGCGTAAACTTCTTAGTTTTACTTCAATATTTTTTATATTAGTACTATAGTAATCATGTCGAAGGAAAGAAAATACTCCTTCAACTAATTTTTAAAAATTTAAATAAAATATAGGGAGATTTATTGATGGTATCGAGTTATACTACTTTGCTACATGGATAGTAAAGCGTAAGTAAAATGGGAAGAGTGTAATGGAATTACCAGAAGGGGTTAAACATTGGTTAGACATAAGGAACAAGAAGAATGTAAAACATTTAAAATGATCATTAATAATGAGTTGAATAGGATATTATAAAGGAGAAAACGGATGTACGTACATTCTTTCGAAGCCCAATAATGCAAATAGATGGCACTTGCGTTCAACTCTAAACAGAGATGTAATCGAACTTACAGAGTACGAAAACGAAACCGTTCATTTAATTATAATGAGAAAAAAGGTTTGTAGCGACCCAAGTTCATTGATTTGTTTTTTAGTCCTTTTGTAAAATAGATGAATTAAAAGTAATTGAACAACACGAATATTAATTTTAATAGGAAATAAATATTGGCGTTTAAGGAATTGAATTGAGAAATGTCATTTTCAGAAATTTAATTAAAATGCTTGGACCAAGACGAGTTATGGCTAAAAAAAAATCCAGATTTTTTTAGCTGTGTCAATGTAATTGTCACACCGTCACAGTAGGAATGTTGTTTATGGTCAGGCATGAATACATATAACAGCTATGAACGTTGTAATATTATGTTTTGTTGAAGTATTTGTATCATTGGACACAACCGAACTTTGCCTACAATATCGATTTTTAATTACATGATTATATTTGAATGTTAATTATATTGATAGCTGATTGGTTACACAAGTAATTAGTAATTTTCCTATAAAAATACCAGAAATACGAATACACATTTCAAGATGTATTAAATAAGAATAATTTCAGTAGAACCATTTTCCTTCTCTAAGATGTATTAGTCGCTACCTTCCGCAATCTAATTATAATATATCCAAAGAGTATATAATATAACTCGTTTGCGGAAAACCATCTACTAATTATTTGATAATATAGTAATATTTACGACATCACATTAGAAACCTCTAAAACTATCAGTGTACCTCTACTATATTATGCATGTATTATACATATAATAAACATTTCTCTAGAATCACTCTATTTACTAAAGAAAACCGCATCAAAATCCGTTGCGTAGTTTTAAAAATCTAAGCATACAGACAAAGGGAAGCGACTTTGTTTTATACAATGTAATGATATACATATATGTATATGTATACGTTACGCTTCAGCCTGTAGTATTCCACTGCTGGGCATAGGCCTCTTTCTCCATGTAGAAGAAGGATCAGAGCATAATCCACCACGCTGCTCCAATGCGGGTTGGCGAATATATTCAATACTCTGAGTAACGATCGCTATCAGGTGTACATGATAACTAGTGGTGGTTAAAATAACGGAAACGTCGAAGTGTATCACGTTTTTTGTTAAAAACGCGTAACGTTTGTTATTCCTACTCTGACTTCGCGTTATCTCAAAAACGTCTCAACAAACAATAGTCGAAAACGTCTGAAAACGCAAAACGTCTAAAACGTTCCCACAGCGTGCAACGCTCTGCAGCGAGGCTAGAGCGTAGAGCGGTATAACATTACAGTCGTAGACGCGTCGTCGGCCCGTGTTATTCGTTTTTAGGTTATTAGTATTACTCGTATTAATTTACCGTAAACGTTGATCGCGTTGTTTCGTAAACAAACATGGCTCAATAATAATTTGGTTGCTGTGCAAGTTGTACTACAGTACTATAATAATTGTAAATAATATAATAATTCTCTTTTCATACAAATTACGTTTACTGCAGCCGAAGGATCCAAAAAAAAACCAGAATTACTTAGAAATTACTTTAATTACTTATAATAAAATTACAAACTATTAGAGGTGAAACCTATTCGATGTTAGAATTAGGAATGACAAAATTATTTAAAATATTAATAAAGAAATTAAAATAACGCTATGATGAAATCGCTGCGTCGGCGGCACGTTGCTGGTCGGATGTTGCGACATGGGCTGCATCGACTTTCCTTGTTTAGTGAAAAATGCTTGCTCGGCATTATTAACTTAGGGTACCGTATGGTAGAGGGTACGGTTCCGTACTTAACACCTCCACCCGCAGAACAGCAACTATTTTGTCAGCTTCAGAGAAAATGTTGCTGGAAGTTCATCTCGTCTCTTGGTGTCTTTATCCACATCTTCATATACAGGTGTCTTAGGATTTTGCTGCTTCTCTTAATTTTCTGATCTTAAGGGCTAAGATCTATATTTTCGCCTCATTAATACAACGATGATTACTGATATCAGGATGTAGAATGGTATCGTTGTATGGTATAAAACAATTGGTTGTATCTTATCAATCCATATCTGTAATCTCAATCTGTTTCTGGTAGGATTTTATAATGAATGCTGTCAAGATTATTCAGTTTATCTATTGTGAAGTAGTAGGTTTCCTTTAGATGTTGTCAGCAATAAGCTCTTGAATGCAGTCTGGTTTTGTACGAGTTTGATGACTTATTTTCTGGTCACAGAGATATAATATTGTGCTGTACTTCGGGCATTCAGCCTCTATGTACACGAATGCTTTCTCATTAGTTGCTATATAAGGAAAGGGAGGAATAAGGGCTAGTTGCTTTTCATTTGAAACGGTAGATAGTCTGTACAAATTATATCTGTCTAAAGACATAATAGGAAAGTAAACTATAACTATTGTTCTATCATTATAGGAGGAACTTGATTTTATTAAGTCATAATATTTTCTAACTTAACTATTTCTAGCACTAAATCCTCTACAGCAATACTAATCCTCTACAGTACTTATAATTCCTAATAATAATTGGGCAAGCTGTGCCGACTGGACTTAACTGTTATCCCTACGACTATTTACTTCTAAAAGAAATTATAATGTATCATTTTTTTTATTAATTTATAATTAACTGATCTAAAATACCTTTATGTTGTACCTACCATCCATTCTTTACTAAGACTATTGTGACTATTGAATTCCGAAATAAATTTATTCTCTTTATTTTGCAACATTTGAATAATTTTGCAATATTTGAAGTTTAAGTTACCAGTAACACTTTTTTACTAATGATCCAAGGCTATCTACAAGACCTCTTATAATTCTTATAACTTCTAAGGATTAAACTTGACTTAATACCTTGTTAAGCTTGTTTGTAAGATAATAGTTAATTTGGTACTCGTAAAGAATGTAAGTTTCATTGTTCAGTCTAGTCTTAAATATGTTAAGTTGTGTCTGTACAGAATATATTTCATCTTCAATGTCAGTTAATTTTACATACTGTATAATGGAATGATAATGTCATATTAGTCTGATATGTCTCAATTTGTAGGGTAAAAGTCCAGGTCTGTCAGCTAATCTTTCAAGTCTTACGGTTTGAGGATACGTCACGTGTATTGTCAGCAATAGCAGAATCCTGTAACAATTGGTTATTTTTAGGTACACGTTTTAAGCGCGATTTAGCTACGGGGCCTCGTTTTTTCGAAGTGTATATGTGGATTGGTAAATCAGCTAAGACTTTGTCTTGTGTGTAGCGAGGTGCAGTTTTCTGACGAGAAGCAAAGGGGTTATTAATAAAAACTTGTTGTCCTGGAACATATTCTACTTCTGGTTCACGAGATTTATTTCTATTTTCAATTAAGGCTGTCCTATTGTTCAGTGAGGACTCATTAATTATTTCATAAACTTGTTTCATTTGTTTCTTATGATTTATAGCGTATTGTTGCAAAAGGTGTTCGGTAAAATCTATATCAACGGGGTCTCTAGGATCGAAGTGTCCGTTCAATAAGTCGAAAGGTCTACACTTTGTAAAACTGTGGATAGAACTGTTGTATGCTATAATAGCGTATGGCATTAATCTAATTACTGGCTCATCTTTATGCTGTAACTTAAGAATTCTTATATGTTCTAACAGGGTCGAATGAAATCGCTCAATGTTACCGTTATCGTTAGGACTATGAGGTAGGGTTTTATGATGGATTATCTTGTGTAGACGAATAAACTCTGAAAAAAGTTGATTAGTAAATTCCGTACCGTTATCAGTAATTATAGTTAACGGTATTCCGTGGTGAGTACTGAAAAGTAATAATGCTTGTAAGATACTAACGGCGGTTCCATCTCGTAAATGATACGCTTGTCCATATTTAGTAAAAACATCAATGAATGTGACATACTTCTCGTTTTGGACTGTAAAGAGGTCCATGTGAACAATTTCAAATGGCTTAGTGGCTGGGGGTACTATATTAAATTGAGGTCTAATGGGATTTCTGTCATATTTACTTTGACCGCAAATAGTACATTCGTTAATATATTTAGTGATCTGATCTTTCATTTTCGGCCAATAATATTTCCTAGACAGAGCGAGGTAACATTCGTTAATGCCACGGTGGTTTGTTTTACCGTTGTGATAATTCTGGATAATATCTTGTTGTTGAAGATAATCTTTAACGTTTTCTAATTCAATCTTACTTAATACAAGGTTAAGAGAGGAGCTTTTAAATTTTTCTTGTAAAATTGGTATTATCGAATACATTTCTAAGGGAGGATTTATCAGAATAGTTGTTTTAACTTTCGGGTTAACGTATTCATTAATAGAATTGACAACATCGTTTTCTAAATTAGATTTCGATAACTGAATAGCTATCCGCGTATGATTTTCAAAAGGCTTAGTTGTAATTGGTCGTCGTTTTACGTCATTAACTACAGTAAAGTGAATTTGTCTGTGAAACTTGTTAAGTGGAACATCAGTGATCGGGACTTCTAATATAGGTTGTTCATTACTAGTGTGTACGGTGTCAGTCGAGGAATTTATTTGTTGAGGTGGGGGTGATTCGGATGGGTTATTAATCATTGACTCAATCTCTCTACTGCTGTCCATTACCTGTTGAGATGGGGGTGCTTTGGACGGGTTATTAATCATTAACTCAAGTTCTCTAATGCTGTCCATTACCGATCTAATTTCGTCAGTTTCGCTGATATGAATTTGAACACGAGAAAGTGCGTCTGCGTTGGTATTAAATTTACCTTTCTTATGTATAACCGTAAAGTCATATTCACTCAGTCGAAGTCGCCATCTTGTTAGTCGTGAATTAGGTTCTTTTAGGTTCATCATCCATTGTAAAGGTCTGTGGTCAGTAACAATTTTAAATTTTCGGCCAAATAAATAAGGTCTAAAATATTTCGTTGCCCATACTATTGCTAATAATTCTTTTTCTATTGTGCTATAGTTAAGTTCGCTGTCATTTAGTGTACGAGACGCGTAACAAACAGGCTTGTCAGAACCTATGGGTCCCTGAGATAAAACTGCTCCAATGGCTACATTTGAAGCGTCTGTGGTGAGATTGAATTCTTTGTTAAAGTCAGGATATTGAAGGATGGGGTCGTTAATTAAAAGAGTCTTACACTTATTAAAAGCTTCTATAAATTCTGGACTATGGACTACCTTACTACCTTTTTTTAAGCAAAATGTGAGGGGTTTTGTGATACGTGCAAAGTCAGGGATAAATTTCCTGTAATAACCGAGTAGACCTAAAAATTGCTTTATTTCTTTGGGTGTACTAGGTATGGGGTATTTTTCTATAGCTAATATCTTATCAGGATTAGGTTTAACACCTTCTCCGCTAATAATATGTCCGAGATAGGCGGTCTCGAGTTTTAAAAATTCGGACTTATCCATCTGTATTTTAAAATTGGATTCTTTAAGGGCCTATGCAAACCACGTTTTTTAAACGCGCCGTCGACGCGCGTTTTAAAAGCGCGCGTCGACGGCGCGTTTTTATCCTACAGAGCAGTTTGTTGGCGTTTGTATCGATACACGCGCGCGTTTGCATCGCGTTTGTATCGCGTTTGCATCGCGTGACACGCGCGTTTGCATCGCGTCTGTATCAGTACATTCGGCACATACGCGCGTTAACGGCGCGTTTTAAAAACGCGCGTCGACGGCGCGCTTTTATTATACAGGTGTGCAAAGGTCTACAAGCTGCGTCTAACTCGCGTGTGTATCGCGTTTGTATCGCTACAAACGCGCGTCGACGGCGCGTTTAAAAAACGTGGTTTGCATAGGCTCTAAGTCGTTGGAAAACTTTTTCGAGGTTTTCCATGTGTTCCTGAAGGGATGTACTATAGACTATTATATCATCTAAATATACTAGACATATGTTATTTTGAAGACCTTTAAGTACATTGTCCATGACTCTTTGAAACGTCGATGGTGAATTTTTTAAACCCATTGGCATTCTAAGAAACTCAAAATGACCGTGCTCTACATTAAATGCTGTTTTCGAAATATCTTGAGGGTCCATTTCGACCTGATAGAATCCGCTAGCAAGATCTAGGGTTGTGAAATATTGACATTTGCCTAACTTGTCAAGGACATCGTTAATATTCGGTATCGGATACTTATCATCTATGGTTTTTTCATTGAGTTTACGAAAATCTACTACAAGACGCCATTTTTGTTTGCCGGATGCGTCTATTTTTTTCGGTACTACCCATATAGGTGAACTCCACGCAGAGTCTGAGGGCCTAATTATTCCTTGTTGAAGCATTTTTGAGATCTGATCCCTAACCTCCTGTCGGTGAATAAACGGATATCGATAGCTTTTAGTATATACAGGAACTTCGTCTTTTGTTCTTATGCGATGTTTGATTTTGTTAGTAAAAGTCAATGGCTCTCCGTCTATATAAAATACATCCGAATAACGAGTACAAAGTGTTAATAAGTTAGCCTTCTCTTCTTCATTAAGATGGTCGGTACGTAATCGCGACAATACCTCGTTTACTCGGTTCGATTTTTTTACGGGTTCACAATTAAAATTGAATACCTCGGCGTAAGCGGGCTGATCTAAAGAAAATATGACGTCGTTAGGGGAAGGATTTTCTATTTCTACGTATCCGCGACTACCGGTAACGGTTGTAAGGCATTCGTGGATTATACAATTACAAAAAACCTGTTCGTTAATAAAAACTTCGCCATCCGGGGCGTTAATGGGAATTTTTACTAATTTTGAACTTCTACCTGGGATAATATCTTCATATAAATTAATATTACGGGAGTTGTATACCTTAATAAAGTTTGTTGAATTTCGTGTAATTAATTTAAAATCTTTTAAATCTATTTTTGCTTGCCATTCGGATAATAAATCTAATCCTATTAAACCATCGAAATAGTCGTGAAAACGATAAACGAATAACTTAATATTATTATCTTCATTAAATTCGTTAAAACAAGGCAATGTTACGGAATAATCATTTCTACTAATACCATGTACGTTTGTTACTTCGAAAGGGTCATAGTTTAAAGGATAATTAGGATAAAAATTTTGTACGGCCTCGGGGCTAATAAATGACTGATTAGCACCTGTATCTATCAAAAACTTTAAGGGTGGCTGTGAGATTTCGATATAAGGTAACTGTCTTTGGGTCTGTAAATTAACGTCTATCCTTGCTCTTTTGATTTCTTGGTTAATTGAAAATCCTGAGGCTGGGTTTCACAGCTAGGGCCTGGTTGAGATTCTAACTCACTTACTATTTCGTTGTCGTAACTATCGTTACAGTAAGTCGGGTTTGCAGTATAATCATAGGGGTTAAAGTAGTCGTTCGGGTCTGTATAATAGTCATAGTCTGGGTAGTCAGTATAGTATGAATAATCGGGTGAATAAAATTCATTTAGATTGACCTCGCGTGATTTCAAATAATTAGTTGGTGGTGGGTTACCGGATTTACGCCAATCATGACCTGAAATCATAGGCTTGGGGGTAAAATGTTGAACTCCACTCATTGGTTTCACATTAAAATTTTGTTGGGGATTTGGTCGGGGCGGTAAACGAAACACATTACTCTGGGGGTTGTAATTCGGTGGCGGTGCGCGAAACATTTGCTGGGTTCGACTAGGGAAACGATTTTGTTGACTGTTGAATTTAAAAGATTGGGGCTGTGCGTTAGGAGAGTTAAATCTAAAACCTTGTGGTTGCGGCTGGTAATAACGCGGTTCAACTGGAACGGGCCAGTTAGGTACGGGTCGCATAGCGCTGGGCGTATTTAATACTATATTATGCGACGTAGCTTTAGACGTATTTTGAGTATTATTTTTAGGAGGATCATTACGCTGCTGTAAATACATTATATTTAATTCTTCTTGAACGTATTCTAAAGCCTTTTCAATAGTTTCCGGACGCATGCAACGAATACGTGAACCTAGGGGTTCTTTTAACCCTCGTACGAAAGCCTGCATTGTAACTTTTTTATAAAGTGTCCGCTTAGCTTCAATTGTCGTCTGTAAAGTCTCATGTAATGTTACGTATGTCATTATGGTGCTGAACAAGGTTTGACATTGATCATAAAATTCCTGAGGGGATTTATTACCCTGTGTAGCTAAAGAGAGGTCATTGTACAAAGCCGTTTCGTCTCTCTGATCCGAAAAATTATTAATTAATGCTGATCTTATTCCAGTCCAAGTGTCAGGGATGCCGTTTGAATTAATAGTTGAGGCGGCAGACCCTGTTATTTTATTTAATATACCGTTTAAGAGACACAAATTACTTAACTCACTACCTGGCTCGGCACTCGCATATTGTAAAACTATTTGATCACATATATTTGTCGGAGAATCAATGCATAGTTATTAAAATTAAATTTATTACTTTTAATAATTCCATTTAACCTTTATGGTCGGAAACGTCAAGCAGTGTGTTTGAGTATGTTCGATACAGATTGTGGCAGATGTCAGTCAGAGGTTGACGATTAGATTTTTATTATTGAGGAAAACGGATACAACTAAAAGCCATTAAGCAAAGAACTGAACTGAAAGAAGGGGGCAGCGAATTGATTAGCAGCACTCATTGTATCCTGTTAGTAGCTTAACCTCGACTCTTCAATAATTGGTTTGTACAAACGAATTAATTGTTACTAATTGTATTACGATCTATAATTTGACTAGGCGCAGCGAGAAACTCGGCCAGTGGACGGTGAGCGCCAATGCGCATTGTAAGGAGGGCCCTCCCTAAGCCTACACCCGGGGTCGCAAGTCCCGGGCACTGTTCTGAGTTTGTCCCTCTGCCACGCGATAGTAAATAGCTGTGTAGTGAATAGTAGTGAATAGCTCGGTGAATTCATCGTATGTTGAGTAACTCGGCCACCACCCCGTTAATTAGTCTCTGTAAATATCTTGTGCTACCTGACATTGTAATTAATTAGTGTAACCGACCCTCTTCCTTCTGATGATTCCGTCATCAGAAGTGGGATGTGAATTCATCTAATGCCTTACATTATTAATTAAACCAGTTCAGCCCTCTTCCACTTCTGATGATTTCTGACATCAGAAGTGGGATAGTGTTCTCATGCCTACTAAAAGTGTTCGGACAAGTGATAGTGTTACTAGTGAGTAATTTATTTCACGATGCTACAAGAATCGCGTTCGCGTAGTTCTGTTGAATTATCGTGCGATCGAAGCGAAAGTCGATTCGTTATCATTTTAACCGATTTATAGTAGTAGTAACCTGTCTCTTTATAAACTTTAACTTGTTATGACTAAGGAATAGACTAAATGACTTTCAAAATTAAATGATACGAGCCTAGTCGTAGTACTTGGGTTGTTTGTTAAGTTTTTGTGTTTATTTCTACTAAGTATATTCTTACACGATGTTTTAACTTATGTTAGCATTTAAATTTGTAAAAATTATTAAAATATTGGATTTTGTGTTGATATTACTCCTAATGTTTATTCTTTTAATACCGGAACCGTCTTCCAAATGGTTGATATTCATTTACGGTTAGTGAGTAGCGACTGGTATAGAAGATAGCGATCTTTGTAGTCTGTTTTGCAGGGTACTTAAGATGCCAGAAGGTTATGTACCAATTGAGTTTAATGTAGATGACGATTATAATGGTGAACATCTTAGTGATGTGACAGAAAACTGATGTAGGTAAGCACTCTAAAGACCGTAGCGTGTAGTCATCAGGAGGATGATACACTGTGATGAATGTGTGATCCAAGAGGGATACACTGTGATGAGTGTGTGATCCAAGAGGGATACACGTGGATTGTGGAGCAATTGTAATTGCTGGTTTGAAGGGTGGCTTCAGAGTTATTAATGTTGTATAAAATGAGTTTGGTTAATGAAAGTTTGATTGACGTTGGTACGTGACTCTGGATCTGGTTTTCTGATTGGTCGGTCGCCGTTTTTATCGTCTGTTGGCGGGTTTGTTCTAATTTGTAAGCGAATAGGCAGTTGTTGTTTAATAGCTTCAGTTAAAATGCCAGCACGTCATGTACCAGACGATATTGATGTAATTATGATCATGTTGATAATGATAATGTTTAAGTAGATGGAGACACTCGAGTGAATGACTCTATCGACCGTAATGTGTTCAACCGTACCACTAGTTATTTCGTAGTCGTAGCCCTTTAGAAGGTGTGTCTTGGGGCAACCCAAGAGTCCAGGGTACGTGGTGTGCGTTTAACTCTGGCGGAGGTCGTGGTGTTTGGTACTGTAGTGTGTATGTGAGAGAGCAATGTAATTGCTTTTCGGCTAGAGTGACGTGGTGTTTGATACCGTAGCGTGTAGTCACAAGAGGTGACTGATACGGGCGATCCATTCGATGGATATGTGTACTGAGATGTATGTGACTGACATATGTACTGTGATTGCTCTTCGCCTAGAGAGCCGTGGTGTTAAAGGTCTTTACTCGAGGATTTTTGCAAGCTTGGTTGTAACTTGTTGTAGAAGGAAAGTACGTCTATGTTTTGGTTGTGATGATGTCGATGGTACATCGCTGTGGTATTTGTGTGAAGTGATTAGTTACAATTGGTTTAATGACTACACTATAATTATGATTCAGATTATTGTAAAGTTCTTGAAACAAACTAAGTTTAGATAGTAAATACAAGGGACCGTTTAAAGTTGTAGAATTGCTTGAAGGCGATCGCTGTCTGTTAAAACAGCTGTCTGGTAATAGAACCTATAGGTATGTTCACGATCGTTAACGAAAGATTCTTTTTACTGATGTACCTGCTGAGTTGGATTTGTTTAATGTTGATGAGTAAATAGAGCACATACCATGGCCATTAGTCGTATCACATGAGGTGATGACGATATGTGTTGGTCGTATCACATGAGGTGATGACGATATGTGTGGCATAGTATCCTGTGTGACATAGTAGCCTGTATGGAAAAATTGACTGTATGGCATAGCAGCCTTATATTCCAGTGCAGCATAATGTGACTTTATTTGGTTGGTCAGTATGACGGAGCATACAAGTATAAACAGCATGTTTTTTTTGGTCTTTGTTCTCAAAAAAAAAAAACTTTCGAGGACACACAAGGGCGTGTGAAGATGCAGGACGGCCGTAACGGCGCGTGCTCTGACAATGACGATACTATAGTTAGGTTGAACAAAACTCACGATTCGTTTGTTTTATTTGGTTTAATCAGACGAGTAGTATGTAAGTCGCTCAGATTGCTGCATCTTCAGTGCATTCGTAGTCGTAGGCGTAAATCGGGCCTGATTTCCCGTTGCATTGCGGCCACGGTTGTGAGTGGCGTGCGTTTAGCATGGAGATGTACGTGATCGCTTTTGGTGATGACCGGATGGAGGTTATCACAGGGAACCGGATGGAGGTTGCGTATGTTTATGGTGCTGGATGGAGGCATTATAATTGTAGAGTATTGCATACTGCGCGGTCTGTCTTCTATTAGAAAGCTTATTAACGTGACGAGTTTTGTTGAACCTATTATAGAGGTTACTCATGTTTGTGATTGTGTTGGTGATGACCGGATAGAGGTTATCAAAGGGTACCGGATGGAGGTTACTCATGTTTGTGAGTGTGTTGGTGATGACCGGATAGAGGTTATCAAAGGGTACCGGATGGAGGTTACCCATGTTTGTGATTGTGTTGGTGATGACCGGATGGAGGTTAGTCATGTTTGTGAGTGTTTTGGTGATGACCGGATAGAGGTTATCAAATGATACTGGATGGAAGGATCATAATTGTAGAGTATTGCGTACTGTTTTTGTCTATCTTCTTTTAGAAAGTTTATTAGCGTGACGAGTTTTGATGAACGTATTGTACCTACGTAGTAGATGGTATTCATTTGAGAAAGTAAACTGACTTTGGTAATGTTCTGGAATATTAAGTGTGAGTTACTAAACCTGGCCCTTCTGGTCAGGAAGGCCGAGCGAATGAACTTTTTGCTTGCTAGATAAATTATTTCTTTCATCAACAGCATCACACGAGGTCGTGTGAATTTGTCAAGATGGCCGTGTCGGAGAATCAATGCATAGTTATTAAAATTAAATTTATTACTTTTAATAATTCCATTTAACCTTTATGGTCGGAAACGTCAAGCAGTGTGTTTGAGTAGGTTCGATACAGATTGTGGCAGATGTCAGTCAGAGGTTGACGATTAGATTTTTATTATTGAGGAAAACGGATACAACTAAAAGCCATTAAGCAAAGAACTGAACTGAAAGAAGGGGGCAGCGAATTGATTAGCAGCACTCATTGTATCCTGTTAGTAGCTTAACCTCGACTCTTCAATAATTGGTTTGTACAAACGAATTAATTGTTACTAATTGTATTACGATCTATAATTTGACTAGGCGCAGCGAGAAACTCGGCCAGTGGACGGTGAGCGCCAATGCGCATTGTAAGGAGGGCCCTCCCTAAGCCTACACCCGGGGTCGCAAGTCCCGGGCACTGTTCTGAGTTTGTCCCTCTGCCACGCGATAGTAAATAGCTGTGTAGTGAATAGTAGTGAATAGCTCGGTGAATTCATCGTATGTTGAGTAACTCGGCCACCACCCCGTTAATTAGTCTCTGTAAATATCTTGTGCTACCTGACATTGTAATTAATTAGTGTAACCGACCCTCTTCCTTCTGATGATTCCGTCATCAGAAGTGGGATGTGAATTCATCTAATGCCTTACATTATTAATTAAACCAGTTCAGCCCTCTTCCACTTCTGATGATTTCTGACATATTTATAAATCTGGTTAATATATTCGGGTTACCATCGAATTCAGGCACCAGGCGTAAGGCCTTAAAAATTACGTCGGGGTCGTGTGACATGTTTAAATTAAATGAATTATTTAAATTAGAATCTAAATTACTATCTATATTTCTATGACTATCTAATATATAACGGCGAACCTGACGCGATGCAGGTTCCCGGGGACAAGGCTTTTCGTGATGAAAAATCTTGAGGATAAAATAACTTAGGACAAAAGGAAGCAACACGAGAAAGATTCAGGTGTAACTCACATGTATTTCATCTCTGGCTCTTCTCGGTGAATCGATGCTTGGATTCTCCACTCAGCTTGGCAGCTCCGTAGATTCTGGATACTCGTAGCGGTGACTTGACAGCCTCCCAGGCGACTCGCGAACGCAAATATCGATTTGAGATAATTCTAATGCTCGCGAACCAGCCCGCGAGTATCCTACCGACTGCGCCAATTACGTTTACTGCAGCCGAAGGATCCAAAAAAAACCAGAATTACTTAGAAATTACTTTAATTACTTATAATAAAATTACAAACTATTAGAGGTGAAACCTATTCGATGTTAGAATTAGGAATGACAAAATTATTTAAAATATTAATAAAGAAATTAAAATAACGCTATGATGAAATCGCTGCGTCGCGGTCGGCGGCACGTTGCTGGTCGGATGTTGCGACATGGGCTGCATCGACTTTCCTTGTTTAGTGAAAAATGCTTGCTCGGCATTATTAACTTAGGGTACCGTATGGTAGAGGGTACGGTTCCGTACTTAACATACATTCGACGTGCTGTTGTAAATATTGTGTAAATAATATTATAAGTACCTGGTGACCGAGCCCAGCTCGGTATTTTAATTTTATTTTTTGTTTTTTTTTTCGGTATTTTTATATTTTAATTTTATTTAAATAATAAATCACGAGTGAAATTAAAAAAAAAAAGAAAAAAAAAATAATAATCTGGAGACAGATTCGAACCCGGGTCAAAACGATTTGAAATCCGTCGCTTTCCTAATTACGCTATTACAGCTATATTAATAATGGTGAAATTAAACTTCGTATTCTTATGATATTTTTTCATTGCCTAAAAATAAAAATTATATATATTTTACGTGCTGTTTCGATATATCGATTGAAATATTTAATTTGTTACTTAAAGTAGGGTTGCCAACCGTCCTGTTTTCCCAGGACATGTCCTAGTTTTTGTAGTGTACTGGGACGTCCTGAATAGTTTTTAAGCAGCGTCCTGGGTTTTTAAATTTTAAAATTCGCGCGCCTTTTCTCAAATGTTTACGCTACGAGCAGCCTCACAAAAATTAATAAGTTTATAATATTAGAATTATACTATAGCTAACCTAGGTTTAAGAAATTTGTTACAAACTAAAGTGTTTGTTTTATATTTTAATAACTAGTTTTCAACTCGTATTTCATCCAAATACTTTTATTAAAAAATGTGATTATTTTAATTAAATGCGTCCTGTTTTTAAACTGAATTGTCCTGGTTTTTCCAACTTCAAATCCTGGTTTTTTAAATTTGAGGTTGGCAACCCTAACTTAAAGCAAAAAAACAGGATAATTTTTTATGTGACATCATGCTTATTTTTTTAAGTATAGGTAAATAGTTATTTTTGTATGCAAATTTAATTGGTATGCGTGTACTGGATTGCTGAATTGACGAGTGCCAACGTAGCGACATCTTTTGATAGGATTTGGTAGTCGCTAATAAATTTAAGCAATAGTTTCGGGGCACGATTAATAGATGACACTGCTAATTTTTTACTGTGGCCGATGTTCTAAGTTTCCAGCCCATGGTTGTCAGATAAAATGACAATTTCTCCGCGTTGAGACTGCGGCCAAGTTTTATAAAAACGTGTTATTATGAAAACGTATAAAAAACGCGCTAACTAAAGATAGTTAATAGTCGAAAACGCGTTTTTAGTTAATAACGGATTTGAACATCAATAATGATAACAATCGGGACCGACAGCTTAACGTGCTCTCCGAGGCACGGTGGGGAGACCCACAAGGACTAACAGTCAGACCGGAAATAAATATTTGTATAAACACAAATATCCACTCCGAACGTGAATCGAATCGTTTAGGCGCCGACGACACGGCCTACGCACCACTACACCAGAGCGGTCGCCATATGTATATTATATCGAATAAAAAAGAATTGTAATATTATAGATTTTTAAATTAAGCAAAAATAAAACAAGCGTATGTAGGATAAATTACCACAAAGTACTTACTTTAACAAGTTTAATTATGTAGTAGCTGCGACTTTATACGATACTCGCAACGAAATAAATCATTTACGAACGTGGAATATGTATGTACCTACCTTTGATTTATTAACGAGATATACGCAATTCCCTGTCATATGTACAGAGCAACAGGAAAACCAGAACAACCAGCGTATTGTTTTAGCGGCATCGTATTGTGATGTATTTATATTGTACCATCTGCATATATCTTGTATTTGTGTTGATGTTGGAAACATTACTGATAATATTTACTTTGACCTTTTATTTCATTTAAAAGTAGTTTAGCTTTATATACTGTAAAGGTTTTATAGTGACTCTATGTAAGAAGTACGAGATGATTGATTTTATTAAAAATATATTTTAAGAAATATTATTGTATGTATGATTTCAAGAACGTGTAGACAGTACATAAAATTTAAAAAATCTTATTAAACTTCGGAGTGGAAGACTATACCTACTACAAATAATATAAGACTTATTAGTTGCATAATTCTTAGAAAAACCGCATTGTCCGTGCGCAATTATGTAATACTAGCTGTTCCCCGCGGTTTCACCTGCGTTGATTTGAGGGAAAAAAATGCTTTCCTTTTTTTAATAGTATAAGATTTAATTAGCTTGATATATTTTACTTAGTTTACACTAAATAAATTTCTGAACGCACGCATAAATATTTGACCAAAGAGTATATAACCACTACGTTTTATATTTGACAACCAATATATATTATGTCAATCCGTTTTCATTACTGACATTATTATACATTTTTAAAATGTAAAATACGCCACTATCCGTATATTGTGGATATATGTTGTCGATTCGAAACCTTTATTTAAATACGTTCTTTAATTTTATCGGAGAGTTTACCATATCGACAGGATGAACATTAAATGTTTGACAGTTACGAAACACGAACATAGTTCCATACAAATTTTCATTCCCACCTTTTAACCCCTTACACCCTTTTATTCGCATTAAAAAGTAGCCTAATATGTCCTTTCTCAGACTCTAAAATATCTATATACCAAATTTCATTTAAATCTGTTCATTAGTTTTGGCGTGATTTCGAGACAGACAGAGTTACTTTCGCATTTATAATATTAAGTATGGATATGGATATGGATTAGTATTATTCTTTCAAATATTAAACGTAGTACATGTCGAGTAATGATTTTTTTAAGTGCAGCGCTTAAAAACGTTGGCAGTAAAAATGTACATAAAAACGTGGGCAGTAAAAATGTACATAAAAACGTTGGCAGTAAATATGTAAATGAAATGTATGTAATGTATGTGTAATTAATGTGTGAGCATGAACTGTATCATTTATGTAAAATAGGTGGTTTGTTCAGTATTGTACCAAGTGGATACTATCCGATTCAGCAGTGATAGATTGAAACAATTTAGCACGGATGGATTCAATTCACTTTGATGCCTTTCACATACTGATTTTGAAAAGATAAATATTTTTACTTAGGTTGCGTTCATCACTGATGATAAGTTAGAGACAAAGAAATAATTAAGCAAATTTTAATTTTAATCATATGCAAGAAATTTCGCATTGTTTCCAACCATAGAGTATTGTACTTCTAAGAAAGTAGGTTCTAACTTCTAAGTTGTTACAAGCCATTTAAGTTTCTCTTGTATATTAAATAGTATGATAAGCAAGTTTTACAAAATACAGTACCTAGTCACGTCATTTTCTTAGCTATTTACTTCACCGTTGGCACAATATTTTTCTCTGGAAATTAGTTTTTTCAATTTGTGATGCTTTTACTCATCTCATTCTAATCGATGTGATGTTGCGTTATCCTCTATATATTATACCTTTCGCCCAGCTTTGGTGTAAATAGACAAATTTAAATACGTTGCTGTGTGGCTACGGCAAAGAATTTAGCCTCCCCCTCTCTTCCCGTGGGTGTCGTAAGAGGCGACTAAGGGATAACATAGTTTCACTACCACCTTGGAACTTAAAAAGACGACCGATGGCGGGATAACCATCCAACTGCTGGCTTTGAAGTATACAGGCCGAAGACGGGCAGCAGCGTCTTTGGTGCGACAAAGCCAGCCCTGCGGTCACCAACCCGCCTGCCCAGCGTGGTGACTATGGGTAAAACACATGAGTTCACGCCATTATTGGCGCGAACTTGTGGAGGCCTATGTCCAGCAGTGGAATGCGATAGGCTGAAATGATGATGATGATGATGATGATGAAATACGTATTATTGTATATATATGTATATATTATATTAGCAGTGTATGTGTTATTTAAAAAATACCTTTTTTTCTTTTTGTCTTTTGTTTTTTTTTGTTCTCTCGCACTTATGTACCCCGCGATAACACCATCATTCACTCCCATGGGTAAACTGGTAGAAATCTCTTTTAGAGATAAGTTCGCCCTTGCAAACTGCCATTGTATTAATATTTTTGTTTGTGTTTTTAAGTGCAATAAAGAATATATACGTTGCTTTTGCATTTTATTAATTCAAAAATGTTATATAATAGACTAAAGACGACATAATCTAGTTAAAAAATTCAAATTTCTAACAATTTTTTAAACTAAAATTTGGATGCTTCGTTGAAGTAAAAAAGATTTTGATTTCCTAAAATATAGTCTAAAATGTTTATTAATATTGGGAAGTATTTGGGGAAAACAGTACATATAACAAAGATATAAAATATAGGTATTCATATATAAACCGCGACAAAAACTGTATTATCTAAAATTGCGCAAATATTCCACTCGTATCAGGTAGCTTAGTTAGTTTTTGTTTCAAATATAAAACTTTTAATGAAAAACTAAATCGAGTTAAGGTTAACAACAAACTATTTCGCGTGTCCAATACCAATCATGTTATCTAATTTATTCAACAAATATATTTATGAAATAAATTGGGTACAATCAATTTTTCAATTTAAGTTAAATAGGGCACAGCAGGAAATTTCCTGCTCAAAATATGAAGCAGCCCGACTGGGGTAGTACCTCGACCTTACAGAAGACCACAGCTAAATAATACTGTTTTAAAGCATTATTGTGTTCCTGTTGGTGAGTAAGGTGACCAGAGCTCCTGGGGGGATTGGGGATAGGGTCGGCAACGCGCTTGCGATGCTTCTGGTGTTGCAGGCGTCTATAGGCTACGGTTTTACCATCAGTTGAGCCGTATGCTTGTTTGCCGACCTAGTTACATAAAAAAAAAACAATCGGGCGGTCCTAACTATATAATGTTACATGTAAAATATTACATAAATTATTTGTATTTGTGTAAAATTGAAGAAAATATTTTTTTGTATGTTTGACATTTTTTTTCTATTTCAGGTGGTGAGTCAGATCATATCTTCCACCTGCACGGATACAGTTTCCATGTCACTGGTATCCGGACCTTTAACACGAGCATGGAGAAAGACAAAATTATCAAGATGTATGAGGATGGGATACTTTTCCCTTCGAAAAACTTGAAAAATCCAGTTATCAAAGACACTATAGTCATTCCGAAATTCGGCGTAGTTGCGTTACGCTTTAAGGCCGATAACCCAGGTTACTGGATGATGAGAGACGAAAGATCAGCTCATTGGACGAGAGGATTGGATTTTGTTTTGAAAGTCGGTGAAAGTAGGGACTTCGTTAAAGCACCTCCAGACTTTCCTAAGTGTGGTTCTTATGTCGGGCCTGAATATTTTCTTATCTAAGAAAGACTGAAACTTGTGTTACCAATACTACTATAAGTTAACTTGCTCAACTATTTATTGCTATGTGATATGATTGTGATTTGTGCTAACCATTATTTCGTAACTTACGACTCCTAGATAACTCGTTTGTAATATTGTAAGTTTTTATATCTGATGTATACGACTTCTGTGTTACCTACACATAGAAACATAAGTTTTTTTATACAACATTCTTAATTTGGGAATAGAAATATTACTTACTAAATATAATAGTTAAAAAACTGTTTTATTAAAATCCTTCATCTACAAAGACTACGCTTCAAATAAAATTAATATACGGTAATGTACACTACTGTAAAACGAATATTTAAAACATTTCACAGGGCGGGCAAGTGAACCCACCCACCCCGTCCCTCTAGTGCGCTCAAGGGTCGAGCAGTACCCGGAGCGCACCCGTGGGGGAAAACCTACCTGAACTCTTGTTGCAGGAAAGGCCGTGTAGCCCGAAAGAATCAGAAGAAAGGCGGTTTCCTTTCCGCATGGACATTTGTGTTTAAAGCACAGCTCCCAACAAAATAAGTATTTCAAATATTGTTGGTAGTAATTACCGCATCAATAATTCTCAGACAATTTATTTGATTTTTACGTAATATAGATTCACTAATACTTTGCTGTATTCAAGGTAAAACTAATATCTTATTAAGTTTATAACTGCGTCGTATAAAGCGTAGGCTTTAAACACGAAAGCAGTACTGATATTTTAATATTTATAGTAACTTTCTTGTGATTAAACCGCCAGTAAACTAGAAATGCACACAATGTTCTCACTAGTTTTATTCGGTTTCGTCTATAAGCTACGGTAATTGCTGACTATCAGGTGAGCCGTACGCTTGTTTGCAGACCACGTTATATAAAAAAATCATCATCAATGTAATGTCTGCTAAACTTAAAAATATTGAGTAAGTTGTTGAATAAGCTAATTAGATAAATGATATAATTATATTTATACAAATTTTTTACCAATAAACTATTGTTAATTTGTAAAAAAAGTAATAATAAAAAATCTAAGTAGTGACTTGCGGATGTTAGACAGTTATTAATTCAAACTGTAATTAAGATCACAGTCTTTTTTCGAAGTCTCATTTGCAACAAAAAAACCAAATGAAATACTTTTTTGAAAGTGAGGTTTTATTTCTTTAATACAAGACCAAATCCAATATCAATTGTCACTTTCAATGAGAGGTTTTAGAGTTGGCTATAATGTAATAACAGTATTGTAAATAATTTGACGGCCTCTTTAGATATTCGCGCTGAGAAAATAATATAAAAGATTTCAAGAAATATTAGGCGGAGATCTATTGCTTCACGAATAGTGAAAGCGTTAGTACCTACTAAAAGTCTTTTACAATAGGTTGCTGTTCAATATTAACATAACGTTTGCAGACATACAAATTAAACTTCAGTCGTAAGTATAAGTTAGCGAAATGTTCAAGGGTTTTAGTTGTGTTTAGTTCTGTAGATACAAGTTTGAATAACTCTTACATATACGTATCTCAAATGTAAAGTTAACATCTTGTTTTCCTTGTTAATGAGAATATCAAATTGGTTTACGTACATATACTAAGTTTAAATTATAATTAAAACCAGTAATCAATAATAATTTGTACTTATTGAACAATTTTTACTAAAAAATAAAGTATTGAAAAAATGTATATGGCACCGAGTTGAAATGACACAAGGCTATTTTTGCAGATACTTCAGTGTTATAAAATCGAATACATATATGTACTCGTACCTATAGGTAAAATTCTCGTGTCACAATGTTATTTACAAGACTCCTCCAAAACAGCTGTCCAATTTTTATGAGATTTTGTGTGCATATCGGGTAAGTCTGAGAATCGGCCACCTGTTTTTTATACCCTTAAGTTATAAGGGAGGGGGGGGGGTGTTAAGGGAGTAAATAACATATATGGCAAAACAACGTTTTCAGGGTCAGCTAGTAAGTGATATATTAATAGACTTACATATCTTAAGAATAGGTTCGTTAATGAATTGTTCCCCGGGGTACGGAATTATCGCACCCTTAAGGCCTTTATACTCAGATTTATACTCCTCAAATACAAGTCGCCATAATTCACACCAATTTTCGACCGTTATCATAACAGTAAATTGGTTTTATTCCTACTTAGCTCGGATAAAGTAATAAAGCCGGTGATAATTTGAAAATTAATTCGTTCATCACACCTAAATTCAGATGTTTATGGTCGGTGAATAAACAGACAATGCTTTAGGTTGTCATAATAATTAAAAATGTTTGTATTACGGGACCGTACTTCAGAAGCTTTGTATCAAAAGTAAAAAGTTTTAAAGCTTCAGCTCTTTTTCTTAACAGGAGAACAACATTACACAGTTAGGTACTTATATTTAACTGTGTGAGATTGTAGACTGTTAAGGAAAATTGTTTTTATTTATGAGTGTAAATTTCGGGTCAACAGGTTACAGAAGAATAATTTTTGCGTTAAAAGGTTTATTTATTGAGGATGGTTAAAACATCACGTTATGACTCATGTGACGTCGAGAAATCTGACAAATTCTAAAACCTTGTCTTAAGAATTCTTCTTATTTGTCGGTATTTCGTACAGTTTCTGTTCCTTTCTACTTGCTGTTCTTTCTTAAAGTTTGATCATACTTATCCACTAAAAAATCATGTGTATATTCAACATTTTTGTATTATTAACAAGGTCGATGGCAAAAGATTGCGAGGTCGATCACCTACCCGCTGGTCCGACCAAATCCAAAATATAACGGGACTCAGTATTCCAACTGCCCTGAGACAAGCAGAGGACAGAGTGGTGTGGAGAAGGCTAGTCGACACATCGGTGAAGGCATTTCAGGACAAGCACGACCTTCAGTAATGAAGCACACGAAGAAGAAGAGTATTATTAACGAATTATACAGATAGATAGATACTTAATTATTTTTTTATACACATTACATAATATTAAAATGATAATTTAACAGCAATACTTTCCATTTAATTTTCCTAAAAGAAATTATCATTGTATATTAGTATAAGTATATTACTCGTATGTGAAACAGATTAGTATATAGAGCATATCTCTTCGTTATCTTCATATAGCTAATGTATCCCTAACTAGATAGTCGATACCTTCAAAAGGCATAACGTTAACTGCTACTAATAAAGGTTAACAGGCATCTTTTATGTATGCATGCCAGACCTTAGGCTGCATTTCTACTTATCATCATTGTTTTATCGCAGTTCTGCGCAGGCTTATTTAATTAATCTATACAAATAAATGAAATTGGAGTGTCTCATTGTGATATTATTAAAATAACCGCTTTTTGCTAAATGCATATGGATCTATACACAGTACATGTACCAAAATAACATTTTTTACAATTTTTGTCTGTCTGTCTGTTTGTTTCGCCTAATCTCTGAAACGGTTGGACCGATTATGACGGGACTTTCACTGGCAGATAGCTGATGTAATAAGATGCAACTTAGGCTACTTTTATTTTGGATTTTTTTTATAACTGCGAACTGAACAATAAATTTTGTTAAATTCCACGCGGACAAAGTCGCGGGCACAGCAGCTAGTAAAGAATAATACTTAATTATTTATTTAAATTGATAATTCAGTATTAAAATCATCAAACATGTTTGGCAAGTATTAATGTGTAGTTGAGTAAGTTTTCCTTACCGAATTACTTTAATTTTTTTGATTACTATATGTTAGGATAATGGATACTTTTTATCTCAAAATTCAGAACGGTTCATTTAGGAAAGAGGATGAAGGTCAAAATATACCTGTTTGTGATTCTGTAGTCAGACTATGACTTTCAGTCATTCTTTTCGTTGGAGAGGGGATATTTTAAAGATTGTTCCAATTGTTTGTAAATTTTTCAAGGTCTTTATTTGTTAATTTAGAAATTACAGACATCATAAGTTCAGTATAACAACTAATTTAAAAAAAAATTGAATGTACGGCTCACCCTAAACTAGCGTTCATAATTTGTAGGCTTAACAAAAGAGATAACAATCAAAGAAAGAAAGAAAGAAAGAAAGAATAAACTTTATTTGACACATACAACACAAAAATATATATGACAGGATTAAATAGGTACACAAAAAGGTCAAAAAGGTAGTCAGCCCAGCATGTGCGACTGCACTAATGGCTGACGCGCTGATTTTCAGCTGACGCCTGAGAGGTGACGCACTGAATACATTTAATATCAAACTTAGGTTAACAAATTATATTTAGGTTTATTATATTTATTTTCTAATTAACATATTAAACTAACACTTATTAACAACAGTTAATTGAAATAATAATTAGTATCTAAAGTTCCAAACACACACTTAGTGACAGCATCCAAAGCAAGCATCTAAATTCTAAACACCACAAAATTGTAACAATATTATACATTTAAAAACGAAGTCACAAGTACAGTACAGCAAGCTTTTTATAAATAAAATAATACTTAGTTAAAAAAACTAAAAAAACTAAAAAAACACGCTTTTATAAATAAACCAAACTAAAAAGTAGAGTCCAAAGGATAGCGAAAAAAGCCTTGATTATTGTGCCAAGCCGTTAGGATAATTGAATAATTTTATCAAATTAGTGTATTGCCATCGGTCCTCGATAAGTCTACCAAGTTTAAATGAAATCTGAACGTAAAAGTGGGTCAAAATGAAGTCCAAAAGAGTCGGTTATAAACTGACAAACATATTAAAAAAAACCGGTCAAGTGCGAGTCGGACTCGCGCACCGAGGGTTCCGTACAAACCTGCAGGTATATAATTAAAAGTTATGGTATTTTGCTGCTAAATGAAATCCGTAACATTACAATATGGAAAGTTGGAGGAGCATAAATTTAAGACAAAGGTATCTTTATCTTTTCATTAATCCTTTAATTTATATAAAATAAAATAAATAAATAAAATAAAAATCGCCTTTATTTATATTACTATTAAAATTTCAATTAATACTAGCGTAAGTATTCTTAGTTTAAACATATGTATGTATATTAACCTATGTATATATTTATTCTATACTCGTATAATTAACTCGTCTACATGTTTATAACATCACTTAATTAATATTGGTAATGGTGATAGTCGCCTCTGCGGCGTAGGCCTCTCCTAAACATTTCCATGTATCCCTTTCCCGTGCTTTCTGTATACACAGCGGTCCACATAATTATCTGGTTGAAGATATCTCTCCACCTTTTAATTGGTCCCCTTTTTTTCCTTGACCTGTCTCTTGGTAGGAAAGTTCTTTTATCGAAGTTATTTATTTACAAATTTTTCAGTCACTATTTAGAAATCTGGTTCAAAAATACTTTATTACTGTTAAGTATTAAATTTGAACCATATTATATATAGTAGATATTTATTTATTATTTATTTATTTATTTAAATAGTCCCACAGATGATGTAACATTTATTTTGTAATTTAATTCGAGCCTTTTTGACCTTTGTACCTGTTTTCAAGTTTGTATAAAACATGTTTTCCTATTTTTATTATTGTCTGCTATTGTTTAAACATATATAATTATTTTTTAATGTCTAGAATTCTCATTACAGTGTTAATATTACTTGATTTCATTAATCATTTCAATACTGTTGATTTTGACTTACTACTAGCTATACTTGGTTCTCTTAACATAATTATCTCCTAAGGTGTCTGACTGGTTTCATAGTTACTTGCATGGTCGCCGGCTACGAATACATATTGAAGAACTTTCTTCATTCTGGTCTAGAATCAACGCTGGCGTTAAAGATAAATATATAATATGTACCTCTTCGCTTAAATGATAGCCTAACTTTGAAGATACCTTCACATTCGTCTTCCTTTTATTCTAAATCTTTCACTATTGAAGCTTATCGTCTTTGGAACTTATTGCCACTGTCTAACGCGCTCAATCTTTAATGACATTTGAAAAACTTGTTAAGGAAATGTACTTATCATATTAAATTATGTTAAGCAACTTTATTTTATTATTTATTATTTTTCATGAAGTTACGATAAGTTGTTATGTCATTCGTCTTAATCTATTAATTTGCTTATAGTGTATATACGTATGTATGTATGTATTTATATATTTGTGTATACATATGAGTAAACTTATATGTACATATGTGTCATTAAATATAGCATCTATTGTTGTTATATAGTTATTTATTTATATCTGATTTTTATTTTATATTGTTCCTTTTTTTACAAAATTTTGCGCCCTTCCCCTAGTTTATATGCAAGTCCTCTGCCCAAAGGTTGCCTGGAAGATATCGCTGTGTTAGCGATAAGGCCGCCTGTTGCAATTGATGCAAGTTTATTGTTATAAATTCTATGTGTTGTTCTTTTGTGTATTGGTGTGCAAAAAGAGTTAGTAAATAAATATTACTTTGCAAAGTTTTATAATTGAAAAACAAAGCAGAAATAAACAACATTACACATACTATTTCTGTGGTTGCGATGTGACTATACATTTAAGGTTTTCGTAATTTTTCCTGTATCTGTGCTATAAGACGTTGCTTCATACCTGAAGATTTTAGGTCGACGGGAAGTATTCTTTAGATTTTTATTCCCTTGTCAGTTGTTTGCTAGTTTCAATATATGCGGTTTAAATTGCTGTTTCTTTTGATATCGTGGACATAGAAGTTTGATTTTGTTACAGCTTAAAGTTATTATAGACGTGAGTATTTGATATGAATTTCAATTTAATACTTTTACGCGTTCAAGAGAAAAGTGGTATTAAGTGTAAAATTATTAAAATATTTTTTTTTATATATAGTAACTAAAAATTTACACTTTTCGCAATTTTTCCTGTATCTGTGCTATAAGACGTTGCTTTGTACCAAATTTCAAGATTCTGACTTCACGGGAAGTACCCTGTAGGTTTTGATTCCTTTGCGACTATTTTCGATGAAAATATGCGGCTTAAATTGGTTTTTCTTTTGATATCGTTGACATAGAAGTTTGATTTTGTTACAGCTTAAAGGTATTATAGACTTGAGTATTTGATATGAATTTTAATTTAATAATTTTACGCGTTCATGAGAAAAGTGGTATTAAGTGTAAAATTATTAAAATATTTTTTTTTATATGTAGTAACTAAAAATTTACACTTTTCGCAATTTTTCCTGTATCTGTGCTATAAGACGTTGCTTCGTACCAAATTTCAAGATTCTGACTTCACGGGAAGTACCCTGTAGGTTTTGATTCCTTTGGGACTATTTTCGATGAAAATATGCGGCTTAACTTGGTTTTTCTTTTGATACCGTTGACATAGAAGTTTGATTTTGTTACAGCTTAAAGGTATTATAGACTTGAGTATTTGATATAAATTTCAATTTAATACTTTTACGCGTTTATGAGAAAAGCGGTATTAAGTGTAAAATTATTAAAATATTTTTTTTATATGTAGTAACTAAAAATTTACACTTTTCGCAATTTTTCCTGTATCTGTGCTATAAGACGTTGCTTCGTACCAAATTTCAAGATTCTTAGTTCACGGGAAGTACCCTGTAGGTTTTGATTCCCTTGAGAGTGTCGAAAATTTGCAGCATAAACGGCTGTATCTTTTGATTGCCTTGGCTTAGAAGTTTCATTTTTTCACAGCTTTAAGAGGCAGCAGATCTGAGTATTTAATATAAATTTCAGCTTGATCCCTCCACGCGTTTCTGAGAAAAAGGGTCTTGACAGACAGACGGACAACAAAGTGATCCTATAAGGGTTCCGTTTTTACCTTTTGAGGTACGGAACCCTAAAAACATACAGGTGAAGCTAATAAAAAGCGTGTAAAAAGAGTTGAGATTTATGTACGTAATCATTCATAAACTTAAAATCTCATTTTATTTAATCGACATTAATAAAGAATGCATTTTTGAGTAACGCATAAAATAATATTTGTGTTTACTTTTTCAATTCGCAGCGCACTCAGTAAGTAGACCTCAATATATTATCAAAACGTAACTTGTTTCAAAATACCTTCCGGGCTACTTTCACTTTTGTACGGAACTTGATCAATCACTGCGTTTTTATGCTGCTCATTTTATCTCTGTGTACATTTCATTTTTTTTAGTCAACCCGTCAGATAGAGTAAGGCTTACAAGACATTTTTATAGTCTATTGAACTTTTATTTCTTTGATAATTGGGTGAAACTGAGAAATGACATTATTTAAAAAAATATGTGTTACTGTGACAATATTATTGTGTAAGCAATAGCGTTTAATTGTTATTTGATATTTTATAACTTCGCATAATTTTGTTGTGAAATATAAAATAGTTAAATAGTTTATTTTATGTATATTTTGAGCAGTTCTAAGTTGTTGCGTTGTTCAGCATCACGTCGCGTCAGGGGATCAATCTCGTTTGATAGAAATTTGAATTTTGTCTAATTTTTTTTAGAAAAAGAATAATTAAACGTTATTATTACTTATCTGATCATTACATGTATGACATAATTTGAGAAAAATCAGAACACGGAAGTTTGTTATTCTGTGATAATTAAGATTTAACTTTTTATTTACTTAATTAAGATCAAGTGTTATAAATATTTCTTAGAATCATTACCCTATTTCAAAAGAATTAATTGATCCAAATAGTTAACATGATATATTTCTTTTTGTCCTACTGAGATGGCAAACAAGCTTACGGCCCACCTTTTTTTTAGGTATATGACAAATAGACAGGCATTTGACCGCAATCTCACCTGATGTTAAGTGACGATGCGGTCGAAGGTGGAGCATGCCTGCTTAATAACAGCCTATTCACTCTGGCCTTGAAGGCACCCAGATTGTATCGTTCGGGAAACACAGACGCAGGCAACGAGTTCCATTCCTTAGCTGTGCGCATCAGGAAAGTAGTGCCAAAGCGTTTTGTGCGCGTAGGTGGCACGTGTGTTCTGTGTTACCCGTTCCAATTATATCCTCGCATAAGCTTCTAACCAGTAAATACGACTATTAGATGTTAAAAATAAAATATAATTAAGTAATTATGTTTCAATGAATTATTTTGATGATAAATTGAAGTAATAAGTTACTACTCACATTTATAACGTGAAGTCACGCAATAAAAAGGGCAACCGGGCTTTAGGTTACATGAACGGTTATGGTGCATGTTTATCAATATTTCATTTCATGTTTGTTGATTATAATATTTTAACGTTAGAAACTTGTACATAAGATATCAAAGACTTCTAAATATGCTAAACTTATTTATTTTGTCAATAATATTATTAATTTCTGTGCTAAGTAAGAATATTACATTAGCGAATAAGTGTGTCATGTCAATAGAGATAGCTTTTGGTCACTTAATTATTAAGGTAGTCTTCATTAAAAATATTATAAAAATTGATCCGACATCAAACCTAGAAAATATTTCATAACAAAATATACTTAAAAAAACCTTTTAATTTCTTTTCTGATTTTTCTCTATCTTTGTACTAAATTTCATTCACATTATTTAGCAAGTTAACCGGTAAAGATAGATGCTTTGGCTGCTCGACCTTTCTACGATCCATTTTGAAAAGATTAGTGGCCTTTGCTGCTTATAACCTTTAAACTATGTTGTTATCTAAATTTGTTTAATTGTTTAGACGTGACAGCTCCAAAAATAAAAAGTAGAGTGTGACGACTATTCATTAAAAATAAATATTAATTTTTTTAGGCCTCATTAACGGAGACGCGGGGCGTTGCGCGTAGCGTGTGGCGTAGCGTCGTGCGTGTGTCAAAATGTATGAAAATGAACGCGTGTAAAATCGCTTCTCCGTAAACGCACTCATCCAACGCCCTACATTTGAATTTAGTGCTTTACGCCACGCCACACGCTACGCACGACGCCACGCGTCTCCGTAAATGAGGCATAAAACCGCAGGGAAGACGTCACTTGTCTCGTAAGATCTTGCTGATATTACAGCCCAGTCAATATGAATTATGCAGGCTGGCATCTACCAGATTAAACAACTTTATGCAGTATATAACCACGAGAATGATATATACGTCTAGTTATAAAAACAAGATATTTACAAAAAAACTCCACAAATCAAGGTTGAATAATATAGCTTTGACCCCTGCCACCTTAGCTTTTAAAGTAGTAACCTACAAGCAGTAGCTGCGAGGATTCGACCCCATGTGGTGCCCAAGGTCTGTTAAGTAGAGCACCCCGCACCCATTAATTTTGTTACTATTATTGATGGATTAGATTGCTTTCACTTTTGTTAGTAAAATATTGTTGATTCCAATCTCAAGTAGGATGGAGAAGACAATAGTCCCAACTTAATTTTGAAAACAGATGAAGTCAACAGAATTTCGATATTAAATCTTAACCTAAAACAACGCAAATATTCAAAGATAAACTAAAACTACGGCATGATAGTAATATAAACATTACTTTAGGACAAACACAGGAATACATTATTTCAATAAGATCTAGGTATTTACACAGGAATGAACAGTAAATACTAAATAGTTAATAGAAACATTAAACAATAGTATTTATAAGGCAAAATTTCCTTTAACCCGAAGTGGAGCAGCGTGATGGATAGAGCATCATACCCTTTTCGAAAACCGAGAAAAAGGATTATGCCCAACAGTGGAATTTACAGGTTGAAACCACCAATCCTTTATAAAGCAATGTCACGAGAAAGAATGTCATAGATACTACGGAGAAGTTTGGGATTGTAAAAGATAATATGGGAAGATATACCTTTGTTAAGGCCCCGTTCTAAATAAGGTATATCTATATATTAACACGAGAAGCAAAAACTTTGTACCCCTTTTTTACGAAAATTGCGCGGAAGGAGGAGCATGAAATTTTGCGCACTTATAGTTTGTATAGAAAATGAGTGCAGAATGCTAATAGTTTTTAAACTATTATGCATAACAATACAATAAATCAATAAAAAAAAACATTACACACACTACCATGTATTTTGACACACACACGCATATTTCTTTTTTCTCTTTTGTTGATTGTCCGTCTGCAGTCAAATTGAAAAATTTAGAAAAAGGTTCTTTATATTCATAATTTTTTTGGTCTTTAATTAAAATTTTTAATTATGGTCGTATTACGATCACTTAGTAATTATAAAGATACGTCTCTCAATAGTTGAAGATAATCCGATAAGTAAATCAGTAATTGCTCGTTTCTCTCTTCTTTGTAATAACGAAAATTTATTAATGTTTTCAACAACGTACTATTTTATTCTGTTTTAAACGTATTTAGAATTGAAGTTGTATTAAGCTGAACAAGCTGAAATAAATTAAAAGTAAACAGTAAAATGTAGATACAATATTTGTATTTTTACAAAGAAGATAAAATTATTAGCCTACGGTGTTAGTTCAGTTTGGGATCTTTAAATTGAAGTAAATTTTATCCCATCCTTGTTGTCTACAAACTTGTTTAAAATTCTAGTAATCATTAAACCATTTAAATATATTTCTAAAATTCCATTTTATTTTCATTTTAACATATATATATATATATATATATTTATGTCGTATAGTTATATATATGTATTGGTTTTACAAGTAAAGCTTCAAGAGGGCAATGCTTTATATAAAAAAGGTCAATGTTTCATTGAGAATAATAAAAAATCATTTCACGGATCGGAGCTTAATCCACCACGCTGCTCCAATGCGGGTTGGCGGATATATTCCCTACTATGAGTAACGATCGCTATCAGGTGTACATGATAACAACCGGGACCGACGGCTTAACGTGCTCTCCGAGGCACGGTGGGGAGACCCACAAGAACTGCACAAACACCCAGACCACGGCAAACATCTGTATGGCCAATACAAATGTTGTCGTGTGCGTGGATCGAACCCGCAACCGCCCGCGCAACAGTCATTCGCAATCCAATGCTGTGACCGCTGCGCCAACGCGGCGGCGCGAAAAATCATATATGATAATATACAATAAGTCTTTCCCACATTTTTGGTCTCATATATCTATATCTATATATCTCTATTTATATATATAAAAATGAATTGCTAAATGTGTTGCTAAGCGTAAATCTCGACAGCGGCTGAACCGATTTCGCTTATTCTTTTTTTTATAATATGGTTCTTACGGAGAGAAAAATTTTAAAAATTCCCTGAATAAGTTTAAAAATAACACTTTTCTATATTTCCATACAAAAGATTCGTAATAAATAATAATACTTAAAAGTCAATTTGAACTTTAATACCATACCGTAAAGTTTAAGTGTTAGTGGAGGGGTTCCGAGATAAAGAATCGACTGTTAGGCGGTACGAAGTTCGCCGGGTCAGCTAGTATGTAAATCTTATACTATTAAACGAGCAATTCTTGTATATATATATATTCTGAATCTCGGAATCGGCACCTACGATTTTCGTGAAATTTAGTATGCAGGGGATTTCGGGGGCGAAAAATTGATCTAGCTAGGATTCATTTAAAAAAAATGTCGTTTTATCCCTGTTTTTAGGCAATGAAAAAATATCATTAGCATACGAAGCTTAATTTCACCGATGCCATTATTGCTATAATGGCGTAATTAGGAAGTCGGCGGGTGTCGAATCGTATTGACCCGGGTTCCAATCTCAGTCTCCAGATCAATTTTTTTTCTTTTTTTTTAATTTCACTCGTGATTTGTCGACTCGTTATTTAAATATAAATAACATTAAAATATAAAAATACCGAGCAAAAAAAAAAAGAAAATACCGAGCTAGGCTCGGTCACCCAGGTACTAAAAATGAATCGCTGAATGTGTTGCTAAGCGCAAATCTCGAGATCAGCTGAACCGATATCGCTATTTTTTTTTTATTTTTATAATATTCCTTGATATACGAGGATGCTTCTTACGGAGAGAAAAATTTTAAAAATTGCCTGAAAAAGTCTAAAAACAACACTTTACTATATTCCCATACAAAAGATTCGTAATAATACTTAAAAGTCAATTTGAACATTAATACCATACCATAAAGTTTAAGTGTTAGTGGAGGGGTTCCGGGAAGCATAAGTATTTAAAAAAATAAACAAAATTAAGAAATTGAGTGTTAGTCGGTACGAAGTTCGCTGGGTCAGCTATTGTGTTATAAAAGACGTACCGGTACCGGTGATTTGTTTGCGATTAAAACTTTTTATTCCAAATACTCATTCTATTAAATAATCCCCTCTCGTAAAGGAACTGCAGTGAATTTCTAAACAATGTCATCCTATCCGTCTCAGTAGTGTGGGCTCCAAACAATCAAATTATAAGTTTTGGTGTAAAGTATGACCAAACAAATGTACCGTTTTAAAATGAAATAAGGACTTCTTTTTAAAACTTTCAATTTACCTTTTTACTTCTGAAGGCTGAATATCATAAAAACTTCCTTTATCGGTTGTTTGTGTGGTTAAAGAACCCTTTTAGCCAAAGGATGAAAGTGCATTAGAGCTATCAAACCCATTATTAAGAAAAGTAATAAGTTCTTTCTGTGTATGATTTTGTTGTATTTAAATTACTCCCTGGAGGCGAGTTGATCTAATTTCGAGAATACGTGAATCCATACTAAAGAATCATGGATTCATTGCCCCAACGCATTTCTACATAAGTAAATATGTTTCGCTCGCTTCAGCCTGTAATATCCCACAGCTGGGCATAGGCCTCTTTCCCCATGTAGGAGAATTATCAGTGCTTAATCCGCCACGCTGCTCAATGCGTGTTGGCGGATATATTCCTTACTATGAGTAACGATCGCTATCAGGTGTACATGATAACAAACGGGACCAACGGCTTAACGTGCTCTCAGAGGCACGGTGGGGAGACCCACAAGGACTGCACAAACACCCAGACCACGGCTTCTGTATGGCCAATACAAATGTTTGTCATGTGCGGAGATCGTACCCGTAACCGCCAGCGCAACAGCCACAAACCAGTGCTGTAACCGTTGCGCCAACGCGGTGTCAAATGTAGATATGTAAGTTTTAATATTTAGATTTATTTTCCTTAACCCGTAATTTTATAGAGCTGAACCATAAAAGAGAACGTTCTAAACCTTCTCCTATATGATGTTATTGATTAATGATGATGTATGTTGTTATCATTTGTCTAGTAGTGGGACTCTTACAGCCTGATTCAGTTTAGGTTAACTTAGGGCCGCGCCGACCCCTCACAGCGCCTGTGTGCGAAACTAATGAAGCGCCTCTTTTTTCACGAATCTTCATGTTTAAACTTATTATTATTATTTGTTAAATTACTAGACAGCCAAAATAATTTCTATGGCGGCGCCCCTGTTGTCTTGGCGCCTGTGTGCGCCGCACACTTCGCACATAGGGGCGGCTCGGCCCTGGGTTAACTCAAATATAAACCTCTTTATTCTATTATTTTAGATTCATGGACATGTTTTTACGTATTATAATAACAAGCTAATTTAAAAATAACAAGGTACGTATGAACGTAAACGTAATATAACGTTAGGGTTGAAAGTAGTACCTACATAAATTATTTAGTACGAACAAACGATTCTATCAAATATTCACGTACGTCCGTCCGTTTCCACGTCGGGTAATATTTTAGAATTTTTAAAACTTATTCTAGACATAATAGCTTCCAATTATTTTCCTATTCTTATGTTACTGCATTTTTATCTATATATATGCATATTTACTTACACAAAAATATAAAGTATGTATGTTTTTAACTGACTTCCAAAAAAGGAAGAGGTTCTCAATTAGATTGTATATTTTTTTTCATATATGTTACTTCAGAACTTTTGACTGGTTAGACCGATTTCGATGAACTGTGTTTCAATCGAAAGGTGTTCCATGTCATTTTGTCCCATTTAAATTTAATTGAGATCTGACAAGTACTTTTCGATTTATATCTAATAATGCGTATTTACTTGACTATTTTTTCGTCGACCTACGTTATATTAAACCATACAACTTTTTACTGGGTTTACTGATTTTGATGATTCTTACTTTAATCGAAAGCTAATTTTTGTCATGTAGTTTCATTTAAATTTGACCGAGATCTTATGACTACTTTTTGAGTAATCTTTGATAGCGCGTATTTACTTAACTATTTTTTCATCTACTTATGTAGTATTACTTGTTGATGTAATTTGAAGTCGGTTTTTAGGGTTCCGTACCTCAAAAGGTAAAAACGGAACCCTTATAGGATCACTTTGTTGTCCGTCTGTCTGTCAAGACCCTTTTTCTCAGAAACGCGTGGAGGCATCAAACTGAAATTTATATTAAATACTCAGATCTGCTGCCTCTTAAAGCTGTGAAAAAATGAAACTTCTAAGCCAAGGCAATCAAAAGATACAGCCGTTTATGCTGCAAATTTTCGACACTCTCAAGGGAATCAAAACCTACAGGGTACTTCCCGTGAACTAAGAATCTTAAAATTTGGTACGAAGCAACGTCTTATAGCACAGATACAGGAAAAATTGCGAAAAGTGTAAATTTTTAGTTACTACATATAAAAAAAATTATTTTAATAATTTTACACTTAATACCACTTTTCTCATAAACGCGTAAAAGTATTAAATTGAAATTTATATCAAATACTCAAGTCTATAATACCTTTAAGCTGTAACAAAATCAAACTTCTATGTCAACGGTATCAAAAGAAAAACCAAGTTAAGCCGCATATTTTCATCGAAAATAGTCCCAAAGGAATCAAAACCTACAGGGTACTTCCCGTGAAGTCAGAATCTTGAAATTTGGTACGAAGCAACGTCTTATAGCACAGATACAGGAAAAATTGCGAAAAGTGTAAATTTTTAGTTACTACATATAAAAAAAATATTTTAATAATTTTACACTTAATACCACTTTTCTCATGAACGCGTAAAAGTATTAAATTAAAATTCATATCAAATACTCAGGTCTATAATACCTTTAAGCTGTAACAAAATCAAACTTCTATGTCAACGATATCAAAAGAAAAACCAATTTAAGCCGCATATTTTCATCGAAAATAGTCGCAAAGGAATCAAAACCTACAGGGTACTTCCCGTGAAGTCAGAATCTTGAAATTTGGTACAAAGCAACGTTTTATAGCACAGATACAGGAAAAATTGCGAAAAGTGTAAATTTTTAGTTACTACATATAAAAAAAAATATTTTAATAATTTTACACTTAATACCACTTTTCTCTTGAACGCGTAAAAGTATTAAATTGAAATTCATATCAAATACTCACGTCTATAATAACTTTAAGCTGTAACAAAATCAAACTTCTATGTCCACGATATCAAAAGAAACAGCAATTTAAACCGCATATATTGAAACTAGCAAACAACTGACAAGGGAATAAAAATCTAAAGAATACTTCCCGTCGACCTAAAATCTTCAGGTATGAAGCAACGTCTTATAGCACAGATACAGGAAAAATTACGAAAACCTTAAATGTATAGTTACATCGCAACCACAGAAATAGTATGTGTAATGTTGTTTATTTCTGCTTTGTTTTTCAATTATAAAACTTTGCAAAGTAATATTTATTTACTAACTCTTTTTGCACACCAATACACAAAAGAACAATACATAGAATTTATAACAATAAACTTGCATCAATTGCAACAGGCGGCCTTATCGCTAACACAGCAATCTCTTCCAGGCAACCTTTGGGCAGAGGACTTGCATATAAACTAGGGGAAGGGCGCAAAATTTTGTAAAAAAAGGAACAATATAAAATAAAAATCAGATATAACTAAATAACTATATAACAATAGATGCTATATTTAATGACACATATGTACATATAAGTTTACTCATATGTATACACAAATATATAAATACATACATACATACGTATATACACTATAAGCAAATTGATAGATTAAGACGAATGACATAACAACATAACGTAACTTCATGAAAAATAATAAATAATAAAATAAAGTTGCTTAACATAATTTAATATGATAAGTACATTTCCTTAATAAGTTTTTCAAATGTCATTAAAGATTGAGCGCGTTAGACAGTGGCAATAAGTTCCAAAGACGATAAGCTTCTATAGTGAAAGATTTAGAATAAAAGGAAGACGAATGTGAAGGTATCTTCAAAGTTAGGCTATCATTTAAGCGAAGAGGTACATATTATATATTTATCTTTAACGCCAGCGTTGATTCTAGACCAGAATGAAGAAAGTTCTTCAATATGTATTCGTAGCCGGCGACCATGCAAGTAACTATGAAACCAGTCAGACACCTTAGGAGATAATTATGTTAAGAGAACCAAGTATAGCTAGTAGTAAGTCAAAATCAACAGTATTGAAATGATTAATGAAATCAAGTAATATTAACACTGTAATGAGAATTCTAGACATTAAAAAATATATATGTTTAAACAATAGCAGACAATAATAAAAATAAATTTAGGAAAACATGTTTTATACAAACTTGAAAACAGGTACAAAGGTCAAAAAGGCTCGAATTAAATTATAAAATAAATGTTACCTACATCATCTGTGGGACTATTTAAATAAATAAATAAATAATAAATAAATATCTACTATATATAATATGGTTCAAATTTAATACTTAATACGGGAAAGGGATACATGGAAATGTTTAGGAGAGGCCTACGCCGCAGAGGCGACTATTACTATTACCAATATTAATTGAGTGATGTTATAAACATGTAGACGAGTTAATTATACGAGTATAGAATAAATATATACATAGATTAATATACATACATATTATGTTTAAACTAAGAATACTTACGCTAGTATTAATTGAAATTTTAATAGTAATAGAAATTTTAATAGTAATAGAAATAAAGGCGATTTTTATTTTATTTTATTTATTTTATTTTATATAAATTAAAGGATTAATGAAAAGATAAAGATACCTTTGTCTTAAATTTATGCTCCTCCAACTTTCCATATTGTAATGTTACGGATTTCATTTAGCAGCAAAATACCATAACTTTTACTTATATACCTGCAGGTTTGTACGGAACCCTCGGTGCGCGAGTCCGACTCGCACTTGACCGGTTTTTTTTTTCGTTTGCGAGCATACACAATTATTAATCAAAGACTTTCGTTACTGTCAACTTACCTTGTTAGCACAGGGGTCAATTTATTCAAACTAGTGGTCACCTAGTGGTCAAAATCCCACCATAATTAATTTGAATTATAAGTTTGAATATTAAACAAAAGACTTAAGGGGGTGATAGACGTACGAACTTAAAGTACGCGGTTTTTAAGCTCGCGAACTTACTCGGCTCGTCGTCGGTGACACACGTGAAGCTTAGTCATTCTGTATCGCGATGTCGTCGAGAGAAGAAGCGTTGTATTATTTAGGAATTGTATCGTATTACATTTTAAAAACAAAAAAAAAAGACGAAATCGAAAAGTGTGGGTGAAGAATTGGCTTACGAAAAGAGAGCGCTTATCACATGTGAAATTTCTGAATTTAAAATTAACAAAACTAAAATAACGAACAAAGTCTATAAATACTTTTAAGAATCGTTTTATGTGTATCTTTGTATACATATATTTTGTATGTTTTATATATGTATGTATGTATGTATAATGTATGTATGTACCGTTAGATGGATAAATATTACATTATATTATATAACTATGTTTAATATTTTAAATTGATTTCTGTGTGTAATAAACTTGCATTATTGATTGCGCACTCTTCCCGACACATTTTTCTTACAATACTTTCATTAAAGGTTGCCTGGAAGAGATTGCTATATGCGATATAATATACATAATAAAGTTTTAAAAGTATATATATGATAAAATAAAAATAAATAAAACAAAGTTTAAATAAAAAAAAATGACATATACCTACACTACTATTGCCGCGCTTCTACGGACTGGCGAAACAAAATGGCGGCTCGCGGCTCGCAGTGCTGCCACACGTACGAGCCGAGGCGGGTTACGAGCAAAATTTCAAACTTGTCCTTTAAAAGGGGTGATAGACGTGCGAGTAAGTACGCGAACTTGTGGCTCGACGAGCTTTTTCGCCTGTGTGTCACCCTAAGTACGCGTACTTTAAAACCGCCGAGTAAGTTCGTTGGCGATCCAACAAGTTTGAAATTTTGCTCGTAACCCGCCTCCGCTCGTACGTGTGGCAGCACTGCGAGCCGCGAGCCGCCATTTTTGACCGACTTTCAAAAAAGGCGGAGGTTCTCAATTCGATTGTATTTTATTTTATTTTTTATTTTTATGTATGTTAACTCAGAACTTTTGACTGGGTGGATCGATTTTGATATTTTTTAATTTAATCGAAAGATGGTACGTGTCATGTGGTCTCATTTAGATTTAATTTATATCTAACAAGTACATATCAAGTTGTATCTAATAATGCGTATTTACTTGACTATTTTTTCGTCGACTTACGTTGTCTTATACTAAAAGTTATGCACTTTTCAGGGTGTACCGACTTTAATGATTCTTATTTTAGTCAAAATATTATGCTTGTCATGTGGTTCCGTTTAGATTTAATCGAGATTTTACAAGTACTTTTTGAGTTATCTAATAATGCGTTTTACTTGACTGTGTTTTCATTACCCTACGTTGTATTATACCTTATAACTCTTTGCTGGGTGCACCGATTTTGATTTTTGTTGTTTAAATCAAAAGCTAATGGAGTAGTAAAGTTGTCATGTGGTCCCATTTAAAATAATACGATCGAGATCTAATGACTACTTTTTTAAGTAAACTTTGATAACGCTTATTAACTTGACTACGAGTATTTTTTCGTCTACCTATGTGTTACTTGTCGATTTAATTGAAGTCGGTTTTTTTTTCGTTTACGAGAAAACACAGGTATTGCTATTTGGTACGTCTAATACAGTATCCATCCATAGTCTATACAGTATCGGTCCATAAATAATACAAAGCTTCTGCTGTCGACGACATCGCAATACAGAATGAGTAAGCTCCACGTGTGTCACCGACGTCGAGCCGAGTAAGTTGGCGAGCTTAAAAACCGCGTTCTTTAAGTTCGTACGTCTATCACCCCCTTTAGTATATGTATATGCGTGTGTGTGTCAAATACATGGTCACATAAAGAAACATTACACAATGTGTGTAATGTTTTTTTTAAAAATTATTTAATGTATTTTTTATGCATAATTAAAAAAAAATTTAGCATTCTGCACTCCTTCTCTATATAAACTGTAAGTGTGCGAAATTTCAAATTCCTCCGTCCACGGAATTTTTGTAAAAAGGGGTACTAACTTTTTGCTTTACGTTTTAAGATACACATAATTATATACATATATAGAAGATTAAATTTAAAATAAAGTTAAAAAAAGATCGTTGATCAAAAAACCTGAATGATTAATAACATTCGTAATTATATAATAATATTTTAAATATTATTCCCAAAGGTGATTATTATTAGTTACGCAGCAGTAAAATTTAATGAAAATATTTTCAAATTGAAATATGAAAAAATAATGATCATTAAAACGATTGAACAAATGAATAAACAAATTTAGTAAAAAATAAAAGTTTGTACATTTGTGATTTTAAATATATGCCAGTTGAATTTAAGCGATACTAGAAAATAATTCCCAATATGAATTACGTGGGTAGGAAATGTATAAATTGCCAAAGAGATATTTTGATATCACAGCTGCCACATATTCGAATTGATAACGTAAATATAGGACGGTGTTAATATAGGATAACGATTTTCACCGTGGTTCTTATAAATAGAAAACATAATTTATTAAACATATATTATTATCTTTATTTTTTACACTATAATTTGACTGAGGTAGGGCACAGCAGGAAATTTCCTGCTCAAAATATGGAGCAGCCCGACTGGGGTAGTCTCTCTCTCTCCATCCTCGAGGTACTCCTCGACCTTACAGAAGACCACAGCTATATAATACTGTTTTCAAGCAGTATTGTGTTCCTGTTGGTGAGTAAGGTGACCAGAGCTCCTGGGGAGGATTGGGGATAGGGTCGGCAACGCGCTTGCGACGCTTCTGGTGCAGTTGCAGGCGTCTATGCTACGGTAGTCACTTACCATCAGGTGAGCCGTACGCTTGTTTGTCGACTTAGTAACATAAAAAAATAATAATAATAAATATAGTTCACCCGTTGGCAAATAATTACTGGTGCCTATAAATACTTGTAACACTAAAGAAATAAATGTCTTTCAGGCTAAAAAAAGAAAAAGAATTAATTTGGAGTAAGAATAGGCAAGGAGGAAGTTGGTATTCATTATAAACAGTAAATAACTTACGTTATAGCGAACTTACAATAATTTTACATATAAATATCTTTATACGAAAAGTTTTGCCCTTGAACTAGGCCTAAACGTTTGATACTCGTGAACGAATATCGGATGAGATACGATTACGCGTACGAAGTAAGGTCACGTACTAGAAATTTAGTAGTTCACCGTGAAATCGTAACAGTTTTTGGTTACGAGTCATGTATGTCAAATTTATATTTATCTTGTCCATACTATTTGTATGCAAAACGAAAGTATAAACACTACAACTATTTTATTGAGGAATAGCAGGATTTATACTGTTCAAAATCTGAAGCAGCCCAACTGGGGAAGTCCCTCGACCTTATAAAAGATCACACACAGCTAAATAGTAAGTACTTCTTTCAAGCAGTATTGTGTTTCTGTGGTGAGTAAGATGACCTTGTTGTGTTGTACGGAAATTTGTCCAAATATTTTCCCGAATAAACCACCTACACAATGTATTTAGCTTAAACGACAAACGATAAAATGATTGTTAATTAACGAGTTACTTTAGTTGTAAAGTACTCGTAACTTAATATGCGTGGCTGTTGAATATGTAGGTGTATGTTCAGTGTATGATTTATTAAAAAAAAAAAAAAATTGGTTTCAATAATTGAACTTCGTAGGTATTCCTAATAATGTTCAAACGTTTAAATATTGTGTTTTGATTTTAAATACGGACACGATCTTTTGTACTGGATTAAACAAATAAATCTCAGAGCTATGTTTTTACGGATAGGTAAACAAAGATTTAGATAGTTTCCGAACAATCACGATGATGCAGCTATGTATCGGAGGTTTGCCATTAATGCTTAGATTTGTCTTTGCTGTTAGTAGCATGTGATATGAGTGTGGGTGTGTAATATTAGCGTAGCCTTTGATATTTATACTAACTTTTCTAGTCAATTAACATTGTTACCCTATTTATAAACTGGTATACTCGTTCTTACGTTTACGTCGGCGTCCTAGTCCTAGACTTCTATTGTAAGACAGTATTGTTTTGTTTCACCATCACTGGCGGCAATCGTATTATATATTTTCGAAAGGCATTATTTATACCTATTCATAAGCACGTTTATTTTGTATCAAAAACGGTGTTATAGAAGGCTCAACGAGTGTAATTTAGAAAACATCTCTTTATGTACCTATTTGTGCTTTATTTTATTATTGTAGTCACGTATGGTGATTATAAAGATGTTTAATTACGTTGTATTAACTTACAATTAATATGTATGAGAAAAATATTTTTTAATAAAAATGTAATAACTAAATTGTACTATATGTTAAATTCCTATATTATAAATAAAATAAAAAACTATTCTGGGGGTATCAAATAGTTTGCGCATGTTAGTTTTTAATAACTACATATTTCATAACAATAGGTATGAGTACACATCTATCAGAGTATTATTCGTTGTTGCCATCGACATAAATATCTGTTACTGAGACCAAACATAATCACGCAATACAATTGTTTGTAGGCAACATAATATTGCCTACAAATAATTGTTGTATCATGTAATGTTGCCAACATTACATGATACGGTTACATGTCGACAGTAGACGCTATAATATTATTATAACTATATATTATACGACGATACTTTACTATTTAAACAAAATATGTACAGACACACTGGAATACTATATTCTGAACAGAGGAACCGGTTCGTTAGGACACGCGATTTGGTCGTTTGTTTGAAAAAATAATGTACAAGGTTAATGAAAATACAGTGAAAGTGATTTATGCATAAAAATATTATTATGAAATGTGTCCGAGGACTGTGAATTTACACATAGTTTTGTGTTTGATTTCGAGAGTTTTATGGTTTTATAGCCTCTGTCTTCGGGTTTGGCACTCGTGCAATTTGAATGAAAAGAATAAAAATATTTCACAGCAGGGTATTCAAACAGTGTACCTTTTTTAATAGTTTTTGTTTGTTTAGACTAAAATAGCATATTTTTGTAAATGTATATTCGAACCTTGTTTAGAGAAATATGAACGCAAAAAAAGTAAAACCAAATAAACACTACAATTGTCTCATTTTCTATCCATATCGATTCGATCTGTTGAGTGAAAAAAATAAAAACGTAACATCTCAATCCCAGCCAGACGAAATTTTAAGTAAATAAAATGCATTTATACTATCGTATTTTTCGCTTTAATCATCTCTATATCACCATCAATCAGTGTTATTATAATATAACATTTTACATAATTAATAAAGCTTGAAAAATGCTTTAAATTTACTTACCCGACTTATTTGCCATTTAATTAAAATGTTAATAAGAATTATAATTATAGTCTAAAGACTAAAAATAAATAGCACTAAACGCTAAAAATTAAACACTAAGCAAGAACTACTTTTACTGACGGTAGTTTTTTGATAAATATTAATATATTAGATATGTGATTTTAAAATTTTAATTAGTGTTTGATATATTTGAAGAGAGAGAAAGAGAGAGAGAGATATAAACAGAAAGTAGTCATAGTAGTCAATTTATATTTATATTCGATCAATTAATCGAAAAATTATTTAAGACTAGTCTAAAGAAATAATAAACAATAATAGCTGTATTTCTTGAAAATGATTGAAGTGATAATAAAGCCTTGTGTATATCCGTCATCAAGATTACAGACGATTAGTTCTGTAAGCGGAAAAATGAATAAATATAATATCGTGTTCAAGGAGACGTAAATACTTGTATGAGATAGATTGTCTAGAAAACATCATTTCCGAGGATCGACAAACAATTATTTTACTTGCCAAGTGTACTAGAAAGATTGCATATATATCTACGTATATCTACGCATCTATTTATATAAAAAGGAATTATTTAATATGCACCAAATTAAATAATTGAAAACCTGGGCTGGGTGTCCTTGTGCTTTTCCCCACCGTGCCTCAGATAGTACGTTAAGTCGGTCTCGGTTGCTATCACAGACACCTTGATAGCGATTGTTACTCATAGTAGGGAATAAATCCGCCAACCCGCAGCGGAGCAGCGTTGTGGAATAAGCTTCGATCCTTCTTCTACATGGGGAAAGAGGTACATGCCCAGCAGTGGGATGTTACAGATTGAAACGAAATTAAATAATTCTTTCGTTTGTATTCGTTAGTGTCAGGAGTGTCAAAGTTTTATAAAAGAAAATTAAAAGAAAAATTGATTCATTCACTATAAAAAGGTATCGGTGATACGAAGTTCGCTGGGTCAGTCGGTTTATTTTTTATTTTTTAAAACATCAGCTTAATCAACGTACCTAATTGATCTTTAATTTAACAAACATTATTTTCTTTTCTATCGTTTTGTTTTGTTACTCTCATATGAAGTTGTGGTAATTTGAGAATGGTATTGCTTGACAGAACCACCTTTAAACTTGTTGACAAATATGTATGTCTCGATAACTATTTATTATTTCCATATATTTTTTCTCAACCGTTAACAATTTTGTCAGTCGTTTAATCATTTTATCTCTGTCCATGATACTCTTCATACATATTCAAAGAAACAATAAAATTTTCGTAACATTCGTATGTTTTTTAATATTGAATTTTTTTGGTTGTGCTTGTGTATTGTGTGTGATTTCGTAGCTCTGGCACAGAATTCACACTCTACTGGAGTCCGTTACGCGTTTATTTTAATGAGTTTATTTTCAACAAAAATAGTATATATAATATTATCTATTTATCTGTGTATATATTACAAGGAGGAAAGATTTGTTCAAAAACTGCTGAGCAGATTTTAAAAATTCTGTTATAAGTAGAATACTTCGTTAATATTGATAAAGGCTATATTTAAAGGGAAGAAAACGAAACAGCCAAATGTGTAACACACTCAGTCGACCATCTTGTATCATATTTAAATTCTATACATTAGAAAGAACAACAGTAGAGCATTGATTAAATTCGTGTTAGGTATAAACGTACAGCTATCTACACAATCTATGAAAGCCGACATGACGGAACGACAAGATTGCTTCATTGTTATAGCAAGAAAACATTAATATTCAACGGACATGACAAGATATAATGCAACACGTACTCTGCGTGTGACCTTTACTTTCTACGTTAATTATTCAATGCAGATACATCAATGTAACGTCAATAATTTATAATAGTCTCGATTTTCACTAACAGTAGTCGATTGCGTTTAGGGCTGGGTTATTGACCTACTCGCGTACTTTCGACGTTGCTTCATTTGTGATTTAAACTAAATAGACCGTTAAGTATGAAAATAAAATATTAACTCGTACTTGAGAATCAATTTACAAGCAATAGTTGACTCTGAATAGATAAATAAACTGATAGTATCTAAGATAATTATCTATCTATCTTAAGATATCTAGGTATATCTATCTTAAGATATCTAGGTAGGTAGGTATATGTATTTATAATAATTATGTATTATAATTATGCGGAGAATTAAATTTTTAATATTTCGAGGGGATTGGTTTTAGTTTACGGTCCTTATTATCAGTCAAAATATTGGAAATAACAACAACAGTTAGTTCTGACAACTTTTCAAAGCCATTTTTTTTCTTTTCATTTAATCCCTGTATTTAGGTAACATCCAGCTAATATAGCACGATTCAGCCTGTAAAATCCCACTGTTGGGCATAGGCCTCTTCACCATGTAGGCGAAGGATCGGAGCTTAATCCACCATCGAGGAAATTCAGAGCTAATATAGCAAATATATAAAAAAAATATGTAGCTTCATATATGTTTGTAAATAAATTTACACGTAAATAATTCATTCATAAATAAGCATACACTTATTACTCTCAGATTCAGGGCGAGAATCGACCACCTAGAGCAGAAAGCAGGATCGCCGCTAATTGCGCCAACGGGCTAAATAATTTAGTAACTTAGTTTAAAGAAACACTTTTAGCAATAAAGCTTACAATCGCATCTTTGCGCGAAATATCATTTGAGAAAGATAGCAATCGTTTTAGACTTTATAATCCCAGGGGACGTTAGTTCTCAACGTCTGTAATCCACGAAGATGGAGTCGAAGACGTAGCTTATAATCATTATACGATAAATAAAGCTGATCAAAAACGAAAGTAAATCTATATTTTAACCTCTAACAGAAAAACCTAGAAAATAAAAGTATGTGTGTATGTATGTATATGTAAACAATTTATCTATATATGTATGTATGTCTATTTATTGAGTATAATAAAATAGTATAAAATTTTAAAGTATAACATTAAACTGTGCACCTACACCTTCAATATATCATCTCCTTTACCCTAAGGTTGCCTGGAGGCTGGAAGAGATTGCTTTTAAGCAATAAGGCAGCCCTTTGTACATTTTTCTATTAATCACTGTTAATTTTGCTTATTTATTTTGTTTCTTGTTTGGTGTACAATAAAGTGTAAATAAATAAATAAAAGTTTAAACGCGCATTTATTGAACACGATAAACCAAAATTCAAAATTTCATCTGTCTATTCTATTATTGCAATTTTCTAAAAACAAATATTTCTTTATTTGTATGTAGTAAAAATGTTGAATTTATTAACTTATAGCAAATGGTATGATGTCAGCCAGTCGGTGGGTGATTTCGAATTATGACTGCAAAAATATTTTGTTGACTGACATTTTTAAAATATTTTGTTTATTCTTTTTGCGTTTGTTTATATAAACTGTTAATATTTGCTTTTAAATCTTTTAATTTGGCAAGTTTAATAAACCTTGTTCTTTTGTCAAAATTAAAATAATAAGTAATTTCTTCGTTTTATGTTACTTAAATACTTACGGTATTCAACGTAACAGCATAACGCATTAAGTTAAACGTAGTTTGTAACAAAATGTATGTATACGATGTAAAAACTTCTGGTAATATAAATAAATAAAAAAAGGTGCTATACAGATATTAATACAATAAAACGAAAGTTTTAAAGTACGTAATAAGAGAAATGAAATACTGAGGTGAGAAAAATAATGGTTAGTTGCTGTAACTTTAATTACAATCTACGTTAATAACAGTGACAACGCTCTTATTAGCTGCCGACAGTGAGCTCGGTCGTTAATACCGTAATGAGCAGAATATAGTTATGAAACCGATTCGTCGAGAAATTTATTGTAATAATTTTAAAAGCGTTTTGATCTTACACCTGAGTTTTATTCACCACGTTTTCCTGGTCTGAAGCGCTAAAACAAAAAATGCACGCGGATAAGCAAAAATTGCATGATGTAATAATTATTTGACTATTTACTGCTCAGCGGGTTGCGGGTTCGATTCCTGCCTGACTCTAGGTGTAATATTTGTATTTATATATGTGTTATTTATATGTATAATTATAAAAAAGAGTATTTAACTATAGCAGTCGGCCGTTACTTATAACAAGCATTAAGTTGCTTACCTTAGAAACAGACGACCGTGTGTGTATGTTATAAGATATTTATTTATTTACTAGCTGACCCCGCAAACGTTGTTTTGCCATATATGTTATTAACCCCTACCCCCCCCCCCCTTTATAACTCAGGGGTATAAAAAATAGATGTTGCCCGATTCTCTGACCTACCCGATAAAGACACAAAATTTTATAAAAATCGGTCCAGCCGTTTCGGAGGAGTATTGTAACTAACATTGTGACACGAGAATTTTATCTATAAGATTTATATCATTTTTTATTCTATTATTTTTATTTAATTTTGAGGTATAATATATACGAGTATCTCAATGTTTTCAGTAGTATAAAGATTTTAATACATAATGTGAGAAAAATACAAAATAATATGATTAAAGTTATTGTGTTAAAATAAATAATTTTATAATGTACAATTATAAGCAATACTACATCGGTTTAAGATGCTATTACGTTAGGCTGTATAAAATATTTTATTGTACGACTGTTCATTAAAAAACAAAGGTAGTTTCGAGAACATGGGATAATATGGCGTGGAAGAAGAATGTTGAAGGGTGTAGACATTTTTTTAAAGTGAAAAACCATAAGTTATTGTTATTTGATAAATTTTTTGTTACCATAATCTGGAGAGCCATTTTTATATATATACTACTCAAAACAAAATAGGGCCCACCCGAGCTTATCTCGATGTTTTGAGTACTCGTAAATTTTAAGGCACGTCGATGTTTTAACCATTCTGTTTAATATTATTCTCAAGTGGGGAGCCAGAAAAAGTTAAGTGGTCCAAAGTCACCCTTTTCTCAAATTCTCAATCACTTGTGTTCATAGTCTCATTCTGAATGCTACTATTGCACATCGTTATTTTTTAAATTTTAAATTGATTTTAGTAATATTATTGGTGATTATGCCTGGGTCTCGCGTTCATATGGATATGGGAACGGCAGCACGAACGGTGGCTATGATCCAGGAGGGAAATTCTCAGAGATCAGTGGCAATACAGATTGTTGTGTCACATCGAGCTATCCGGAATGCTTGAGGTCGTTATCAAGAGACTGGTAGTGTTGCTAGAAGACGTGGAACAGGAAGAGCTCGGGCTACAACAGCTCAAGAGGACCGGTATATCAGATTGACCGCACGTCGGCAGCGGAAAATAACCGCCCGTGCCTTACAAAATCAATGTGGTAGGTGAATATAATATCACAAATTACGATTTTTTCCGGGTGTTTACCAAAATAATTTTATAATTAAATAAAGTATTAAGATTAAACGAAATTAAATAAAAACATTTATATCGCCATAAGGTGATTATACACACCTAACGAACGTCAAAAAATATCTACATTCTCAATTTAAAAAAAACAAACAGTTTAAAAAAAAAAACTCTCGGTACCAACTCTTATAGGATTTACAGTCATATTAAAACAAAAAAACGCAACAGTATGGCCATGAAATTATCAGGACGAACACGAGACTACCAATGAATCATGTGTGCCGAAATCTCCATACGTCACCTGCTCACAATCGTAGACTTTGCATGCTCTTCGTGACACTATCGGGAGAGCCGTGAGGATAGAGCAGAAACAAATATGTTTTATAAATACAAATTAATAATCGTTGACAGTGGGAATCAAACCTAGACATAGCTATTGATGGAATTTTTATACCACTAAAAATAATCATCAATTTTTCTGAGTGGGCTTCTATTTATTCTACCACTCACTTCAGCCTATCGCAGTCCACTGCTGGACATAGGCCTACACAAGTTCACGCAAAAAATGGCGTGAACTCATGTGTTTTGCCCATAGTCACCACGCTGTGCAGGCGGGTTGGTGACCACAGGGCTGGCTTTATCGCACCGAAGACGCTGCTGCCCGTCTTCGGCCTCATCAAAGCCAGCAGTTCTATGGTTATCCCGCCATCGGTCGGCTTTTTAAGTTTCAAGGTGGAACCAGCTAGTTCTAAAGTTCTTAGTGGCCTCTTACGACACCCACGGGAAGAGAGGGAGTGGCTATATTCTTTACCGTAACCACACAGCAAATTCTATACTTATGTGAAATATCACCGTAGTGCTATATCAGGCATGATTATAAAATAAGTCTTATAAAAATATTCACATATACTTGATAATTATTTTGTAATTTTATGGCTGACCTATTTGTTTTCTGATTGAGTTTCTGTATTGGATAGCAATGCAATGGCAGGTATGTTTCCGAACGGAAAATTACGACTATGTAACACCGGGTACATAATTGTAATTTTAACAAATTAAATTTTAACATTCCGGTAAATAGAAATCAATCCACATACGAAAATCAAATATAGAATTGTAATGTTTCATTAGATTAATCAAAGCATTAAAATTATTTATATGTAAACCCCTTATAAATATCAATTATTGTTGTAAATAAATAAAAATGTTTGTTAGACGTGTAATTTAATTGTAATTTATTTTTATGTAATTGCAAATTTCTAAATTATTTTACAAATAAAAACTGCGGAATGCTATAACAAAAAGTTACTTATTTATAATTTAATAGCAATGTAGCGTAGTAGTGAAGAGAAAGAAGTGTGAAGTCGTTGCTACTGGTTAATCATTTTTGCCTCATAACTTTTTATAACGACTGTACAGAGTTGATGTTTGTATTTAGAGAGGGGCTATATCGCAGACCTTATACCAGACTACACTAATATACATAATTATGTATTACAAGGCACTGTTCTAGAGGAAACTCAATGTTTATAGTGTATTTCTAATACTATTTAAATTATATTCTGTGCTATGTTTGGTGCTGTGTGGTTACGGCACTAAAGAATGTAGCCACCCCCTCTCTTCCCGTGGGTGTCGTAAGAGGCGACTAAGGGATAACACAGTTCCACTACCACCTTGGAACTTAAAAAGCCGACGGATGGCGGGATAACCATCCATACTGGCTTTGAAATACACAGGCCGAAGACGGGCAGCAGCGTCTTCGGTGCGACAAAGCCAGCCCTGCGGTCACCAACCCGCCTGCCCAGCGTGGTGACTATGGGCAAAACACATGAGTTCGCGTCATAATATCGGGCGCGAACTTGTGGAGGCCTATGTCCAACAGTGGACTGTGATAGGCTGAAGTGGTGGTGGTGCTATGTTTGGCTTCTATTTATGTATTACAAGCTAGATAGATACTCAAAAGAGCTATTCGACTAATATTGGTCGAATTAAATTTATTAGGACATTCGGTACTAAGAAATTAAAAAAAAAAAGTGTTGAACTTAAAAATATAGAATGATATATCTCAATAAGTTCTGGTCATCTTACTAATCTATTTTGGCATTTTTTATTTTTAACATTAATAAATGATTAAATGCTCAAAAATGAATAAAAATAATACTACTTATCAGGTCTTTTCTTGTTATCTACTTTGTGACTCAAAATGTATTTACGACATAATAGTACCTACATAATAGTTTCTTAATAGTTACCTATATAGTTACCAAATAGTTACCTACATAATATACCATTTCAACAGACAACAATAATAATACAAAAAATATATGTATTTACGACATAATAGTACCTACATAATAGTTTCCTAATAGTTACCAACATAGTTACCTAATAGTTACCTACATAATATACCATTTCAACAGACAACAATAATAATACAAAAAATATATGTATTTACGACATCATAGTACCTACATAATAGTTTCCTAATAGTTACCAACATAGTTACCTAATAGTTACCTACATAATATACCATTTCAACAGACAACAATAATAATACAAAAAAGTTGCTTTTTAGAATCGAAAGTTAAGCACGCGAAAGCAAAGTTTTTGACAACATAATATTTTCCTCGGTTATAAAAAATAATGATATAGCCTTTTGGCTCATTATTATCGGACGAGCGCGCTTTAATAAAAACAAGAGATTCTTCTTACCCATTTATTGTGACTGTTAAAGTGACCAGACGTTCCACGTTTCGTTTAACTTACTAGTTTATATATTTATGCTAAAAACGTGTTATATAAATTCGATCGATGGGCTTGTAGTAATGTGGCCTTAATTGTAGTCATTGGATTGGATTGATTAGTTTTACGAAATTAAAAACGAAAGGCAATAAGTGAAAATTACAGTTACTTATACTTGATAAGCATTTTCATGTAGTAATGTTATAAGTTAATGTTCTTCTTAAAAAAAATCATTCAATTGAATGTAGAAATAAATATTAAATTGATAATTTTGGTCACAGTTTTGTAAATGATTGTATGTACTTATGGTTCAACAAATTTTAAGTATTTTTTAAATAATCGACTTTTCGATGTTCTAAAATTATTGGATAATTTGCTCACTATGTATATTGTTTATATCACTGAAGATTTTAGCAAAACAATTTTGAAACAGTTTTCTCTACCTTCACCTTATGATATGAGATAGAATTCACTCTCTGATAGGAATTGACTCGAAACAATTAGGCACAATTATAGTCAACGTAAATGCATTTAATTTAAAGTACCTGGGTTACCGAGGTTAGCTCGGTATTTTTTAGTAAACTGAGTTTTTAGAAATCATATTTAAAGACTAGCTGTGACTGCGACTTCGTCCGCGTGGAATTTAACAAAAAAGTTATTGTTCAGTTCGCAGAGTTATAAAAAAAAATCTAAAATAAAAGTAGCCTAAGTTATTCCTTATTACATCATCTATATGCCGGTGAAAGTCCTGTCAAAATCGGTCCAGCCGTTTCAGAGATTAGCCAGAACAAACAGACAGACAGACATACAGAGATACCCGAGAGAATTGGATAATAAAAAGTAGCCTACATATATGTGGCTCCAACTCCTCTATCTTCCAGTGATAATCGCATAAAAATCGGTTCAGTCGTGGCGAAGATTAGTCCAGATAAACAGAAAGACAGATAGGCAGACAAAATGGCAAAAATTTTAAAATCGTTTGTTTTAGTATCATGTAAATAACTATATGCACTTGAAAAACACAGTTATTCTGAAATCAAAAACAGACACTTCAATTTTATGAATTTGTATAGATTTATTAAAAGACCAAATTTTACTTAGTCCATAATGAAAGCTATCATGTTTTTGTCATATTTACAGAAACTTCAATATTGTAAGTTATAAGTTTTATTAAAAATACACAAGGACTCACTCCAATATATGTCACACAGGCGCTTTGTGTGAAAATTAAGCTTCTTAGTAGCCGTTACTACCATTATCATATATTTATTATCACTTGGAGGCAAGTAAGTGAAGATACCAAGATGTTCAAGGGATATTTGTGGTACGTACTATGCACATAACTTAATTCCATATCGTAATGTTAGTTTCGCGTGGTAGTCTGCCATTTTGATAAAGGTTCGACCCTGTCCAGATTTACTTGTAGTTATAGATCGTTTTACTATATACAAGGTAAGTTTTAGACACCAAACTATTTGAAGATTAGGTGAACAAATCAAGCAAACATCGGTTTGATTCAATAGTTATATTGCACGAGTTTTTGTTATCTTTTTATGCTTTTTGCTTATTGCAAGTAGAATATTCTCGAGTTTGAGATAGAAGCGACGACCCAGTGGATAGATTATGTGATCGATACCAGACGGTCGTATATTCAAGTTTGTGCTAGCTGAAGCAAGTCGCTAAAGATTCAAGTGTTAAAATTTCTATGCAAAATTATTCATCTCATGTTCCGTGAGGTTATGATCATAAGGAAACTTGCCTTGGAGGAAATTTTAGTCAATCCAATTCGCATTTGAATTGCGTGGTGGATCACGCTCAAATCCATCAACTAAATAGTATTGTATAAAATTTAAATACTCTTTTGAAATGTATATAAAAGCTAAATACCTGTTTCTGTTAAAAGATTTTACCCTTATTGCGTACGAGTTCCTTTTTAGCTATTATATTCATCCCCAAGGGTTGAACGTTCACCCTCGCTCTTTTATTAGTATTGACGTCAAGGTCTGGCTTAATAAAATTACAATGCCAATGGTTCCCATTGTTAAACCTCACTGAAATAGGTGCAATATTAAAGTCCTCATAATATAAATATTTCTGAATGTATACAGTTATCAAAGGAGTTTACAGAATTAGTTACTTGAAAAAACTATCTTTTAAATTAACATGGTTATTTTAAATAAAATTACAACAAACAATTATAAAGATTGTAATAAAGGTATATACTTAATTTGAAACCTAGACATTACCGAGTGTTAATCCATGTTTAAAAGAAACTGATGTAGAGCAGTTTAAAAGGCTTGAAAGCTTAGCAATTCTGAAAGATCGTATAAACTGTCAACTTGTATTAGTCAATGTGATGAAGTAAGCTTCATTATAATTATGTATAAGAAAACTATTTCATAGTAGAATAAAGCGTGTAAATATGCCTTTTAACATAGACAGGTACAAAGCCGTTTGAGTTCAGTTCTGTAGATATACTTTGTATCAAACTTCTAGGCCTATTTGCTATTTTGACAACAACATATTCTAGTTCGTTAATAGTAATAACATTATAATGTTCATCTAACTTTATTCATGTTGACACTGGGTAGAAAACAAAACCCTTGCACCATCCCCTGAGGTACCCTTTAATTTCCCCGAGTAAAATATTTTATGCCAAATTTTAACGAACTTTATCCTGAAATTTCTGTATCATATGTACAAAGAACGACAGAATAGAAAGTAAGATGATTATTAATGGACTTTTGGTGGTTTATATTTACAAAAGTTCACCTTTAAATATCTTACCATAGGGCAAACACCTCCGTCTCTTTTTATCCTGTTAAGACGAATATAAAGCTTAATCCACTGCGGACCTCTAATTGAGGTTGTGGAATATATTTATGTGCATACTACACGTAAGTCTTTGAATGGATTACGAGATTTATTCGTATTATAACTGTAGCTATTGATAGCTTATATAATACGTATATTGTTAGTAATAATAAAATAATTGTAGTACATAAGATTTTAAATTAACATGGTTATTGTAATTGGTAAAACTATTTAAAACAGGATATTTACCATTTTTTTTCTTAAATATTTAAAGAGGGTTCAAATATTGAAGATAAAACTCTCATGGAAACATCTTAGAATTATCTTCGCTTACATGCTAGATTATAAATATGATACAACACTTTTTCTTCTGATGATAGTGGATGACTTAATATTACATTAACTATACCTATATCAAGCAGGTTAATATCGCTAAGTTAAGCGCAGTTTTGAAGGTCTGTGTTTCCAGTTCGACTCGCACACATTCCAGGAGTATGTGATCTTCAATTTGGCCGCACTCTGAACATTTTGCAGTTCCCCTACAAGGTTTGCAAAGCTATTCAAGGGAATGTGGCCAGATCGAAGTCGAAAAGCCGTGACTAAATCATTTCTTTTTAACTTTACGTCAGAAAACCATGGTGTAAGCGGAAGTGAAGGTTGAACTTTTTTATTCAAAATGTCTTTTGTGAGCGATCGGACATCAAATTCTCGTTCCAAATATCATTACATCTTATTTTAACCAATCTTGTAATTTCTATGAAATATGGAAGTCCATCAAAAGGTATACCGTCTACACAAGCTTCTTTTGCAAGCAAGTCCACATCTTCATTTCCAGTTGGCCCTATATGAGATGGACTACACTGTAGTTTTAATTTGTTGTTTTTACTAGACATAATATTTATTGATGTCAATAGAATATATCATACGTAATAGGTGGTCCCCTAACAACTGTTGTACATTTTAAAAGATGCTGTAAGGCACATTTTAAATATATCACGATCAAGTAATTACCTGGTACCATACTCGTAGAATCTATTATATATGTTCAATCTCTTCAGCTATAGTTAACAGTTCTATGTGCATTATAGACATATTGTGATTTACTTGAAATTTACTTAACTAGCACGCCTGTTTGATAATCTAAGAAAGTGATTCCTGATCTTTCACTTCTCTTACAGCCATCGGTATAAATTTTATAAAAGTCTCATATTTCTTATTCAAATACTTCCTGCATATATTATTGAGATTAGTAGGATTATTCTTTTAACACTATCCATTTCATTAATATTTATTTCTACTACATCCGACAAATCTACATTGCTTACCAACATGTCTAATCAGAATAATCCTAACCAGCTATTTTTAAAAAACGTCGTTGATTTAAATTTTTTATTAGGTAATGCCAATGATGGTATGTTTTTACGCCTCTGTCAACTATTTTGATAGGTATGCATTATTTCATTTAAAACATTATAAAGGATATCTACCATGTTTTTTATTTTTATTTTGCAGAGCTCGATATTTCGACATTATCTACGAATGTCTTGTTCAGAAGACTCACTTGTAATACGTCTAATATCTGTAGTCTTTGTATATCATTATATGTATGTCATATAGGTTTTCGTCATAGCTTTTAATCATTAATACACACACACACATACACACAAACACACACACACATCAGCCTATTGCAGTCTACTGCTGGACATAGGCTTCCACAAGTTCGTGCCAAAAATGGCGTGAACTCATGTGTTTTGCCCATAGTTACCATGCTGGGCAGGCGGGTTGGTAACCGCAGGGCTGGCTTTGTCACAACGAAAACGCTGCTGCCCGTCTTCGGCCTGTGTATTTCAAAGGCAGCAGTTCATACATGATTCTTTAATACATGGATAATTGCACATCAGCCCGACTGGGAAGTACATCACCGTACAGAAGATCACAGCTAAAAACCACTGCTCTCAAGCAGTGTTGTGTTCCTGTGGTGAGTAGGGTAACCAGAGCTCATGGAGGGATTGAGGATAGAGGTTGCTGCCATCTATAGGCTACGGTAATCGTACCTATCATGTGAGGCGTATGCTTGTTTGCTGATCTAGTTATATATTAAAAAATCTAACTTGGCGAAAGATAAATTCACGTATTACATTAATTTTTTATTCAAAAGTCTTCGTTTTTTAATGCACCATATAAAATGTAACTGTTAAAATTAATTCCATATACACTAAGGGCTACAAGTGGCAATTTTTGTTGAAGCGACCGTCAACTTTTTACAAACTTTCATGAAGTGCGGCTGCATTTTTCATACGGAAAACGTCATAAGCAGGTTCTTACTCAGCACTTAATTTATATGAAACACAACGGGTATTTTAAATGAATTTAAAATGAGGAATTTTATTTTAACATTACTTCGTCTAAATGAGTACATTATTTTATTCTCTCTTACAAACGATTTTTAATTTTCTTCACGCTTTTATATAATTTTATAGTTGCACTTGCAGGCGACATAAAGGTCAGAGAACTTTGTGTAAAATATAATTTCAACTTAATGTTGAAATATTATAACTGTACAAAGGAAAATTGGTTTGCTATCACTTCTAACAATGAAAAATTATTGTAAATATACTAAATGTAAAGAATTAATTTGAGTCGATTGTCACTTATTAAGTTGTAGCCGTACCAGCGACTTCGTTCTGGTGGGAGATTCTATCTGGCTATTCGGTATTGTTTAACGCCGTGATCCTGATTCCGTGAGAAAACTGAAAAAAGTATGTATTGCAATGTGACCTCCTTTATCTTATTGTAGCGATTTCAGAGACAGTTGTACAGGCATATGGAAAAAGATTTAAAAACGTTTATAATTTGTCATTTTAATAAAAACATAACTATAAAGACTTTGTGCGCGGTAAACGCGCTTTTTTCTGCCTAAATCATTTTCGATTCGGAGGAATAGAAAGTAGCCTATATGTTACTCCACAACCTCCTATATGTTACTCTTCTACCTTCCAGTGAAAATTCCATAAATTTCGGTTCAGCCGTTCTAGAGTTTAGCCCGGACAAACAGAATGACAGATAGACAGATTTAAAAATCGTGTGTTGTTGTATTAGTATCGTGTAAGAACTATATGCACTTAAAAACCCAGCTATTTTGAAATCACATACAGAATCTTCAATTTTATTTATATGTATATAGATTACTGTTATATATGTTATAAGTTGCGATCAATTTAAAATATTTTCTTTTTTATTTTTTCTTCATTGAGAAAAGGTTAGCAGTTATTAATAAAGCACTGCACTTAACACGTTACATTGTTTGTTGAGTTGATAAATAAAATTGTTAATAAACATGTTTAAGAAGATATACGCTAGTGGAATATTACAGGCCGAATCAATCAAATACATCATCAATATAATGTAAATTCACTGTTCTGCCATTTTTATTATAGTATATTACAAACACTTATTTATCTAAATTTCTGTAACTTTTTTTTAAGTTATTCAATCTTATAAACTACTTTTCAATAAAAAGTCTTATGCCTTAATTCTTCTGACTAGTCCGTGGGTGCAGTTTGTAGTGGCCTGTTTTCTGCTCCGGGCTTTTGAACACTAACATCTCTTAATTATCCTAAATTTAGCCATCTGTGTGTTTAGTCTTTTTTATGTAAATTCATAAAATGAAATAAAATTGTGTTATACATTCGTCAATCACTGTCGCCAAGTTTAGTTAGTAAATTATACTTCCACTGACTATCACAAACTACCACTACTGTTCAATTGTATAACAGAAGCTCCGAAATAATCACGTCATCTGTCGCTTCTAGAATTATTGGTATACTTTTAGAATTACCACTATTACGCATATATAAATATCAATATTCACTGTGGCATGTTCGGAGTAAAAGATATTACTCATTTATGAATACAATAAGTTTTATTACAAGCTTTTATTTAACTTGCAATGTATGTATGTGTGTATGTATGTATGTAAGTTTAATTTATGTTTGTTTGGGTGAAATCTTGCAACTCAATTTTGAAGCAGATATCTTCAACCAATTGAGCTGAAATTTTGTAAACAGGTTCAATTTGGATTCCAATGCATGATTAACTTTGTGACGTTATTCTAAATCCAATATGGCAACATATCCAAGAGTGCGAACTAGTTATTTTTAGTGCACTTCTACAATATGGGTATCAAATGAAAGGGCTTGCTAAGAATAATTCGAATAAAGTGACGTGATAATCGACTAAAAAGTCAAAAATAAATTAAAAGTAAAAAACCTTTTTAAAATAAACAAGCTTTTACTTGAATGCGCTAAAACGAAAAAAATAAATTTTTACTTTAAAACTTTTACTATCTACTTATAAAGTCATTACACATAATCTATATGATATAAAAGCTTGTCGCGAGATTTGCTTGTAAACAAGTAAATTTAATAAATTGATGTGATTGATTTTAACTATTAAAATTTTCAAACTAAGGAAATTACGAGTAGGTACACATATCTCGCGACAAGCTTTTCTATCATATAGATTATGTGTAATAACTTTATAAGTAGATAGTAAAAGTTTTAAAGTAAAAATTTATTTTTTTCGTTTGAGCGCATTCAAATAAAAGCTTGTTTTATAAAAAGGTTTTTTACTTTTAATTTATTTTGATAATTGCCGATTAGTAAAATTGGTTATTTTAAAAAATGGCAATGGACTTGTGATATTATTTGTGCCTTTTTTGATTTTAGCCTAGCATTTTCTTTGCTTTTTACCAAAGTTAGCTTATTATTCCCAGCTTTGATAGGCTGATTTTTGCATAAAGTAATTGACAATCCTTGTAACTTGCGACCCTCGAAACAACATAATTTCCCTACCAAGAGCGAACGATCGTTATCAGGTTTTTATGATTACAACCAGGATCGATAGCACTACGCACACTTCGAGATATTATTGGCACAAAAAATCTGTTTTCATATTGATATTTACGTGAATATGACGTCTATATTATGATTATTAAATTACAATACAATTAAATACGAATAATGCTAGGGAAATACGTTATCAGTATGATTTTTTAACTTAAGTATGATTAAGACTGACGGAAAATTTTCAGTCAGTCAGTTCAGCCTGTTGCAGTCCACTGCTGAACATAGGCCTCCCCAAGCTCGCGCCAAACATCCCGGTTTTCCGCAATCCTCATCCAGCCTACACCGGCAATCTTACGTAGATCGTCGGAAAATTTTCGTAGCAGAAATATTAAAATGATTGTTTACTTTACTACAAGTTTGTTAGAAAATAAAATTTCTTCAGATTCAGCATAGTAAAGCTATCAAGAATTATATGATAGTGTTATATTATATCATGATGTTGTGCTCATCAAACATCCTACAGATAGTAATGTTGTGGGGAAATACAACAAACGAGGGAAGCTACGAGCGATGAATATACATACAAGTATTATAATGTTGATCCTTTATGATTTCCCCCGAGGTAGCCCACGATTGATTTTAGTAAAAGCATCGAAATTCTCGATAGACTCCTTTGGTCTAGCGAACAAATACATCTTATTAATTATCCTTTTCGTTTGTCAATAACTAAATAAGGTTCAACATAAATCATTTGATATAAGATAAACTGCTTGAAATTACTTGATATCGAAATAAATGTGAGGTGTAAGTTACGCCGTTCTATGTAGTGTGAGGTTTATGAAAGAATTCGTTTTCGAACAATAGGTTCAAGTGTCACAAAGGGCGCAAAGACTAAACGAAGCTTTAAGCGCTCGGGGTGAGCGGGGGTGCTCTCTCGCGGGGTGTGCGGCAGAACAGAGCGCGCGACAGCGGCAACCGAACGCCGCTCGGATCACCGACGAAATTTCCACTTTATGATATAGAAAGGACAAACAATCTACGAATGAATCTGGTGTAAAAATAAGAGTTAATACGTCCTGTGAACGCGTAGAATTTTCATGCCTGTTGCATTCATCTTGAACTGTTTCGCGCCTTTACAAACGTTGTAGGAGGTTACGAGCAGCGCCTTTACGTTTTTGTCGATATTTCGGGTAAGTACAGGTTTTTTTGTTCTAATATTTGGTTTTAATAACCTTTTTTGAGATTTATAGCTTCTTTAGACATAATTTGGGTAAAAGTGAAGGAAAATTATTGTATTTTACTTTTCCGCAACCGTTAAGTTTAAAATAGTTCTTTGAATATTAAATACAGTAAACTTTGTGTATTAAAGTTAATATTTATTTTTTACAATCGTTTATCAATGGTAAGCATCTATTGCTTTAATTTAAATTTAATGTACGGCTTATGTAATTCTATAATTGTCAAAAAATCAAAGCGGATGTTACGTGACCCTAAAAATACATATATATTTAATAAAAACAAATAATACTTTAATAATGTATTATTTTTTTAATTTTGGTATTATAATATAAATTTTTAGTAATATTTTGTTAATTTAACCGCAACCTGCAGCAACTAAGTTTTACAGAGAATGGAAACCGGCAACATTTGCCGAACAGCATCATAATCGTTATCAGTATGTCCACCATTTTGTTTTCATCTCTTTGTGTTTACCAGTATAGATAAAAGAAAGAACTGGGACTCCTTTGATGAAATATGACACTTCAATAGGTCGGATAAACATTCAACCAATTAAATAAAGGTTAAAGAAATTTTTAAGCCTAAATAAAATTTTATTAAACTTTTTCTAACGATTCATTATACTCGTACATTTAAAATATTTTGTATTTTTTATAGCCAATAAGCGCCCAATAGCTGATAAAAGTAAATATTTAAAGAATAATTGACTAAATTATTTTTAAAATATAAAATTTTAACGGGGACGTGCTTCGGATTCAAGACTAAAACCATGAAATTGGCGAATAATAAATAAATTAAAAACATGGTTTAGCAGTAGGACTTAAAATACTAGCAATGTTCCGTGGATTTAGAAGCGATTTTGATTCTGTGAGGACTTCGGAACATAAAGTAACCTGTATTCTTTCTTCTACCTACTTATATGAAAAATTAAATTGAAAACAGTATATAATTTCACCGTGAATGAGTAAAACGTTCATCCGTACACATTCAAAATTTACCAAACTACAATATTTGTGTAGGGAATTACAAAAGATAAAATTTGCAGTGATCCTAAAACAACATTATGATTTAGTGCTCGTCCTAAGCGCAGCTGGTAGAATATATAATTCAGCCACTCCGCTGAGACTAGACCGTTATTCGAACTCGTTAAAACTTTAGCCCACATATTGCGTGACAGTATGCCGCGAATGTTTTAAACAAAGAACATCTAAGACAATGGTCGTTTATTCCGTTCAATGTAAAGTTATTCAAATATTGTTAATTGCTCGCATTTATTGTAAAGTCAATACTGAAATGCCTGGCAAAAGCCTTTTCTTATTTGAAAGAGTTAGAGGTTAATCTGTAACATTGGTGAAAAATTATCTTGGTTTTGCACACATGTTTCTGGTACTTCATAGCTCCGCTTGGCTTCGAACGCGCTACTCCTTGGTTTTGATTGTGTGTGTTGATAAAGTGTGTTTCATCCAGTTTGATTTCTCGTTTCAAGCGCGTCTTAGACAATAGTTAATTATTCTATTCATTGTTAAGTTATTCGAGTTTGCTTTTATTACGTAACTTAACAAATAACAGAGGTTCAATTGAGATGAACGAGATCGGATTAGCGTAGTCTCAGTCAGGTTTTATGGTAGTTTGAAACACTACGTCACTGTTATTTGAACTATAAAAGTTATATGCCTTTGTAAAATAATGTTATGAAGTATTTTATGATGTTTTTCTACCACATTCAAATGAATCTATATGTGTTAAAATTCGTGATATATAATTGGGTTTTATATAATATTGAATCTTCATATCGACGCTTGAAAGGCAATAATTCCTAAGCGACATGTTGGCAACTTTACACTAGAGCATTTTAAAGTTTTTGTTTTTGAAAAAAAATTCATTAAAAATCGCCTATTAGTCATAGCTACTCGATTCTAACGAATTTTAAATCCAATTTGATAGCTTTATAAACTGGTATTTGAAGATTATTCATTTTCTCAATATTTTAAGAAATAGTGTCGGTTAGTAAAATTTTAATCAAAATCACAAACAGGTAAAAATTACTTAACGACGACAAAATTTTATCATAAACCATGTAAAATTAACTAAGCCCCAGATTTTCATAATGGTGTTTAAAGCAAAATGACGCATCCAGAAGTAACAGATGTTTGATCCATAGGTAAAATGATCGAAACAAAAATCGAAAAACTTTTCTGTCAGGCAATTTTAACCATAGTACAAATTAAATAAGATAAGTGTAGGGCTTCTTAGTACAAGTAACTAAGAATTTAGGTTTTGGTACACAACATTAAAAACTTTTGGATAAAGGCTTTCGATGGATAATTTTATCGTCTTCATCAATACCTAAACAGCCGTTGTAGTGATCTACAATCACTTACTACTGAGTATGGACCTCCATCTGACAAGGGACGAATTATAGGCACGGCATGGGGACGGCAGGTAAATATTAACTACATTACGTTTTTAAAAACAATTGCATTTAGGAAAAAAATTACTAAGCGACAATGAGTGCATAATTAAGGTGTGTTAAAAAGTCTTAAACTACGAGAGAGAAAAAAAAAAATAATCAGGTAAAATTTCTTAAGCAATGTTTTATACCCTAGGTATGCAAGGCAGAAAATACTTTATGTTTAAACGCATTATTTCGAGTCTAGGCAAAAATTACTAAGTGTAAACTGTAAAAATAGAATACATACTAAGTGAAAGTTATTGATAAATCGGTAAAATTATTGTCGCTTGGACGCCGAAAACTGTGAAAATGTGTTTTTTTTTTAGGTTACCAAGCGACAACAAACTTCGTCCTAGCGCCATGAGAGTAAGAGCAATCGACGCAGAATTTTTTTCTGATTTCAACGGTATATATAACTCAATATCGCCCAAAATGTCGCTTGGTAATTATTGCCTTTCAAGCGTCGATATGTGGTTGAAGTAGTCAAATGGAAATAAGTCAAACCTTTTCAAGCTTTCACGGTCACTAAAACTATCATTTATACGTATAACTGTGTTTGCTCGCAAATGAAAATAAAACCTACTTCAATTACATCTACAAGTTATACAACGTAAGTAGACGAAAAAATAGTCAACTAAATACGCGCTATTAAAGATTACTCAAAAAGTACTCGTCATATCTCGATCAAATTTAAATGAGACCACATGACAAGCATCAGATTTCTATTAAAATAAGAATGATCAAAATCGGTACACCGAGAAAAAGTTATGCGGTGCGTAGGTGGACGATAAAATAGTCAAGTAAAAACGCACTACTAGATATAACTCGAAAAGCACTCTTAGATCCTTTCGATTAAAAAAATCATCGAAATCGGTCCACCCTGTCAAAAGTTTTAAGGTAACAACATACTTATAAAATACAATCGAATTGGGAACCTCTTTCTTGTTTGGAAGTCGGTTAAAAGGTACGGTACGTTAGACGTTTGTGGTTGTTCATTATCGGTTCCCAATATTTCAGCACTACTGTAATGTATGTATCTATATAAATATATAACTTATTTAATAGTGTTTTAAATGAAAACGATGATATAGTAAAATTCTATTTAATAACACATGCCATTTTATCTTCTGTAAATTGTAAGTTCAATCTTCAAAAGCCAATAATTCTATCGAATGCTTTGTGCGAAACTCGGAATCTCAAAATGTACTTCCTACACCCTTCCGCGTAGCTTTGTAAAAGTATATTATACCATTTACCAACAAAATTCTCCATTTTCAACGTAAAACCGTAAAATGAAATACACGTCCACGGTAGCGAGGGCGAAGTGAACTAGTAATAACATATAGATGTTCAAAAATACCTTTCTCATATTTAGGGCATAGTTTAATTAACAGCTAAAAATAAAATATTAACATTTATAACCATTGTAGCAATGAATTTTACATTTTATATAATACTAGCTGCTGCCCGCGACGTCGTCTGCGTGCGTTCACTGCTCGTTCTCCGTAGGTGATAGCGTGATAATATGTAGTCTATGTTCTGACCCGACTTCTTAATAATATTCGTGCCAAATTTGAAGTAAATCCATGCAGTACTTTTTGAGTTTATCCCGGACATACATACAGACAAACAGACAAACAGACAAAAATTCTAAAAACTATAATTTTGGCTTCGGTATCGATTGTAGATCACACCCCAAGTATTCTTTTAAAAAAATATTCAATGTACAGTTTTGACTTTCCTACCATTTTATTATATGTATAGATGCTGGGCAAAACTATCGATTCGCATTTCTACTGTCAACAGCTGATGAAACTTAAGAATGAAATTCAAAATAAGCGGCCAGAATAGATCAACAGAAAAGGTGTAGTCTTTCATCACGACAACGCCCGACCACATACATACGTCTTTAGCCACTCAACAAAAATTGAGAGAGTTTGACTGGGAAGACTTAATGCATCCACCATATAGCCCCGATCTTGTACCACTTCAGAACTGTTTACTATAATAGTTTTCGAGTTTTAGGCAAAAAACCGAAGAAAAGCAGATTTTTTTTGGTTTTTTGCGATTTTTTCAATGTTGCGTCACGAAATTTTTTCCGCAAACCTCAGATTCGGATTCAGCACTCCAAAATACATACAGAATGAAAGAAATCAGAACTACCCCAAAGCTTTCCTAGTAAAACACAATTAAAATGTGTTATTTATGAGTCTCTACAGCTTGATATCTCATGGTACTTGGTTTTATTACTGAGTGTTTTTTTCTAAATTTTAGAAACTTTATGTACTTTCTTATACCTTGTCGGGTAGGTATTGAATTCAGGTAGTTATTTATGTGTTTTGTACGTATTTTTTATTAACAATATTTTATTCTACAATTAAATAAAAATGAAAGTATGACGCCTTATTTTTTACTGTCACGACTTTCAAAGACCCTAATTTAAAAGTTTTAGCCTCTAAGTGATGATTATTAATTTAATTCAATAAAACAATGATTATACAATAATTATCACATTAAAATTTGTGTAGAAATAAGTAATAAATAAAATCATCGAATTTTTTTCTAGAAAATCGGGAATTTTTTGAAAAATATTAAAAAAATTAATAACTCCAGAACCATTGTTTTTGGATGGGCTATTCCATACATAGAAAGATAGGAAACGAGCTATACTTTAACCCCTCCAGAGCTTTTACACCTATAACCGTTCACTCTGTATAATAGAATGAATGTAAAAAATTTTATGAAATCTTTCCTTGAATTTTAAATGAAATACGAAGAAACTTTTTCTCCGACCTAATAGAAACGTATAACGAACCTTATTATATTCAAGAATAAATATATAAAAAGGCATGAGATACAATTTAATTCTATCTAGGATCTAGAAATGTTCGAAAAGGACACTAAATAAATAATTTTCTATTATTATCTTTTATATTAATACCCTGTATTTTTTACCCTTAGGATAGATATTATTTTACTAAATTATTTAAGTTTATATGAAAGTACCCTGAGGTATATTGTATTTATTAAGTAAATGGACTTTTATAATAGACTATAGATATATAAATTTGTCGCTTTGAAAATCTCTTAATTATGTTTTCGACGATTAAATGCAGTTTTTTAATATCGGAAATCTGAAATCAGAAAGGAAAAGGAAAGGGGAATAGTTACATCAAGATACAAAATACACACAATATCTGTGCTCGGAAAAAAAAACATTTACATTCGTAACTTGACAATTCGATGTCCAATTCCATGACAGCGTCGAAGTGGCTTTTTACTCGTTTCCCACAGATAACACAGATTTCATATTGTTGTGAAACTTTTCAACCAGTCTCTACTTTTATCCCACTCTGATGCTCCGTTAAGGCGTGATTGATTATTGTCAAAGCGTTTTACCCTACGGGAACTACGAGTGTATGTTGAAACGCGCCGTAATCCGATTAAATCGAAATACCATAGATTATGAAGATTTATTGTTATAAGCGTAATAAGCGTTGATTTACAGATTGATAGCTTCACAGTGTTTATGTAAAGTTTTCATTTACAGTTTATTACTTATATACGAATATTGTAAAGTTCGTGTTGTTTGCTGTTGTTTCGTACCTACCGAATCGATTGTGATTTTCCCTACTATATCACAATTTATCATATCATATTAAAAATCTGTTTAAACTTGTCACTTTACAGTTGTAGGCTTTGTATAATTATCAAGTTCTGCTGAATCGTCTTTAATATACTGCATTAATTGTTTTTACTTTTTATAATAAGGCTATGGCAAAAGTAAACAAAACAGAGATTAATTAAAGTCTATGGAAACTTGAGACTGCAACAGACAGCCGACGTAATTGTGTTTTATAAAGCAAACAATAAAAACATATTAAAAGTCTAATTACTGCTACATAAAAACAGCCTCAAAAATAATGTATAATTTTTATACAGCTTAAATTATTTCAAAATAAGAGAGCGGAGAAAAATATATTTATTTAATTCTAACATTGCGTGTTCAAACAGTGTAAGGATTATATTATTAAAAGATATAAACATTTTATGAATACGCTCAGTAAAATCTGACATATACGGCAACAAGATCAAGAAAAGTCTTCCCTTTTACCATAACAACAAATGTGTCTTCATCACATGTACGAAAATTCATATGAGTTATAGCTAGGGTTGCCACCCGTACTTTATAATAAAGTATTGTACGTTATTTTAGGTAAATGTACTCTATACTTTATGAGAGCAATAAAGTACACGAAAATACTTTATTATGCATGATTCGATTTCTTTAGGATTTTAAAAAATTTTGCTGTCATAGATGTCGCTACTCACCAGCGCCACATCACCTAAACACTCATTTTTAACAATTTCTGATCATATCTGATGATAATTATGATTGAAATTTATTTGCATTTTTGTAGTCACTTATTAATTTTCTATACGAATATTATAAAGAGGTAGTTTCTAGCTTTGTTTGTTTGTAAGAGGTAATCTTCGCAAATACTGATCCGATCATGAAAATTCTTTCATTAATTAAAAGCTACACTATTCAGGACTGATATAGGCTATATTTTATTGTTATTGAACAAAAAATTCAGTGAAAAATAGTAGTATAATATGTAAATCAAGTCGGAGAAATGCGAGCGAGATGAAAACTTTACTATATTTGCTTCACAAAAATAATTAACGCCCAACGAAGTGGGCACAGGTCGGCTAGTATTTAATAAAGCTGTTTAATGTCTAGAAGGCAACTGCATAACAATTTACGATATTTATGGGATTATGGTTAGTCTTAGAGATAATATTGTTAACATAATTGAAAATTTAAATCTGCGAAAACTTAATTTAAATATCGATGATCTTTATGGAGAAATTGCTTTACATTAATATTATATATGTACTTCTAAGGGTTTCGCAGAACTTTCAACTGCACAAAAATGGCAGCAAGTATTTAATAAGAGTGATGACAATTTAATAAACTTGTATAAAGTACGACGACGCCGCGTTGGCGCAGCGGTCACAGCATTGGATTGCGATTGGCTGTTGCGCGTGCGGTTGCGGGTTCGATCCCCGCACACGACAGCATTTGTATTGTCCATACAGATGTTTGCCGTGGTCTGGGTGTTTGTGCAGTCCTTGTGGGTCTCCCCACCGTGCCTCGGAGAGCACGTTAAGCCGTCGGTCCCGGTTGTTATCATGTACACCTGATAGCGATCGTTACTCATAGTAGGAAATATATCCGCCAACCCGCATTGGAGCAGCGTGGTGGATTAAGCTCTGATCCTTCTCCTACGTTGGGAAGAGGCCTATGCCCAATAGTGGGATATTACAGGCTGAATCGTGTATAAAGTAATTTCATTCTTATTACCTATTCCCACTACGTCAGCATTCAAAGATTTTTTTGTTGTGATGAATAAAAAATGTCGAGACGAACGAAACAAAGCGTCTCTGAATTCGATAAAAAATGAGTTACTTATTTAATTTAAATAAAGACTGTAAAGATGTGGCGTGGGCTGCTGTGTGGTTGCGGCAGTAAAGAATATAGCCTCCCCCTCTCTTCCCGTGGTTGTCTTAAGAGGCGGCTAAGGGATAACACAGTTCCTGCACTACCACCCTGGCTTTGAAATACACAGGCCGAAGACGGGCAGCACCGTCTTCGGTACGACTAAGCCAGCCCTGCGGTCACCAACCTGCCTGCCCAGCATGGTGACTATGGGCGAAACACATGAGTTCGCGCCATTGTTGGCGCGAACTTGTGGAGACCTATGTCCAGCAGTGGACTGCGATAAGCTGAAGTGTGTGTAAAGAGGTTGTGCAATTGTTTAGTAGAGATACTAATTTGATACAAGCTGCAAAAAGCAATAAAAATATGTTTTCAAATTTAATAAAAAATAAAAATATATTGTACTTTATGTTAATACTATGTACTTTTTTTTTCTTACCTATAATACCCAATGTACTTTAATTGAGAGAAAAAAAGGTGGCAACCCTAGTTATAGCTGTCACAGAAGAAAGGCGGTAAAGAAATACGTGTACGGAGACAGGTACAAGTTTTATTTATAAACTAGGTGATACGCGCGGTTTTTCATATGTCGTTTTGTTTTGTAATCATTAATCGTAGGTAACAGTATTGTTAGACGAATCAATATTGCACCAGCACTAGTATGCTATTAATATTAAGTATTAATAATAATAATAATAATAAAAGCCTTTATTAACAATCTTATATGTTACATTCCATCTTATAACTACTTATTTACTACTTTTTAATACTAAACATGGTTTATGAAAGCAACGTAATTAAATTTTACTATTTGTATTAGACACCGGTTTCTTGATTGTCTTGCTCTTTGGCATAGGCCTCCACAAGCGTTCTCCGCAACGATCTATCCCGTGCTATCCTCATCCAGCATGGTCCTGCTACCTCCTATATATCATCCTCCCATCTTCGATACTGCCTGCCTTTACTTCTCTTTTTATATCTAGGGCACCATTCTGTCACTTCGTTCGTCCACTTTTCTGTCTTATTTCTTGCTAGATGTCCTGCCCATATTAAGTATTACAATATAATATAATAGTATTACAATATATGTAATAAAAAAAAACATGCTTTCAGTATCTTTTACAAAGTATATGAATCTGGTATCCCTAAACTTACTGCGGGTTGTAATCCAGACAAGGCTACTAAGATTTTCAACAGATAACGTATTGAAAGTTATGTGTAGAATGAAATTCACGTTTTCGGGATTTACACCATCAGTTCTTCCGTGATCATGGCGCATGCAAGTGCGCCGAAATATCGGAGCCTCAAATATAAACAGGTACATGGTGTAAATCCCGAAAAAGTGAATTCAAATAACATTAATAATCATGAAAATTTAAAACAATATAAAGCTAATGCATTTGCTTATTATATCTGTCTTTAGTAGCTTATTCTATTTTATTAACGTCCGACCTTTGACCGCTAGAATAATATCTATTAAAGGAAAATTATATTATTAATCATTTATGTCACATATTACATACGTTATACCTATATAATGGAGTTGATGACCAGATCTAAGATTACTTACCATGTCATTTTAATTTCATAGGCAAACTTTTGTACTTAAAGTGTAAATTTAAGGGCGCCTTCAAATTTGCCGCACTGCGGCCGCGCTGCTGCCGCGCGGCAAATTTGAAGGCGCCCTAAGATAATAATTTGATATAATTTTTAACGTACCTTTTTTTAATGTACCTACATTGCATTTTCTTATATTTTTTAAGATAAGTGTAATATTTATATTTACTCTCCGGGTGGTCGTCAGGGTAAAACGTAGATAATAAGAATCACGATTGGGTACACAGCAAATAATATTGTAAAGTGCTGGAACTGGACTGGACAAGTGCCTTAACTTTACAGAAGATTACATCCAAGTAAGTTCCTGGGGAAAGTCTGCAACACCATTCTGAGGCTTCTAGATTAAAGATAATCGTAGGCTTTGACAACAACTTACTTTAAGGCTAACTGTGTACTTATTTGACATCCTAGTGATATAAAACTCTAGAAATCCATAGGAAAGTTTTTTTATATGTAATAACATTGCGTCTGAGTAACGAAGTGCATCCAGGCGTGTAATGAGTCATTATCCTTTGTCATAAAAGGAATACGTTTCAGCGAATGTGGTACACGTGTGTCCATAAACATAAAAGGAAGCCTTCAGGTAAAACACGTGTTATGATGATATTTTTAGATGAGATGATATTGCAGAATGGTAGATTTTCTGATCACGTAACGTGTAATCGATTTCTCGCTAAAACTGTCATGGCTGCAGCTGAATGTTAAATACTCGAAATAGGAGCCGTTCATTTAAGTTCATTTAATTGGTTTTGTAATACGATTTATCTGCAATTTCATCCACATAAGTGTTGGTTTTAAAAATGTTTACTTATAATCGTTTAATAGATTTGTACTAAATACTATTTACAAAATTTTAGTTCAGTGTTACTTTAATTTTTACAATAAACCCTTTACTTTTAATAGCTGATTGATTAATTACATCCATAAATTGTTTCTTTTTCCACGCTTTTTATTAGCTTCACCTGTATGTTTGTTAATATGTTTGTAAGTTTGTAATCGACTCCTTTGGACTTCATTTTGACCCACTTCTAATGTTCAGATTTTATTTAAATTTGGTTAGACTTATCGAGGACTGATGACAATACACTTACTTACTTACTTACTGCGTTGGCGCTGTGACCCCAAAGTGGGTCTTGGCCTCCGACACTAAAAGGCGCCAGTCGTCACGGCGCTGTGCAGCGCTCCGCCAGTCCGGCTGCTGCATGTCGCGCAGATCCTTTTCCACGGCGTCGAGCCAGCGGTACTTGGGGCGTCCCACCGGGCGCCGCCCGGTTGGTTTTCCCAGGTAAGCTCTCTTGACGGCCCGATCCTCCTCCATCCGCTCGACATGACCGAGCCATCGCAGCCTGTGCGCCTTTATCTCTCCCAGGATGTTGGCCTCACCAAACAGCTCCTCCAGTTCCCTGTTTTTCCGGACGCGCCAGCTACCGTCCTCTCTTCTCACCGGTCCCAGCATCTTCCGAAGTACCTTTCTCTCTGTAACTAGAAGTTTATTTTCTTCTTTTTGAGTCAGCGTCCACGCCTCACATCCATACATAAGGATTGGTCTGATCACCGTCTTATAAATTCCAATCTTGGTACGCCTGCTCAGCAACTTGGACGCTAGAACTGAATGGAGAGCTGCACTGCAACGTAGGGTGTTTTGCGCACGTATTTCTATTTCATCTTCCCTGTCGTTGGTGTCTGTTACAGTGCAGCCAAGATAACGGAATTTAGCCACGCCCTTGTAGATTGTATTTCCTACAGCCAGATCTTCTCGTTTCTGCTTTAGATTTCTGTACCGCCGCATGTGGAGATACTCTGTTTTGTCGTGGTTTATACTGAGACCGATTTTACTAGCTTCTTGTTGGAGACAGCTGACTGAATCGACGACATGTTGCTTTCTCTCTCCTAGCAGAGCAAGGTCATCGGCGTATCCAATCACCTTGTGCTGTCCATTAATGTTTACTCCGCCGTTTAGGGCACACACTTTTCTTATGCCGTATTCGAGTACGAAGTTGAACAGCACAGGTGACAAGGCGTCTCCTTGTTTCAACCCAGTGACCACGTCGAACTCCTCAGTCAGATCGGCCCCGATGCGCACCGTCATTCTGCTCTCCCCGGTAGCCACTTTCACCATGCGAACGAGCTTGGATGGGACTCCAAAGTTACGAAGAATCACGTAGAGTGCAGTCCTATCAATGCTATCGTAGGCTCTTGCGAAATCAACAAACAGCGAATGTATGCTTTGTGCGTACTCCCATCTTTTTTCCATTAACTGTTTAAGGAGAAAAATTTGGTCTATCGTACTACGATTACGTCTGAAGCCACACTGATAATCACCTATTATCTTTTCTGAGTACGGCTCCAATCTACCTAGTAATACGTAGGACAGAATTTTGTACGCAGTTGGTAACAAGGCTACTCCTCTATAGTTATTGCATTTCCTTCTACTGCCTTTTTTATGGATCGGACATACAATTCCAGTATTCCACTGCCTTGGCTGTTCTTCTTGATCCCAAATCTTTCGAATAAGCTCGTACATCTTGCACTGTAAAGCACCGCCACCCTGCCTCCACAGCTCAGCCGGTAATAAGTCAATACCTGGGGCTTTGTTGTTTTTCAGTATTGTAATGGCATTTCTGACTTCTTCAAAACTTGGGGGGTCAACGCTATCCTCTTGAACACTGTGCTGTTTGTCCACTGTTTCCGTCGGTGGTGGGCAATTTAAGAGCTTATCAAAGTAAGTACGCCACATTTCCTGGATACTATGACTGTCAGTCACTAGATTGCCGTGATCATCCTCTAGTAGTTGGTTACTTGGCTGGTAACCTTTCTTGATAGATCTGATCTCTTTATAAAACTTTCTGGACTCGTTCATTCTCATCATATTCTCCATATTCTCCACCAAGTCACTCATGTGTTGCCTTTTCGCTCCTCTTATAACTTGCCTCGTTTCTTTACAAACTTTCTCGTGTGCTTCTTTCCAACTTTCTTCCTGCTCTGCAAGTAACCTAAGCCTCCTCCTTTCCTACACTAATTTGATAAAATTATTCAATTATCCTAACGGCTTGGCACAATAATCAAGGATTTTCTCGCTATCCTTTGGACTTTTCTAACGTTCAGAGACTATACTTTTTAGTTTGGTTTATTTATAAAAGCATGTTTTTTAGTTTTTTTTAACTAAGTATTATTGATTGATGATGAAAACAGGTTTAATGTATGTTTTACGTTTTATTTTCTTTATTAATATTGCCTGTATGCCGAATTGCATTTAAATCGGTTCATTGGTTCAGTTGTGAAAATCCTGTCCCTTATTTCCTGTTATAATTCTTTTATGGAAGCTAAGGTCGATATGTTTGCATATTAATTAGTTTATTTGTTTTACAACAACTAATTAATTGATCGAATACTGCAAAAGTTGTGGTTAATTTAAAAGCAAGAGTAAAATGACAGAAAAGAAAAAATTCAAATGATCTCTCTTTCATTGATTCAGCAATAAATGAAATAGGTCTGTGTCACCGTAATCAAGAATGTGCAGGAACATTAGCTTAATATTTTTGGTACTTTTTGGGAGATGCTTTTGCAGTTGTCAGAACCTTAAGCTTGAATTTTTTTTCTACTTGACTCCTAACTCTGAAGATATTGAATTGAATTATTGAATCTTTGTATAGATATTAAGCAGAATGTTGTTATTTTAAGGAATCATATTATGATTTACAATCATTGAAAGAAATAAAAAAGATACGGCTTTAAAACAATTTCAAGAAACTTTATTACACTGTTAAACTTAACATAGCGCGAATCATAAACGAGTCATACTTTTTTTATTTCATTTTTACATTTTGTTGCTTACAATTAAAATTAACAATAAGCTAATGACGGGATGAATTAATGAATCCTAACTGAGCAATCAATGTCCGTAAATAAAACAATTCAAGCTCCGGGTTTAAATATGCTTTTCAGAGAACGGAACAATAATTAACTTGCTTAAAGGAAACCAAAAGACGGAATCGATTGCGGAATCGTTATGACTCGAAGATTTCAATTTGTTCTCTTATTCGCACCTTGGTAAGTACCATTAAGTAATAAGTACTAGTTAGCAACAAAATATCAGACAAATACCACATAACATTACCATACCGCAATACATGTTTTTATAGTTCGTTAGTTATCCCATTATGTATAGAGAATGCTCGTTCATTAGTGTGAAAATATTTAAACGTTTAAGTACGTTCACACATTCCCTAACTACCTAATTATTTCCTGTAAATATATGTAAGTGGAATCTTCATATGTACCTGAAGTAATACGAATAAACGTGTGTTATATTGCAAACAAAATGATGTAATAAATCCGTTTTTCATTTCTATAATGATCTGTGCTATTAAGTCATATAATTTGTGTTAAATATTAATATTACAACTGATTTCAAATCGTTTAAGGAAAGCATCTTTGTTACAATCAATACCGAATAATACGAGTTAGAAATGTGAGAAATTTATGATAGAATCACATAATGTTGTTTAATGTACGTTGATGAAGGAAACCCCTGATCTGATCCCTTGTGATTAGATTATCTTTGCTAAAGGTATTATATGTATTTATAAAGTAATTTATGTAAATAATGTCATCTACTGTGTTCGTTATATTATATTAAATGACAGCGGCAAAATCAATCTATAAATACTTTAAATAGGAGAATTGTTATTTTAACGTTTGGACTAAGAACCGAATTACTTAATGGATAAAAATATTTTTTATCTACTTTAGTAGGTATATCTATACTAATATATAAAGCTGAAGAGTTTGTTTGTTTGTTTGTTTGTTTGTTTGTTTGAACGCGGTAATCTCTGGAACTACTGGGCCGATTTGAAAAATTCTTTCAGTGTTAGATAGCCCATTTATCGAGGAAGGCTATAGGCTATGTGTCATCACGCTAAGACCAATAGGAGTGGAGTCCACGCCGACGAAGTCGCGCGCAGAAGCTAGTTAAAAATAAATCGAAAACGGGTTGAAGTCACTTACCTGAGTATGAAGCTAAGATGATGGTATAAAAGAACAAATGCTAGCATTAAGACAGTCAAATATAGGCAACGGGCGATAGAAAATGATAGTTCTACACATAGTTTTTACAATCCTCTTTAAATGCAAACGACGGATGTGCTATTATGATTCTTTACCATAGAGTACAAGTTTAATTATGGACGTAAAATTCTACGCTTGAAATAATGAGGTGCTTCCCAAATTTCAACGTGAAATTTAACTTCGGTGAATGTTTACAAATTTAATTTTGTTGAACATCATTCTTAAATATAACAATTAATTGTGAAACGAGAAAAATTAACTTTAAGAGGATTTTTAAGGACCTTCTTATATGTGATATGCATAGTTTTGAGTTTTTCATTTGTCTGAATTTGATGTTCGTATTTTGAAAGGTATAAACAATATTTATCAGACTATATTCTTTTTTCTGATTAATAGATCATAGAGATATAAGATAGAGAGATCATATGGATCAAAATTCTTCCGTTTATAAGTATAAGTAATAATGATATCTCAATAATCTTTGATGTTGAAGTGATTGAACCGTCAATTTTATTTCCAATACCGCTGACATATACTGACTGAATTCGAAATCCATAAGTGAACCAAATCATTTGCTTTCCCAATAGAACTGATCAGAACGTAGGATGTTAGTCAAGTCACGCGCGAATGGTAGACGTGGGCGACGTTTGGGACATAAAACTTTTGTAACTCGGTACTAATCCCTAATTCGCAGCCATTGTTAAATCGTTACTTGGAGAATAAATTGTTTTTAAAATATTTAATTAATAGAAATCAAATTAAATTTATATTTTAAGAGTATCACGTAAGTAATTTTTAATTATTATATATTAGTAAAGTTACCAATGTACCATTTTGTGCCTTTTAAATTAAGTAAAATAAATTAAAATGATAAAAAAGATAGTTTCACAAAAGCTTGGTAAAATACAAAATCTTCCTAGCGGGGAAATTCGATGTCTATTGTCAAAAACGTTGTCAATTGGTTGTCAAATATTTATAGGTGCGTTCAGAAAGTGTTTTGTGTATATTTTTCACAAATATAATATGTAGGTGATACGAAGATCACCGGGCCACCTAGTCTCTATATATATAAAAATGAATCGCTAAATGTGTTGCTAAGCGCAAATCTCGAGAGCAGCTGAACCGATATCGCAAATTTTTTTTTTTAAATTTCATTGAAGTACGAGGATGGTTGTTACGGAGAGAAAAATTAAAAAAAATCCCTTAAAAAGTCTAAAAACAACAATTTTCTATATTCCCATACAAAAGATTCGTAATAATACTAAGTCAATTTGAACTTTAATACCATACCATAAGGTTTAAGTGTTAGTGGAGGGGTTACGGGAAGGATAAGTATAAAATTAAGGAATCGACTGTTAGGCGGTACGAAGTTCGCCAGGTCAGCTAGTTATTAATAAAGACGACTTAGCAATATGAGCGCCTTCACACTTTTAAGTTTAAATATTGTAAATTACTTTATAGTTAAATAAATAATAAGCTGTCAACTGCAGTTTAAACTACGTTAGTTTAAAAAGTTGACGTTTTAGTGAATTTTTTATTGGGTGGTTTTTGAGTGTGGCGGACTAGCATGGTTTTTTTTTATATTAAGAACAAGCTATCTCGGCGGTCTTTGAACTGCCATATTTTTAAATCTTTTATAGAAACTATGTCCTAAACTCCTGACAATAAAGAATAAAATAAAAGCATTATCTAATTTGTTCTGTTGTCAAACAAAAGTTATGCGCGTAATTCTTTTCACCACTTCCTTTTTATTTTATACGTAAATGGTTAGAACATTATAAAGGTTCGTTGATGTTTTTTGTTTTACTGTGAAAACAAGCAGGCTTTTTTCTAAATACCTGAATAAGAAAGATATACAACACAAAATAGGATATTTTGTAATAAGACATATTAGCGAAATCAAACAATATTTTCAGCTTTATCTTTACAATGTTTGTAATCGAAATAACTGTTGTATTTGCATTTTATGCTGAACTACTAATACTATTAAAAATGATTAAAATGATAATAGTGGAAAAAAATAAATAAAAAATACGTAATGACTTAGTTAAATAGCATGATAATGTGTATTCTGTTTTTATACGATTAGGGTGGCAAACAAGCCCACGGCCCACCAGATGTTAAACGGCTTGTGCAGCCTATAGACGCCTGCATCACCAGAAGCATCCAAGCGCGTTGCCAACCTTACCCCTGAACCTCCCATAGGAGCTCTAGTCACCTTACCACAGGAACACAACACTGTTTGAAGGCAGTATTAATTAGCTGTAATTAAGGCACTTCCCCAGATGGGCTGCTCCAAATTTGATCAAAATATTTCCTGCTGTGCCCTATCTCAGTAAATCTTGAAAGAAATAACTTCTTTGTTAACATTTAAACATATAGGTACTTTACGTACTCGTACATCTTGATTACCTCACGATGTTTTCTTCACTGCCGAGTACAAGATGAATTTTAAATAAAGCGTTTGAATATGGAGTCGTTCTAACCCAGATTTAAGGATTTTTTTTTGCATTGGTATAGTATATTTTTATAGCTTTAATAGCATTGTATCTAAAATATTGACAAGTCGTCAAAACTGTATGGTGGTATGTCGGTTAGGTTTTTATCTTTAAAAATAAGTTACTTGTAGGCATACTCCGAGCAGGATTACACCTACTAACAGGAGTAGAATTTCTATTTTTGTTTTTCCTTGAGATATTTTTATTTGTTCTCTTACATTACTTTTATGACTGTAAATATACCTTTTAAATGAATATTATTTACCTACTATAACAAAGTACAAATACCAGAAATAGGAATTATACTAATTCACGATCACGATTCAGCCTGTAATATCCCACTGTTGGGCATAGGCCTCTTCCCCATGTAGGAGAAAGATCGGAGCTTATTCCACCACGCTGCTCCAATGCGGGTTGGCGGACTAATTAACGAAATGTAATACTTTTTGAAAAGTTATCAAGTCGTAGACAGTAATATTGTCATTTCATCCGCTTTCGAGGTGAGGTTGACAAAACGAACACTAGGTACATAATTATTCAAGCCTGTATAGAATTATAGTTTGTATGGCGATTTATATGGATAGATGGTTGTTTTTCTCTTTTTAAGCCAATAGATATGAAAATTTGAATGCAAAGATATTGTATTGTCAATAATTGTATCTTTTAGAGTGGATCACAAATATATAGATACTTAAATATGTTTTATTGTATGTTTTTGAATGAGCTTCGAATAAAAAGATACCTAGTCAAACTCAACAAGGGTTTATAGTAGCATTATGGTAGTAAAAAATGTAACATATCACATGTTACTGTTTTATTTAAAAAAAAAAATAGCTGGTGTCTAAGATTAGGCTTTATTTTATAGTTGTTCACAATTTATCCCGAAATTTCAAAGGATATATTGTAAAATGAAATGAGTCTACAATGCGTAATACAATATTAACGTCTAAAAGTCGGCGACTCCTATCGGGTGTAATTCTGTGTAGGGGTGTAAAAATCACCCATAAAAAACAAACGCCCAGCTACGACAAGTTTTTTAATGGCCAATACAAATATTTACCAAATGTGGAAATCGAATCCGTGATAGCTAGTGTAGCGTGATAGCGGCTCACCTGATGGTAAGTGACTACCGTAGCCTATAGACGCCTGCAACACCAGAAGCGTCGCAAGCGCGTTGCCGACCCTATCCCCAATCCCCCAGGAGCGATTACAAATAGTGTAGATTAATATAAAATGAAGATAAATAGTGTTGATTAATATAAAATTCATGTAATATTAGAGGAGTAGTAATACTCCTCTAATATTACATGAGTATAGGATTAATTATAAAAAAAAAACTTCCTAATATTAACATAGGTTAAGTGTACATTGTAAGTAGCAAATAAGTGCACATAAGGAAATAAGTGTACATATATTGTAGTTAGCAATTAAGTGTAAATATATAACAAAATTTTATTATAGAATAGTTTTGGTCAGTGGACTCACGTTGATACTAAGTCTAGTTATTAGGTTTACTTAAGTTGCAGTACAGTACCAATGCATGTTATCTATACTAATATAATAAAGCTGAAGAGTTTGTTTGTTTGTTTGATTGTTTGTTTGTTTGTTTTAACGCGCTAATCTCAGGATCTACTGGTCCGATTTGAAAAATTCTTTCAGTCTTAGATGGCCCATTTATCGAGGAAGGCTATAGGCTATATATCATCACGCTAAGACCTATAGGAGAGGACTCCACGCCGACGAAGTCGCGCGCAGAAGCTAGTATTATATAAAAATTGGAATAACAAAAGCACGGGCACTATAAGTCCGTGGATATATCTTTTATTAAAAAAAAAAAATCCCCCAGGAGCTCTGGTCACCTTACTCACCAACAGGAATACAATACTGCTTGAAAACAGTATTATTTAGCTGTGGTCTTCTGTAAGGTCGATGTACTAACCAGTCGGGCTGCTCCATATTTTGAGCAGGAAATTTCCTGCTGTGCCCTACCTCAGTTCTGGTAATTGAACTAACCTATACCTACTACATTGCTATATACACCATTAAAAGCAAACTGTTTTGAGAAATTAATTAAAAAGGCTTAAAAGCTTCAACCGCACACTGGTTAACTCTTGTGTGTACGATCATGTTGTGTTTGCAATTGTAATCATTTCCATGTGAAGTGGCATTTACTTACAGCGAAATTGCAACGCGCATTGCATTGTTGTATTTTTAATGAGGGAGGCTGTTTTCATTAACTTTAAATCGTGAACAATTTTCAGGTATGATTCTTTTCGACATAACATTTTAAATTTATGTTTTATTTTATATTAATCAGTATTTTGTATAGTAGAAGTTTTCATGTGTGGTTACGGCAGTAAAGCATATTCTTTTTTGAACCACCTCCTCTCTTCCCGTGGGTGTTGTAAGAGGCGACTAAGGGATAACACAGTTCCACTACCACCTTGGAACTTATAAAGCTGACCTATGGCGGGATAACCATCCAACTGATGCCTTTCAAATACACAGGCTGAAGATGGGCAGAAGCGTCTTCGGTGCGACAAAGCCATTCCCTGCGGTCACCAACCCGCCTACCCAGTGTGGTGACTATGGGCAAAATACATGAGCTCGCGCCATAATGGCGCAAACTTGTGGAGGCCTATGTCCAGCAGTGGACTGCGATAGGCTGAAGTGTAGTTATACAACCATCAATCATAACAAACTTTCGCATTTTCAACATTGATAGAAGTCAGGACGTGGTAAGATTGTTTGTTTTGTCTACCTTCACATAGAAAACAACGAATGATATGATAATATTTACTTTAACTACAACTTGTAACTATTATATTTCCTAAATCTTTTCGTAGTACATTTCGTAATTATGGACTATATTCACTTACTAATTTCTTTATTAAAAATGAACTCCTAAAATAATATATGAAAATTGAGTACTTAGTTCGATACTTCTACGATTTTTCCTTTTAAATGTAATTTTACTCAATTTCCGTTCGTACATCTACAAATATCCTGGTACGTCCTAACGTTATCTTGTAGAGAACGCTTTTGGCATTACTCTAATGCAAAAAGCATTGTCACTGAAAGTATTAAATGAAAAGCAATGCAAAATACAATATAATAAGAATAAAATGACTATATACTGAACATATATTATATACTGAAGTATTGTGTCAATCAAACCAAAGAAAGAAAAACTGACCTTTGTAAATCTCGACTGGAATCATGGGCGTAGCGAGGGCAAGGGGGGCATCATGCCCCGGGCGCTACTCACAAAGGGGCGCCACATGGTCCGCAAAACATAAAATTGTTGGACATATTATCTGGTTTTCGAATCTGGGGGGCACTAAAAAGGTATTGTGCCCCGGGCGCGAGTTAAGCTCGCTACATCACTGACTGGAATAACCGCAGTTTTTTAAAAGGCTGTATTTAAAATTAATTTTGAGTCCGATAGTGAGGATAATATCGTGAGGTAAGCGACACATTTATTTATTTATTTACACATTCACACACCAATACAAGGTTTTAACAGTATGACAAATCTATACTAATATATAAAGCTGAAGAGTTTGTTTGTTTGATTGTTTGTTTGTTTGTTTGTTTGTTTGTTTGTTTGAACGCGGTAATCTCTGGAACTACTGGGCCGATTTGAAAAATTCTTTCAGTGTTAGATAGCCCATTTAACGAGGAAGGCTATAGGCTATGTACCATCACGCTAAGACCAATAGGAGCTGAGTACACGCCGACGAAGTCGCGCGCTGAAGCTAGTGATATATAAAAATAGAAGTTGCATCACATACGTCAAGACAAATATTTCGAAATAGTATACTAAAATTATAATGTTAAAAAGACATTTATTAACATAATTCTTTTCTCCGAGCTTTCTGTTCCGCAAAATTATCAATGACATCATTATAAAGATCGTTCCATAGAATTTTTTGTAGAAAGAATAGGCAAGTTACGCAGCCTGTTTTATCCTATAGAGGTTTTTTAAATAGGTTTTTATTAATTTTAGTTTCGAAAATGGTCTTTTAGCACTAGCTTTATAGTTATGTTGGTTATCCACCGCCACCTAAGTAACGCGACAAAAAATGAAGCAACCAATGAACGACTACATTTCGTATATCCGTAGTGTGTTGAATTACACATATATTTTTAACTAGAAATAATAATAATTTTACCCTTCAAAGTGTACTAAAATGTGTTTTAACGTGTTAAAACATCGTTATCTACAAAATGGAACAAATTTTATCATAATGTTTAATAATGGTATATTTTAATTCATATTAATTTTATTATTCATGTCTAGAAATATTGCTATGACTATGTATTATTTTAAAAATTATTTTATATTTTAAAAACTCGCTTTATCCGCGACTTCGTTTGTTGTACTCTCATTTATTGAAGTTATAATGTGTAGCTGCAGTATTAATCCTAACCTTGGTGTAAATGACGTCTAGTTCATTTTGAAAATAACGAAAATATGAGCCTACGGGGGTTTTGAGTATAAATTATTACTATTTAGTAATTTAATGTATAAAGTGCAACATACAAATTACTATATTAATAAATCGATGTAATAGTTCTCCTTTGTGCACAACAACATATAAAAATTTACGTCACTCGTCTCTGAATATCTGTCAGTATATGATGGTATGTACAGACACAAAATTTATTAAATAAGGCTTGTTATTTTACATATTTTGATAATAGTTAGAGTTTACGAAAAAATAGTACGGGATAATATGGAGTACTGGTATGTGTACAAGAAAAAGTAAAATTCCCCTGTGGGAACGAGACTATAGGGGGACCGTATAAGAAAATTTTATGGGAAAATTTGATCGTTTGAAACTTTACCTAGGATGCGGATAGTGATAAAACAAGTTTGTGTGTCAACTTATATTCTAAGGAATACAAGTTAGACAAGAACGTTCAAAGAATTTATTTCTGTCGTTGCCGCGGTGGAAAGTTCTTTGTTATGTCTTACAAGTGAGAAATCTTTATCAGAGTAAAAAAATTCTTACCGTCATTTTCTCTGTGACAGTATATTTTTTGGGAAAACTTTATTAACAAATATTTAATTGAGAAGATTTTGAAATATCAATGACAATTTAACAATAATTAATTATAACAATGTCGTCTTTCGTACACGTTATTTTATTTTATAAAATCATAATTTAAAAAATAAATTAATAATATTTAAAAAAGAAGTTAGTGGAAATGTTGTAAGAATTATGAACCTCCCTTAGACAGTGCTTTTGAAAATTACGTTTTCCCGCTCTTAATGTCTTTGTACATTAATTCAGCTAATTCAAGGTAGAGTCGCAATAAAGGTTGAGATATTTCGTCCCTTAGTATAATATTGTAACTACATTTGGCTGTACTAAGACAGATGAGAAATAACCTTAATGGCACAGAAAATAAGAGTTAAAATACGTTTCGCTTTCAATATTTCTAAACCTGTGAGCTTCTAGCGTTTCTAATCTTGTTTGTTCACATAAAACCCCGAAATATTCCCGAGGGAGACATGTTTTACGGCAACATATCAAATTATTTAGGTACAGTATATCTTCTGTCCTTATATATATATATATATATAAATATTATAAAAAAATCATAATTTTATTTCATTTTAGTAGCTATTGTTTGGGCCTCATTTTGTTTCTTTTTAAGACGAAGAATTTGTTCTGTGAAATAGCAGAATATTAAAATAAAATTATTTTAATATTAAAAAAATAGAAATGACACTTAGTACCGCTAGTGGTTTTTTTATACAACTAGGACGGCAAACAAGCGTACGGCTTACCTAATGGTAAGTGATTACCGTGGCTTATACACGTCACCAGATGCATCGTAAGTGCATTGCTGACCCTACCCCAAAACTCCCTAGGAGCCTCTAGTCACCTTACTCATCACAGAAACACAACCCTGAAAGCAGTATAATTTAGCTGTGTATCTTATGTAAGATTTAGGTACTTTCCTAGTAGGGCTGCTCTAGATTTTGAGCAGCATATTTTCTGCTGTGCCTTACCTCAGTTAAAACAAGCTCACTCGATTTTAAGCTACAGCGATAAAAGAAAATACAAAATATACCAATACTTAATTATATATTCTTTATTGCACTAAGTAATTTTACAAGTCATTATAAACTATAATATAGGAAGTAGGCAAGGGCGAACTTATCTCTAAAAGAAATCTCTTCCAGTCAACCCATAATTACAAGAAATAAAATAATAATAATATTTCGTATGCATATAATTGCAAAATATGAATGAAACTAAGAGTTAGTAGGATTTATTACTACACTTAGGTCATTGAGTTAACACATTTTTTCATTTCCTCATAAACTTTCCTACCTCATAACCTTTCCTACATTAAAAAAATAAAAGCATGTTTTTTAAAAAGGTTTTTTACTTTTAATTTATTTTTGACTTTTTAGTCGGTTATCATGTCACTTTATTCGAATTATTCTTAGCAAGTCCTTTCATTTGATACCCATATTGTAGAAGTGCACTAAAAATAACTAGTCCGCACTCTTGGTTATGCCGCCATATTGGATTTAGAATGAAGTCTCAAAGTTAACCATGCATTGGCATCCAAATTGAACCTGTATACAAAATTTCAGCTCAATTGGTTGAAGATACCTGCTTCAAAATTAAGTTGCAAGATTTCACCCGAACAAACATACATACATACAAACCATGCATTGTCATCCAAATTGAACCTGTATACAAAATTTTAGCTCAATTGCTTGAAGATATCGGATTCAAAATTGAGTTGCAAGATTTCACCCCAACAAACATACATACATACACACATAAATACAAACCATGCATTGTCATCCAAATTAAATCTGTATACAAAATTACAGCTCAATTGGTTGAAGATATCTGCTTCAAAATTGAGTTGCAAGATTTCACCCGAACAAACATACATTAAACTTACATACATACATACATACATACATACATACATTGCAAGTTAAATAAAAGCTTGTAAAAAAAGAAAGAAAACTTACTTATTTATAAAATAAAAGTATCCCTAGCTCGACTAGCAAACCGTAAAGTACCTACAATATTTTTTCTCACGGTGCGATGCTGGAAACTTTATTTTTATCTTTTATCACATCGTGGAGTTTTCCGAAGAACATAGTTTTTCTCTCTATACCTTCAAATCCTATTCTTATCTTTAAACTTTATAGATGATGTAGGTCTCTAAGTCTTAGTGCTTACTTTGGACATTAATCTCCGTCCCAGAAACTGTATTGCAACTCCGCATACATACGTGAACTTTGTTAATCGTTAGTTTATCGTATTATGGTTTTTAAATACTCTTGTTTCCTTTTTGATTTTTATGCGTCGTTAACTATTAAGTGCTTGATTACTATAATTATAATGTTAAAAATGTGAAATACTAACTAAATAACCAAATATAGTTTTTTAACTACATGAACTGTAAACTCATTTAAAAGTGTCTAACGACGAATGTATTTGTAGGTTATTCCATCGTATCTCGTAGAGCACGTTGAGCTGTCGGACAATACACTTTACGGAACGTAAAATACAAAGAACATCACATAGGAATATTATGGAAGAAAACAATCGACACTTACAAAAGGTGGTGTTATCGTTAAAAGAGCGATCTCTAAGAGACAACCGCTGGGAAAAACATAAAAGATAAAGTGGCATAGAGGTGTTTGTTGTTGTTATCATAAGTACCTGATAATCTGTTTACAGGGAAATTATCGGCCACATCGAGTCTATCAGCGTGGGTTATTTATTTATTTATTTATTTAATACTTTATTGCACAATACATTACATAATTGTACAAAAGGCGGGCTTAATGCTAAAAGCATTCTCTACCAGCCAACCTTAGGACGTGCAAGAGTGGTCGTGAGAGAGCGTTATTTATATACTATTTAGATTTAAAGGTTACCTATAAATATTTAACACCCATTTGTAATCCCACGACTTGTTCTTTGCGTTGTTTACACATTGATATCACAATTCATTGATGTAGGTTTCAGCAGGAAATATCATGTTCATAATCTGTACCAGTCCGACTGGTAGTGTACCTTAACCTTAAATAAGAAAGTCAAATAATATTACTTTCAAGTATTGTGGTGTTCATACGATGAAGAGAATATGCATGCGAAGGAAGAGATAGATACATCTCTTCTCTATCTCTATATATATAAAAATGAATCGCTGAATGTGTTGCTAAGCGCAAATCTCGAGAGCGACTGAACCGATTTCGCTAATTCTTTTTTTTATAATATTCCTTGAAGTACGAGGATCGTTCTTACGGAGAGAAAAATTTAAAAAAATCCCTGAAAAAGTCTAAAAACAACACTTTTCTATATTCCCATACAAAAGATTCTTTATTACCATACCATGAAGTTTAAATGTTAGTGGAGGGGTTCCGGGAAGGATAAGTATAAAAAAAATAATTAAAGAATCGTCTGTTAGGCGGTACAAAGTTTGCCGGGTCAGCTAGTATTATATAATAATGCTAACAAAAGTATTTGATAATCTTTATAATATTTGTTTCTATCACTACATATTATAAAACAAAGTCGTTTCCCGCTTTCTGTCTGTCCCTATATATGCTTAGATCTTAAAAACTACGCAACAGATTTTGATGCCGTTTTTTTTAATAGAGTGATTCCAGAGGAAGGTTTATATGTATAATATATACATAATATAGTAGAGGAACACTGATCATTTTCGCAACCGTGCGAAGCCGGGGTGGGTCGCTAGTTTATATATAGGTATTATCAAATACAAACTGAGTACAAGTATTTTTGTATTTGTGGCATACTCGTTTTGGTTCATGTAAATTTTAAAGAGGCGCTAATGAATTTTGAATTTGCGCTACGAAGTTTTACTAGGGTAGATAAGTGTTACTAGACCGCTAAGCGTGCATTCGAGCGCTAAGCATCCTAAGTAGTCGAACTTCGTTAAATTGGGGTTATTAAAAATTTCGCACGAGATAATAATTTTTAATTTCATCAAAAGCGTACTGATTACATTTACATAAAGCATTATACATATGTTATGTAATTAATCTTAATATATATCTTAATACTAGCTTCTGCGCGCGACTTCGTCGGCGCGGACTCCGCTCCTATTGGTCTTAGCGTGATGATACATAGCCTATAGCCTTCCTCGATAAATGGGCTATCTAACACTGAAAGAATTTTTCAAATCGGCCCAGCAGTTCCAGAGATTATCGCGTTCAAACAAACTACCAACCAACCAAACAAACAAACTCTTCAGCTTTATATATTAGTATAGATATGATAGTTTAACAATTCAGTAATTATTAAATTTACATTCATAATGAAATATATAAATGTATTTCATGGCAAAAACTAGGTATCAAATGTAAATTAATAAACAGTCAAATACAAATAGTAATACTACTTATGATATTACATAAAATATAAATTTATGCATCTAGGTTAAAAAAGTATTTCCATTCACCCTTTTGTTAATGTCGAATTTTATTGAAGGATCTAGTGATGGTCAACTCGAGTTACTAACTCGAGTTAACTCGAGTTGGGCTTAACTCGAATCAACTCGAGTTGAATTCTCTCCGACTCGAGTTCGAAAACCGAATGAAACCGACATGGAGCGAAGTTTGCCGATCATTTGAGACTATAATATTCATTCATAAAAAACAAGTTAAGAGTTAATTTAAAATTTTTAGTGTTCTTTTTTTGACAAAATGCCGGATCCTAAAAGGAAATCTTTGATAATTTGGTTTGGGATATATTTGAACCACCAGTGAGTGATGATGATTTTATATTTGTCTGATTAACCCCAAATTTATGAGAAGATTGGTGCGATTTGGTAGCTAGGATTTACCGAATTATTTCTTAGCTTTTAGTATATAAACTAACTACATCATTTTTATTGTAATAAAACCGTTTAACATAAAAAATTTTTTTTTTATTATTTCATTTTCCAGTTTTTAGTTATGTAATCCACCAATTTGTGGCGGCAGCTATCTTGGATTTTTCATAGTGAGCTCTATTTTACCAATCAAGCCCTTTCATTTGATACCCATATTGAGGTTGTTGTGAAGTACTATGTGATCCGCCATTTTGTATCGACGGCCATCTTGGATTTGCAATCATAAGGAATATATTATGTTGTATTGTCATCAAGATTAAGAGTGTGTACCAAATATCAGATCAATCTTTCATCAGGAAGGAGGTAAAATTCCAATTACCAAATTTGACCCAAACAAGACTCAAGTCAAGCTAAATAAAACCGATTAATTAAAAAAACCGTTTAAAAATGAAAGAATTGAAACAGATAAAAATATAATTTGTCCGTTCCAATTTTTGAACTGAAACTTCTTTAGGCGCATGAGGGGTAAAATTTGCGTTACCGGTAACGCGGCAGCGTCATGACGTTCAGTAGTTGGATGGGTGACCCCGGGCCTGGGAACACCCCGTGACGTTGGCTTTAGTTTTTTTTTTTGGAGTTTACTCCTTAAGAATCGATTTTCATATAAGGCCCCCGGTATGAAAAAAATATGAGGTGTAAAATCTGTTGAACAATTGACCGGTGGCGATTTGCGAAAATGTTTTCATATATATCTATAGGTATTTGTACTTGGTGGAAAGAAATCACCTCCAATCATTTTGAATCAGATTGAGAGAGCATGCGAGTTTAATGAAGAAGTTTTTACTGTTATGGATGCAAGAGATCATTAAGGCTACAATAGAACAAAGGAACAGACCACATTTGTAATAAAAATCAGACTTCAACATATCTATCCAAGAATAAGCTTTAGATAATGCTCAATGCTCATATAATCTTATTTGCTATTTAAAGTTTCGGCTTTTAATTTCATAATAGTAGTAGTATTGTAATATCGGTTTATTAATTGCTTTAATAATACTATAACAGCGTTAAATATTAGACGGTTTACCTACTTGGCTTCATCCGCAGCTGCTGACCAAACTGTTAACTTAAACAAGTACTAGGCAAAGTGCCAAGCTCAATGAAGTAAAGCGTAGAATGCTCTTGTCTTGCTCTCTTCAAAATAGTAAATCGCGCTTTGTTCGGAATTTTCGTATCAGGCACTATGTTCGGAAGATCTTAACGTCGACTTCCACCAACACCTTAGGGTGCGTTCCCACATGTTGTAACGATCAATTTATCCAGGGCCGAGCCACCCCTGTGTGCGATGTGTGCGGCGCACACAGGCGCCAAGACAATAGGGGCGCCGCCATCGAAATTATTTTTGTTACACTTACTCAACAACATATTCTTTTTTCAACAGTAAATATTTTTCAATAATACTTCATTGCCCTCCTGCGTTTCACTTGTAGAGCAAATTAGTATTATAAAGCTAACCTAGCTTTCTGTCCAATTATCAATACAACTGGCGCTGGATTAACGTCCTTTATAATAGAAAAACTAGACAAAATTAATGTGGACATTGACATAAACAACTTAAGGGGACAGGGCTATGATAATGGATCAAATATGCGCGGTAAGAATAATGGTCTTCAGAAAAGATTGCTGAATCTAAATCCTCGCACTTTCTATGTACCATGCGCTAGCCATAGTTTAAATTTAATAGTAAACGAGGCTGCCACTCTCAATCATCATCATAAATCTGACCTTAAACCATTCTCTGAAATAAGATGGTCAAGCAGAATAGATGGTATCATATCGCTGTTTACAAATTTACCAGAAATTTCTGATGCCTTATATGAAATATCAAATGGTATAATCATAAAATGATCAGAAGCCAAAATATGACGCTAAATGTCTAGCAGAAAAAATATGCTCCTTTTCATTCATTTGTTCACTAAATATATGGCATATGATATTGACAAAAGTGTTCTGCAGTCCATTGATATGAATATGCATATGCAAGTTGCTTTAGATACTTCAACGCAATTATAGAAGTTTTTGATAAAAATTAGAACCCACGCAAATTTTAAGGAAATTGTAAATGATATTGCTATGAAAATTCCTGAAAAATTTGATGTCGAGTCTGAATTTGAAACTTCGAAAACCAGACCCCTAAGACGTCGTAAGACTCCAAAGAGTTTTGATTATAAACGCGAAGACCACAGAAGCGAACTGGTTTTACCTATTTAGGAAAATATTTTATCTAAGTATATAAAATTGGATAACATTTATTTCGGTCAAAATTAACAAATAATAAAAAAAAATGGAAAAAAAATTGCTGTGTAATTACGGCAGTAAAGAATATAGCCACCTCCTCTCTCTCTTCCCATGGGTGCCGTAAGAGGCGACTGAGGGCAGTCTGCGCAGACTGCAACACATTTCCACCACCACCTTGGAACTTAAAAAGCCGACCGATGGCGGACCATCCAACTACTGGCTTTGAAATACACAGGCCGATGACAAACCAACCACCTACCCGCCTGCACAAGTGCACAGTGTGGGCAAAACACATGAGTTCATGCCGTTTTTGGCATGAACTTGGGGAGGCCTATGTCTAGCAGTGGACTGCAATGGACTGAAGTGAAAAAAAAATAAGTTGAAACAAAGATTCGTAAAAAAAGAGGCGCTTCATAGGTTTCGCTCACAGGCGCTGTGGGGGGTCGGCGCGGCCCTGAATTTATCATTAGACGATTGTCGTCTCTAGCTATTCCCATTATAACGATTGTTTGTCGTCAATTTTTTTCATCTTTTAGCGACTATCGTATCTAGCTGTTCCCATTGGATCGCGACGATATTTTATCGTTTCACGGCAGTCGCTTTGTCGTTTACACATAATTAGCAAGCTACAAATCTACAGTCGCCTCTACGTTCTACGTGGCTACTGGTTTTAGTCGTAACGATTTTTTATCGTTTTACGATTGTCGTGCTAGCCGTTCCCACTGTCATGATAATCTATCGTCACTGCTAAAATTGTCGTAGACGATAGTAAATCGTAACGTTCTATATGTAAACACCTCCATTTAAACATATGAGCCACGACACTTAAAACTACACGATTATCTGTCGTCAAGACAAAGTGGGAACGCGCCCTTAGGGTATGTCTGAAAAAAGCTCTGCGTGGAGTTATGATCTCATGTCAGATTATGCTCCGACACCTCCTTTTGTCACAAATTATATCAACAATCATTTTTTTATTTTCTGTCAGTTATTTAATTTTGTTTTTTTATAGTTTTTTTTAAATTTAGTTTTGTGACAATAAATGAATATTTTATTTCATTTTCATACCTACCTGATATACCTAATGATTATGTTTTTTTAACGTAATTAAGCAAATGGAAATGTGAATAAAGTAGAATAAATTTTAATAAAATTCAGATATAATTTGCATTGTAATTATCTTTTGCATATTAATTATGCATTCTCAATTATTTATATTAATTTGATAAGTAACATTAATGTCTGGAAATGATGCATGTACACAATTAAAAGGCCCGCATTAAAAACGTGGTGTTATGTAAGTAATAATTTATGAGTCAAATAGTGATAACTGAATTAACTGAGGTAGGGCACAGCAGGAAATTTCCTGCTCAAAATATGGAGCAGCCCGACCTCGACCTTACAGAAGACCACAGCTAAATAATACCGTTTTCAAGCAGTGTTGTGTTCCTGTTGGTGAGTAAGGTGACCAGAGTTCCTGGGGGGGATTGGGGATAGGGTCGGCAACGCGCTTGCGACGCTTCTGGCGTTACAGGCGTCTGTAGGCTACGGTAGTCACTTACCATCAGGTGAGCCGTACCGCTTGTTTGTCGACTTAGTAACATAAAAAAAGTGATAGAATTTAAAGTATTGCATTTTATTTCGGTAGCACTAAAATGAATTTAATCGTTGAATTCGTTATTGCTAAACCTAGTTTATCCTATAAAAATAATTTTGTTTTTATTTTTTATTATATTATTTATTTTGTTTTTTTATAACTCGAATAATGGGCTCCTGTCCTCATCAACCCCTACCCAACGTGCCTCTGAGAGCACGTTAAACTCTTGGTCTCGGTTGTATTCAAAGCTCCCTATAGGCAGGGCCGAGCCACCCCTGTGTGCGATGTGTGCGGCGCACACAGGCGCCAAGACAATAGGGGCGCCGCCATCGAAATTATTTTTGTTACACTTACTCAACAACATATTCTTTTTTCAACAGTAAATATTTTTCAATAATACTTCATTGCCCTCCTGCGTTTCACTTGTAGAGCAAATTAGTATTATAAAGCTAACCTAGCTTTCTGTCCAATTATCAATACAACTGGCGCTGGATTAACGTCCTTTATAATAGAAAAACTAGACAAAATTAATGTGGACATTGACATAAACAACTTAAGGGGACAGGGCTATGATAATGGATCAAATATGCGCGGTAAGAATAATGGTCTTCAGAAAAGATTGCTGAATCTAAATCCTCGCACTTTCTATGTACCATGCGCTAGCCATAGTTTAAATTTAATAGTAAACGAGGCTGCCACTCTCAATCATCATCATAAATCTGACCTTAAACCATTCTCTGAAATAAGATGGTCAAGCAGAATAGATGGTATCATATCGCTGTTTACAAATTTACCAGAAATTTCTGATGCCTTATATGAAATATCAAATGGTATAATCATAAAATGATCAGAAGCCAAAATATGACGCTAAATGTCTAGCAGAAAAAATATGCTCCTTTTCATTCATTTGTTCACTAAATATATGGCATATGATATTGACAAAAGTGTTCTGCAGTCCATTGATATGAATATGCATATGCAAGTTGCTTTAGATACTTCAACGCAATTATAGAAGTTTTTGATAAAAATTAGAACCCACGCAAATTTTAAGGAAATTGTAAATGATATTGCTATGAAAATTCCTGAAAAATTTGATGTCGAGTCTGAATTTGAAACTTCGAAAACCAGACCCCTAAGACGTCGTAAGACTCCAAAGAGTTTTGATTATAAACGCGAAGACCACAGAAGCGAACTGGTTTTACCTATTTAGGAAAATATTTTATCTAAGTATATAAAATTGGATAACATTTATTTCGGTCAAAATTAACAAATAATAAAAAAAAATGGAAAAAAAATTGCTGTGTAATTACGGCAGTAAAGAATATAGCCACCTCCTCTCTCTCTTCCCATGGGTGCCGTAAGAGGCGACTGAGGGCAGTCTGCGCAGACTGCAACACATTTCCACCACCACCTTGGAACTTAAAAAGCCGACCGATGGCGGACCATCCAACTACTGGCTTTGAAATACACAGGCCGATGACAAACCAACCACCTACCCGCCTGCACAAGTGCACAGTGTGGGCAAAACACATGAGTTCATGCCGTTTTTGGCATGAACTTGGGGAGGCCTATGTCTAGCAGTGGACTGCAATGGACTGAAGTGAAAAAAAAATAAGTTGAAACAAAGATTCGTAAAAAAAGAGGCGCTTCATAGGTTTCGCTCACAGGCGCTGTGGGGGGTCGGCGCGGCCCTGCCTATAGGAATGATTAGTGATAGTAGAGAATATATCCGCCAACCCGCAGTGGAGCAACCTGGTGGATTAAGGTCCGATCCTTTTTCTACACGGAGAAAGAGTAATACAATTCCAAAATACTGCATTGATATTATAACTTGGTTATAGGCTATATTTTGGCGGAAAAAAACGGAACAGCCAAGATCGTGTTATCTACGTGGGTGTTGCCTTAAATGGAAAGCTAGTGTATTATAAAAAAGGAAGTTTTCACAACTTATCCAATAGCACAAGGTCGTGTAATCGCTGCCTTCAGCGATAAACTTTTCACGTACTGGTTATTTAAAGATGACTACTTTCCTTTATTAAATGCATGTTACTATATTATATTATAGTTAAACTGACTGAAGTCAAACAAAGTTTGTTGTCCAGCAAACAATTAAAGCGTCAGGAATTGTTCCAGTAGCATGGGTCTGGAAACTCAAACATTTTACGGTCTGCCACGCATTGTACTGATATTTATTAACATAGCTGTACTTTTAAATATAAATAATGTAACCTTTTCATGTCTGTACACAAAATATAATTATAATATACTAGCCGACCCGTGCCCACTTCGTTGGGCGTTATAATCCATTTCACATAAGAAGGGTACGGTGAAATTTGATATGTTCCAATACACTCTAACTGTTTTCAGCAAATCAGATAAATATAATTTTTTTAAAATCACCAATTAATTTCTAAGGCAAATAATAATGCTTGATTAGATTGAATTGTTGACACGGCACGTCAGAGGGCGCAGGTTCAAATCCTGCTGATAAAATCTTTATATATTTTTATCTTTTTCCTTTTATCTTGTCACTCCTGAATAGTGTAGCTTTCTGTTAGCGAAAGAATTTTCATGATCGGATCAGTATTTGCGAAGATTACCCCGTATATACAAAGTTATAAACTTTACCTCTTTATAATATTAGTATAGATAGAATGTTACGATAAGGTAGTTCTATCGGTAATTGAAATGAGAAGACACTGTTATTTATTTATCTGAAGAGTCGTTGACATCCCTATTGGTTCTATCAATAAATCACTATGTCTTAAGCTACAGTATTTTCACTATTCCCGTGACACATGTTTGTATAAAATACAAATATATAGAATTTAATTATCAATATTTATACAATTTATCCAGCTTGTGTTTTTTGTACTTTTATTTATTTATTTAATATATACTTTATTGCACATTTAAAATTATATAAGGAAAATAACAATATTCTATCATAAAAAGTGCAAAGACGGTTTAATCACTAATAGTGAATATAAACAAATAATATAACATACAATCTTTTACTTATACTGCTGTCATTTTTTTACACCAAATTTTAATTTTTAAAATATTTTTCATAACAAAAACTAACCAATTATATCTAATAAATAAAAAAAAAGATCGAAAGGATTCAGATATATAAATCGTGACATTATGACTGAAAATAAAATACAAAACCAAGTACCAACATAAAAGGCATAAATGTTTAATTTAATACCTACGTAGCTCGTTTGAATTTATATCTTTTTCTTGGAAGAAAGACATCGGAATTGGCAAAGGTTTATGTTGGCACTATTACTCTCTTTTATGTTAATGTAGAATGAACGTAAAAGGTACAACGAAATAAATCAATAAGCTAACGTCAGCTCCTTAACTCACCTTTGCCTAAGAAACGCTATTAAAATTCAATCTTATGTTTGTCAACGAAATAAGGTTTTTAGCTAGTTCAAATAAATAATCTTTGCCTAATAAAGGCTGAATAAAAATGTTTCATAAAACATGTATTTGATAAGAACGTCTTTGTACTTTTTTACAATATTGGTTTATATGTTATTTAAATAGCAATTGAGGTAAAAGTTTAAGCTGGCTTAATAGGTAAAGTATATGGAAATTAAACAGAATGCCACGATTTGTACAGTTGTAATTTATTGATGCTAATTTATATAGACCCACCAACTTATCTGTGAACTGAGTGGTGGCGCTATTAGTGTTTCATTGTTGCCAGTTTTCCAGTTTATTGAACTTCTAACTAATATAGGGAAATCATTGGTGATACAAAATAGGGTTTAAAATATTTTAGTAAGGAAGCTGTATTAAGTTAACACTATTGGCTAATATTTGACATTTCAACATGACGGCCGTAGTTCCCTTTTTCGCCCTTTCACAGATAAATTGGTAGATCTATACATTAAAATTATACCTAATGTCTCACTGACAATCAAATGTATCTTGTCAATTTCTCCCAAACAACGTACATTTCGCATTGGCGTCAGCTTCACAATAACTATCATTAATTGATGAAAAATAATAATTGTACCTTGTAAAATCAAAATCGACTATTCGAAAGTACTTTGTAAGTCTACTTGCGTTAACAACTTAGTAGTTACGTGAGTTTATAAATTAATGTAAAACAACAAAAATATTATTTTAGTATTTCGAATGATACGTTTTCTTGTTATGGTTATATGGTTAAGGAAACTTTATTGTCATAAACGATGAAATAAACTAAATTAAGGCATTCAAAATACGGATAGTATGTGATAATACTCGATGAATACAAACAAGTCTTCATACGTTTTCCGCTGAGTTTTAGATTAGAATAATGTTTTCTTTTCACTTACCTGACTATCGGTAACTTTGAGAAATCAGTTATCAAAACGTGGTCACGTAGAGTTGCTATCACAAAATTTTACGTACGCCGGTCAAACTTTCTAAAGCCTCGGCAGTTTGGGCTAAATTAAGTTATTTCCGACGATACCTCCGAGAATCAATTAACCAATGAATTTTAACATATAAAGCAACTAATTTTGGACATATATTTAATTTTACTATGTTTTCACTGAAATTTACTCAAAACCTTTTTTATATTTAAAAAAGTGCTATTATAGAAGACCAATAAAATATGTTTTGATATACATTTTGAATACAAATATAATAAGTACACATCTTGAAATACAAAGCATTTTTGAAAAGGAGCACAACACAAAGCCGGGTAGCTTTTCCCCTATTGTTATAGTAAACAAATTAATAATTTGACATTATTGTGGAAAAATAATTGCACCACAAATATTATAAGTTATTAAATATTAATAGAGTTTGGAAAAAATATCGAAAATTATATGATTGTAAACATTTTGGAATTACAAAACTACCGATTTCTGTTTCAATTAAAATACTTTTACGTAAGTACGTACTATTCAAATAATTAATTTTTTTTTTTTTATGTAACTAGGTTAGCAAACAAGCGTACGGCTCACCTGATGGTAAGACCGTAGCCTATAGACGCCTGCAACACCAGAAGCATCGCAAGAGCGTTGCCGACCCTATCCCCAATCCCCCCCCCCCCAAGAGCTCTGGTCACCTTACTCACCAACAGGAACACAATACCGCTTGAAAACAGTATTATTTAGCTGTGGTCTTCTGTAAGGTCGAGGTACTACCCCAGTCGGGCTGCTCCAATTTTGAGCAGGAAATTTCCTGCTGTGCCCTACCTCAGTTTAATGTATAAGTTGGTATGTTACGAATATAGCACAATGTATTTCAGAGTAGATTTCGGTCTCATCTAAATTATAGAACGTTGCTTTTCATTAGGGCAAATAAGACAAATCAAGCGTATTAGCGAGGTTTCCTATTTCTAGCGCGAGAACACCTTTAGCTATTTTAGTTACCCGGGTACGTTTAGATCTTCATCGGGTGAAGGTTAATTGTACGGTTCGTCGTTTGATTTTATTGAGTCGAACGCTGAAGGGTTGGGTCGATGGGTTTTACGTTTATAGTAAAATAAAAATAAAATGGATCCAAGGATCAAAGGGACATCATAATTGACAATTTTCTCATCATCACCAGCTTGTGTAAGCTTATACTTTACGTAATATTATTTCTAATCTATACTAATATAATAAAGCTGAAGAGTTTGTTTGTTTGATTGTTTGTTTGTTTGTTTGAACGCGCTAATCTCAGGATCTACTGGTCCGATTTGAAAAATTCTTTCAGTGTTAGATAGCCCATTTATCGAGGAGGGCTATGTATCATCACGCTAAGACCAATAGGAGCGGAGTCCACGCCGACGAAGTCGGGCGCAGAAGCTAGTAGTATTATAAACGTGACTGTAAGTTTGGTTGTTACGCTTTCACGCGAAAACCACTTAACCGATCATCATAAAACCTGGTACACATATTTTTAAAGGTATTAGAAGTAGTATAAGATACTTTTTTTATTAAAAAGCGGGCGAAGCCGCGGGTAAAAGCTAGGTAAGTAATAAAATTGCGTAAATTAAATTTTTGACAAAACTAAACTGAACCAAATCCGCTTGTAAATTGCCTCAAGGAAAATACCTCTTCGACATAAAGGTAAAACTTAATCCATCAGTAAGTACGCTGCATTATTGAAAATTAGCGGAAAATTTTCCTAACTGAGTGACGATTGCTATCAGATGTTTTTAACAATAACCTACCTGGATTACCTACCCAGACCGTGACCAAATATTTGTAGAACAATATCTGCTACGAAGAAAAATTGAACCCAGGAACGTCAGCTTTGAAGCAACTACTCGCACTGTAACACCAAAACAGTCGGCAATTTTGGTAAAATTTACCAGACGATAAGTATCTATAGTTTCAGTAAAAGTACCTAAAATTTTGTTCATTATAAATTGTGATAAGAATAAACAGTAGTTTATAGTTGTCAGGAATGTATGCGGTATGTATAAATAAATATATATATAAAGATGTAAACACACAGTACGCGTATAGTTAATTGATTGATGGTAACCATTATCATCACATTCAACATCCCAATTAACTGGATCACGTACCGTGTTTAATTACGAGTTTATCTATAAACGCCTACATACATATCTGTGCTACAATGTTTAATATGATACTGTAGATATACTGATAACAAATCTAAAAGTAATTCGTTTCCTATTCATCACAGATTAATTTATTCTAAGTTCAAATTTCGATTTAGATTTTTTATTTATATAAATTTTTTAATTTATATTTGGAAAATAAACAAATATACATATTAAAAATTACATCAATGACAAATGAGTAGTACAAAATCCAGCAAAGTTTTCTCCAATTACTATTACATGAAAGAATACGAAAGCAATGATATTTTATATCTAACATTAAAATAAATACAAATTATAATTGTGTTTGCTGTTTGCTAGCAAACGAAAAAAAAACTGACTTCAATTACATCGACAAGTAATACAACATACTTAAGTAGACGAAAAAAAATTAACAAACACACTAGTTGTCACTACGATTTTCGAGGGTTTCCTTCGATTTCTCTGGAACTCCATCATCAGATCCTGGTTTTCTTATCATGGTACCTAAGTTGGGATATCTTCTTTCCAACAAAAAAAAAAATATCAAAATCGGTTCATAAAAGACTAAGTTATCCCCGAACATACATTTAAAAAAAACAAAAAAAAAAATACATACGGTCGAATTAAGTAACCTCCTCCTGTTTTGAAGTCGGTTAAAAATCATTCAACAAAAGTAAAATTTAAGTAATTAAGTTAATGTAACTGTTAATAAATGACAAAAAACTACGCCACCTTCTCGGTGTCCATATTAAAGTTTTCTTCTTTTTTAGGGCTAATTAGCCATAATTCCGTCCATTGTTTAATACAATGTGGTAATTTTAAGTACTTAATAACACGTTTGTAGTTTACCATCACTACATAGTATAAAACAAAGTCGCTTTCTCTGTCCCTATGTCCCTATGTATGCTTAGATCTTTAAAACTACGCAACGGATTTTAATGCGGTTTTTTTAAAAGATAGAGTGATTCAATAGGAAGGTTTATATGTATAATAAACACCCGTGGAAAGCCGGGGCGGGTCGCTAGTAAAGTATAAAGAAATAAACAAAATAAAAGCGTGATTACATTCTCGTATATAAATATTAATTTTTTCACTATTAGTGATAAGGTCGCCTTTGCACGTTTTTAGGTTACAATATTGTATTTCCTTATGTAGTTTTAAATGTCTAATAAAGTGTTAAGTAATAATTATAAAAAATACATTGTTGATCATATGTAATAATAGTAATAATAAATAAATTTTTATTGTACTTACACCAGAAAAACAAATTATCAAAGTATATAATTTTTAAGCATAGGTATATAAGATATATTTGAAGATCAAAAAATAATTGCGATTGTGACGTTAATAAAAATAGGAATAAATAGAAAATTAATCACCATTGGGTAAAACATAGCAAGAATTGTTAAAAAAAGACTTGGTCTTGTAATTGAAACACGCTTTCAGAAATTAGTAAAAAGGTAAAAGGTAAATTAAAAAAGGTACTCGTACCTAGATCACAAAGTAATAATGGAAAATATCGTAGAAGTCATGATGCATAATGTTCTCTGATGGATAATTCATGATTGAGAGCAGAATGACGTAAATATACCTTTATAGACGAAGCTTTGTTATATTACAAGTTAGTCATCATAGTGAGATTAATTATAATATTACGGCAATTCTTGGATGATGGGTTTAATCTGTTTAACAGCTTCCTTGTTACGAGAATAGAATAATTTAATGCGATGGTATGACAAACTCATGACAACACTTCATAATACAAGTAGCATTAGTGGGAATCTTTTTTGTTATATTATTATGACAAGTATAATGATAGTTTATGGACAAGTTGTTATAGGCAATAACGTTTGGTCTATTTGTAATAATTTTAGTTATCGTAACGATTGTCTGTTCTAAGAAAAGTATAAAACGAAAAATTCAGTCAGTTTTTGTTACTATCTTGACAAAGAAAAAAATTACGTTTCCCATACGAATTTACGAATTATTTTCCTTATAACAAAAACTACTACAGAATAAAAAAAATATTAAAACGATATAGGTACCAAAGGAAAGACACATGTGCAGCACGGCCGATCGCGTTGCCCGACGCTTTTTCCTGTATTTCAGCTGAATTGCCATTCTTTTTTTTCATTGCAATCAAAATATGTTTTATTCAAGTCGAGATTGCTTTTGTGTACTTCACGTACGATTTCGAGAATGCGTTTTCGACAGATTTGTCACCAAGTATGTAACGCGGAGTTATATTTTTGTACGGTTGAGTTTTATACGGTTGAGTTTAAGTTGTTGAATAACAAACAGTTTGTGAATTATTGATCTTTTCCCGGTACTTTATTGACAGAGTAGTATTATGATATCCTTTTATAAGCTTCAATAAGCTTACACAGATAGTAAAATGTGTTAAAGGAAAGGAACATTATTAATAGCAGGTCATTGAAATAAAATGTACCTACATACCATACATGAACGCTTGTGCTCTCGTGCTAGATTTTCCACGGATATTAGGTTTGACGTTGTAACGTACACAATCGGATAATACAATTTTACGGGCCTCGCCGGATGTGGGGGGAAGGTGCACGGGTGTGCCCGGTTAATTACCGGATTCGACGGTAATTACGTTACCCGGGCGACTCAGTCGGGCATCGGAACAATTAACTATCATTTGGTCCCCTTGTTTCAGTTTTACGTACTGTATTCGCATAATAAACACTACATACATGTATCGTTTGACTTGAGGGATCGTTATTTTATTAGTGGTTTAAAGATGATAAGAGATGTACATATAATATATTGATCAAATTCGATTACAATGTGTGACAGATAGCATACTTTTATTGTAATATATATACAAAACAGATCCAAGCCAAACATTTGAAAAGCTTAACGCTTCTCATGATTGGGGATCGGTAACTGTTACAGCAATGGGCATGACGACAGTATCAAAAAATAGTCGAATTAATGATTTTAGGGGAACACTCATATTTAAAAAATTCGAAATACTGGTTTAGTTTTATGTAATATAATAAGATTATTGTGATTTTCAATAAAATAAAACAGTAAAATACTGCAATCGGCCATTTTGATTGAAACACAAATTACAGCGCAGACGTCACAACATAACATAATACGTCAGGCGCGCTCCAAAGAGTAAAGTAAAAAGTAAGGCCCAGATTATTTTGTGACGTCAGAGCCGACGCCATGACACCTGCAGCCGTTTTGCCGCTCTCATTGAAAACTTAATAGAAAAATAGTTTTTAAATTCCTTAAACTTAAGTTTATTACCGAAATATAGGTATTTTTGTAAATAGTAAATGTGTACCCACATTATGGAAGAGGTTTTCAAAATCTTTGTCATTATTTAGTTCCGTTCTATAGGTAATAACGAATAAACCGGTATTATTAAAGCCGAATATTAGCGTACCTAATCAGATAGTTTTTCTAAAAGAAATCTTGCTAATTGTAACGAAGATAACAAATAAAAAGTTTATACGTGACATTGATGTCATTATCCGATGAGTACACAAGTTGATGTAATTAAAAGCTCAGCGTTTAAGTAAGTAATTTAATTAATTAAGAAAACATGCTCGAATTTCTAATAGATACAATATAATTTCTTATTGTTTAACGTAATGTTGATAGGGTAATTTCAATTAAAATGAGCTCATATAATTTTTCAATTACTTTAATAAAAACCGTTATATACTTTTTAACCGGAGACTAACGAATGATCCAATTTTTACAAGAGCAACGCCAACGTGCGTTTTTGCCTGAATCGTTTCCGTAATTGTTAGTTTCGAGACTGCGTTTGACAATTTGTCACCTTTTATAAGGACGTCGGGTAAATGATTTTTATTCTGTGAAATGAATTAATTAAAGCAGTTTTTTTTTTATTAACGCAAAACCCAATCTCTCTACAAATAAGATTTTATTTTTATTATTTTATTTATTTTTATTTATTTTTTCAATCATAGCTTACTACTATCATTACAGGTAGTATAACCTAATTCGATAGTAAAGCACACATAATTTAACTTATACATATATAACAAATAACATATAACGCTATCCTTGTGAATTCACTCAGTGTACAAGTAAAAATATCCGTCTCCTCTGCTATAAGGTTGAGAGTGCGAAGCGCCCGCGTCAGTGGCGCCTCGTTCAGTAAATTAGTGCGACCACGAGGTACAGCCAGTAGGTGAGGCCGACGTCGTCGCCACACATATCTGTCCGGCACACAGAAACACAGTGAACTTAATATATCTGCGTGATGTATCTCACCCCTAATTAACCTAAATAAATATAATACAAGTGCGAACTCCCGCCTGACTCGTAGCTCGTTGTATCCCACCATGCCCAACACAAACAAAGTTGGATACATAAGAGGATAAAAAGGATATACCCCATAAAGCCTAAAATATAAAAACCTAGTAAATTTGTTTTGTATCCGCTCTAGATAAAATCATGTGTTGGGGATTTGGAGATATACGCAACACAAATACAAACGCTCATGGTCTAAACTACATTTGCTATGAACGAACAATGTTATCTATACTATAATATAATAAAGCTGAAGAGTTTGTTTGTTTGATTGTTTGTTTGTTTGTTTGTTTGAACGCGCTAATCTCAGGATCTACTGATCCGATTTGAAAAATTCTTTCAGTGTTAGATAGCCCATTTATCGAGGAAGGCTATAGGCTATATATCATCACGCTAACACCAACAGGAGTGGAGTCCACGCCGACGAAGTCGCGCGCAGAAGCTAGTGTGTGATAAATGTAATCTGTTTTACAAAAATTAAAACTTAAGACAAAGTTTTGCAAGAAGTTTTTTCCTAGTAATTGTAGCATGGTATCTAAGTAATGGCTAACGTAATCTTAGTAAAACACTATTTGTACTGTTATTTTTTTAGTGAACTAACACACTGTTTCAACACCAAGATTCAAACTAAATAACAAAATGAAATAATAATGTTTGTCTTTTCTGTTATCTTCACTGTATGCCTCTGTATGCATGTTGTACAAAAAACAACGACGACGCAGCGCTGATTATATGATATATAGATGTAACTTAAAATATTGTAAATTTTGAAGCCTATAAGCCTTAAGATGAATACTTTCCATCCAGAAGAATTAACGGTTTCCAGTGGAAGGCCGAAAATCCAAAATCGCAGGATTAGTCGGTTATTACGAACATTTTCGCATTGCTGTGCTTAACTGAGCCGTATTTACCCTCTTTAATGGCGTCCACAGACTTAACACAACATATAAAATAACGGAAATTGGCTTTTATCTTCATATAAAATAAAATTGTGAGAGATCAATCTTTGTACATATCATATATAGGAAAATACGAATATAAAGGAGGGACTTTGAAAGCATTAGACGCCAAAAGATTATTTCAATTAAGGTTCTACTTAAATCTAATAGATACGTATAATATCTATATTGATTTTATTATTATAATTCTTTATTAATTGTAGTTCAAAATATAACTTATACAAAATCGCTCTAAAAACACCTTTGAAATATAACACATTAGTACTTTTCTTATAGCTGCGATTGAAAAATAATTTTTTAAATATTTTTACCGAAGATTAGATGGGGAATATAAACGAGTATTCCATTGTTAATTGACGTGTACAAAACGATCCTTATCTTGTTATCTCGCCGTTTTACAGATGGCACTGCACCGTGTCAAACGAAAATAAATTCATTCATTCATTCCTTCACATTGTTCGTTTGTTCCTATCATTCATATGTAAATTAGTGAAAATGAAAATGCTTTATTCATAACTGACGTGACGTGACGTAATTTATAAGGGATTGAATGAAAAATCCTTAGGTTCTAAACTGAACTTTACTTTTCCTTTTAATGTATCTACAATTCTTTGAAGCTAGAAGTTTTTGTTGAGAGTGCAATGATCGTTAACTATTTAGGTTCACTGCAATTACGTGGGATCTTTGTGTTATTACGAGTAGTTTACACCATCTTTTATTGTTCTAAAATAGCTTTAGATTGGAACTTTTTCGTTTACAATTTTGTAGAAATAATAATGAAGGTTCGGACTGTGGTACTACGTTACTTTTTATTTTATATAGGTACGTATGAAAAAAGATCCTGAGCGGTGCAAATGGCAATTGGACGAGGCAACAAAATGCAGTCATGCGGTAAGCCGACTGCCGGCTGGAAGGCTGTCAGGGTCCAATTTGTCTTACCAAATATACTCTTGTACTAGTGTTAAATGATTTCTTGGTGAAACCTGTAATTTGGTTTGTAAAGGTTTACTTGAACAATTATTTTTCCCTTTTAATATATAATGCCAAAAAAAGAATGTTAAAACTCATCGTTGTTCATCGTTATAAGGAACAATATTAGTTACGTCAAATTTAATTTTTTTTATTAAAAAAAATTGTACTCCGTAATAAAACAAACGTAGATAAAACTCAATCTGTTCTAGTTATACGTATATTCGCTTTAAGCTCGTTCAATCTCTTGACAAGGCTTCGCGATAAAGTTAATACATTTTGAATTTTTACATAAATTCTTCCGTTTATTGACACGTACAGAGTACATCGTAAAGTGTGATTTTCCTTAGAATTTTATGAGAGCAGTGATAAAACGAAGTAAATATTGCACCATTTGTTGTGGCAAGCGAATGTTAATCTGAGAAGTAGATGAATTGGATATTGTAATTCTTTGTTTGAATTTAAATTTCACTGAAACTTTTTTGGATGATTTCATTCGACACAAAAATACTCGTAAATTAAATATTGCACATGTACGTTATTTTTTGAAAACGTTACATGAAATCTATAACAATATTTTATAACTGAAGAGTTTGTTTGTAAGTACGCGGTACGCGCTAATCTGAGGAACTGAGATAAGGTAGATCAGGAATTATCCTACTCAAAATCTGGAGCAGCCCGACTGAAGAAGTGCCTTGACCTTACAGGAGATCAGTGCTAAATAATATTGCTTTCAAGCAGTATTCTATTCCTGTGGTAAAGTTGTAAAAATGATCAAGTGTTTGTCAAAGCAAAAAAAAAAAAAAAATTGTGAAAATTTATTCATAAAAATGTCTTCTCATATTTTTTAGATAAATTAAATATGAAAATGAAATTCAAGTGCGATAGTTAACCGCATACGAGTAGGTACTTCGTCAGCTTCTGTTCAAACTACTTTAGAAAATGAATATTCTCAAGGTACAAACATTAAAGTACGCAATAGTAACTTATGTATAAACTAACTTTGCCGTACGGTCTCAATAGTAAAAACCGCTCTTACATCCTTACTAATATTTGTAATATATATATAAAAATTTATATATCTAAAAACATAAAATACTACAGTAGCAAGATATAAGGAAGACCTACACATTAAGATCCATAACTTTAAAAATAAAGGATGGCATGTCACGTGTTGTATAGTACAAGAAACCTTGGTTAATTATCTAACAAATAGGTACGAGAAACAATGCAACTTTTTCCTTTTTACCAATAAAAAGTTAACTTAAAGGCAACTGGTGATATTAATATTCAACTCTCTTTTTTGGTGAGGTATGTTGAAGAAACAGTGGTCTAAGAGCGTTAAAAATTATATTTCCTATAAAGTTATAAAAACACACACATTTGAAACTAGAACATTAAAGCAAAACTGTAACTTAACCTTTTTTTTGGTTGGTTTATATCAGTTATTATAACCGACTTATCCTTTTATCTATTTTGTGCACTTTTTATAATCTCCGCTTTCGGTAGATGTCAAATATTTATAGCGAAAATACATCACACATAGTAGAAGTTACAAAGGATCTATTGAAAACAGAAGAATAGTCATTAGTTTTAACCAAAATAATGGGCAAATATCAAGGATAGAAACTTATTTTATCGATTTTTGACCTGATATTTTATAACGGTGAAAATTTAAAATTTGGCATATCGCCAACAAGCTAGCGTTTTTAGATTCCTGGAAATTTGCGCTGTATCAACTAACCTCCGTTTTACCTCTCCGCGATGCATATACATAATTTTATATAGTGTTTTGTTGTACCTAAGTGGTTTCAATGTTGTGCGGTTCAAGAAAATCAGCAATTATATAAAGTAATAAAGTAACAGCATCATTTTAGAATCGCTTTTTTATTGACAAGGACCTTTTGAGGTATCATTTACATTAGTAATTTACATTAGTAAAACTTATACATTAGTATAAGTTTCATGGTCACTTTTATGGGACCTTCGTTGGTCCCACAGAAGTGACTCCCATTGAGAAATCTCGAAAATATTGAGGTAAATATTACGTACACGGTCATGTAAAAATAATAGCTCTAAGCCTTGAAATTTCATTATGTCATCCTGATTTGGGACAATTGATGAAGATCAGCGAACTTTGAAATGTGTACACGAACCTAGAGCCATTGTTTTGAAGCCATTATAATTTCAATATTTAACACGTTTGAGAAACCATATTTAATAATATCAACATCTGTGCTCCATGCTAGAATTGTATTATACGAATGAAATGAAAACCTTGGCTTACGAATGAAACGAAAATATCTTTTTAAATAAAAATTCGTACAAACATTTTCTGACGTTTATAGAATGAAGTAATGAAACGCTATTTCAACGTAATTAGGTAGTGCAAAGCACGTATGAAAATTGTACAACTTTTTTAACAGAATATTTCGTCAAAAAACATATATGTGTTACAGTCAAAACTCTTAATCAGTCAAAAGTAGTTTTGACTGCAAAAAATCAGTCAAAATTACTTTTGACTAGACAAGTTGGTCAAAAGTGGTTTTGACTAAAATAACAGTTAAAAGTACTTTTACCCAATGGAGCTGGTTAAAAGTACTTTTGACTAAATGATTCCGTCAAAAGTGGTTTTGACTGGTTGTATCAGTCAAAACTCTTAAAAAGTAAGGTGGTCGCGGCATATTTTTGTCACAGAAACAATAAAAAAAAATAACCCTAACCTATCTAATTTCAATATTAGACTGTTTATCGGCATATTTTTGTCACAGAAAAAAAAAATAACCCTAACCTATCTAATTTCAATATTAGACTGTTTATCGGCATATTTTTGTCACAGAAACAAAAAAAAATAACCCTAACCTATCTAATTTCAATATTAGACTGTTTATCGGCATATTTTTGTCACAGAAACAAAAAAAAAATAACCCTAACCTATCTAATTTGCAGTTAAAACTAAACTAGTTAAGAGTTAATAGAGTTTAAGAGTTAATAGTGCTTTTGACTGACGCTTTTTTGCAGTCAAAACTACTTTTGACGGAGAGCGTCAGTCAAAAGTACTTTTAACCGCAAATTTGCAGTCAAAAGTACTAATAACCAATAATTTTCAGTCAAAACCACTTTTGACCAACTTGTCTAGTCAAAAGTACTTTTGACTGATTTCGCTAGTCAATAGTACTTTTGACTGATTAAGAGTTTTGACTGTGACATATGTACATTTATACTGTATATATAGATATTGACTATTTCAATATTTTCACAATAAGCATTGAAAAATTAAAAACTGTCTTTTTATTTTAAGTGACATGAAGTTATATCGTTAAATAAAATAAAATTAAAGTTTTACTGTTTCAGTTCTATGTGTTGTAGCTTTATGTAACACAGCTTAAATTTCCGAATAAACGAGTAAAACTCGAGTCATCAACTTGGAATTCGTTGTCGCGCTTGAATAAAACAGGAATTTCTGACAAACAAAGAAAATCTTTCCAAAGCTTACAATTGTCATTCAAATGTTTTAGTATTCATTTTTTCTAAGCCTTTTCATTTAAGCAATTTTTAAACAAAACTTAAAACAGTATTTTTTTTTTTGTTTCTTTGTTAAATCCGACAAAACCGTGAAACTTGCAAGATTTTATTCGTCAACAAATGCGTCATCGACAGGATTGAACTGGATACTGTAGATAACATTTTTACAGCCAAAATTCGTGGAGATATTTTGTCATCCAACAGATTTTGCCTCCAAGCAGTGTATTCACATGTCTCGAGAGAGCTATGGAGTCACTCAGAAGTGACAATAACAGGTCCCTATCTAAAGATAATTCAGAATTCATTCTGTTTGCTTATCTTACTTCAAGTACATAGAACGACGTAAAAGTTTTTTCTTTGGATTGAGCTTCCACGTGTTTTTTGTTTAGAAAACATATTATTCATTTTGTAGTATTCTGGCTACTTTTATTTCTTCATGACTTTTTTAGGTAGTAAATGCACTTAAAATGTTTTTTTTTAAATGTTTAAAGTAAAGATTAAGAAATATTATTGTATATAAGGTTTTGATAAAAAATACGATTCTTTAAAATACTTTCTTTCTGTTCTTTTTAAAAAAAGTTTTTTTTATATTTTGATACTGTCCTTTAAAAATAAAGTTGTCCTTCACTAAGGGTAATTTTTAAGACCATGTTTATCAACTTGTTTGAGAAAAAAAAATTGAGCAATTAAGGTGTAGGTTTAAAAAAAGATGTATAATTCAATTTAAACGTACATGACTAAGAACAAATAAAAAGTTTTAAACAGTGAGTTAAGTCTATTTTAAGGTTGATTTCGTTTCATAAAATTCCAATAAAAAAGTTGGTGTGTGTTTAAAGTTAAACTAAGGTTTTACTTCGACTAGTTTCTGGAAAGTTTTCTTTTTCAGAGCAGTCAACGGGTAAATAATGTTGTACCGCTAGATGCTACTATAGCAACTTCGTACAAGTTGCGAATTTCACACGAGTGCGGAAACGTCTGTAAAAACCACTACCTAGCTAAATTAAATACCTTATTTAGCGAAACGGGAACAGTAAATTACTTTTTGTTTAAAAATATGTCTTCTGTAAATTATGAATATAAACGTTAATATCGTTATATCATAAAAACCTTGGAAAATTTTGCAAAATTATTTCACATATCTCAATAGTAATATATTAATAAATGAGTTAAATTGCTACGCAATGATCTTTTTACATTTATATACGTTACTTTTTACGTTAATATATTAGTAAGCCTTTTTATTCACACAGTCAGAGCAGTAGACCTAAATATAAATTAAGTATCTAAATTCAAAATAATGAAAATGTGAGGAATATCTAGTCGATGATTAATAAAAGATAATTAGAGCAGGCCTAACTGATTATGAATCAATTAATAGCACGTGCATCAATTCGCAATCAGTTAAACTCTTAATCAAGATTACCATACAAATGGAAACTCTGAACGCTGTACTATTCGGTCGTAAAAAATAGTTTATCGCAAACCAGGCTTGGATAACGACATAATGACACTGGCGCCGATGGAATGATTACAAATATAGAGAGTAAGGACATTGTTTTTACGACGTTTCTAAGACGTTATGTCGTGGTTAGTAAATAAATTATGAGCAAATATGTACATTTCGAATCCCATTATTAATAGGCATATCATAAAGTATATGAGAGAAAGTCTATGAAATAGAGATGTGTTCGATAAAAATCACTATATATTTTAAAATAAAGTAATATAAAACAAAAATATCTAATTTCCAGAGAAATATTGTAAAAATAGTCCAGATAAATAAAAGTATCGGAAAATATTGAAGGCGTTGTGTCATAGGGAAAATGAGGCAGATAATATCTTCCGTATTAGTTATATGTGTAATAAAATTCTCAACTCTATATTGTAGTATTATGTTTTCTTGGAAGATTTTTTACTATGATAACCTCTGCGAACCTTTATAATAGTGGAAATTTCCAACAATCGTACTGTAATTCATTGCATTACTAATATCTACTTCATATAGATTTAAACAATGAGAAATAATGTGTAATGAGTAATGAGTTAAAATATTAATAAAATATATACGTAATTAAATACAAATTTCATACGAGTAATTTCATTATCAAATAATGCGCCTTTTAATTATTATGTACTTCGGAAATGCTCATTATATTATGACAAAAATAGGTCAATAGGTCCTTTCAAAGAACATGAAAAAAAATCAGGTATTTTATTTAAATTGAAGACGGATAGGCAGCTAATAAAATGGTGTCGTAATTCATTGAATAGACCGCGTTCCTTCATGAAGGGTGAGTTTCGTGTCTCTATTCATGAGAAATACTGCTTTAATGCTCGTAGGGTAGATCGAGATTCTTTGACAAAGGCACTTTTCAGTTGAGCTTTAGCTTCCGTACAGAGTGGCCGTGTTAAAGTTTAGTGCTCGTTACTGACATGGCGCAAGATTGAGGTATAATTATTAAAATAAAAACATTCGCAAATTACTTTTTGTACTAAAAACATTTAGTGCTACTTTTATTACGTTTACTTTACTTACTTTTAGTTAAAAAGCGTCTTAATTTACTTTTGTTTTCTTTATGGTTTATAAAAAAGTTGAAATATCAAAGGTTTAAGTTGAAAGTTAAAAGCGTAATCGTTTTCAAGATAAGCTCAGCTGGCTAATCTGGTTAATGTTCGTTCTAATAAATAAAACTAAAATGTATTATTTAAAAATTGTTTTAGCAGGGTTGACCAGTTTGATTAGATAAGAAAATTTACTTAACATACTTGCGTGACATTTAATCATAAAAACCAAAAGTTTTGTTTCCATTTGACAAAGTCAAAAATAGTTTAAATTAAACTATGCGGTACTGCACTGAATTCATCAAAATTGAATCTATAAACTTATGTAGTTGAATAGGATACGTTGGAGCTGAGTTTTAAGGCCTTGTTTAAATGGCGCATCAAAACCTATTAAATCCGCATGGTCGAGTGAAACAAAAGAAAGATAACAAGTTTGTTTGATAACTTTATGCGGAGAGCGAGGTTCGCTCAGCTCGTGCTGTACGAGTGGGAGATTTACAAACACGATTGCGAAAGTTTCTTCGATTGCTTGTAGTTTTTGTTACAGAAGACAGAATGAGTAGGAGTTCAAGTTTCAAATTTATTATTTCTCTTTACCTTGGATTTTAGTTTCTGACGAAATATTAAAGCTTTTAATTAATAATGTATTAATAGAATAATTTATTGTTTTGATCATGTCGTATAATATATAAAAAGATAATAATCAATATCGAAAATATGTTTTCCCGTATAAATATGTACTGAAGCTAGTTTTTACACGTATCATTATAGGAAACGAAGTTTTACACTCTGTGTCCTACGAGACGTAAAGTAAAATTACAAATAGTAAACAGGGCAAGTAAAGTAATTTCTTGTAACCTTAGAAAAATCTTTTGCGCAACTAAAGACAAAAGCTTTCTCTAAGACGTAGCCAAAGTAAAATGAGACCAGAAAGTATTACGATAACAAGGAGTGAGTGTCATTACGTCGAAGAAGGTAATACGCGTGTGTAATTGGGTCTTGCAGTTTCTTGTCTTTTGTGTCATGAAGCTTTATATCTTCAGACTTAATTTCTTTTGACTTTGATACAACAATTTTGTAGAACAAATCTTATTTAACTTTGCACTCGTGAAATTCGACTAATTGAATGTTTTGTAGTGTGCAAAGGTGAAAATCTGCATTTCGAATGGGGCTTTGTTAGTAGTTAAGGACCGTCTGTTGTGTTAAAAGCTTTGTGCTGGCGCTATGACTAATCTTGTGGGTTGTTTATCGTGACGTCGGCTGCAACAAGAGACAACTTGATCAACGAGATTGAATAACGTTACTTTGCTCAGCTTTGCTCCGTATATGATTGTTATCAGATGGCAATCGCTAAAGCAAATGTTATTCAAGCTGTCCAGAGACCACCAGGTGCTATCTGTATCGCTTCACGCTATAACGTAATCGATTGGTATGTTTTAGCTTTGAACAGCTGGCGAGAATTGAAACTCTATTGACACAAGCGTATGACGAACAATGTGCGAACAAATTTTGTTCTAGTACCAAAAAGTACAGTTTTCAATTTAGATTTTGTTTAGAATTCTTCTTTGTTTGTAAAAAAATAATTTCCGTGTAAATAATATTTACATATAAAAGAATCTTGACTGAAGATAAAATTTATGTTTTTTAACTTTTTTAGTTCAGATATATCTTATTTTGTTTTTAATAAATATAATAGCCTCTATCATTTATTCTGTATATTTAATATGTAACCAGACATCAGATATAGAATTCTTTGTAAACATTTCCCTATAAGTATAAAAATAACAGCCTAAATATACACTTAAATATTATATAATAAATAAAGTTGTTTTAGGAATTTGATCCGGGTGTTTTTCTTGGACCTTCGTTGAAAATATGGACACAGCAGAAAGCTTTTTGCGCAATATTATATCAGACATGTGGTTTCGTGCATGAGAGGTACTGAAGCTTTAATCCATTTACTTATTTTTTATGTTTACGACTTTTTGTGATTGACTTACTATTCCGATACAAATATAAAACATTTGTTGCTGTTTGCTTAAGGAACTTTACATGGTAAAATAAAAGAAAAAATAAAATAATTAAAAAATATTTCTCCTTATATTATTTTATTTGATACATAAGTAGGGTTTTTCTATTTATTATTATTTATTACAAGCTTTTATTTAACTTGCAATGTATGTATGTATGTATGTATGTATGTAAATTTAATGAATGTTTGTTCGGGTGAAATCTTGCAACTCAATTTTGAAGCAGATATCTTCAACCGATTGAGCTGAAATTTTGTATACAGGTTCAATTTAGATGACAATGCATGATTTGTATGTATTTATGTATGTATGTATGTTTGTTCGGGTGAAATCTTGCAACTCAATTTTGAAGCAAATATCTTCAAGCAATTGAGCTGAAACTTTGTATACAGGTTCAATTTGGATGACAATGCATGGTTTGTATGTATGTATGTTTGTTCGGGTGAAATCTTGCAACTCAATTTTGAAGCAAATATCTTCAAGCAATTGAGTTGAAACTTTGTATACATGTTCAATTTGGATGACAATGCATGGTTTGTATGTATGTATGTTTGTTCAGGTAAAATCTTGCAACTCAATTTTGAAGTAGATATCTTCAACCAATTGAGCTGAAATTTTGTATATAGGTTCAATTTGGATGCCAATGCATGGTTACCTTTGTGACGTCATTCTAAATCCAATATGGCGGCATATCCAAGAGTGTGGACTAGTTATTTTTAGTGCACTTCTACAATATGGGTATCAAATGAAAGGGCTTGCTAAGAAAAATTCGAATAAAGTGACGTAATAACCGACTAAAAAGTCAAAAATAAATTAAAAGTAAAAAACCTTTTTAAAAAACAAGCTTTTATTTGAATGCACTAAAACGAAAAAAATAAAATTTTACTTTAAAACTTTTACTATCTACTTATAAAGTCATTACACATAATCTATATGATATAAAAGCTTGTCGCAAGATTTGCTTGTAAACAAGTAAATTAAATAAATTAATGTGATTGATTTTAACTATTAAAATTTTCAAACTAAAGAAATACGAGTACTATCTCGCGACAAGCTTTTCTATCATATAGATTATGTGTAATGACTTTATAAGTAGATAGTAAAAGTTTTAAAGTAAAAATTTATTTTTTTCGTTTTAGTGCATTCAAATAAAAGCTTGTTTTTTAAAAAGGTTTTTTACTTTTAATTTATTAAGTTATTTTCTCGTTAAAATTCTAAAATACTATGTAAAGTAACGGTATGTGTAGGTAGCCGGTTAGTTATAAATATTAATTTTAAGGCATAGGTAAGTATTAAGGTATTACTTATGTGTTATTTATGTTTAATCAATAATGCGTTTTGTATACTGTAGATGAAAATGTTTTAAAACGGTTCTAAATATTGTTAAGAAAAGGCTTACAAGTAAAATTTAATTTGGACTTACTTTCATTTATTGCAAAATAAAAAAATTATATTAGTCTCAATTAATTTTAAGCTTAGCTGACTATAAACACGCTGCTCAAATAATTACGTAGCACATTTAAAAAAATGAAATGTTATAATCATAAATTATTCGCAATTATAGAGTTACTTTGGCCAATAACGTACGGCGTTGCTCTACTGCTTGCTTGGGGATTATGATAAACATTTTATGCGAAACAGTTTATTATTTTCAATTCCTAAACCCGAATTACTTTTGTTTTCTAAGTTTGAGATATACTGGAATCGTAACCTATAAAAATGTTTTTTCAAATCTATACTAATATAATAAAGCTGAAGAGTTTGTTTGTTTGATTGTTTGTTTGTTTGTTTGTTTGAACGCGCTAATCTCAGGATCTACTGGACCGATTAGAAAAATTCTTTCAGTGTTAGATAGCCCATTTATCGAGGAAGGCTATAGGCTATATATCATCACGCCAAGACCAATAGGAGTGTAGCATTAATGAAGAATGTTTCAAAATCGAGGTTTTTTTCTCCTTTTGAGAGCTTCCGCTGCGTAAACGGTTAAAGTTTCGCACAAATCATGTATGACAGAATTGGTCCTATTCCACGCGGACGAAGTCGCGCGCAGAAGCTAGTAATAAATATGAGTTAAATAACTTGTGACATTTCGTGAGTTAAGTTATAATGTTTTCATTTAGACTTACAGCTTAAGGAAGGTGAAGTTGAATTAATATTAAATAATTTAAAATAAAAAGTTATGACCTATTTTACATGAAAGAAGAATATTAATTTTTCCGTCACTTTTAGTTCTTTTCTCTATTACTATAAATTTAATATTTCTTTTTGATACGACGTTGATGCTTTTATTGTCCAAAACGGTCTCTCCGTTAGGGAAACTAGGGTAAAGTTATGTTAATGCTGGATTATATTTACCGAACTGTTGAATAAACTATCACTATATTTTCGTGCTAAGTTTCTGAAATTTATACAGCATATATCATCCAAAATATTGTATTTCCTGGTGTTTAACATTTACGACGCACTAAGGAAATAAGTTTTATAGAGCGTCAATATTCATCGCCGAGTAATATTTATTTATGTAAATAGATGGGAAACTTTTTGTGAACATTTAAATTAAACATCGCTTCTCAATCAATGTTTTTGTTTTTAAGGACATCCAATATTATTGTTTTATAGAACAATAGATTATAGATATAAATATGTACTAATTGAAACTTAATATGTATGTATATTGTATATACCTACATAATTATTTATCTGATAAAAGTTCATTGCAAGTGGTTACAATACAGAAAACAGTGAAGTTTCTTATCGTTTTAAAGAAATAAATCTCTCTAAGTCGTCTTACAAAAAAAAAAAAAAAAACGGAGATAGCTTACTTTTTAATAAGGATTTGTCTTAATTATTTAAAGTAATTTTCTCCGATGTAAGCCAAACTTTAAAAACGTCTCAAATCGCAATTCGGCTTATCCGCGTCATCTCGTAAAAGGTACCGTTACGTAGTCACCCTATAAAAGTAAAGCTGTACGCAGGTGGAAATGAGGTTTTACTTTAATGAATAATTCTAATGACGATCGTTTCCTCTTTTATCAGGTGTCCCCATACCGTATTTAATGCAATCGGCCCAACGATTTTAACAGATAACCTGGCAATTTTATCATTAGTATAAAATATTTTTTTGTCCCACATTTAATTTTCTGTTATTTTATGTGCTTATTAAACATGGTGTTTAACAAGAATAATTATATAAAAAAACTTATATTTATAAACAAGACCATTAATCCAGATAATTGATGAATCAGTCTCTTCCATGACACAAAATATAGTTATTATTATTGAAGTGAAACTTCTTTAGAATCGTTGTGATTTGAAACCGGATGCAACGGAAAAACGACAGAAAAGGACGCGCCGCGCTTCACGCCGCTAATTTTAAATTAGTTTTTTTTTTTAAATTAGATTGCCAAAGAAGTTTCACTTCTATCGTGTGTGAATCGTACACACACCTTTTTAGTTTTTATTTTTTTTTTGTTTACAGATCCAGGTATCAGGCGCTATATTAAATAGATATAAAATGGTATATAAAATATTTTATAGATAAATTACTTATTAGATGGCGGATAAATTGTTTCACAGTTAAATGTGTTAATGTACTTGTAAAATAAGTTAAACGATTCTAGATAAAACAAGAAAAAGAAAAGCTATTGCTGTTACCCTGTCTGTTTAAGGTTTCTTCTAGTCAACCACAAACAATAACGTTAGATTGTAGATAGTAGGTACGTATGCAGAAAGACACTTTTACCTACGTTGTTTATAAGGGTACGAATTTTCTCACAGTGGGGACTTTAAGACCGCTTCTTTAGTATTGGTTCAATGGAATAAGAAATAATTGAATACTAGGAAGAGTTTATAACGCAAAAATAAAAGCCATTACATATTCTGAATGCGAATAGCGATAAATTTTTAATTTAAAAATAAAGAAGACTATAAGAAAATCTTCTTCTTTATAATATACTAGCCGACCCGTGCCCACTTCGTTGGGCGTTATAATCCATTTCACATAAGAAGGGTACCTACGGTGAAATTTGATATGTTCCAATACACTCTCACTATTTTCAGCAAATCAGATAAATATAAATGTTTTAAAATCACCAATTAATTTCTAAGGCAAATAATAATGCTTGATTAGATTGAATTGTTGACACGGCACTTCAGAGGGCGCAGGTTCAAATCCTGCTGGGTCGAAAATTTTGATAATTTTTATCTTTTTCCTTTTATCTTGTCACTCCTGAATAGTGTAGCTTTCTGTTAGCGAAAGAATTTTCATGATCGGATCAGTATTTGCGAAGATTACCCCGTATATACAAAAAAAGTTATAAACTTTACCTCTTTATAATATTAGTATATATATATATAGTACATAAATAAGATGAAGGGGTTTTACAGAATCAAAACAGCAAATTACAAATAAATAATTATGATTAATTTTCTACGAAAACATAGACATGAAAGAATTAAGGACTACTAGACAAATATATTTTCGCATATTATATATTTCGTAAATATTTTAAATAGCTTCACAACGTTATATATTTTAGATCTATATTGTATAAATTAAAAAAAAATATTTTATAAAATCGTAGTAGGTATGAAGTTTTTATTGCTGACATCTATTTAAAAGTAAAGCTGAATTGTCTTCTAAAGTTAATCGAAGTAATACGACGGTCGACGAACTGTTGTTGATTTTTCCCACGAGAACTTTCATACGAGTACCAACAACTCTGGTGTTTTATTAATTCATGAGAGAGCGGCGACATTACATGCCTAAATTCCGGTTCATACCGGTAAAAAGCGAATAGATAGACCTTAATCATTAATCAGATAGTCTGTACTGTTAACCTCTACTTAGAAATTAAAACCACGATGTATTTCACTTATTAATTGTGTAGCCTTTTCATAATAAATTCGTGTATCTAATTTAGAATTATGACACCACCACCACCACTACAGCCTATCACAGCCCACTGTTGGACATAGGCCTCCACAAGTTCGCGCCCGACATTATGACGCGAACTCATGTGTTTTGCCCATAGTCACCACGCTGGGCAGGAGGGTTGGTGCCCGCAGGGCTGGCTTTGTCGCACCGAAGACGCTGCTGCCCGTCTTTGGCCTGTGTATTTCAAAGCCAGCATGGATGGTTATCCCGCCATCCGTCGGTTTTTTAAGTTCCAAGGTGGTAGTGGAACTGTGTTATCCCTTAGTCGCCTCTTACGACACCCACGGGAAGAGAGGGGGTGGCTACATTCTTTAGTGCCGTAGCCACACAGCACAATACATGACAACATAGTATTATTTACATTCAGTATTTCGCGTTTAATCTATTTATCTGATTTTCAGTATGTCTCTGTATGTATTACGTTTATTATGTGTATACCCATTTATGTATGCGTGTGTATGTATTTGGAAGTATGCATGTTTGTGCTAATATTAATTTAACATAAATATGGAGTGTTACATTCGTCATAATATTGCGATTGACGCAATAAGAAAGCAGCTGAATTACGGGTTATTTACATATAATTAACTTTTTGTATGTTTTGTGGCCTCTTTAAGCTTTCTCTAAAATTATGACGTATTTAAATGTTTTTGTATTTATCTAATATATAAAGTTCTTCTTTACGTGTGTTTTTACCCGACTGCCAAGGAAGTGTTATGTTTTTCGCGCGTATCTTGTATATATGTATGTATGTATGTAATATTCTTAATTACCTGATTTCTCTAGAACGGATTTGCATAATTGAGATATCGTTAGATTCGTCTTAGCAGCCCAAGTGTTCTTAGATAGGTGACAGTAAAAAAAACAAACATGGCGGCTGTGCGAAGCCATTGTAGCTAATGAAGAAATACTTTTTTTAGAATACTATAATATGGGTATCAAATTAAAGGGCTCAATACAAGGATTTCAAAAATGTATATTATGATTATTATTACTGTAATAATAATAAAGAAATACAATAAGAAAGTTTAAAAAATGTTGACTTTACCCTTTCCCATGCCTAAGGCAAGCAAGATGCGAGCCGAGCTTCTTCCTCGCCTCCTAGGCAACGTCCGACGGTCAATTTCGGGGTGTAGCCTTTCCCTTAAAAAAATAATTATCAACTTCGGACTACTCTGTAAAAAGTTATGCTCGGTCAAAGATAAAAATGATATACGTGGTAACTTTAGAACGGCCTCATTTTTTTCGTCGTTAATAAATTACTTAATCAACCACATGATGTAAACTATTTTAATGAATTGAACCGATTACGTAATTTGTCTAACTAAAAATACATAAATAAAATAATAATTAAAAGAAAACAAAAAACCCGCCTGCATAAAAAACAACTAATAGAAAATGAACTGAAAAGACTGAAACAAGATAAAAATTCAAAATTACACAACGCTAGCGAAACAAATCGAAACAATATCAAACATTATGTACTATACACTTAAAAATATCAATACGGTAGTCCTTTAAAATTTTATGCAACATCGTACATAATATGCAGTCGGAGACATGAAATTGAAGGATAAGTCAAATCATTCTCTCTTTGTGCATGTCTCCGACTGCATTTTATGTACGATGTTGCATAAAATTTTAAAGGACTACCGTATTGATATTTTTAACCGACTTCAAAAAAGGAGGAGGTTTCTCAATTCGACCGTATATATTTTTTTTTTTTTATGTATGTTCGGGCATAACTTCGTCGTTTATGAACCGATTTTGATAATTCTTTTTTTGTTGGAAAGGAGATATCCCAACTTAGGTACCATGATAAGGAAACCAGGATCTGATGATGGGATCCCAGAGAAATCGAGGGGAACCCTCGAAAATTGTAGTGACAACTAGTGCGTTTTATCACTTTTTCCTTAACTACTATAAAGCACTACTATTTAATGAAGGTCTGGAGTCGATCTGATGATGGAGTCGAAAGACAGTTGAGGGAAATCTTCAACTATTTACAGCAATCACCTGCTGTTTGAGCTTCATTTATTTCTATTGATGAGAACTTTGCACCCATATGAGTTAAAAGTGCCATTACAGGTCTGATGATGGAGCCCATAAATAGTCGAGGGAAATCTTCAACTATTTACAGCAATCACCTGCTGTTTGAGCTTCATTCATTTCTATTGATGAGAACTTTGCACCCATATGAGTTAAAAGTGCCATTACACGTCTGATGATGGAGCCCATAAATAGTCGAGGGAAATCTTCAACTATTTACAGCAATCACCTGCTGTTTGAGCTTCATTCATTTCTATTGACGAGAACTTTGCACCCATATGAGTTAAAAGTGCCATTACAGGTCTGATGATGGAGCCCATAAATAGTCGAAGGAATTCCTCAATAATTTACAGCAGTTACTTTTGGTTGTTTGACGACCGCTTTGATATAATGGTGCATGTGCCGTGTCGGCGGCGCCTAAACACCGACGGTCGCGGGTTTGATTCCCGCTCGGAGTGTATATTATATTTATGTTTATACAAATATTTATTTTCGGTCTGTAGGTTTCGGTTCGGTCCCGGAGAACACGCTAGGCTGTCCGTCCCGGTTGTATATCACGAACACCTAATAGCGATCTTTACTCATATATAGTATTATACTTATGACGACGCGTTAGCGCAGCGGTCACAGCACTGGCTGTTGCGCTGGTGGTCGCGGGTTCGATCCCCGCTCACGACGGACATTTGTATTGGCCATATAGATGTTTTTCGTGGTCTGGGCGTTTGTGTTTGTGTGTTGTGTATGTTTCCAGACTCCCGACACAGGAGAAAACCCTACTGAGGGCCGTTGAGTGTGAAGCGTTTATTCATTGATTATTATAGTAAGGAATATATCCGCCAAACCACAGTAGAGCAGCGTGGTGGATTAAGCTCTGATCCTTCTCTTACATGAAGAAAGAGGCCTATGCCCAGGAGTAGGATATTACAGGCTGAAGCGTTTTATTTTGTTGGGCTTACTTAATACTGCCGAGAAGCATCCTAATTAGGTCTACACATCACTAAAAATTGTAAAATAAAATAATTTTTAACAAAAAAAAACCGACTTCAAACAGGAAACTAAAAAGTAACAAATAAATTTACTTAGCACAAAGTAATTCTTATTTTGATTTAGTTAATCAGAAATTATAAAATAAATATTTTATAATTTTGAAGTCGGTGCCAAGTAAAACAATAACTAGGTGTAGGTATTATCAATTTTTCTCACCCCTCAAGCTAATATTGGCAGGTAATTATTACGGAATATCTATCCTGTAGTACCTAATTAATTATCTTCTTATAATAGTATTCGGAGACCGCGCACGGCATAAAGTTCACAAATTCGGTGAATATCTGTGGTGGATATAGTACTGAAGGCACCGACTTCAAAGTTATAAAATATTTATTTTATAATTTCTGATTAACTAAATCAAAATAAGAATTACTTTGTGCTAAGTAAATTTATTTGTTACTTTTTAGTTTCCTGTTTGAAGTCGGTTTTTTTTTGTTAAAAATTATTTTATTAAGTGTATAGTACATAATGTTTGATATTATTTCGATTTGTTTCGCTAGCGTTGTGTAATTTTGAATTTTTATCTTGTTTCAGTCTTTTCAGTTCATTTTCTATTAGTTGTTTTTTATGCAGGCGGGTTTTTTGTTTTCTTTTAATTATTATTTTATTCACTCAACTTCTCCTAAACGGTTGGACTGATTTGGTTGAAATTTCGTGTGTATAGTCGGTGCCAAAAATCGAAATTGGTAGCTGCTATTCCAGGTAGGGCAACGTCTGCTGGATTTGCTAGTATAAATATAAATATTTCGAATATCACTACATAGTATAAAACAAAGTCGCTTTCTCTGTCCCTATGTCCCTATGTCCCTATGTCCCTATGTCCCTATGTATGCTTAGATCTTTAAAACTACGCAACGGATTTTGATGCGGTTTTTTTTAATAGCTAGAGTGATTCTTGAGGAAGGTTTGTGTATATAATTTAGTATACTTTTATGTAAATTAGCAGAATTACGGCGATAAATGTTGAAGAAGTCGTAAAAAATCGCGCCAACTGGGAGCTTTCCACGCAAACGCCGCGTAAACTAGCAAAGATACAGTTTAGTAATGTACTAGCGAATTCAAAATCTATAAAAATTCTACAAAAAAGTCCGCGAGAGCATATCTCTATCTCTTACGGTTGACTTACAATAACGACGTTTATGTTCAAATTTTTAATTAAAAACCTTACGTTATTTTCATAGCTATTTTCTTTAGTTCAGTATTAATCCTTATCCATATAAATATGTTAGTTAGCTTAGAAATTTAATGCAGATTAAAATTGCCCTTCACACTATATCAATCAGATGAATAGTTTTTGAGATATCGTCGTTAGAAGCAATTAGCAGCGAAACATTTAAAGTTCCTAAGGCGCCTACTATGCTATGCCTACTGCGCGGCGAGTCCGTCCCCTCTGCCCCGCATGACGCATCGCTCGACCACCAGTACACCTTTATCTTTATACATAGTATAAAATTAAGTCACTTCCCGCTGTCTGTATGTTTAATTGTTTAGAATTTAGATCTCTAAAACTACGCAACGAATTTTGATGCGGTTTTTTTTAATAGATAGAGTAATTCAAGAAGAAAGTTTATATGTATAATACATGTATAACATGGTAGAAAAACGTAAAAAAAAGTATCTTTTATTGTTGATAGTATTAAGTATCATCATTGCACCCGTGCGAAGCCGGGGCGGGTCGCTAGTTTACATATAAAATCATCTCATTCAAGTTATAACTTCATTTCAAAATTTTACAATATTATCATACATATTTACAATTCACAACTAATTTAGTACTAAATTTATAAAGTTATTTACATAAAAATATTGTTTTGAATTATGTGCAATCTGTTATGGTACACGTAAAATTAACTAGTGATTATCCACAATTTCTCTTCCATATAGTACCTACATTTCCTCATTATTCTGTTTATATTCATATTACCCCGTATTTTAGACTTACTCCCACATTTGAGGCCAAACGGTTTAGTCGTGAAAGCATTCTGATAGGTAAATAATTTTGGTAATAGATAGTGGCAGACCCGTGTCCACTACGCTAATCTAAATGTGAAATTGTTTAAGTGTAACATTTATTAGCCTAGAATTACATAGTACTTAGATTCTTATTGATGTGATATGCTTCAAATGTTTTTTCGCTTCGTTATTCCGGGACAAAATTTGAAATGAAAACTTTTTTGTTCCCTTTTTTCTTGTTACTTTTCTAAATGTAAAAAACATGCTTTTGTTCCATTATGATAATTTCAGTTTAGACGAGAATTTATGAACCTCTTTGTTATATGATTTGATGCGAAATATATACTTTTGTGCCTTTATTAAAAAAACCTAGTCTTAGACAACCATTTTTCTTAATAATACTATCTTTAAAATAATAAATTATGCCTTAAGAAATTGCGAACGTAAAAAAGTGAGCATGTGTATAATGAGATTTATTTAAAAAGTCTTTTGTAGTTTTCTGAGAACGGTTTGCTTTAAATAAGTAATTGTTCTTTGCCGTATCCTATAATATTATGAAAATAAAGATGTTAATTAGTTTAGACAACTAACATACTTACTTAAAACAACTTGGGATCTACTAATGAAGATATAGGTATATACATTTTTAATTTCAGTTATGATTTATACCTATTTGTTTTTTGTTTTTTTTTTTGAAATTTTATTCATAGGTATATTATATAGGTATTATAGGACCTCGTAAGGTCATCAAAAATTAATTTTTTTTCTGATTTTTTTTTGCTTTTAGTTAGTTAATATCTATATACATAATTTAATAGTAATATTGTCCTACAAATTGCGTGGTACGTTATCCCGGTCCTACGCTCACTGCTGCTCTACTCCCTACTATCTCTGTTAGCTACCACAATCGAGAGTTTTCGAAGAGGAATTTTTTGTTCGCCTCATCAAAATGTAGCCACTCCCAAAAAATTAGCTTGATACTGATCAGGAGAAAAAAATGTACTAGGGATCCCTTTCTATCACGTTTAATTTACATGTTTTATTAAATATATCAACTGACATTTATGTTCTCATATGATTACTGTAATAAATAGTTTGACACGTGGATTTGTATGTGCTGCGTGTCAAAAATATTTCTATCATTTAATGTAATAATGGTCTAAGATCCGGAATATAACAAAATCTTCCCTCATCTGTTAATTAGATGAAACATTTTTTATAGGCTGATTTCAATATTGTGAATTTATAAAAACAACCTCTGCCACCATAAGCCTGCTGCAAATAATAATACTTAAAAAAAATTTTTTTTCTTCTAAAAAATCTTTTCCCTCTCATGTTAATTACATGTAGTAAGCTAAAACCGTCAATATTTTACATTATATACCTGACTGTAGTAGGTAGCCATCGCTATGATTGCTACACTTACCTGCAGCCAGGTCAGTAACCTCAGTCAGAGTAACCTAACAGAGTAATTAACATGAGAGGGAAAAGATTAAAAAAAAAATTGCAGCAGGTGGCAGAGGTTGTTTTTATAAATTCACAATATTGAAATAAGCCTATAAAAAATTGTTTCATCTAATTAACAGATGAGGGAAGATTTACCTTCTCGGATCTTAGACTATAAGTCACAATTCAATATAATTATCAATACCTTTTTCTTACAGGTTACCGGTGGTGGTCGCAATATAAGAATTTTCATTACTTTAGGTAAGCATAAAACAATTCATATATTTATTATAACTAAACAAATATATTTTATTGTATTACATATAGATTATATTTACGCATACATAACGCCATTTTTTTATTGTTATTTTAAGGTATTTGAATGATTATTGGTGATTTGAATGGTTATGGAACTAATAATTATACTACTGTTTTGTTTTATACAATTTTTTTAAAGATGTATAGGTATGCCTAGCCATGGGCTCTTACACGCTGAATCAAACAACAGACTATTAAAATACATAATTTTGTTAAAACATAATAAATGAAAGTTTGTATCATACGATATGGTTGACCGCAGACTTCATTTTATTTTAAAATGATTATTAATTAATAAATTCATGTTTGTATAGGGTATTGTAATTACAAAGCTTGCTATTAAAAGTTTCTTTTATAATTAAAAAATAAATGTTATCAAATCAACATAGCTTTTGAATTTTTTTTTTCAATTAAAATTTTAGTAGAATTATTGAGACAGCGCAAACTCTAAGCTAGAAGATATGAATTATTAATAAAAATGAAAAATAATTAGACGTGTAAATCTCTAGGGTAGGTAAGAATAAATAATCTCAAAAAGTAAAAAAAAAATATCGTCTTAGTAGCGTGTTTTTAGATGTACTTTAAATACATAATAGCGAAAATAAAATGCAGCTCAAGTACGAGCATACAGCAGCAAACGTAAATTCAAGCAAATTAATATGAATAAAATAAAAGAGAGCTTTTATAAACCACAGTGCAAATTGCTAAGTTGAGATTCGTTAAGATTCCAAGCAGACTCTAGTAAAACTAGAACAGAAATGGTACAGAATAAGTATTCAGTTCGTTATCGTGTCAAGTGCAGTTGTGAACAGGCTTTTTCAGTTGTAAACTTTTCCGGAATAAATGTACCTTTGTCGTTCGTTCGTGCGTGATAAATTTTTAATGTTGAAGTTTGGTTTTTTGTAAACTTTGGTAGCGTCTCTATGTTGAATTTCGTCAATATATTTCATTTATACTTAAATATTATACAATGTAATTACATCGTTATTTCTCCAACTTTATGAGACTGATGTCACCAAACACTTATTTTGTAATTTAAGTTTATTTACAATAATTATTATAGTAATATTTGGTAATTTTCTTAAAATTTTTATTTCAAGTAAATATATTGATAAATAGGAAAGAATAGTAATAATAAAAAATTAATAAATATATACACAATACACACACGGTCGTCTGTCCCTAAAGTAAGCAACTTAATGCTTGTGTTATAGGTAACAGCCGACTGGTATAGCTACATACTTTTTTTTCGATAAACATACTTATAAATAATACATATATAAATATATAAATAAATATATATATATATATTACACCCAAGCTCGGGGTGGGAATCGAACCCACAACCCCCGGAGCAGAAAGCAGGGTCACTACAAACTGCGCCAACGGGCTAGTCGAATAGTTTCATAACTGTACTTCTAATGAATACAGAAATTATTCCGAGCACGTCATAATCAAGAAACTAGTAAACATTATGATGGGCATTTCTAAAATTATTATTAACATGTCTGTATACATAATATATAAAAAATTAAAAACTGAATAGTTCTTAAAGATAGGTCTATGAGCAATATGGTCTATGAGAATAACTGCCCTTGGTATGTGTTAAAACATAATTATGTTAAAAGTCACGGTATTACCCCATGAGATTATTACACCTTAAAGGTTATACTTGCATAATCAAAAATGTCACTTTTATATAAATCAATGTACTAAACAATAAAGGCTTTTAATTAAATTAAGGTACTATTATATAAGACCAGTTTCTCTTTCAATACAACCGGTATTAGTATTTATTTACTGATATTCCATTTCACGTATTGATTAATGAACGTTCTAAGTTACGCCGATATCGTTATTATGTGTATTTCAGTAAACGTGCTTAACTTCATATAGCACAACCTTTTTTCTGAACAGACCGATGATGAATGTAGTTTTTATTAACATATATTTAATAAATTGATACGAAATCTGGATTGAATTAATTACTTGTCTTATAAAAAAGTAAATATTTATATTTTAATTAGTTTATAACATTTATTAGTAAATAAAAATGTTCTGCATATAAACGACTGCATATTATAACCGCGAGCATCTTCATATAACCGCTATGTTAAATCAACTACGTGGTAGGTTGTACTATTGTTGCCCACCCTAAACGTATAAAGAAAATGTTATGCTACAAAAGGAACAAGTTTTCTAAGTTTTTATAAAGTTTGATTTTTTATTAGTTGCAGCGTGAAGTTATATGGCCTTATGCGATGAATAGGCTATTCGACAGTAAAATATTTTACAAGTCAAATCAGTACTTCCTGAATTGTCACTTTTAACCAAATAAGTTCTTTAGCTTTATTTATGTTAAATTATGTATAGATTGATAAATATAATAATACAATACTTCTCTGCATCGCTATTTTTCCTTTCTATTTTCCGAATCTGGAAATTCTATGTAGGTATTGTTTTCGATCTTTAACGACCAAGATCTTAAGTTTTTATTTGTGTTATTCATATTATAGAGAATACTGGTTTTTATTTTCAGAAATATCTAGCTTTTCTCCAAAGCTTTTGCATTTATACTGTAAATTGGAAGTATTAGTAGTCCTACTAAAAGGATGAAATAGTTTAATTAACTTTAAATATAATTTCACTGAATATATATTTATATAAAACAATCAAAATAAAGGAAAGGATAAGGAAAAAAATACATTTAATTATACCCCGTCCGGCGACTAATGATCTTTTTGACACTTCAAGAAATTTTGACATTAGTGACTGCCTCACACGTTATTTATTCGATTCGAAATAATAATCGATTTTATTTAAGAAGAACTTTCAATCGATTTAATTAAATACATTTAGTTTAAAAATATTATTTATTTATGCGTTTATTAGTTTTTTTAATTATAAATGAAATATATAAATAATAAATAAATGAATTAACAGAGTTATTGCTCTTTATTCTTGGTTTGCAAATAAATTTCAAGATTTCGACTTAATTCCTTGCAAGTAATCAATCTTGGGGTCATAGATACTATTTTTATTTCCTTTTTTTGTATTAAATTTATAGAAACAATAATCACATGACGTAAAATTATTTTTATCATATGATCGATTTATTATCGATTTATTATTTCAAGAACTGTTTCATAGTCTGTGGTTGTTTGTTATGCACAGGGTACTTCACTCAATGAATCAAATCGTCAATAAAGTATGACATTACAGTAAAATTTTAGTACGTTATTCCGAAAAAAAAAACAACTGTAATTTATAGGCGTGGGCTGTCAAAAAGATCATTAGTCGCCGGACGGGGTATAATTTGTATGTTACAGTTACTAGTTATTGTAAAATTTTGTTTCAATTTATTAATTCTTATTAATTTTACAAGGTCATTATTTTATTTTTGTATCAAAATTATTTCATTAATGAAAAAGTATTTGAAAATCGTAATACGGAACAGCTCAAAGAAATAAGCTGAGCTTATTTTAAGTTAAGTTTACCTTTAGTTCCGGTCCTATTAGTATTATGTAAGTTTTTTCCCCTATTTAGGGCGCCTTCATCCGCAGCGCCGCGGCCGCGCTACTTTGTAAATCTATGTAAATAAACAACGCGCGGTTGCAGCGCTACACCCGCGCTGCAACCGCGCTTCAAATTTGACGCCGCCCTTAATTTATAATCTTGTTTCCGTTGTATTGTTCGTGACGTGAGTCACGTTTATTACGAGCAGGGATTATCAGAACATTCCACCTAAAACTAGTTTGAAGTAAGCACGTCGAAGTATCTCTAAGGGTTGATGTTTATGGCTACACTTTAAAATGACCTATCCTTTCCATTTTGTCAATGCGCTTCGTTGTTAAAACAATGTTTTATTAAAGTTTTATAAAGTGCTGTTAGAACCATATACAATTTCTTAACAAACAAGAATATTTAGGTTAAAATCATAGTGATATCTGATAAAAAGTGTACGCGCTCTTTAACAACTTTTAATTTCAAGTATATTGACGCTGGTCGTATTATGGAGTAAAAAGTAATCAGTGTGTTAGTATAGATATCTTTACAATATTTTTTTTGTTTGAAATTATCTGTACAAATATAATAAACCTGAAGTTGTCTGTTTGTTTGCTTGAACGCGTTAATCTCAGGAACTACTGGTCCGAGTTGAAAAGTTCTTTCAGTGTTACTTAGCCCATTTATTGAGGCAGGCTATAGGCTATATATCGTCATGCTAAGACCAACAGGAGCGGAGCACTAATGAAGAATGATTCAAAATCGGGTTTTTTTCCTTTTGAGAACTTCCGCTGCGTGCGCTGCGTAAACAGTTAAATTTTTATAAATGATTAAAGTTAGCTTTAGCCCAAAGTAACTATTCCACGCGGCCGAAGTCGCGGGCAGAAGCTAGTAACAAATAAAAATCCATCCTCACAATCTTATACATTTATAACATTATCAGAACACAACATAAGCCAATGTTAATTATGTACATAAGTTGCCACGTCAAGCTGACGAGGCTACGTGTGGGACGTACATTATTACCAAGGGAAATAAAACGTTTCCCTGTGGGCACAAAAAGCCTACGCTCGAAATAAAGTCCACTATATGTAAATCTTAAATTTTTATTTGAAGTGAAACTTCTTTAGGCGCATGAGGGGTAAAATTTGAGCGACCGGTAAAGCGGCAGGGTCATGACGGTCAGTACTTGGATTGGTGACCGCTATTTTTTCAACTTGATTTTTTGTATTTTAAATTAATTTTTTTAATTCGTTTTTTTTTTAATTAGTGTTTATTACAAAAACCTTGTCTAACACAACCAGGAGCACAAATAAAACCAGTACTAGAGATGCTTCAACTTATTATATTGCATTGTTCAATAATTACACAAAAATGTATGGTGGCCTTATACTAACAAGAAGTAATTTTGCTACCGCGATTTAATCTACTACTAGCGCCATCAAGTCGTAGACGTGATAAACCTCAAACAAAAACTTAAACAAAAAAACTTAAATACGATTATTTACGATTATAAATTAAATTAATATACGATTAGTTTTTTTAATTAGTTTGCTAAAGAAGTTTCACTTCTGATAGGTGTACTTTGTACACACGAATTTTTTTTTAATATATAGGGCCTTTTCAATTTACGACTTTTTATAAAAATAAATGTTTTTAAACTTCGCATAATTATGTTCAGGGCATATTTAAAAAAGAAGAGGCAGTTTTATGTTCAAACAATTTCAATTACATTTGAATTACATTTTTATCATTTTTTTTTATACGAAAAAATATTAGCATTCAAAAATATATCATAGGCGTACGGGTATAATATTATATTTTAAGTAAAACATTATAAAGCTCAAATTTTTATAATAGTAATTTCGAACTTTGATAAATCTTTCACAGAAAATTGTGTTATCTATATTCGGTTTATGTCTAGACGGCTCGACTAATATACATATTATATTGCACAGTTATATCTATTATTACAGCTAAAATATCATGCTTTTTTAAATGTAATATTAATTTAAGTCATTTAACTGTTACGAAAACTCTTTTTGCGAACTGTCAAACGCATAAACTTAAAACAGTCGTTACATTTTCTGAAATATTAAAACTTTCTGCACAATTGTTTTAAATTTTCATTCCTTAGGAATCATTTTTCACTATTAGTAATCGTTTTATATTGGACGAAAATTGGCCCCGAAATCATGTTAAGGTTCAACGTACCATTTTTATTACTTATATAGAAGTTTCAATTAATCAAAAATTAGCTGTGCCCGCGACTTCGTCCGCGTGGAATTGAACAAAATAGTTATTGTTCAGTTCGCATTTATAAAAAAAAAAAAACTAAAATAAAAGTAGCCTAAGTTACTTCTTATTACACCAGCTATCTGAAAATAGAAGTCCCGTCAAAATAAGTCCAGCCGTTTCAGAGATTAGCCCGAACAAACAGACACACAGACTGACAGAAAAAAATTAAAAATAATGTTATTTTGGTATATACGTGTACGTGTGCATACGAGTTTAGTAAAAAGCGGTTATTTTAATATTACAAACAAACACTCATATTTTATTTATTTGTATAGATGTATAGATGTTTTCTATTTTTGAAAATACGCTTTTTTATTTCCATACTCCTAGTTCGACATGTCATCGTGTACCCGCATCAAATAAGTTAAAATGTGTTGTAGCGAATCTCTGTCATTTCACGCATCCCTCGCATTTGTCAACACGTATTTTTACTTCCGCCATATATAAATAATTAGATATAGCATATCCTGACGTATATTGGTACAATATAAGTGACTACAAAGGTTGTATAACGTAGAGAGCAACACATTGTACTTTGACCATTTCCCTGGAAGCAATTTGCGCTAGTAACAAATACTTGTACCGGGTATTCGAATATGAAGCAGAAATTTCTAAGCTTTATAGTATATGGCGGGTCGGATGTGTTACACTGAATTAAATATTAGTAAGTGTTCCTTTCATAAAGTTAGTGAGTTGCCTTTATTCCATTGTATGTATTCTATTGTATTTTATCCATGTATCTTTTTTTATTTATATTGTCCTGTTTGCGAAGTCGGTAGTGACTCAGCTGATTGCTTAAGGGTTGTTACTATTAAAATATAAAGTCATTGTCTACGATTATGAACGCAAATACAATTATCAACATAGTTGAACACACACTTGAACTTTCGCTGAATCATTTCTTGAAATTTATATAGCTGCTTTTATTCATATCGTCGCTGAATAGGCAAAACTACTAACCTCCAAAAGTGCTGTTTCGAGAAAAATCAATTTAAAGTTTTTTTTTTTGCTTTAACCTGTCACAACTTTTTTTCTTTTGGGTGAAAGTAAGAACTGTTAAGGAAACATAATCATGATTTAATTTTATCTACGTAATTAATCTATTACATTGTTCGTATTTTAACTATTTACGAAGTTAGCTGTCACTTTAGGATAAATCCTCTGAGTTCTGAATAAAAACCAGCAAGGGAAAATTACTAACCTCCACATTAAGTTCACGGTTAGGGAGTCGCCAACTACTAAAGACTCGACTGTGTTATCATTCTCTTCGGAAAAAACATACTAACATTATTTAAAAAATATAATAGTCGTAAACGAAAATTACTAAGAGATAAATCTACTACAGAAAGACATATAGCAAAAAGACATTCAGCATCGGATACTAGAGAAATCTCGAAAGCTTTTTACTTTCAAGACATAGTTGCCAATTAAATAATGGGATGATTATACTTTCATCACTTTTTATCTTGTTCCAGCCTAAATATTATTACTAATGTGAGCAACAAAAATGTTTATTATGAAATGTTAACCCGTATAATAAATAAATAACACCAATTTAACATACATCTTTATTCAATTAAAAAAACTGTTCAAACAAAATTAACATTTTCTTAGATTGAAAATAAAATAAAAATTGTCAGAAAGTGTGAAAAAAACTTAAACATTATGAGGTGTCTTTCTGGAGTCTGGTGGGGCTCCCATCCTTATACACAAAAACTTAGATATAACGCTCTGATACGTAGCCATCTTGACTACGGATCTTTTATCCTCGAGCCATGTCACAAAACTATTATACGCGATCTGGACAAAATTCAATCAAAAGCGCTCCGCATAATAATAGGTGCCATGAAGTCCTCTCCTATTAACGCTCTACAGGTGGAATATGCGGAACCTCCTCTACAATTGCGACGCCAATACCTCTCAGACCGATTTCTCTTTAAAATCCTCCAACTCTCTTCCCATCCTCTTTCGGCTAGACTACACCTACTCTCTCAATTAGTTCTTTCTTCATCCTACTGGTCTCACAAGTCTCCCCCATGTCTAATTAAAAGCTATAATAAATTTATTGGCCTTCCTTACCCTGTCCATCAGTGTAGAATCTTACCTATTTATGAGGTTCCATTGATGCTTTAGTTCTGCTTCCCAACATTTCTTTCAACCTTGGTAGAGATAAAGGCATTGTTATTTTAAACTAAGCTTAGTATAAAATAACAATATAGCGCCTGAACTGAACAGTAATTCCAGAGGGAGTTATTTGTGCTAGTTGCAATAGTGAAACTCCACATTATATTTTTATTTAGTACGTTTTTATAAACAAATGTGGAAAATTACGGAGGAAGGTGATTTCTTCTTCTTCTTTTACTTTGGCTCCCTGAAGGATTTGCCAGTGTCTGAGTGAAGCTTAGTTTATGTTATAAGGATTGTTATGTTAGGACGGGAAACTTTGCTTTGTGTAAGGCTTTGTGGGAGAGCAAGTTGTACGAGAAGAAATAAAGACTAAAAAAAAGAATCAGAACAAATGTCGGTGTTGTTGCCAGTTTATCATAAATCATAATTATATGTACCGAGTTAGTATCTGAAACAAAAGACAAACAAACATGTATAAACATAGGTTAGTAGGGTTAATCAAGACAGACAGTGCTACAATCTAATGTTATTTTGATTAATATATGTACATAAAATGTCAATAAACTGAGAGTGAACTAATGATAAAAGAGACCTCAGGTTAGTTGGGCGAGGTATATCAAGGGGAAGAACATCATAAAGAGAAAACTGGAGTTTTGGACAGTTAAAAAATATGTGTTCAAGGGTGCCTCCCTCAAGACCACATTCGCAAAGTGAAGAGTCCTTTACTCTAATTTTGTGAAGGAAGACCGGGGTACAAGAATGGCTTAACCTTATGCGGCAGACAGTTGAGATTACCCACTTAGTGGCCTTTCTATACTTGAAAAACCATGGTTTGACAAGGATGGATCCCTGTACACTAGCATAAAACTTTCCTTTTGTTGCACTTGAGTGAGACCAGAATTCAGACCAATCACGCATCATTCGTGTCTTCGCTAATGAAATCAAGTCATGGCTATAAACTTTGTATTGGCTGAGGCCACCAGATGTTGTCGCTTTTTTTGCGAAAAAATCTACTTTCTCATTCCCTATTATACCGCTGTGAGCCGGAATCCAAGCCATCTCGACACGGATGTTTTGTGCCAGACACCTAAGGAGGAGATGTCTAATCTATACTAATATATAAAGCTGAAGAGTTTGTTTGTTTGATTGTTTGTTTGTTTGTTTGTTTGTTTGTTTGTTTGTTTGAACGCGGTAATCTCTGGATCTACTGGGCCGATTAGAAAAATTCTTTCGGTGTTAGATAGCTTATTTATCGAGGAAGGCTATAGGCTATATATCATCACGCTAAGACCAATAGGAGCGGAGTCCACGCCGACGAAGTCGCGCGCAGAAGCTAGTTTTGAGAATAAAAGGGAACTTTTGGAGTCCGAGAATATAACGGAGTTGTTTAATTGGTGTGACTCAATAAACGAAAGAGCCTCCAAGATAGCCAAAGCTTCCCCAGTAAAAACTGAGGAGGCGGGAGGCATTTTGCAGTTCAGTACTACATTAACTCTCGGAATCCAGACAGCTGATCCTATACATCCCTGTTCAGTAAGTTTAGAGGAGTCTGTGAGTAAATGATACCAATCTTTGTAATGTGTGTTTATGGCGTAGTTAAATTGCTGATTTGCTACAGGAGATCCGTAATATCACGCCTGTCGTTCAAAACAGTGATCCTAGACGGAGTTACTTAAGTTAGTTACAATTACAAGACTCCATTTTAACAATAATCAGTATACTTATTGTAATTTAAGTAAGAGATCAAAACTGAACATTATTAACTTCTAATTCTAATAAAATATTCATTGAGAAATAATAATCTTCAAGTCATTCAAAAATGCTAATATCCTGTTACTTAAATTACGGAGTAAAGCAAAAATACTAAAGCGCCATGGTTGATGATTCTTGCTGAAAAATTATTTACTTATAAGCTTGAGTATACGTGATTTCAATCAGCAGAAACTACTAAATCACCATATATTGTGGTTTTTTCTTAAGCTCATTTGACTTAAAGGACCCGTGGTAAAAAAAAAAGATTCAAGCAAAAGTTATGTAAATACCATCGGTTTACAAAAGTATACTTTCGAAAATTACTAACAAACCTGAATAGGGATAGTTGCAGCAGCATAATACTAAACCGACAATTATAAGAAAATGTGTCAAAGTAAGCCACACATTAGTAAAAAGTCGCAAGAAATCTGTTGAGATTTTAACCCCATTTTGAGTGCTAAAGCGCCAAAAAAATGCTCCGATCGCCACGAGACCCGGACCAATAGACAGAGAAAAAAAAATGCAGTCGAACCATATATATAACTCATTTTGACCAAAATGGCGCTTTAGTAGTTTTGCCTATTCAGCGACGATATGATCCCAAAGGTATTCGTGAAAAGGCTGAAAATAAAGAGGAGTATGCGGCGATGTTCGTCTTTTAAAAGAACTTTAGTTAAAATAAGTATTTTCCGTTTCTTCTTCTTTCTTTTATAAAGGTCATCGTTCATTGTATTATTGCAAAAGTGTTTCATAATGGACTGTAGTCTGAAGAAGCTGTAACCTGTTGCATTTATGTTGTTGATTGGTATTTTATATTTAATGAAGTCAATTTATTTGTGTAAAGCCTAGCTCTAAAAAAATCTTGCTAAATAGTAACTGTCTGTTATTAACATTCGTTGTGCACCGTATTATGTAAACAAGCGTCCATAGTGAACAATAAACCGTGGAACAACACCGTTTAGTAATCAGTCACCCTTTTGTTAAATTTGCGTTTTGCATTTCAGATATATATACCTAAGTATATAGAAGTATATTTGGATTACATATGAACGCACCCACATAACGCTTTTATTCAATATAATATTCAACATTCATGGATTATTCCTGTGTAGTATGAATAAACATTCGTATAAAAAATTCACACAAATGCAATATGGGATACCGTCTATGGGACAGAAAATGTAGCTTTAAAAGAGCGTATGGATATTCACAATGAATATTGGTTGTTTTAAATGTGAAATGTATAGTAGTGTATAAATTAAAACAACAACTTTATCTTTCTGAAAAAAAAAAAAAAAAATTTAGCTAATAAATAATCGCACTAATTCTTGTAGTATTGCAAAAGTTTTTAATATGATTAAATGCGGTCTTTTACAACGTGGCACTTTATAGTTCGTACTACTGATTTTATTAAATAAATGAATTAAAAGCTTGCGTTATAAGAAACGCGATAAAAACATCACGATCACGATTCAGCCTGTAATATCCCACTGTTGGGCATAGGCCTCTTCCCCATGTAGGGGAAGGATTGGAGCTTAATCCACCACGCTGCTCCAATGCGGGTTGGCGGATATATTCCCCTACTATGAGTAACGATCGCTATCAGGTGTACATGATAACAACCGGGACCGACGGCTTGACGTGCTCTCCGAGGCACGGTGGGGAGACCCACAAGGACTGCACAAACACCCAGACCACGGCAAACATCTGTATGGCCAATACAAATGTTGTCGTGTGCGGGAATCGAACCCGCAACCGCCCGCGCAACAGCCAATCGCAATCCAGTGCTCTGACCGCTGCGCCAACGCGGCGGATAAAAACATACAAAAATACTTTTTTTATAAATTGTAGCAATTCGAATTGAATAAATAAAAATTAATAGGTCTGTGTGCAATGCGTGTAATGCGTGTGACGGTTTACATGTTCGATTTCCGCTTGAGATGGATATTTGAATTTGTACAAATATTTCTTTACGGTATGGATATCTGTCTGTCTGTTTCACCAGACAATTTTATTTTACATAATTATCTACCATACATATAAAAACATTTAATTTTTAAATGATATATACGATGTCAATCGGAAAGGAGAATAACCGGGTATGTTTTACACGGTGATAAATAAGAAATTTTTTAAAATTAAAATGATATTAATATTTTTAACTTTTAAAGTCACTTTTTACTCAATTTTTATAATTTTTATTTACGCAGCGTATTACACAACTAATTAAAGTGCTTTGTAATAAGATATGCTTAAAGATTTTTCTATTAATTCTTTACCAACTTTTGGAGTGCTTCTTTTAAGACGAATATCAGTTTATTTAGACCCAAAGATATTTAATAAAAATACAAAGTAAGAGATGTATTAAGAAATATAATTACGTTCTTGACTTATATGCTCGTATAATGTGAAAGTTATTCTTTCTGTTACAGTAGAAATATAATTATTTTCATAAGTAGCAAATAAAGAAAATGTTGACAAAGTTTCTCGTAATAAGTAAAAAAAGATTTAACAAAATAATAAGTAAAAAATCCCTGTAACTTTAAATTGTCTGTCTTATCTTTCGTGTCAACAACGTACTAAAGTGCTGTTTGTTTAGTTATTTAACTTTCCACAGTAACGAACTACACATTCGGAATGTAAATTAAATTAACTTTTTGTAACATCATTGTTAAGATTGTGCTGATAAATCTCAGTGTTTTTGTAGCGTTTTTACTGTATAAAGAAACACTCAGGATTTAAAGAACACATTTTTTTCAACAGAAAACATTTAGGATCGATAGTATAAATAACTGATTTCGAGATCTGACCACGGTCGTTAGGGAATTTGTATAACAGCTTATCGATCACGATCACGATTCAGCCTGTAATATCCCACTCTTGGGCATAGGCCTCTTCCCCATGTAGGAAAAGGATCGGAGCTTAATCCATCACGCTGCTCCAATGCGGGTTGGTGGATATATAACTTAACAGCTTATGCTATAATTATATTAATACATTTCACGATACGATACAGCCTGTAATATCCCACTGTTGGGCATAGGCCTCTTCTCCGTGTAGGAGAAGGATCGGAGCTTAATCCACCACGCTGCTCCAATGCGGGTTGGCGGATTATTAATACATTTAACACATTTTAAACACATGTTTTACAAAACATAGCTGGTGACTGGGGTCTGGGGTTTTTCAAAATAATTGGAATTGCAATTTGTTGGGAAGATACAGAAACATACAATCAGCTTTGTTGATAACAATACCTACGGAAATGACTTTTTTTTAAATATAACTAGATCGGCAAACAAGCGTACTGTTCACCTGATGGTAAACGATTACCGTAGCTTATAGGCGCCTGCAATACTACAAGCATCACAAGCGCGTTGTCGACCCTACCCCCAATTCCCCCAGGAGCTCTGGCCACCTTACTCACCATAGGAACACGACACTGCTTGAAAGCAGTACTATTTAGCTGTGATCTTCTGTAAGGTCGAGGTACTACCCCAGTCGGGCTGCTCCAGATTTTGAGCATGATATATCCTGCTGTGCCCTACCTCAGTTAAAGTTAAGAGTTAGTGTGTTTTTTCTTTTTAATTTGACATTGTAAATTTTTGTGCAATTCTCAACTTAAAATACTTAAGAGTGCGCATAATGCAAAATTACCATCTACTATTTGTTTTGACATGAAAAGTTCCAGACCAAATCTTAAAATAAAAATATATGACAAACTACGTGATATTTGCAAGGGTTGACCTTTATCAAAAACATAAAATAAGGAAATTTTCTCGATAAAATATAATCACGAAGTAACCTCTAATTTTTATATTTTTTCTATTTATACTCGATATGGTTATGACCATTAAGACAAAAATTTGATAATTAATTACATTTAAATATGAGTAAAGGCTATGCTTAGGCATTTAATGTAATTACTTTTAGTTTCGGAATTATATACAAAATAACATATTTGTCGTTTTTTACATTCGTAATGCGCTCAAAACTATATCGTCTATCGCACTCTGACACGAGGCTTTGTGTATATTTTGTTTCATCGGGCGCGCGGGTGAAATCTGATTTTTTGCTCGCCTTATGCACACTCTTAAGCATAATTTTCCATAATATTACAGAGGTACTTTGCTGACCGACATTTATTTTATTAATTTTAGTTTTTGGGCGCCTTCAAATTAATTTAAAATTGAAGAAGCACTGCAAAGGAGAAGCGCTGCAGTGGTGCGACTTTGGCGCAGCAGACGTACGTCTGTAATGCTTTGGTAAATTCTTGTGATTATCGTCAGTAACGCAATGGATTACTACAAAGAAATATAAAGCTTGTAGAGACATCTACCTACAAACTTAAGAACTGACGGTTCTACATCGCGCTATCGAAGTTTTCAGAGTTCTGTCGGGGCGGTAGCCCGCCAGACATAACTCTCGTCTGGTCGGAGGATTCTCCCTTTGCGGCGGTGGATGAGGGACTTCACACCCTGTTCCTCGGCACCCCCTCTTGTTTGTCAATAATAATTAAAAGGTGTGTCACTTCCTTACGCAAAAATGATGTGAATATACAACGTTAATTATCTTCTTTATTACGCAAATCAAGTAACAAAAGTAAAAAGGTCTTTTTACTATCACCACGCTTGTACAAAATATAATTATAATTCTCAAAGTAATTAACACAAGTCACGTAAAACTCGGACATCTAACATTGTTTGACCTCCAAACATTGTTTCTGAAGGCGTTGGAATAACTTGCATAATAAATCTGACAGTGGAATATGACACGAAGCAGCAAACTTTTTATTGAATCGCGCCTTGTCGGAAAAGCTTTTAATACTATCTTTGAGCTTATTTTATGAATTTCGAAGAGAACACCTGAGGTTTAGTTAAACGTAAATATAAGTTTTATTTATTTCTATATCTTTGTAAAACTATAGTGTAGTAAAATTACTTAAAAAGGGATATTTACCATGTTTGTTTATTTTCATTTTGCGGAGCTTGATATTTCGACATTGTCTACGAATGTCTTATTGTTTCTGGTCTGGGTGTTTATTCTTCTGCGCCTTTTTATTGTGGGTTAAAGTGCATGGTTATATGATAGCAATCGTTACTACAAACGAAGAGTTAATCTGATAAACTGTAGTGGAGCAGCACAACGAATTAAGCTACACATGTACAGAAATAGTAACCCTTTCCCCGCAGTGAATACATTGTTCGTTAAAAAACCATATTTAATAATTAATTTTTAACCAAAGCACTGATTTACGTACTCTTTCGCTTTTTTGTTAGAAATTGCAATCAAAATTTCATAACAGGCTTTTGTATTTTTGACGTTCATAATAACTTGAGTAATTACCTGTATTGTGCGTAAAATACTTGCTATGTTAAATCATCAGTGAGAGGGAAGGTTGAAGTAGCTTTGTCATTTCATTACTCAATATCATTCAAATACAATTCATTAAATAATTAAATAGAATTTTTTAAGCATTGGAGTTCAAGACAATGCACTTCTTTAGTTTCTAAATAATTAACCAAGAATGTTTTAATAGTAGTTCTATTGACAAGACGAGACGAAGTGAGATTTGTTTTCTTATAAAATATAAAAAAGTCTTAGACGTGCCCACAGCTGATCCTTATAGTCATTACCTAAAAAGTGTGGAAGATAATATATCAAAAAACCGGAAGCCTTTTTGATCATACGTGAAGAGCAAACGTAACACTAATAACTACGTGTCATAAAATCATATCTGATGGAGTAAACACTACCGAAAAATGGAATAGACATAAGTCTGCTTTTATAACAGCACTTTGCATCTGTTTATAATGATACACAACTAAATGCAAGTCAACTTGATTACTTAATAACAGATGACATGCACCATGACATCTATTTTACATTAAGATTTACTTGAGATCAAGTTTTAAAGAAACTGGAGAATATTAATGAGAGTAAATGTTAAGGATCAGACAATATTCTGCCATCCTTTATTAAAACTGGCGCAGACGTATTAACGTTGCCGACTCTATCTCCAATTGTCAATCCTGGGAGGCCAGGAACTCTGGTCACCTTACACACCAACAGGAAAACAACACTGCTTGAAAGCAGTATTATTTAGATGAGATCTTCTGTAAGATACTACCCCAGTCGGGCTGCTCCATATTGTGAGTAGGAAATTTCCTGCTGAGCCCTACATCAAAGTAAATGTAATTCTTCTGTATAACTTCGTTCGTTTTGTACTTAATTTACTCAGAAATGGTTTCGCTTTAAAGTTATAGCTACTGTTTTACATTGGCTACTTAATTCAGTCACCATTGAGGTTGTAAATTACGAGATGACTATGTAGATAAATATGTGACCTCTTATTCAATAGGATAAAATCGCCGAACAATTAATTAGAACTTAATTCTATTCAGAAGGCATAGTATTTTAAATTACAAGATAAATATTTCTTCTTTGTTTGTTTTATTCTTAGCTAGTAGTTAGTAGAAGCAAATATAACTGCTTTTGAGTAGTTACGTGTATACTTAACACCTAAGCATAAAACTGACTGTAAAAATTTAATCATGTGATTCTATTGGTGGTTCTTATAACATAAATATATATATACACGTCATAGTAAAATTTCAAATTTGCTAAATTGCTGGTGGCGTTTTTTTAACTAAAGCTATTTCGTAACGCGATTCTTGTTTACATAAATATTTCATTAATGCCTTGACTCCGTAAATCCGGGCGGTTTTTCAATCCGGCTTGTTGCTTCAATCCATTTTAAATTTGGCCCGAACCCAGAGTAAAAACGAAAGTTTGATTGAATTGTATGCGCCATTTTTTGAAGCTACACGTAATATTTATTTCATTTTTTCGCTATGACTCAGCTTTGACAATTATTATAGTTACTGTACCAAAAATAGCTTCATTGTATCTTCAATTGTTCAATATACTTACATAAGCATTATATAAGTATATGGTATACTATAATGGACAGAGAGAGGGAATGGAGATTACTTAAGAAAAGTAGAGCGTAATTATTAATTTTAGAACATCAATTTGAAAATTCGAATAGAAATTAAAAAGGAACTATCGAAAGAGCGATGTGAGAAATATTTAATCCAACAGATAGATCCAGAAAGTTCGATCCCAATTAATAAGATGTGTATTTCTAGAACAATCTTGTTCGCTTTTTACTTTTATAAAATACTAGCTGACCCCGCAAACGTTGTTTTGTCATAATAATATATGTTATTAACCACCGCAACCCCCTCTTGTGGGTGGTATTTCGTAAAATCCGTTCTTAGCTGACCTCTACTCGGGGAAAGGAATATTCCTACCAAATTTCAAGTCTCTATGCCTTATGGTTCCAGAGATATCGTGATGAGTCAATGGGTGGAAATCTCTTTTATATATATAGATTTGTAGTTAGTTTTTTGTTATAATGTTTGTTAAATTCCATTGTACTCGCCTTGACATAGTTAACAAGTTAGCAAGATAGCGGCGTCAAGAACATAACAGCCGCAACAGTGGCTTATCTACTTAAATGTGAAGCCTACCTGTTGCTAGTTCCATTTGTGTTTATCCTGGTTTTAGTTTACACGTACAATTTAATATTGTTGACGAACCTACTATAGTGAATTACATAATAGATTTTTTTTAACGAAAAGCCAATATAACTATTATTCGCAGACGATGTTGCGGGAAAAAGCCAGTATGAATATATTAATTTTATTGTTAAAACCTTTATGTTACGTATGCAGGTAGGGTTGGTCTTAAAAGTCCTTCATCTAAGCGCTTAGTTATACGGCTGCCAAGAATAGTAAGTAGATTTTTGGTTTGATTTTAATTGGATCATCGAAACAAATATGTTATAATTAAAATGTACATCCTATCACGTCAATAATGAATAAAGATAATTATATTAAACTTTATTCTTTGATTATTGTTTAACTAAATTATACAAATAATTTATTGCAACATGAATTAAAATATCCATCATTAAAATATCATTTATTATTACTTATTACATTTATTATTACTTATTTTGACTGTGTAGACTATCTCATGAGTAGGCTGTTTGTATGGTCTGCTCAGCCCTGTGGTTAGTCAAGCGTGAGGCGATTGTTCATTGTGCTTTGGATGGAGAGTAGACCGTTAACCCTTGTGACGCCCATACATCGTCCACGCACAAAGCCTGTTCCGCAAAACGACAGCCTGATCGATCACCTGTTTACCTAGCACACTAAAACTAGTTGAAGCGCAGACTTTGCATGGGTTTGTTTTCTTTGACATGTTTTAGTAAACTATTGTAAATTATTTATAGACAAAGTTTGTATACACATATCTATATATATATAAAAGAGATTTCCACCCATTGACTCATCACGATATCTCTGGAACCATAAGGCCTAGAGACTTGAAATTTGGTAGGAATATTCCTTTTGCCAAGTAGAGGTCAGCTAAGAACGGATTTTACAAAATTCCACCCACAAGAGGGGGTTGCGGGGGTTAATAACATAAATGGCAAAATATCGTTTGCGGGGTCAGCTAGTATATTATAATGTTATAAGATAAAATCACAACAATATAAAGATATCAAGAGCAGAATATAAAAACAGCAATTAAGGTTAATTAAAATATTACTTCAATTAGAGGAAGTTAAGCGCAGATTGCTTTCTACTTATGTTACTATGCATTAAGGATTATAGCTTTGTTAATAGAGAGGGATAAAAATAAAACTGATATAATATAATTAAGGTTTAATTAAATTTAAGTGATTTAATTATGGAAGTAGAAAAGTTTGTATTGAATATTATAAGAACTTTTAAGACGCTTACATTAAAACTCATGTTATTAGTTAGATCTAGATGTAGCATGTTTAGAATAATCTGCGGTGACGTGGCTCTCGGATTCAATTGTCAAAGCAGCTAATTTCTAAATCGTCTTTGTCGTCGTAATCGTCTTTTTGTAAATCGTGTTGTGTTTGTGTATTTCTAAATAGCCTTTTTCTTTTTGTAAGGTATATGTGTCCTTAAGTAATAATAACTTTAATAACATAGCATTCAAAGAAAATATTCAACACTAATTGAGTATTTATTCGTCATTATATTGGTAACGTGTTGTTAATGTTACAGTAGTTTACGTAATTATGTATAAATAATTACGGCACGTCGAGTTGCCAAAGCCGTTTTAAATAAAATGAAAATGAAAATCCTACCATGAGTTGTAAATGTTTTAATTGCTTAAAACTTTTCTCAAGCTTATAACGACTAACAAAATATTTTTATATTTTAATATTTTTTTGATGTTTAAAATACTTTAATATGTTCATTTAAATAGACTAACAACCAATCAAATTCTTCTACTTAGTAGCATACGTACAAATGGTCGAAGTTTAACATTACTCATTAAAAATGTTTTAAAGGTTTCTCAAAGATAAGAACGAAAACAAGATATTTAAAGATAATTTACATAAGTGATTTATTTTTTAATTGACATATACTCGTACATACATTGCCCACAAATAATACAGATTTATATTTTACTAGCTTCTGCGCGCGACTTCGTCGGCGTGGACTCCACTCCTATTGATCTTAGCGTGACGATACATAGCCTATAGCCTTCCTCGATAAATGGGCTATCTAACAGTGAAAGAATTTTTCAAATCGGCCCAGTAGTTCCAGAGATTACCGCGTTCAAACAAACAAACAAACAAACAAACAACCAAACAAACAAACTCTTCAGCTTTATATATTATAGTATAGATAATATAACTAGCTTCTGCGCGCGACTTCGTCGGCGTGGACTCCGCTCCTATTGATCTTAGCGTGATGATATATAGCCTATAGCCTTCCTCGATAAATGGGCTATCTAACACTGAAAGAATTTTTCAAATCGGACCAGTAGATCCTGAGATTAGCGCGTTCAAACACCCAAACAAACAAACAAACAATCAAACAAACAAACTCTTCAGCTTTATTATATTAGTATAGATATATTTTGGATACACATAAAGAAACACTTATCTACTGATAATGAATTGTTAAATATTATTATATTGTAGGTATATTTGACTATTACTATTTCTTACTAGCTTCTGCGCGCGACTTCGTCGGCGTGGACTCCGCTCCTATTAGTCTTAGCGTGATGATACATAGCCTATAGCCTTCCTCGATAAATGGGCTATCTAACACTGAAAGAATTTTTCAAATCGGCCCAGTAGAACCAGAGATTACCGCGTTCAAACAAACAAACAAACAAACAAACAAACAAACAAACAATCAAACAAACTCTTCAGCTTTATATATTAGTATAGATTAGGGTTCCGTAGCTAAATGGCAAAAAACGGAACCCTTATGGTCTGTCTGTCTGTCTGTCCGACCGTATGTCACAGTCACTTTTTTCTGCAACTATAAGAAGTAAGAACTATACTGTTGAAACTTGGTAATTAGATGTATTCTGTGAACTGCATTAAGATTTTCACACAAAAATAGAAAAAAAAAACATTTTTTTGGGGGTTCCCCATACTTAGAACTGATACTCAATAATTTTTTTTGGGTATCTATGGATAGGTTTTCAAAAATGATATTGAGCTTTCTAATATCATTTTTCTCTAAACTGAATACTTTGCACGAGAGGCACTTCCAAAGTGGTAAAATGTGCCCACCCTGTAACTTTTAAAATAAGAGGATGATAAAACTAAAAAATATATATGATGTACAATGTAAATTACCATGCAAACTTCCACCGAAAATTGGTTTAAACGAGACCTAGTAAGTAGTTTTTTTTTAATCTATATATATAAAAGAGATTTCCACCCATTGACTCATCACGATATCTCTGGAACCATAAGGCCTAGAGACTTGAAATTTGGTAGGAATATTCCTTTTCTCGAGTAGAGGTCAGCTAAGAACGGATTTTACAAAATTCCACCCACAAGAGGGGGTTGCGGGGGTTAATAACATATATGGCAAAACGACGTTTTGCGGGGTCAGCTAGTACGTTATAAATCGTAAACCGCAATTAACACTATTATTAAAATATAGATCAAAGTTACAACGAACTACAAGAATTTTTTTTTGAATACTTATAATAATTCCATTTTCATATTTATTTTATACCAATTTTTTTCCGATTTCATTAGTCATTCTTCCTGTGATCAACTCTTGTACTCCTAAGAGCTTTAATTAAGAACTATTAATTTCACGATATCCTTCTCTGCTAACAGGGGTATTTGGGTGTTTCATTATTTTCGTCGTGAAAAACGTTATAATAATCAACTATGATAATCGCGATCGACGACGATCACGATTCAGCCTGTAATATCCCACTGTTGGGCATAGGCCTCTTCTCCATGTAGGAGAAGGATCGGAGCTTAATCCACCACGCTGCTCCAATGCGGGTTGGCGGATATATTCCCTACTATGAGTAACTATTACTATCAGTCGTATATGATAACATTCGGTATTGCTTTACGTGCTCACCGTGGGTTCAGTATACATGATAACAACCGGGACCGACGGCTTAACGTGCTCTCCGAGGCACGGTGGGGTAACCTACAAGGACTGCACAAACACCCAGACCACGGCAAACATCTGTATGGCCAATACAAATGTTGTCGTGTGCGGGAATCGAACCCGCAACCGCCCGCGCAACAGCCAATCGCAATCCAGTGCTGTAACCGCTGCGCCAACGCGGCGTCTATGATAATACAATAACAATATAATATGTTGCTGAATTTTATTACAAGTATTATTGTACATCGTATTGTATCTGAGAACTGACTGATTGGGGAAATATTTCAACCTTACGGAAGTTGACAGCCAAATAATAATGTTCTTATGTAGAGTTGTGTTCCTGTTGTAAATATGGGAGCCAGAGCTCCTGAGAATGGTCGGGGTAGGATCTGCAAAACGCTTGTAATCCTCCTGGTGTAGCAGGCGCACAGTCATAATCTACGGTGTCCATTTTATGTCAGGTGGATTAAAAGCTTGTTTACCACCCTAGGTTAAACAAATGTAAACTACAATATTTTTCATAAAGCCTCAAGCATTTTTTGTACTATGTACAACAACCTTTAAATCTGAATTTCACATCGCCCGTTGGACGCTCGCTAACTGCCGCCAGTAGGTACACTCGCAATTTTTTTTTCCTTTTTTTCATATTATACTTCGTTTACGTTTGTTCTATGTTTCATTTTGCTTTAGTTTATTGTGAACTCTCTTTCTCGTGAACTGCGGGGAATTTTCTAAGTTGTTTTAATTTTCTGCACTTTGAATCTTTGACGTTACGTTTTTGGAATCTGTGTGGAAACTGTTTTTTATATACAATATTGAAGTTTTTGTACAATGAATTTCTCACATAGGATAATTGATTTCAAAGACGGGAAACTTTAACAGTGAAAGTACAAGAGGAAGGGGAGTGAGATGCAATTTCAAGAAATAAGCTATTGGCAGAACGAAGACTGTGTTCATGAGAATCGCTAAGAATTCAGTTGGTTATTTAACGTTGAAATTTTTTTTTAAATATAACAATATTTTTTAATTCCTCTTCTGTTAGATATAATACGAACAAATTTACCGCCACAGATGTTAAGTGTTCGGCAACAAAGGTGATCTCTGCGTATCGTGTATGAGTAACAAATAAAATAATTTTGTACAGTACGTACAAAAATAAAATTCAAAAGTATTTAGTACTCATTAAATATTTATCCGAGTACTTACTACGAGTATGGTTAATGATTTACAAATATTCCATCATTAGAAAAGTGAATTAAGAAGCAGCAATTAATTATCACAAACGAAAACATAAACCAAATATATAATGACATTAAAATAGTTTTGAACTACTTAGGCTTCGGTATCCACCAACATCAACGTGGATAAAATCACGCGGGCGTTTCGTATATATTTGTGAATTCAGTTGGACCGAGTTAAGGATCCATAATATTTGCGGAGGCATCAAGTGAGAAATCGATACGCGATACAATCTTGTTACCTCTTATCGCATTTTGGTGGAGTGTGCTTATGTTTAATGGATTCTGAAGTCTTATTAACACGATATGCTACGAAGTTAATGAATATTTTTTCTAAAATAAATTCTAGAATAAGTAAATTGTAAAGTGCGTGTTTTTTTCTGGTTTATTAATTCAATGAATTTTTGAAGTGCATTAACGTAGCGGACATCACTTCCTAATCGTTCTTTAGTCACAGAGACTATTTTTTCGAGTTGCTTTATAGACAAAAAAACAAAAAATTTAACCTACCAGCTTTGAGGTTAGAATAACGCTTGGCTCCGGCGCGGAGGGAGGGCAGCCCTCGCCCGCCGTGCAAAAGCGCGTGAAAGAATGCGTAGGAAGCGTAGGATAAATCGATGCCCAGAGTCCTTTGCCCCGTCACCCCTCCCCCAAAACGCCAAAAATCTATGACCAGTCCTGGGGTTGGGAGTGGTACCAGAGGGTAACCCACGCACCCCCTCTCCTCCCAAAACCCCATAAATCGATGCCCCATGTCCTATAGGCTATTCAATACTTCTTTTAAAATCATCATGACATTATACTTTAATCTTATAAAATTGATGTTAGTCTCTTACGTTGCTACACTTGGGAATAATCGAACTAACTCCTATCCCCTATCCTAGACCATGCATCGTATATATTATAATTGCAGTTTGCAGCTTTAGAACGTGTGAATGCAAGTACTAAACGGCAGTTGATTAATTCTGTAGATGGTAACTCTCTAACTCGACAATGTTAGTAAATTGGATTTTGTACTTCAATAAAGATCGCAAATAGTAGACGACGTCATGATACGACTTTGTAAACAGTTCTTGTGTAAATTTCTTTTGTGTTTTTCATTAAAGATTTTATACTGTAATCTTTGTGAGTAATATTTAAATAATCGCTCTGGTCAGTCACCAACCCGCCTGCCCAGCGTGGTGACTATGGGCAAAACACATGAGTTCGCGTCATAATGTCGGGCGCGAACTTGTGGAGGCCTATGTCCAACAGTGGACTGTGATAGGCTGTAGTGGTGGTGGTGGAATCGCTCTGGTGTATTATTAATAGTGTAGTCGACGTAATTCAGCAATTGGTCAATTGATATGCTTATTATTATAAATCATTATTTTTTATGATGCGTCTAAATTAAATATATAAATGAGTTCATATTATTGAATGAGTATTGACTAATAACTTGGACAAAGCTAAAGTGTCAGGTGATTTTTGAGTTAAAAGTAAGATTAACATTCTCTATTCAAAACCTTTAATGCAATAAGAAAATAATTATGAGCCTCTCACATCGATAACCAAATATTTCAACTAATGAATCGATTAAGTAGTAAAACTTTTAATGTCACAAGATTGTAATAAGAGGGAACTGAGAATGTTACTTAAATAAAGAGTGTTTTAAACAGGATAAAGTAATGAAGACTAAGTATTTATTATATTCTTAATATATTAAGAAATCGGTATTCCTTTAAAAGCAAATTCTTTGCGCTTGAACGTTTTACGAAATCGAAAACGTGATTATATTTACGAAGATTAAATATAATTCAAACACATACATTTTTAAGATATTCAAGATAACACGGTCGTAATTAAGAATCAGTAACTAAGAGACCAAACATAAATTTTACAGTTTCGTCGAAATTTGAACAATCTTCAAAGAAATCTGTTAGCTGTAAAAATCACCAATATTATTTAGATGTGTCTACATACATATTATACAATGGAGGTGTTAAAAATAGCCCCTTAGATTTCGGATTCCCCTTAAAGGCTCGAGCCTTATCACTAGGCGCTTTTTCAATACTTGCAAAATATACGACCCATAAATCCTTACATGAAATTCGGAATATCCTTATGGTTTACCATTATTGGTTTATTATTCAACACCGTAGTTGTAGTAATGTTTAATTTGTAATTCAAACGATTAAAACTACTTGGCAATATTTACTAATTACTAAGTTAGCGTTAACTAACTGTATGATATTATAAGGATCAACATATTTTAGTAGTTATGTTTGATTAATGTTAAATTTATGTTAATTCTAACTTCGAGCTGTATATTACATTTTTATTGCTTACGAACCTATTTTTTTTAACCGGCTTCTAAAAAAGGAGAAGGTTCTCAATTTTTTTTTTAATTTCGATCAATTTTGTTTTAATTGAAAGGTGTAGAGTGTCATCACAGGTCAGTGGTCTTAGAGTTATATAAGTACTTTTAGAGTTATATCTGATAATGCGTATTTACTTGACTACTTTTTCGTCGACCTACGTTGTATTATGCCGCATAACTTTTTACTCGGTGTACCGATTTTGATGATTCTTACTTTAATCGAAAGCTAATACTTGTCATGTAGTCTTGTTTAAATTAGATCGAGATCTGATTGCAACTTATTGAGTAATCTTTAATAGGTATTTACTTGACTATTTTTTCCTCTTATTACGTTGTTTGAAGTCGTTTTTTTTTTCGTTTGCAAGCAAACACAGTTATTTAAATTAGAATTGACTCGTTACGATAACGGTATTGTTTTTTTAGAGCCCTAAGCTATATTAGGGCTCTGAAATCTCATTAATACTGTCGGTCGATGTGTGTGAGACATTTTTAAATCGGAAATCTTTTATTACGAAACAAATAAAAATACTTCGACTCAGTAATAAAACAATTATTTCTAATGACGCTATTTATTTTAAGATAGTAATTTCTATTATAGTACTCGTATCATTTTTCAACTGGAGGTAAAAGTAAAACATATTTTTAGGCAACAAAAATATTATTATTAATTAGTAAAAAAAGATAATAAAATAAAAAAAAATGTTATTTAAGTATATGAACTATAATTTTTTTAAACATTTTAAAAGATTCACCGAATATGTCAATGGCAGGTAAATCTTTTGTAATCCTGTTATAATTCAAACTAAGCTTAACTACGGCGGCTGTCTGATTTCCCACGTGAGTTTTTAATTGTGGAATGTGATAGATTTTATGAATTTATACCTTTATTTACCTTTTTATTTAACTTACCTTTGTTACCTACGTGGGACTGCATGTGTAAATAAACTATATAAAATTAGATTTATTTTACCTAAAAGTTTGTCAGAATCATGTGACTGCATAATACTTGTACACTAGTACATGTAAATAATAATAAAAGGTATTTCGAATTTGAAATTGAATATTATCTCAACGAAATATGAATAAATGAAGCGCACCTCGAATAAATGTAATCGAGTTTACTGGATTCATATGGAATGTATGAATAATTTCGTTGGTTACAGTAATATCGCTGACATTGTTCAGAACAAAATCTAATTCCGCGTGCCTTTGATTACGCTCATACAGACCGAAAACAAAATAATTACTTTTAAAAGCCGTAGAAAATTAAATTTACTATCGCTTTTAGCATTCGAAACACACATTCTTTAATAGTTTTAAATTTTTGACGATATTCATTGATAGTGATCACTAACAATATTATTCAGTTTTTTTTTGCAATTTATTTATTATTATGATTTTAAATTAAGCAATAATCACGAGTCGCGTAATAAACTAATTGGAATATAAAGATGGAATCAAGATACTTAAACAAAGGAGTGGAAAAGTGAGTTTACATGAAGTAGTTGTTAGTTATTATAGATTGTAAGTTTTTAGTATGAAAATCATTTGACATATTACAATTTAGGCCATCAAAATACAGATAATAAAAATAAAGTTACTCTTTGGATTTAAAAATAGGTTTATTTTACAATAACTATTTAAAATATACATAGGGACAAAAAAACATAAATTTTGATTACAAGTAATATTTATAGGATATAGAGTAGTCATAAACAATTTTTGACGTTACAAGGCTACATGAATGTTACGGCATCCAATTCATTTCGCTAAGGGGCTTGGGGAATACGCGTTCGATAGTATAACATCGATAATGATTCGCGTGTCAACATAAATTGTTTGCGTTAATTTTCGTTTTAGTAATGAATGAACTACTCGTATGTATGTGATTTCGTATTATACGAATATTACGCGTACAATTTTTAATTTTATCAAATGCACGTAAATAAATAATTTTTGAAATAGGTAAACAAATTATTATACTATGACTTAAGTGAGTTGATAAGTGGTGCTTGGTCTTCTATATAAAGCATTTTTACTAGTCCAGTAGTTTGAAAAGACATATCATGTTAAGATCGAGATAAAATAGTCGGCAAACACGTGTTATGTATCTTTTCTTTCTTCTTTAAGTTATTACAATAGACTGGTGGATAGGACTTTAAAGTCTTAAGGGATATTTAGGTTCCCTTGACAATATGTGCGTACCAAAGCCTAAAAATATAGTATTAATTACAACATAAATATCATAATATGTAGATAAATTTTAGTAAATAAACTTTGCGGGTTTTATGAGTCCAATAGCAAATGAAACAAAACCTGAAACCTTAGGACATTACTTAGAATTGTTAAATGTTATATTGGTCTAAGAGACGTGGAAGAGCGACCTTCACCGATCTGATAACTCGATGAGACATATTTTTCATCAAATATAATTTATAAACAAATATGCCTATGATAACTTGCCAATCGAAAAGTGGTCAAGGCTATTTTTTTATTTATTTATTTTTAGTTTTTGCAGGCAAGCCTATATGATTGGTTTTATAATTACAATATTTTACCTATGATATCAATTTCGATTCGAACAAATCGATGTAGTATCGAATATAGGTATATATTGACCTACCTGTTCACATCTACTTGCCAGGTAGCCATGACCAAAAATAAGTAGGCAAGCCTACCTAGGCATATTCTGTGTGTTAAAAACTATTAATTGATATAAAACTCATTCGGTAATCATATGAGTGAAGGTGATGAAAAAAAAATTGATTAAAATTAATTAAATTAAAAATAGCCTTGACCACTTTTCGATAGGCAAGTTATAATAGGCATATTTGTTTATAAATTATATTTGATAAAAATTTGTCTCGTCGAGTTATCAGATCGGTGAAGGTCGATGTTCTACGTCTCCCCTACTATATACAAATGAAGCAACGCTGAAAACTTAATGCTTTGACAGAAGATAAAATTTTACAGTGACATAAATTTTCAGTGTGGTCTTTGTGCTGACTAATGCGAGAATTTAAATTTCAAAAAGATAAAATTACAATAGAACGAACAGCCTATGCTGAATTAAGCTTTAGAAGTAAACGCTGGATTGGTGTATGTATGGCTTTGCGGGACAATATCTAAAAATAAAACAAAAAAGTGTGTTTGTACACACGTAAGTAGTTATACTTCGTTGGCTAGCTAACTTCACGTTGCTAACTTCTTCTGCGTTGACTAACTAAGTTCAGGGTGTCGGTTTTTTGTGACGGTGTGTGTGCACATCGTGAAAATTTACTCTCATCATTTTTCCCTAACGCGCCAAAAGAAGTTTATCTTCAATAATTTAAAATTAAGAAAAGATATTCTATATTTTAGCAAAATTTCAATACATTGTTTATTTACTGCATTGAAATGTAGCAGACTGTTTCTCTTACATAGTACAGCTAATACCTGAAAGCCCATTTAAGAACAAGGATTAAAACTTAATCCTTCATGTTGCTACGCTGGGCACTAATGAACATATTTCTTGGATGTTTATGTAGGTAAATATTTTTTATCTGTTGCCGGTATAAATAAGAAATAGTTTTTGAACGACTTCCAAAAAAAGGAAGATGTTGTCCTCCCGTGACCATGGTTGCTGTAAAGTATCCGAAACGCCGGGCATCTAAAAAACTTAATAAACCGCGATAAAATCCGAAAAAGTTGTTTCATTATAATGAGTGGCGTAAGCATTAGAAGACAATAAAGGAGGAGGTTCTCAATTAGAATGTATTTTTTATGTATCTTATGAATGTATTTTTTATGAAGTTTTGAGTGGGTGGACCGATTTTGATGATTTTTTTAAATCAAAAGGTCCCCCTTTAGAGATAGATATGAGCGTGTCATGTGGTTCTTTTAAATTTAAGTGAGAGCTAACACGTACTTTTCGAGTTATATCTAATAATGCGTGTTTATTTACTTAAGTATTTTTTCGTCAACCAACTTGTATTATACCGCATAATTTTTCACTCTATGTAGCGATTTTGATGATTCTTATTTTAATCGAAAGCTGATGCTTGTGTTGTGGTCCCATTTAAATAAGATCCAAATCTGATGACCGCTTTTTGAGTAATCTTTGATAACGCGTATTTACTTCAGTATTTTGTCGTCTATTTACGTTGTATTACATGTCGATGTAATTATAGTCGGTTTTTTTTCTTTTGAAGCGAACAAAATTATAAGATATTGAATATTTAAAAACTTAGCTCAGCTCAGCTATATTAGTCAGAAATCAACATGTAATGGAAGATGCTGTATTTCATTATAAGTAACTTGCATTCCCAATACGCATTGTGATTGTAGCTCGATGTTATTGATCTGAGTAATTTAATTTTATATTGAATATTTCCTACTGAAGTTAACTAAAATTGTTTGACCCTGAATATGATACGTATTTAATTAAGTAATAGCCAAATTATTGAAGTATCTGCTCGTTAAATATTTAAGTAATCGATACCGCCAAGTTTGTAACATGTTCTCTATGTTTATTATTCAAAGATAATGAATGTAAAATGTTTATAATTATACAATGAAAGTTTTCAAAAAGTTGTGTTGCTATGTACAACATGATAATGTGTATATTTTTTTTTGTTTGCTACATAAATTTAAAAAATATTTTCTTTGTCAAAAAAAAATCGTTATCACTTGACGTGACAACGTCTCACCGGCGGCATGTACGAAAAAGGATGACTCTTTGTAGCGTTACGCTCATAGTACGCTTGCGCCGCATCTATCTCTCTTCCACTCGATTGGCCTATGCGTCCGAGGAGATGTTTTGTTACGACGTTGTAAACCAAATTTACACACAAGCAATTTTTTTTATTAAGGTTCTAAACTATAAAATATCACACTGTGACTGTTAGAATTTGAGCAAGAACTACAAACAACCAACATATAAAGTTAAGATTCCTATAATAATTTAAAGAGATGTACTTACTAGGTAGGGATCCCTAGTACAAATTTTTCATCTGATTAGTATCAAGCTAATTTTTCGGGATTAGCTTCATTTTGATGAGACGAACAAAAAGTTCCTCTTCGAAAACTCTCGATTGTGGTAGATAATAGAGTTAGCAGGAGATAGAGCAGCAGTGAGCGTAGGACCGGGATAACGTACCACGCAATTTGTAGGACAATATTACCATCAAATTATATAAATATTAACGGGTTGGATTTAGAATCGTTTGGCACGAATTTAAGTGGGTGACGGGGTGGAGGGGGGAGGGGAGGTCCCCCCCAACCCCCTCGTACCACTCGCGATACAAGGTAATGCGCCGTTCTTGAAAAAATAGAAAAAAAAATCTTACATACCTAACCTCCAAATTCGACAGTTTATCGTCATAATTTCTATCTGTGACATCTCCAGCACTGTGGAAGCCTTTTGCTGATGCGTTTAAACCCTGGTTCAATAATTGTAGAGATGCTGTGGTAATTTACCAAATAGATAAACAAATATACGATGGAAAGTCCGGAGAAGACGGTCCAAATAGATGACAGAAAATTTGGGTATCGAAAATATAACAAAGGTATAATCTAATTATAACTACTCTTTAGATTAAGACCCGCGTCGTCTAATTTTGAATTTAGATAGGTTAGGGTAATTTTTTTTTGTTTTAGTAACAAAATCATGCCGATAAACAGTCTAATTTTGAATTTAGATAGGTTAGGGCTATTTTTTTTTTGTTTTTGTAACAAAATCATGCCGATAAACAGTCTAATTTTGAATTTAGATAGGTTAGGGTTATTTTTTTTGTTTCTGTGACAAAAATATGCCGGTAAACAGTCTAATATTGAAATTAGATAGGTTAGGGTTATTTTTTTATTTTTGTAACAAAATCATGCCAATAAAGTCTAATTTTGAATTTAGATAGGTTAGGGTTATTTTTTTTTGTTTTTGTGACAAAAATATGCCCGTAAACAGTCTAATATTGAAATTAGATAGGTTAGGGTTATTTTTTTTTTGTTTCTGTGACAAAAATATGCCGGTAAACAGTCTAATATTGAAATTAGATAGGTTAGGGTTATTTTTTTTTGTTTCTATGACAAAAATATGACGGTAAACAGTCTAATATTAAAATTAGATAGGTTAGGGTTATTTTTTTTTGTTTCTGTGACAAAAATATGCCGGTAAACAGTGTAATATTGAAATTAGATAGGTTAGGGTTATTTTTTTTTGTTTCTGTGACAAAAATATGCCGGTAAACAGTCTACGGGTCTTAATCTAAGACTTAACATAATTATTATTGACAAAACAATCAAAACATGATGTCTCCAATAAAAAAATTCATTATATTTAATTCCGTTTCAGGTCGGCAGGTAAGATTTCTTTTTTCAATTTTTCAAGAACGGCGCATTACCTTGTATCGCGAGTGGTACGGGGGAGTTGGGGGGGGACCCCCCTCCCCTCTCCACCCCCTCCCCCCCTTAAATTCGTGCCAAACGATTCTAAATTTCAACCATATTAACTAACTAAAAGAAAAAAAAACAGAAAAAAATCAATTTTTTCATCAATCAAGTTGATGACCTCGTAAGATCTCAGATGAAAAATTTGTACTAGGGATCCCTACCTATACTGCAAGATTTATTTTTATTGCTTCTCTCTTTATAGTTTAAGCACATCTATACTTACTATTATAAAGCTGAAGAGTTTGTTTGTTTGTTTTTTTGTTTTTTTGTTTAAACGCGTTAATTTATGAAACTACTGATTGGAATTTAAAGAAATATTTTTTGTGTTGGATAGCCAATTTAACGAGGAAGGCTATGGACTATTTTTAAACCGCGGGGCACAACTAGTACTATATATTCAACTTCAGACAAAATATTTCACTCGTTAAAAATTTATAGTGTCATTTAACTGATTGAACGTTATAAATTTAAAGTAGGGTAATTTGTATTAATAAGGTTGTCCCAATTTTCCCGTTGGAATGGGACGGTCACACTTTAATATTCCAAATAAGCTTTCTTTATTAAGTGAAGTATGAGAGTTATAATTGAATTAAAACTTGTTAATTCCTATTTATTTAACTTGTAAAATTATATTCCTGTAAAAATGTTGACTCTGTAAATTAAAAAAAGTTTCATTTTTAGGGTTCCGTACTGTAACATTCTACACTATGCCATGGTAACCATGGTCACTATTCACCATATTTATGATAATCCTGGTCACGTGGACCATTTTGTAACTATACTATACTATGGGGTGTGATGAGAAAGACCCCAACATATATAAATTTATAACATCCTGGTCACGAAGAACCAAAATGTGACACTATCATGGTAGTGGCGTTACAAGCTAATATTAAGCTTAAGAGGACATCAAATGTCTTTGGCCTTATAAATGTGATCGTCTAGAATAAGGAAGGACTCTACGTTGTGTTTGATTTTTGTTTTAGAGTAACTTAAGTTCTTATTGTGGTATGCCGATGAAAAGACATAGTATATGTTATTAGAAGCCTTGATTTCTATATAAACTCTACAACTAACAAACATCCTACCTACTTACCTAGCCACTAATTTAAAATAACATTTCTGCATAATGACATTAAATTACTGAAATTAATTTAATTGAAAAGATATTTACACTTACCAGTGATATTAATACTATAGATAACTAACTTCTGGAATACTATTTAAAAAGAAAAGAAAGATATTAAACTTTACTTCACCTCATAATTAACTTATTTAGAATTAATAAAATTTAGTAAATTTGAACCATTAAGAATAAATAGGAATAAAACTTATTCATTTAGAAATAACTATCACCTATACTGTTTTAAAAGATCTGATGTCTCCTTAAAAATGTGTAAATTATAATTGCTAATATTTTTAGTGAATCTAGATAGCTAAAATAGAAATAAAGTTAAATAATTATATTCAGGATATTCTATAATGGCATTGATTAATTGAATAGTGTCTAAGTTTCTTTTACATGTATTTTTAGATCAAACCTGATATAATAGATAGCTTCTGATATCTCTAAACAAATGAAATAAATATCAATAGATAAGTAAATGAAATAATGATTAAATACATATTATATAGCTATTAATTATCTTGAAATAATTTATTCAGTTAATAAATTATCTCAGATAATTGTGAAAGATAAATTGTAGTGTTTGTTTGTATGTGTTATTCTGTTAGGATAGGGTTTATAGGTATTAGGGAATTAAAAGGCCGGGTTCGAGTGAACCCGGGGGTCGCAACCACCAAATCCCCTCCGACCCATCCGATCCACACCGTGCTGTAGGCACTTAATGAAATTAGGCACAACGTTGGTGCTATTAAATCAAAAGAAGGGTAGTAGGTAGGAGAATGAGAGAACCCAATTCTCTACAGTAAGTTAGATGGAAATATATCCTGTCTAACAAATGCTTGTTTCATACCGTTGCAGTACAATCATGCAATGACTGTATTTGAGTAATCCCTTGGAGTGCCATATAGACATAACCAGTGAATTACTAGAGTTGATGTAATTACCAAGCTGTAAACAGACATGGTACGAAGACGTGTTCCTCGTGAACAAAAGGAGATCGTGTCTACTGATCTTTTCATTGTGTGCTTACTAGCCACATACGGGAACTTCGGTCACACAACTACTTTGAAATTCGATCACGAAACCTACAACTTTTGTCACAATAGGATTGTATAGTGTAAGATCCCATAGGAAGACCTACTGAGTTACGAGTCTATAGTCCGCTATAGTGTCAAGCCTCGCCACCATTGTGAGATGGGTCAAACGGCGACTAGCGATTTGCGACAACGCAACCTTTCGAGTGTCCTATAAGGAAATTAAGAATAAATATAGGTATAAGACCAACATGTAGAGTGGGTGTATTGTGCAGGTTTGCCCTTGCATGACTCACAGCACTCACATGAAACAGCATCCATTAAACAGAATGGGATGTTCAATTGAAACACTGAACCAGTAATTAAGTTGTTAAACATTTGAATATATCAGGCCCTCTCAGGAACTGATTGGATTTATCAAGGACATGGAAGTGTCGAGAGATAAATAAAACAATTAAGATATAACATATTTCATTTACTCAATCAGGATCTCTGAGAGTATCTCATTTTCACAATGAAAAGAGAATGTATATTTAATAGGTTTTATAATCCATCAATGTTTGTATGTTTGTACAACACAAGAGGGCTTGATTAAGGCTTGGCTTAAATCTCAGTAAATCCGCCTTAGGACTTAACAGAGACCGTCCACAAAAATTAGTAATAAATTAATTGGAAAAGTGAATATGTTTCTCTATTAGTCTAAAATAGAACTTCATACCACTGTCCAAATATAAACCACTAACCTTTGTTGCAGTTCAAACAACTACCATACACTAGGTGTCTGGTGAAGTTTGTCCATGTCTCTTATCAAAGATAAGGAAACGTACGTATAGTATTTACCATGAACATAGTTCAATTAGGCAAATACAAACGCAGAGGTTAGGTAGGAAGTACACGCAACTTTCTTTACTAGATAGACCAAGATTAGGATCTACCTAGCACCGATGACGCGATGAACTGTGGCTTAGACGGGCCAAGCCTTATAGGGGATACCTATAATAAAACACTGGCGAATACAAACATTTATGGATTCACCTGAACATGGTTTATATAGTTCAATGAAAGTCATCGTAAGAATGAGACACTCCAGTTTACCAGATACCTCGTCTTGACACTCATTTAAGAACATAAATTCTTAGATCAATGTTCAAAACTACAAGAGTTTGTGTAATGTCAAGGTTCAGTGTATAATTACCTCATCTTAGAATGAATTCAAGAGCTAAAAGTATCCTTGAACACATTCCAGACTACAAACCGCCTTGTTACCTCGTTCCAACATTTATTTAAGAAACTACAAGTTCTTAAACCAATGCTTAGAACTACAAGAGTTTGTGTAATGTCAAAATGAAGCCAAATATACATATATATATACATATACATACATACATATACATTCCATAGAAGCACATTTATATGTAGAGAATATTCAACAAGATACGACAACAAATCATTAGTTTGTTTATAAATCATATTTTTCTAGAATTATCCACTACGCTATCTACTTCCAAAGTAATGACTTCATTAAACAACACAGTAAAATTTCATTTCATTATTCAAATACACCCTAACGAAATTCTATTTAACCCTTACTATAGTCATATCTAATATGATAGTTTTAACCAAAGATTCATTCAATTTATATATGTAATTTAAAGTCAAACGAATGTAATTTCGTTTCATTCTATCAACATCATATTGTGATCATTTATTTAAGCTAGATTTCATTTTATCAGTTAAATTCAATATAATTATGGTCATAAGGCTTATTTCATAATAATTTCATTCAATAATCAATCAATAATTAATAGTATCAATGTAAACCTAGATAATAATTCATTAGATATCTTTTATTAAAAATCTCCGTAAAAGTTATAAAAATTCAGTAAGAGAAACGCATCATGAATCATTTTAATTCTACACCAATTGGTGATTCGCATGTTTATCTCAAAATTGTGAAATTGTTTCATATGCATATATAAATAAGAATTGTGCATCGAACCACAGGAGCTCTTGATCACAGGTCTTTCACTGAATTTATTTAGCGGATTACAATTAAAGATTTTTATAATAAAGAATTGCACTTAATAATAATCACTAAAAATAAATTAAACTATTTCGCGAACTACACTGAAGCGACATGCCACAACTCGGCCAGCTTACGCTAATGAAATTTCTGATCCAGACCTAAAAATACTTTAGGTATTCTATGTTTAATCTAGGTCAGAAATCCCATAGCTTCGCCAGCCGCAGGGCTTCTCAATACTCTGTTCCGAACCTCGAATTCAAGACCGAAATCTGAATGCCCCCACCGACACCCGAACTCGTGTATATCAAGACCAGCGTCTCATTTCCCCCACCCTTACACGCCTACCATAGCACGCCCTGCAGTGTTGCCATTTACACGGCAATTGCCGTGTTACACGGCAATTTGGATATATTCGGTGATAAACGCGGTACACAGCAGTACGTTCATTGCCGTGTTCAAAAACACGGCAATCCAATGTGTACTTGTTTTTTTCCTAATAATTTAATCGATAGTTGATAAGTCATTATAGTGCAACACAAAAACAAGAACAAGAAATAAAATTATTACAAAAAAAAAAACAAGAAATAAAATTATTACTTCCTCAATAAATTGAGCTTTACTGGCTGTAAGCACTTTATCCGATCCGAAGGAAATTGCGTAAATCAATTAAACAAAAACACAACAAAAGATAAACAATATAAAGGAAAAAAACAAATATACATTGAATAAAGCCGAAGAAAAAAAATGTTAGTTACGATAAATTTGTATGACGGTTGTGAAGAATAATGTATTATTCAACCGATTTCAAAAGGAAGTTATTTAACCGACTTCGAAAAAGGAGGCGGTTACTCAATTCGACCGCATAAATATATTTTTTTTTTATGTATGTTCGGGGACAACTTCGTCGTTCATGAACCGATTCTTATAATTCTTTTTTGTTTGAAAGGAGACATCCCAAGGGTGGTACCACGATAAGAAAACCAGGATATGATAATGGAATCCCAGGTAAACCGAGGGGAACCCTCGAAAATCGTAGTGACGACCAGTGCGTTTGTCAACTTTTTCTCGTCCACCCACGCTGCATTACTTGTCGATACACTCGAAGTCAGTTTTCTCGTTTGCTGCTAGCAAACACAATTATTTATTGTCATTTTTAATCTTACGTGTTAATGTAAAGTAAATACACGGCAATTTTGTAGTTTTTATTCCAAAACACGGCAATCCAGATACCCAAAACACGGCAACTTAAAATTTTGTGATGGCAACCCTGGCGCCCTGTGACTCCAGTAAAAAAAACAGATCCCACGCCAGATTGAATGCTTAGAATGTTTCACCTTATCATAGTTTTAACAAATTTGTCAACGCAATAAATTTAAATTTATCTCGAGTATATTTAAAATTTATTACTCTAATATTTTAAAACGATAACTAAGCTGTTCAGTTCCCAGCAAATAAATCTCTATCTCAAGTACAACTTAAAATTTGAGACCCTAATGAATTAGAACAATATCCGTTTAAAACAACTGAATTGTGTTCACATGTCAACACACATATAGATTTATGCGTTTGTTATCTCAAGTATAACTTAAAATTTATGTAGCTAAAGTAGAAATAATTTAGAACCATATCCGTTCACTAAAACAATCGAATTGTGTTTATGTGTCACGTTACAGTACCCAAAGGGTAAAAACGGGATCCTATTACTAAGACTTCGCTGTCTATCACCAGGCTGTATCTTAAGAACCGTAATACATAGACAGTTGCAATTTTCACAAATTATGTATTTCTGTTGCCGCTATAACAACAAATACTAAAAAACAAAGTAAAATAAATATTTAAGGGGGCTCTCGTATAAAAAACGTGATTTTTTTGCCCATTTTTGCTCGATATTAATAATGCCAACAGGTATGCACTTGAAATATTCACAAAATACTTAATTGTATATGTACTTTAATAATAAATAATAAAATTAAAATAAAAAAATATTTAGGGGGCTCTCATACAATAAAAGTGATTTTTTTTGCCGCTTTTTGCCCGATGTTAAAATCAGCATTATTAATGGTTTTATTTATTATACAATTCAATGGTACGAAATCCTTCGTGCGCGCGTCCGACTTGCACCTGGCCGGTTTTTTACTAAAGTATTTTTCTTTTTGTTTTTCATGTTTTTCTATTACAGTATCATAACATACATTGCTTTTTAACTAGTAAAACGTCTGCTTTATATACTAATTACCTTAAAATTTCTGATAACGTTTTACTCTGTCTCTTTATGTATAGTTGTTTGTTAAAATTTTTAAGATTATGTTTTAAATGTGTGAATAAATAAATTAATTAATTCAGCTAATTCTTTCCAAGGTTTTTAATTAGATTCGAGGCGGGAATCGAACCCACAACCACCGGAGCAGAAAGCAGGGTCACAACAAACTGCGTCAACGGACTAGTCAAATTATGTTCTTTAAAAACAATTACTTAAAATAATTTATCTGCTTTTAAATATTATGTGCAAACGATAAACAACTTATGCAATATACATTCCATTCTGCGTTAGGTATTCGTATTAATAAAATATATTTCATGCTAGTACAATTTTTATGATATCAAAGTAAGCTCAAGTAAATGTCTGAGTGTTATACTCTGTTAACTTGATCTCAGAAGGTAACTAAATTAAAGTTTTTATACTTCGAACAATATTAATGTTTATTTGTGGTACTGAGAAAAATGTTTGCTGCTACGGGTTCGTTACAATGAGTACAAAACTGTCTATTTTTAGTAAAATTGTATCAGCAGTATCTTTACCTTATCTTGTTTCTCTTTTCGTTTACGATGATTCATGTTAGACCAATTTTAATTAATTATTTTTAGCCAAATAAAATTTTAGAAGCTTCAAAATGTTACAACAGTTATGATGCAAGTACGATTGTTTTCTTATGAAGCTACGTATTAGCTACGCCGAGTTCGACATATTGTTTCTCGTCTATACGTTATTCGACGACACTTCCTCAGTTTGTTTTAAATAATCAATACCTACTGTTCAATTTACTTCTTCGTACGTCTGTTTGTATTAATGTACTGCTTAAACCTTTATTTCACTTTTGTATAATTTTTTTTTACAATGGTTTATTAAACATGATTTACAAGTCACAATTTAAGAACTAAATATCAAAACTATCTGCATAGAGACTATCTGTAAATATTTAGTTCTTAAGTTGTGATTTGTATAAAATACTTTAAGAATGTGTAAGTTAAACATTACATGTCCAACAGTTCGCAATAATCCTGGTGTACGAGTCTGCTACTTACGATATGTAAATCCTTTGTGTAAGGACTTAATTTGGTCATTTTCACAACAAACTCTCGTTAGACGGCTACTATTTCCTAGAATAATGACTGTACATGTAACTTTACTCTATAACATTTTAATTATAAAGTATGCCTTATTTATCTTTTCTGTCTTAATTAAGTACAGAAAGTAAATAATACAATGTAAATGTATTTATTGTATGTTATTATGTTCTTATACTCGTAGCTCATTGTTTTTTTTTCATTATTATTGTTCAAATTGTTTTACCGTGATTGAAGGTTGACCTCCTCTAATTTGGTGCTTGTATCGTTACTTTCCAGATGACCTGAAAGAACTGTTTTCAATCGGTGAAATTACTTTTTTTATTTGTATTAATTATTATTTACTGTGTCAAAAAAATTAATTCGACTGTCGTTACTGTATTTTCAGTATCAGTGTTTAATTTTTGAGATTTTTTAAGTATAAAATTGATACCACATATATAGAAGACAGGTTAACATAAAGTATATCAAACAAATGTTATATTATAGTATTGCATTTGATTTACCTTTCGCAATAAAAAACAAGAATAAATAAATTAATATCTAGGTTTAAGTTTATTTTTACCGATTTGATCTATCCAAACATTTGGGGAAAACACAAATACAAATCCGGGGCGGGATAAAAATCGATAGACCTTGTAATCGTTTATTTCCCTCATCTGAAATGGGCGTCCGGTTACAAACTTTCAGACGGGGGTGGGAGCTCAATACAGCAAAATCCGCGCTTGAGGTAAAAACTATTTAAATGGATTTTCAACAAACATGTAAAATAATTTTGTATTCAATATTAAAATTCAGTCAATCTAAATTACTAGTTTTTTTAGTTAAGTTTCATTATTATAAAACTTTCAGTCTGATATCTAATTCAACTCAACATTCGTCATGTCCCAATAGTTATTTTATAGAAAAAAAACAACGCATAAAATATGAGACAGCCAAAAATACAAACAATACAAAATTAAATACATTTTTTCAAATAGAGATGTATTTTTGCTGTAATGAAACTTTCACAGGCATTATTACCCACTACTATATCTATACTAATATAATAAAGCTGAAGAGTTTGTTTGTTTGTTTGTTTGTTTGTTTGTTTGTTTGTTTGAACGCGCTAATCTCAGGATCTACTGGTCCGATTTGAAAAATTCTTACAGTGTTAGATAGCCCATTTATCGAGGAAGGCTATAGGCTATATATCATCACGTTAAGACCAATAGGAGCTGAGTCCACGCCGACGAAGTCGCGCGCAGAAGCTAGTTTAACAACATTTTTAGAACAATTTTTTCACATTTACAAACGTAAGTCTGAATCTACGTCCGCAGCACACGGTTTCATCTCTAGAGACAGTTTTATTTTTATCATCAAAAGGAAATACAAAGTACGTGGTGTGAATATTTAACAGTTTCCCGGGAACGCGAAGTGAAATTGACGTGAGACTAATTAAAACTTTAGTGGTTACGTGACTATAATAAATTTATGCAGTGATATAAAATAAAACTTATAACTTAGCGTATTTTATGACAATTTAAAGGTTTTTTAATTTAAATTTTATAATAGAACCGCTTAGCAAGAAGTTAACACTAGACTTGGGTAATAAATATCTTTATTTTGTACTTGTTTATCTCTATGTTTGACAAGACAAAACGCGGAAAATAATAGTACTTGTATGAATACAAACAAAAAAATAAATAAATTAAGATCTAAAGAAGAGACATTTTATTTGACTCAAATTTTCTTGAAACTTATAACACATTCTATAAAATGTATTCTGGCGATTGTAACATCACTCTAATACCTTTTAACTAAAACACAGATGTGTTCCTAGAAACATTATTCCCTCTCTGTCTTCTATTATCCAAATCAGGCGTTGTGCCAAAATTAAATAACAGGAAATACAACACATATTTGGCAAGAGACGGTGACCGATTATTCGATATTCAGTATTCGGCAAAATTAATATTAGTGCATTATTTTTTTCAATTTTACATTTACATAACGTATCTATAGACGATCAAAGAATAAACAAATGAAATAAAAATACTTACTCGTACTGTATTGTATTATTTATTTATTTATTATTATATTATTATTTAGCCCGTTATACTGGTTGAGATTAATCTTTATGAATGTATTGTTAGATTCGTCTGGCTATAGGATATCTCTCAACTCAGTATGCCTTCTGGCAAAGGCCTCCTCCAGTAGCTTCCATTGCTTCCTGTCCTGAGCAACTCTCCTCCATTTGGGTCCAGCAGTAAGCTTTAGCTCATCTTCCCAGCGCATTCGTTGTCGTCCTCGACATCTCTTTCCGTCTCTTGGATACCAATTCGTTGTTATTTGGCTCCACTTTTCTTGTGTAGATCTCAACATATGGCCTGTCCATCTCCATTTTTGGAGGTCTATTTTTTCCAGGATGTCGGTTAATTTGGTTTTTGATCTTAATTGCACATTACTAATTCTGTCTTGTCTTCTTGTTTCTGTCATGCTTCGTTCCATACTTCTCTGGCACTTTCCTAGTTTGTCTCTATGGTATTTTGTAAGGGACCATGTTTCGCAGCCGTAGGTGATGCATGGAAGAATACAAGCATTGAATACCTTTCTTTTCGTTGCCATATTGTGGTCTTTAGATTTTACAATTTCCTTGAGAGACCAGTATCTTTTCCACCCATTAGCAATCCTCTTATTTATTTCCTTGGTTGTTTGGTCTTTAGGGGAGATGATTTGGCTCAAGTAGCAATATTCATCGACATATTCTATTTGTTGTCCTTCAATTTCAATGGGTTCTATTTGTGAGTTGGTCATCAGTTTCGTTTTTGTTAAGTTCATTTTTAAACCCACTTTAGAACTCTCGGTATTCAGAGTCTGGATCATCATCTCGAGTGCCTTTGGATTTTCTTCTAGTAGGACCAGATCGTCCGCAAATCTTAATTGGTTTAGTTTTCTTCCGTCTATATTGAGGCCTAGATGTTCCCAGTAAAGGTTGCGAAAGACGTTCTCTAAAACTGCTGAAAACAACTTTGGGGACATTGGGTCTCCCTGTCTAACTCCTCGTTTGATCCGGAACTCTTTCCCCAAAGCTTCCAGTTGGATTTTTGCTTTACTGTTTCTATATATATTTTTAATAATGTTAATATATGTTTCAGGTATACCCTGCCTTCCTAAACTCTCCCAAATTGCCTTATGACTAATGCAATCGAATGCCTTTGTATAATCTATAAAAGCTAAATACAGTGTTTTATTGTATTCGTTATACTTCTCAATTATTTGTTTGAGTGTGTGGATATGGTCTATCGTTGAAAAGTTCCGTCTGAAGCCGGCTTGTTCGATTGGTTGGTTTTCGTCTAATTTTGAGCTTATCCTATCCAATATGATCTTTGCGAATATTTTATACACATTTGACATTAGACTTATTGGCCGGTAATTCCCTATGTCGTCCTTTGCGCCTTTCTTGTGTAGTAGGATTATATATGAAGTTTCCCATTGTGTTGGTATATATCCACTTTTCAAAATTTGGTTGAACATTTTAGTAAGTATTGGTACTAATTCGTCTATAGTTCCCCTCAACATCTCGTTTGTAATTTTGTCCGGTCCGGGTGCCTTCTCCATTTTTTGACCTTTTATTGCCTTTTCCACTTCACTCTTCAAAATATCAGGTTCCCACTCAAGCATGCTGTCAGATGTTTTACTCTTAGATGGTGATGTGAGAGGGTGCTTGCATACGTCTTTGTTTGAATATAGTTCTTTGTAAAATTCTGTGGCCATTTCGTGTATACCTTTCCTGTTTGTGACGGTATTTTCTTTTTTTCTTAATTTAGGCACCCACTCTTTCCCTATTTCTTTAAGTTCTTTCAAAGCCTTTCTTACACCGCCTGTTGTCATTATTTGTCTTTCTAACACTTCAAGTCTTTTGTTTTTGCGATCTCTTTTAATATGTTTATTAATTTGTTTGCTTATTTCTGTAATTATTTTTATGCTTTCTTGGTTTTTTCCTTGAGCCAGTAAAGATTTTCTGTGGTTTATGAGTTGGATGGTCTCATCGCTGAGTGTGTATTTGCTTTTGCTTTTGTTGGTATTATTAGTGATAGTAAGTTGTTTTTCCAATTTTCCATAATTAGCTATGATATCGCCTTTATTTTCATACATCAGCTCTTTTAGATTGTCTGTTAACAACTGGCCAATTTCTTTGAATCTCTCCGTGGTATTTTGAGTTGGACTATGAGAGATAATGTTCTTCCTTGCTTTTTTTGGCGGTGCTGGCAGAATTGTACTTCTAACCATTCGATGATCTGTGTTAAAATTGAGTTTTGAGATCACGCTTGTATTTGTAAATGCCTTGGGAAAATTGCTTATTATATAATCTATTTCATTTTTATATCTGCCATCTGGTGAAATCCAGGTCCATTTATTTTTTGGGTCTTTTTTGAATATACTGTTCATAAGAATCAAATTGTGTTCTAGCAAAAATTCTACAAGCTTGTGACCGTTGAAGCTTCTTTTACCATGTCCATGTTTGCCCAGTACATACTCCTCCACGTTTTGTTTTTCCCCGATTTGAGCATTAAAATCGCCCATCAGTATAATATGGTTGTTGGTATAATTTCTGATAACTTTTGCCAGTTCGGCATAGAATGTCTCTGTTTCTGATTCTGCGGCTTGCTCGGTTGGTGCATATACTTGAATGATAGTCCAAGTTTTTGTGTAATTAGGTATGTTGATATTAAGCACTGCAATCCTGTCAGAGATACCAAGGATGTTTTGTATTTGCTTCTTCAGAGTTGTCTTTATGAGGAATCCTACTCCTCTTTTGCCTCCTTTTTCACCTTTGTTAAACAATATGTAATCTTGGTATTCGTATATTGTTTCACCTTCTCTTCTCATTTCACTGATTCCGAGTATGTCCCACTTTATGTCTTGAATGGCAATGTTCAGTTCTACAAGAGTTTCTTGGGTTCTTAGAGTTCTTGTGTTTAATGTTGCGATATTGATTCTGTTTAGTTTTCTATTATATTCAACTGGAGGGTTTTGGTCTGAACTTCCCTCGGCGACCAACCGTGTTGGGAAGGTTTTTTGTATATTTTGTTTTAGATTAAGTTTTTTCTGTATTTGTTTTGTCATTCCGGTTCTAGTTGTTGTTGTTTTTATAAGTTGTTTATGTGTGTTTGTTAGTTTTTTGAACTTTCTGAGGTTGAAGTAGAAGTCGTTCTGTCTCTTCCCATGTACTGTAATATGTTTGGTTTCAATATTTCTTTTTGTTCAATATTCTTCACTTTATTTGTTTTGTTTTCGGGTTCATTCTGAGTGTTCGGTTTTTTCAGTGTTGGTAGGTTGGGTGATACAGTCTTATCTCTCTTCCTTTTTCCAGGCTGATTGTCCTTCCGCTTTTTAACTACAAGTTGGTCTCCTCTCATAAAAGCTATGTTCCCCTTTTTCCATTCTTCCTCAAGTTTTGGCTGCAGTTTTTTCCGAGCTTCAAGGACATCCTTAGGGAAGTCTTCTTTGACATAGATGCCTGCTGGTAACTTTGATTTAGATTTTAATATAAGATGTTTCTTCCATATAGTAGAGAAAGTAACAACTACAGGGCGAGTTTGCTGGTTTGCGCTCCAATTCTGTAGATGTTGTTTATTTCGTGGCTGTCCAGATGTACTTCAGCATCTTCTATTATTCCTTTTATGTATTCAACAAGTTCTGTCTCTCTTTTTCCATTTTCATCAACACCAAAGAATATCAGGTTGCTTTTTCGCTTGCCTTTTTCCAAGGTAGTGATTTTATGTTCCAGTCTTGTTATTTTAGATTTTAGGTTTTGGTTTTCTTCCATTAATGCATTCATCTTTTCATTAATAGCTTCCATAACGTTTTTAGTAACTGCTGTTGTTAATGTATGAGTTTGTTGATTGAGTTTTTCATCTAGCTTTGCATCAAGTTTTGAAAACAATAATTCCATTTGTTCGTTCATTTTTTAATATTTTTTTTTAATTAACTAATTGTTATTTATATATATATATATATATATATATATATATATATATATATATATATATATATATATATATATATATATATATATATATATTTTTTTTTTTTTGGCAACAATAAATTTGTCTACAATAATTTGCAATTTGTAATGGTAACCCTGTTTGTCAATATAATAATTATTTTTGCTGGTAACACTGGTGTATCTCTGGTCTCTGGTCTTTCTGATAAGGTTGGTATACTGTATACTTGGTAGATGACAGATTGATTTACTATGTCTATGTTATTGCAATGTCACTGTGTAATAACTGCACTTTGTTGGATAAATCTTGGCCTCTGCCGCAAATTCTCCTCTTCTCATAGGCTTTGTTAATTCACCAATTACGAATCACCGAAATGTCTCAAGTTATTTAAGCTTATGCACTTGTTTTCAATATTTAATCACGGAGCTCACTAACGTACGTGTTGACAGACTAACTACCGGAACCGGAATTGTATTGTAACAACCTGTAAATTTCACATAGCATATTTTATATAATTGTATTGTAGCAATTTTATTTTTGTGATTCCTATGTTGTCCTATCTTATTTGGCTAGCACGTTGGTGCAGTTTACAGTTGTGCTTTCTGCTCCGGGGGTTGCGAGTTCGATTCCCGACCTGAGTCTAGGTGTAATATAATTATGTATTTATTTATTTATAAATGTATCATTAATTTAAAGGTATATTTATCGAAAAAATTCACCTATTTTAGTCCACTGTTACATATAACACAAGCATTAACTGTCCGTGTGTGTATGTTAAGGATGGGTATTTATCTATGTATTGAATGTCTCCGACTTACTTCAAAAGATTATCCGTATCATCGGTATGCATACTTTAATGTACCTTCCCTTAAAAACTTACTTTCAAAACTTTCCTTTTAAAATTACGACGAATCTTCACCAATACAGGCCAGTTGAGGAAGTTACGTCAGTCTCGAAAAAAAATAATTAAATATGAAATCACAAACATAAATGTTACAAATTGTATCAAATACCTGACAGCACAAAACGAATCTAGTAAGGCAGTGATAGCGACGCGGTCGGCTCATTACGAGCTTCTATTGAGATGGATAGGAAGATATTTAAACGTCAAGGGCGTTTCATTTATTACTCCGTCTGACCCCAACCGTTCCGTATCTTATTCCTTTATTCCGTTTTATATTTATTTTCGTGTTTCAGTCTGAGTTGAGTTATGTCCGAAGTTTTTTTACCTGGTGTTTTAGTAGCATTCGCATTCAGTCTGTAATATCACACTGATGGGCATACGCCTCTTTCTCCATGTAGGAGAAGGATCAGAGCTTAATCCAACACGCTGCTCTAATGCGGGTTGGCGGATATATTCCCTACTATGAGTAACGATCGCTATCAGGTATTCATGATAACAACCGGGACCGACGGCTTAACGTGCTCTCCGAGGCACCGTTGGGAAAGAAATATTTGTACAAATATAAATATCCATCCCGAGCGGGAATCGAACTCGCAAACCGTCGGTGTTTTATGTGACTACTCGCACCACTACACCAGAGCGATTGATTTAGTAGAGAGATTGCTAAATTTGCAGTGTTATTATTTGGTAATATTTTATCTTTATTTGAAATATCTACTCGTATATGTCATAAAAATATAAAAAGTTGATTGATATTTTACCAGTTAAATATGTATCTAGAAATTATTAAAATAATAAAACTTTTAGGACAACAATTGGTAAATTACAATAGTTTATTAAACATTATACATATTTACAAGTCACAACTTAAGAACTAAATATTTACAGATAGTTTTGATACAATTGAGACTATTAAAAATAATTTAAAACACCTACAAAATCTCTATTAGACAAAAGAGTTATGTAAACATTATATTCCTAGATAACCCTAGCAAGTAGTTAGTGAAAGTTTTTACATAATGAATAAAATGTTTTTAAGTATTCGTCTTCTAGAAGTATTACATGTGGCCAAACTTTCTTAATGAATGCGAGGCTTGCTGTAGAAAAGAAAACTTTAAAATTTTTCCAAATATATATAGATTGTTGACCATAATTAAACGAGGATATTTCACCGAGGTTTGCTCAAAGGACACAATTTGGAAACTGTCAAGATAAGAAAAGTAGATTTATTTTGGTCACGTACCGAGGAACAAAAAGTATGGACTTCCCCAATATAATCATAATGGATCGGTCGTGGAACAATGTCTTTGTTATTTAATATTAAAAAGCTCTGTGTCTCTCTCTCCGTTTGCATAGCCTTGCAAAAGAAATATATATTTTTGCTAAATTGATTACTACTTTGCAGTGTTCCATCCTTCCTTAGTTTGTGAGGAATTTTATGAAAAAGAAGTAATAGAATCGCGTGTGTCTTATTTTTGACACACGTTCATGCATACTTCTTAAATCCTGTGTGTCGTAGAGTAGATTTTACTGACAGTAAACTTCGTTTTCTTCGTTTCGTAAAATTATTTATATTGTTTCATATAATCGATTAAACACATTTAAATACATTTACAGACTGTGAAGTACAATGGGCGGACTTATGGCTATTTAGCCATTTCTTCCAGGCCACCCAATCGACATGAAATCATGAAGTTGATAGGTTTAGGTAATTAAACTCTTCAGCTATATGAAGGCTTCTTTAAATCCTGTGAGTCGTAGAGTATATTTTACTGACAATAAACTTCGTTTTCTTCGTTTCGTAAAGTTATTTATATTATTTCATCTAATCGAGTCGAATCGTGAGGTTGATAAGTTTAGGTAATTATGTTCTTCAGCTGTATAAAGCCTTCTTCAAGAAAGAAATAAGTATATATATATAAGGATTTTCACAATATAATATTTTACGCAATAAAATTTCATATCTTTGTAGTAAATTAATTCTTTCACTTTATAATAATAAAATAAATTAGTTAATGTCTCACTTCATTTTGTATAAAAATTAACATCCATCATTTGTATAGGTACAAGCCGACACAAATACACTTATTATGTTTAAACGATTTCTTTCGGATTTAATCGCGGGTTATTAAGTTTTTTAAATGCTTGACGTTTCTTACAGGATACTTTAGAACAAGTTCTTCCGTGACCATGGTTGCTAAAATCCGAAAAAGTCGTTTCATTATAATGAGTGACGATCGCTCTGGTGTAATTGTGCGTGTGCCGTAACAGCGGGGCCTAAACACCGACGGCCGCAGGTTCGATTCCCGCTCGGAGTGGATATTTGTGTTTATACAAATATGTATTGATGACGCGTTGGCGCAACGATCACAGTACTGGTTTGTGACTCTTGCTCTGGCGGTTGCGGGTTCGATCCCCGAACATGGTAAACATTTGTATTAGCCATACAGATGTTTGTCGTGGTCTGGGTGTTTGTGCAGTCTTTGTTTGTCCTCGGAGAGCACGTGAAACCGTCGGTCCCAGTTGTTATCATGTACACCTGATAGCGATTGTTACTTATTAGGGAATATATCCGCCACCCCGCATTGGAGCAGCGTGCTGGATTAACCTCTGATCCTTCTCTTACATGGGGAAATAAGCCTATGCACAGCAGTGGGATATTACAGGCTGAAGCGCGCGTAAGCATAAATATTTATTTCCGATTTGGTTGTTAGTCCTTGTATGTTTCCCCACCGTGCCTCGGAGAGTACGATAAGCTGTCAGTCCTGGTTGTTATCATGTACAAATGATAGCTGTCGTATCGTCCATACTCGTACTTCATTTTCCTGGCAACGTAAGATAAAATTAATCAAAAACATTTTAATAATATTTTTTTCAATATTGAACGAGGAAGATTAATAATTACCTTTTTGCGATTTTATTAATTATCTTTTAAAATTATTTCAGACAAAATTAATAAAAGTTACCGATCTTAATTTTTTTTTTGTAAATTATGAGAAAACTTAAGATCATTTGACGTTTAATTTAAAAGTAATAAAGAATACAGTCTTAGAATATTCTAACGAATAGATAATTTTCTTTTAAACCAACATTTTTGTACTTCACCAAAATATCGAAAGACTTTTAAAATACCTTATCAGATTACTTCGAAGCTTTCATCAATAAGTACATTTTAGGTGGAATTTCATAAAGATGTCACTTTGCGCTGAATTGGCTTTCAGGGTCGCATTGTTTAGGGTGTGAAGTTATTACATTTTATCATACCTTAAATGTTCAAGCACTACGCTTTGAACTCATTCAAAGACACTGAACTTTTGAACTTATAACTGTATACTGACAAGATTGTATTGACACAATTGTACTTGTAGTATAAAAGAAAATTTCAAATATCAAACGGGAAAGGTAGTCATCGTCGAAAATTTGAATAATGCTTTGTTTGTTACAATTTATCCCCAATAGGGAAAGGCAAGAGACATTAAGTCCATACAGCCTGGTCTGATTTTATAAAAATCTTTCTTCTTTTTGTTCTTTCACTTTATTGAGCAGCAAACCACATGGTTCCTGCCCTAAAGTGATCCAAAAATATTGATTCAAGACGAATCACGAATCCAAAATGTCGGCCACCCTCTAGGGCAGACTTTTGAATAATGCTTTTATACGAAAAAAAATCTTAATAAATGTCGTTCGACAAAACTGCCACACAAAGGAAACATAGTCGTGTTACGAATATAAAAAAAAAAAAACATATTTTTTTTGTAAATTACAAATCGGAGATATTATTTCTGTGGTGTATAATATTTGCTAATACTTAGCTTATTTTTTGTTATATTAACAACTTCCCTGTCAAATGAGTCATATATGACTCACGTGAACGTTTTGTAATAAGTCCATGAGTCACAGGTGACTCATTTCTCTGTACAGTTTAAGGTACAATTTTTGTAATGAGCTTGGAGGGATATTTTTTTAAATCACACCTGGACGTATGGCAATAAACCTATAGTTTTTAATAAAAAAATAAAAATTAGCAAATTTTTTTTATTTTTCATATAATAACTACTAGAAACTTGCAATAAATAAAACACAACTAAGTACTAAAGGCAAGGTATTATTCAAAGAAAAGTTTCATAAAATAAACTTTGTAATGTAACAAATTCCCTCTATTCGATACTTACAATATTTATATACATAAGAAAAAATAACAAAATCAAGCATTTTTGTCGATATACCATTCTAAACAGATAGACTTTTTACACTCAGTGTGTACTTGCTTCGCTTTACGAGGGATTAGTATACCTCGTTTTTCAATTTTAGATAACACCCATTGCATCTTTTTCGTACGAGTTTACCGAAAGCATTTCGAGGAACTTCTTGCAATGAATGTCTAGAATCGCTTGAAGTAGCTATTGCAGTTCCTGAAGAGCTAGAGGAGATCGAATACCTTTGGGGGAGATTAGTTTCTGTGGTTGGTGCTGCAGGTCCAAGAAGACATTTTCTTGGACCTGCAGCACCAGACCAGACCAGTTCTTGACTTGTAAAACTGTCAACCTGGGGCCATCTGTCAACTCGTTGTAGATGCATCTGGCATTGATAATGGCGGCTTGAGATAGTTAATCTATTGCTATATTTTTGTACCACGTCAAACTTTTACGTAAGGAGAATGAAATGAAGCAAGTTGATCAGAAATATCAATGCCTTTTTTGACATCATTATAATCGATTATATCGGGTTTTATGACGTCGCCTCGTCTGGACTTGCTGGTGTAGGCGACGGAGTCTCAGTTCTTTCTGCAGTACTTGCTATATAGTTTACAATTACCTCTGTATTCTCGATTTCTTTATTTTCATTATCGGGCTGCCACTCATCGTCACTTCTCTAATGCTTCACCTGAATCTTCCAAATAACGCAATGTATCTTCACTTACGAGTGAAGATACATGATGTTATTTGGAAGGTACGCCTTTTGGCTATTTTCTCGAATAGTACCAATTATTACATCAAACGAACTTTTTTTTCAATAAAATATCAATCATAACATCAAAGTAACAATTTAATTTCTAACCCAATTAGATATTGACAGTTGATTGGCGTTTGACTAAAAAAATGCATTTCCGCGTGTGCGCTCACATATGACTCATTGAACGTGCAGTAGAAAATTTATTACGCTACGTTCGCGAGTCACATGTGACTCAGAAAAAAAACAACACAATGAGGGTAGTTTATGAAATAATGATTACGAAATTATGTTTTTATGGATTACATTAATGTTATAAAGCTTATATTTAAAAAAAAATCAGTGGACGTGGGGCTATACTAAAATGAGTTGTATGGGGACAGGGAAGTTGTTAAATATCATAATAATCTGCTACTAATAGTTATGAGATGAAACAGATAAACAAAAAATATAATACAAAAATATATATGTAACTAGCGACCCGCCCCGGCTTCGCACGGTTGCAAAAACTATCAGTGTTCCTCTACTATATTATGCATGTATTATACATAAAAACCTTCCTCTTGAGTCACTCTATCTACTAAAGAAAACCGCATTAAAATCCGTTGCGTAGTTTTAAAAATTTAAGTATACATACAGACAGACAGACAGCGGGAAGCGACTTTGTTTTATAATATGTAGTGATGATGTTTATGTTTATGTTGAAAGTCCATTTTAGTATATTGATATAGATAATACAATTTTCATAACAAAAGGAACATAGAATCCAACTTTATTAAAAAAGTAGCAAGTTAAGTAAGTTAGCTAAATCTTAGTAAACAGTCGCTAGTTACGATGTGGTGATTGACAAGTTCGTTGATTACTGTTGATCGATTACACCATTGCGTCAGCGATGAACTCTGATAGTCCATTAGTGCAGTAGTTACACTATATCGGAAATACGGTGGTGAAAATTAATTGAGTTATTAAAAATAATTAAAACGTAGCATAATTTTAAAATGTTCGAAAAACTATTTACGCATACCTTAATTAGTTATGGCTTTACAAATAAACTTTTAACATCGAACAGCTAGACAGTTTTATCCGATTGGTTATTGCGTTTATTTCGGTAGACAAATAGCGAAAATTACATTTTTTTTTTGTATCAAAACTTTTAATAATAATTTTCAAATGCTTACAAGACATACATACATACATATACTAATATTATAAAGCTGAAGAGTTTGTTTGTTTGTTTGAACGCGGTAATCTCAGGAACTACTGGTCCGATTTGAAAATTTTTTCAGTGTTAGATAGCCCATTTATCGAGGAAGGCTATAGGTTACATATCATCACGCTAAGACCAATAGGAGCGGAGTCCACGCCGCAGTGTAGTCGCGCGCAGAAGCTAGTATGTTATATTTTAACTGAGATAGAGCACAGCAGAAAATTTCCTGTTCAAAATATGCAGCAGCCCGTCTGGGGCAGTGGTGACCACAGCTCCTGGGGGGAATTTGGGATGGGGTCGGCAACGCGCTTGCGATGCTTTTGGTGTTGCAGACATCTATAAGCTACGGTAATCGCTTACTTTCAGGTGAGCCGTACGATTGTTTGCCAATATAGTTAAATAAAAAAAAACATAATCTTTTAGAGATACGTACAAGTAGGTAATATGTCCATGAATTCTTGTACAATAAATTTTTAAATTATTAAGAAATAAGATTTAAGTATCTTTTCCCTATTGTCTTTAAATCTTTAAAATATTCCACTTTGATTTCGCGAGATATTTTTTTAAGTTAAGAAGTAGGAAGTATACTTATTCATAAGCGTGGGCACTTTCAGATATTCAGTGAATATTATTATTTAATTTTGAGTATATATCCTAAAATATATTTACGCCTACTACATGATAATATGGACATGGCTCTGGTGTAGTGGAGCGTATACCATGTAGGCGTTCAAACACCGGCGATTGCGAGTTCGATTCCCGCTCGGGATGGATATTTGTATTTGTGCGAAAAAAAAAAATTTTGAGCACACGATTCAGTCGGTCTCGGTTGTTATCACAGACAAATGATAGCGATCGTTACTCATAGTAGGAAATAATACCCCTTCAACCCACAGTTGAGCAGCGTGGTCGATTAATCTCCGATCCTTCTCCTACACGGGGAAAAAGGCCTTTGCCCAGCTGTGGCATGTTACAGACTAAGTCAATCAATCATACACTAAAATAATTGACTAAAAATACTGTTTGTTAAATCAGTGCTACTTCGTGTGGCCCACTATCGTGACAAGTTATTGTCATTTTAATTTACTGTATCGGATCGCGTGTTCACAAACATTACGTTTTTGCATATTAACTACTATACACTCATTCTGTGCCACGTTTTATAGTCTCGCTACTCAATATTTATTATATCACCAAATTCCTCTAGCACTCTTTTTCGGTATACGGTGCATCGATCTGGAAGAAACTACCTAAATATATCGAACTTGGTCCCTCTATTGCTCTCTTTCTCGAGCTCCTGTATACGTTTGTTCAATTTTAGTTCAAGAATAGCAACGCCAACTTAATACATGTCGATAAGTTTGAAAGTATTTAACATATGCTTATACTTTGAGAAAGTTTTAGAAACCGTCGTTACTCAGCTTAATCATACAGTTTGCGGAATACTTATAACCGTAGAGGGAATGTTCAGACGATAGCAAAATGTAAATATTTTAGTCTGTAGGTTTCACAAGAGAAAACTTATCACGCTTAGCTTGTATAATTTTCGCTGTAAATGTTTATGTTCAATCCAGGCTTTGTTCCTATTTTATTTAGACATTCTGTTTTATATGAGATCAATTTTGACGTTAATGTAAAATGAGTATATTATATTTGTAAAATAATTTATAATTAATTATTGTATAATGTTATATCTATACTAATATATAAAGCTGAAGAGTTTGTTTGTTTGTTTGTTTGTTTGTTTGAACGCGGTAATCTCTGGAACTACTGGGCCGATTTGAAAAATTCTTTCAGTGTTAAATAGCCCATTTATCGAGGAAGGCTATAGGCTATGTGTCATCACGCTAAGACCAATAGGAGCGGAGTCCACGCCGACGAAGTCGCGCGCAGAAGCTAGTATGTAATAATTGTTATTGTATTAAATAAAACTTAGGTAGTTTTTTTATTGTTTGTAAAGTACTGGACTGGACTGCTGCTGATCTTTTTAATAACTTGACAAAAGTTCGCCTTTCAAGATTTTTCATGTTTTTATACACTACAAATAAGAAAAGATTTGAGTTTTTATTATTAAGAACCTTTAGTATTATTTTATTCATTACATTTTTCTTCAGCCTATAATATCCCACTGCTTGTCATATGCCTCTTTTCTCCACGTGGAGAAGGCTTGGAGCTTAATCCACCACGCTACTCCGTAACTAAACTGTATAGAATATTTTTTTCCATTATAGAAGCCATTTCTTGTTCTAAGTAAAGTGAAGCTACGACCGTCTCTGAACGCAGTCTACTGAGATGAGTCGACCAGAAACTAAGTTATTCTTTTAAATTAGTTCTGTACATTTAGGTACAAGTTTTTCATTTTAGTTTTCATTACGCTGGAAAAGCAATGTTCATTATTTTTAACCGTTGTAACAATTCATTAGTTAGTTTATTAGTTCCTAGCTTTTTTCGAAAAATTATTTTCGTAACGTGTTCATTAAAGTTATTTTTTTTATCCTCAAAATTTAGTTTTCGCTTGTGGAGACTTTTTTCACCCTTTTTGACATTTTTTGTCGTTATTAAAGAAATCGATTTGATTTATAATATGAAGTCACATAAAAACTTTTTTGCTTACACATTCTAACATAGCTGGAAACACCGCGGACTTAATATTTCTATTAAGTCCGCGGTGTTTCTTGGTCTCGTTTTAGTAGAAAAGTATTACATTGTGGTTGGTTTTATACTGGAAATGTTTCTTCATGTTGCTTGTAGGTTAATAGTGTACTTCAGTTCAGTTATGAGCAATGTTTTCGTTTTATGATATTTTTATGACCTGTAACGTAGACTGAAATACTAAGACCGTCTCAGATTTAACGTGAGATTATTAAACCTTACCTACCCCTACATCTTAGTAGGGGTGAGTTTTTTGCTATGGATAGAATTATATGTTGTGGTAGAAAAAATAATCTTTATCTTTACTAATATTATAAAGAAGAAATATATTTTGTACTATTGTAATTTGGAATGTTTGTAAAGGATAACTTCAAAAACTACTAGACCGATCTTATAAATTGTTACATCTTACGACTTACTGACATAGGCTATTTCAACGAAAAAAAAAAACCGGAAAATACCAAACAGCGTAATCCACGCGAATTTTTGAAGTGAAAACTTTTTTGGCGTACCGCACACACATTTTTTCTTAGGTTGTAAGTTAGGCTGATCCGTCAAGCTATGGGGTAAAAGGCTCGAACTCGGAACAGCCGAGTGTACTCGAGCGAGAAAGATACAGACAGCTGCTTTTCGCTGCTTTTTGATCGGGTGAACACGGGACTTATTGCGTTATTACTTGATTGCGATTGCCAATTAAGTATTCACTTCTGCCGTGCGGTCATAAGCACACGCTGTATTTTTTTATATATATTTTTATAAAAAAGGCACCAAAACTAAGTGGGAATAATATGTGAGAGTACCAAAGTTAAATATACTCGTATAGTATGTTATATAAAATAGAGAAAATCAACGGTGAAAAGAAAACTTCCACCGCTTACTAAAATATACACAAGTTATATTTTTACCTGTTAGTTTCCAACGTAAGTTTTGGTTTATTTGTAAGCAAAGCAAAAATATTATAGAACAATTTTACTCTATTGCTTAATGTCGAGTACATTAATAAATAATTTAGGTTGTAAATTATTTTTGTCTTGTGGTCTACGATAACTGTATGTTTTATGGCTAGGCTAAATTTCTTTTGTTATTAAGGGATAAGGACTGTAAGCCGAGATACTCACTTTATGTATCCCTGAAGAGTTAGTGGTAAACAAGTATACGGCTCAGCTGCAGCTGATGCTAAGTGGTTAACTGTAGTCTATGGACGCCTGCAACACCAAGCATAGCAAACGCGTTATTTCGACCCTCCTCAAGAGCTCTAGATACTTTACTCACCATAGGAACACAACTGTACTTGAAAGTAGTATTTATTGTTTTACCGTGATCTTCTGTAAAGATAGATAGCTCCAGATTTCCTGCTGTGCTCAATAAAGGTTGATTTAAATGCGGTCTACAATTTGGTCGATTACTTGCTTTTGTTTTAAACTTTATCATAGAAATTTTCATCACATCCTCTTCCTCACGACGATATCCTTAATATTGAACGTAAAATAAATTTTTGAAGTAGCATAGAGGCAATATTTACTTTTTAAATTTGATTTTATTACTGAACCATTTTCCTAATTTTACATCGTTTGAAACTGTGCTATGACAATAAAAAGTGAATCATAACTTTATCTAATGCATAAAATAACTGTTTGCGAATAATATGCTTTCCAATTTCCATCGAGGCTATCTGTGTTTTCATCAGTATTTACGTAATAAAACTGAAGCGTTCGAGAATATGTTCAATAGCATTAATTTTGGTAATTTTATGTCGAACATGAGAAATTGACTTCCATTAGTCAGCCTGTTTATTAACCCTTTAGGGAAAATTTGTTTTATTGTTATTGTTAAATGCTATTATATCTCGTGGGAAGAAATTACCTGAAATATTTACAAATCTAAGAGCCATCAATACGCAACTTGCAACGCTCTTTAAAAAAGTTTACTATCTTCAATACTATTAGAATTTTACTAAATCTATACTAATATATAAAGCTGAAGAGTTTGTTTGTTTGTTTGTTTGTTTGTTTGTTTGAACGCGGTAATCTCTGGAACTACTGGGCCGATTTGAAAAATTCTTTCAGTGTTAGATAGCCCATTTATCGAGGAAGGCTATTGGCTATGTGTCATCACGCTAAGACCAATAGGAGCGGAGTCCACGCCGACGAAGTCGCGCGCAGAAGCTAGTATTGTTATAGAAATGACTGTTATGCTATTAGATTGTATAAGGTCGTCGCCATTTCGGGACTGTGTCGGTGTAGACGGAAATTTCTATTTATACAACAAACCAGATCAATATTTCTTAGTCTGATAAACCATTTATCCAGTTCACAGCATCGTCGGAACGGTTTCCAGCTAAACCCCATTTATTTCGGGGTGTTAGAGTAACGTGAATTTTCTTCAGTCGTCGGATACATAACGAAAGCTTATTAATTTGTCGACGTGTTAATGGGTGTTTCACGCGTTAACGATAGTGTTTAATGAAAATAAATTTGTTTTCTATAATTAACTTTAAACGGTTTTATTATTTTTATAAAAGGATTTATTTGCTGTTCGTTAGTCTCGCTAAAACTCCAGAAAGGCTGGGCCAATTTGGCTGATTTTGATCTTGAAATGTTTGTGAAAGTTCAGGAAAGGTTTAAAAGCTGAGAAACATAAATAATATGTAACGGAAAATACTAAAAACGATTATTTAATTTTCCAATACAAAATGTTCCTAGTGGCGAAATTTAATGCCTTTTCATCTTTTGTCAAAAACGTTGTCAATTGGTTGTCAAATATTTATAGGTGCGTTCAGAAAGTGTTTTGTGTATATTTTGCACAAATATACATAGGTGATACGAAGTTCACCGGGCCATCTAGTTAAGTATAAAAAATGCAGCAACAAACAACTAAACATTTTATACTGTTAGCGTATTGTGTTAAAAAATGACATACAATTAATTAAAGTAATTATTATACAATAGTAAATAAGAGATATAATAAATGAATAGTAAATGAAGACATCGGTCCATAATACTTTCTTTATATTTAGGTTATCAGGCTAGAATATTTCATATGATCTGTATGTTTTTCTAGAATTCTTTGTATCATATAAGGTATCATGTTTTACTTTAAACTTGTTGTCGGTTTTATACCACTAGGGTGGCAAACTGTGATCTTTAAGGTACCTCTAGGGTTTTGAAGTGGTTAAATTTTCAATCTTTCTAATATTTCTAAGGTTACCTAGAAAGCAGTTAAAATTAATATAGTTAAAAGTTTATATCTTGTTCCAAACACATGCGAGAATAGAGTGAGTTATATAGTAGCTATGTTTATGTAACAAACAATTAGTAGATATTCTAGTACGTACCGATAGTTTGTAAGACTGTTTCAGCATAAACTTATCCAAAGTTTGGCACAAGGGAAACAATTTCACTCATTTACTATCTCTTTGTTTTGTGTACTAATATTACGAGGTAATAAAGTTGTATAATGGACTAATTTCGATTATCGAACTATTTATTCGATTTGTAAATTAAATATGAGGTATATTTGCTATTAATAAATAAGAGAAATCAAAATCCCAAATATTTATTACATTTCGTATTCCTTTTCGACTTTAATTAACTTCAATCATCATTTCACCCTTAAGGTAGCTTAGGTCTAACTTTCTTCTTTCTTTTAAGTTTGGTAGGTGCAAGGAACAGGGTATTGAGTCCTTCATCCACCATTGCAAAGGTAGGATCCTCCGATCAGACGGGTGTTGTCTGGTGGGCTACTGCACCGACGGTTGTTGTCGGGTTCTTATATATATGTATATGCAATTTCTCTGATAACTTTTATAGCGCGATGTAGGCTACGTCAGTTTTCTTTTTTAGTTTATATATCGCGAGATAGATGTCGCCACAATATCTTAGCTTTAGAAATGACAAAAATCCCATACATTACCTTTAAGTTTTCTGTTTCTGCGAGGGTAGCATCTAAAGACATATTAAAACGTGTTTATTTATATCTAGTTATAAGCCTAAACAGACGTACAACAATTAGCTTCGTACATCTCGCACATTCCACTTTTATAAAAGTAGATAGATTTTCCCATAATGCTTTAACATAGTATTGGTTTTATACCTACGATTTTTTTTGACTGGTCAGTTTTTTGAAGTTATAATTAATATAACATGATGTGTTAACTGGTTTCGAAGAAAATCGTGCACAATTATATGTATATAGCTACTTAAAAATGTTCATACACAAATTTTCATACACTACAAATATACGTCGAGCATTGTTAAATATTATATAATATATAGATACGTAAAAATGTTTCTCATCAAAGGGACTTATTCAAAAGGGATATCTATTCCATTCAAGGGTTCACCGACTCGCCGATTAGTGTCGTTCATAAGCCGTGAACCGGGAGCTCGTCACTGAATACGATTACGCACAATGACACGCGGACGGAGATGGGCTATCAAATGATAATGGATGATCAGTCAAGGGGCCTGGGCAGTCGATAGCAATCTGCGAAAGAGTATTATACGCAATAAAACTATACCAATATTAAAGTCTGATTTATACACGTGGCGTGATAAAGTCACGTTTATCTCTGTGTTTACGTTAAATATTGTCATTAGTTGTTCGATTATAGCTAATTTCCGTTTATGTGACCTTGTGTTCCTATGTGATATGACGTTTTGAGCAATTCGAGTATCGAATCAGTGTTAGTGTTGGGTTGTAGGTTTTTTAGCATTGTAAGTAAAACTATAAGTTTTAGTATTTTCAATCTGTACCTATCCATTTATTCATTGTGACAAGGTAGAGTTGATTAGTTTATAAATTGAAAAAATTAATATTTTACACTTTTGTGAGTGTTAGTGTAACTTGTTTTTTATACTAAATTAAATATCATAAAAATACAAGCTATTTCGTACAACCGTTGAAACATAGCTCCTCAAATATCGTAAATTATTTGGTAAAATTGCCATTTTACCTCCCAGTATTTATTCAAATTTTAAATTGTAAAGTTATTCACAGAGCAACGCTACTAAGTTGCTTTATACATAAAATACAAAGCTATTTTTGATAGCGATTGCGTGCTATTAAGAATTCTGACGCATTTCTTTAACCCTAGAATACTAATCTATCGTAAAAATTACGACGACGAAACCACGATTCCTGGAAAAAACAATGTTCGCGTCGTTCCCGCGCCCCCTGCTTCACAATACCTTCCTTATTTGTTCTGTTAGTGCACCACGAGCATTTATCGTGATCCCATATCATTTTTGTGTTGACTTACAGCGAAGGAGTCGTAAAATTTACGAAAGATTAGTGTTAACGTGACTGTTGAGCGATGGTAAGTTGACTTTTTTATTGTTGTTTTTACTTGTTTTTATTACTTATTTGTAATGATTTTATGTTGATTTTACTTGATTTCAGTATATTTTCTGTACTATATATGTATTTTTCACTATTTCTTACTAATATTTGATTATTTGTTATTAGTAATATGCTGGAACAGAAAAACACGTAGATGGCCATTACGCTTGTTTTATAAGTTAATCAACATTACAATTATAAACTTATACATTATTTAGGTCAGTAACAACTGCAGAAACAATAAAAAAAGCAAATCTAGACGCGACTTTGTTTTCGAAATGGCTGATGTTCTTATGGAACCTCCGCTAAAAGAGAAACTAATATTACCACTTTGCGGCGTGAAATAAAGGAGCTCATAAAAGTATACTTATGGTATGTTGAACCTGTTCCAGAAGCAGCAACAATTGAAGAACCTAATTCAAGAAAAATATGTGCCTTTTGTCCAACCATATCAAGAAAAATTAGAACACACTTTTGCATGAAATGCAAAAGAGCCATATGTAGGTCGCATAACATGAACATGTGTCTCAACTGTGTAGAATAAGTAAATTATTTAATTTTAATTATAACGTGATCTCTTAAACCTAAAGAATGATACTACAATTTGTAAAACAATAAAAGTTTTTATTATCTTGTTTATTCTCGTTTCATTTTAATGTCGTATTTTTTACGAATGATTAGTATTAACGTTACTCGTAGGGTAGATTAGTAATCTAGGGTTAAAATCGCTTTAATTAACGCGTAAAAGAATTACCAAAGAAATATGAAATGTTAATAAAATTATAATAACGTGACAAATAATAAAACGACTTTAAAGTAGAAACGACATCAATCAAGAAACAAATCAATGTAGAAGAACTGTACAATTTTGTATTTTTTTTTATTAATAAAAGAAAACATTTTTTTTTGTTATTGAAAATATATTTATTTATTTGGTTTTTTGTTGTGTTACAACAAATTAGTTAATTAAATTTGATTTGAGATTTTAATTAATTAATTAATTACATTTGATTTGAGATTTTAATTAATTAATTAATTAAATTTGATTTGAGATTTTAATTAATTAATTAAATTTGATTTGAGATTTTAATTAATTAATTAATTAAAATCTCAATGTTAAATATTACTTACGTCTATGACATACATGCTCTGTGGTTACGGCAGTAAAGAATATAGCCACCCTCTCTCTTCCCGTGGGTGTGTTGTAAGAGGCGACTAAGGGATAATAAAGTTCCACTACCTCCTTGGAACTTAAAAAGCCGACCGATGATGGCGGGATAACCATCCAACTGCTGGCTTTGAAATACACAGGCCGAAGACGGGCAGCAGCGTCTTCGATGCGACAAAGCCAGCCCTGCGGTCACCAACCCGCCTGCCCAGCGTGGTGACTATGGGCAAAACACATGAGTTCACGCCGTTTTTGGCTTGAACTTGGGAAGGCCTATGTCAGCAGTGGACTGCGATAAGCTGAAGAGATTACGTACATATAGGTATACATGAATACGAGTATAGTACAATACTTTTTCATAGAAATATCCGTATCACGTACCACGCTATTCCATTATCGTAACCATAAAATCATTTTCCTCATAATAATTTATATGTGATGCTGTTATTATCCCACTGTAATATAACCAAATAGGGCAGTAAATGTATCCCTTTTCATGTATGTGCGAATGTGATGCATAAAGTATGTAATGTTGTACCCATAGATGTAAAAGCATAGTACGAGAAGTCGTTAAAGTACATGATGTAAAGGCAATTTCTTACATAGTAACCTTTCAATTAGTTTATTGAAGCTAAAAAAAAGTTAATCAAAGAAGAATCATTGTTTTATATTATATATTTATTTATACGAGCTATTAATTAAGGCTTGAAAGCTTTCAAACACTATGTTTTTGCTTTTTTTAACAAAATTAATAAACAAGAGCAAAGAAAATTCATCTAATGCAGGTTGTAAAGCGAGTGCTTTTAGTTCAGTAATTTTAGCTTAGGGTTGCCGATGACAGTATACTTTTCCGATTATAAATATTTACTCATTTTGTTAATTCTATGTTTATGAATTTTAGACATCTATTACCACATTATGCAATTAATTCTTTCGTAGCCCTAAAAATTGATAACTTATATTAAATTTTCACATTTTTTCAGCATTTATAATAACTCCATACAACCCTCCTTCCGCCGACATTCTGTAATATAACTAAATGTCATAATTTTTAGATAATATTATCAATAAACGCTTAACACGCTTTTATTAGCTTGACCTGTATGTATTTATGTATGTAACGGAATCTTTGAACTTCATTTTCACCTACTTATAGGAGTCTCATTAACTTGAAAATTTGCACTGAGGTCAAGGGCCGATGACAATTATACAATATAACAAGCTTTTTTTTTAATTGTCGTCTTGACACTAAAAATTCAGAGTTTAAAAAAACTAAAAAAGCACACTTTAATAGCAATCGAACTAAAAAGTAGAAAATAAAGTGAAAAAGCGTGGGGTGCTTAATCATATTATTATAATTATTCTAATATTGCAAACAGTAACTAAAAAAATGATCCTCACATTTGATACCAAGTACCCCACGCTTTTCCACTTTATTTTCTACTTTTTAGTTCGTTTGCTACATATTAAAGCGTGTTTTTTTAGTTTTTTTTAAACTATAATTTTTTAATTAATAAATATAATTACCTATGTATACTCGAACTAGTACTAAAAATAATAAACAATACAAACACGACTGCGTATAACTATGAACTTTTTCATATAGTTTTTGTAGATGTAAAGTAATCTTTATTATTATTATTTTATTTATTTATAACATTAAGAAAAGCATTTACTATATTAAATTTACCTGCAAAAGCTCTGAGGCTTGTCCGCAAGTAACTAATTTGTACGTTAAATTAAATTTTACGTTTGTATATGACAACCCTACTTCGAACTGAATAATCACGAGATTTCAAATTTCCCTGAGGAGAATTGCCCAATTTCCTTGGTGTTTTTGTGACATTAATGACGATAACGTAATTTATTTTTAAGACGTAAAAAAAATGAGTTTTACCTCAAACTACATTTTAAAATAACATTCCTTAAAAACGTTTTGAAGTGTGAAAAAATACGAGCGTTGAATAAACAATTTCTATTTTCTTTTGTTTTAGAAACAGGTAAATACAATTCAATTTTAATTGGTGTCTTAATTACTGTGACGGCCATAATTATTTGTTATTTGTGACCGATGAAATAAATAATAGTCTCTATAGTAATATTTATAATGTATTCAGGTCAAATATGACAATAATATTAATATAATAAAAACAATATGAAGTATTGATGAACATTTTCAAATGCACTAATTATTCTAATAAGAAGTAACTCTACATTTAAACTGAAAATAACATACAAAAGTAGTTTATAAGAAAGTCGCTTAACAATCCTCTTTGCTTCTTTTTCAGTGACATTACTTAAGAGTACCCAGATTCTTGTAAGATTGTTTAGCCTTTTCGAATCTCTACGAATAATGTATTCTTGTTAAGTTATAATACATGAAATGGAGGTTTTATAACCAGATCCTCAAATATCGGATTTTCCCTAAAAATATGTTTACAGAAAAACGCAATATTTCGAATAGCGACACCTACAAATAATACGTTCCTATTACCTTATATAATTCAGTATTCTTGTTATTAGGTTCTCAAAAGCAGATCTTTGCGTATAATCCTTGTTGGCTACGTGTTGAGAGATATCGAAATAATATAATGTACTAAAAGTGTAAGTGTGCATAAACCACAAACGGAATGTCTCAAATGCAATATATCAATCTCCTAAGGTTGACTCATAGCTATAAGCCATTTATTTATATATTAATAATAGTTATAACTTAATTGCACAACCTTTTCCCCCATTAAACATGCGTCAATTTTACTTCGTGAATCAGAATAGACGATACAAAATTATTGAGCTTAAAGAAATTATTGTAAAGAAACTAGCGTACTTCAGACGAAGTAATTAAATATTCGCCATTTATTGAATGATTAATTTAAATTGAGTTGTACTTTGCAAATCCTATTAGTCATTTAGTCATAATTAAGCGTAATTAACTGCTAAACATACATACATGTTACAGACTTCTATAGTACATTAAATATTAAGTTTAGACCTATTCGCTGTTAGGAGTAACTTGTTATTATGAATGAAGGAAGTACATAAATGAAGAAAGTTATACGGTTGAATATTAGTTTGATGAACGCGTCAATTTGAATTTAATATAGCAATATAAACAATAAATAATTATAATGTTATTACTTTCATTTGAAACGTGACGAAAACTTACTAAAATATTAAATAAGCGATGTCGCAACTTTTTTGAAAAATCCTTAACAGTTTATCTTCAAAAGTGTTATGTATATAGCTAAAAAAATAAAACCGTTAGTCAGATTTTGAATTATCACTAACCAAAATATATTTTATAATTAAATTTTAATCAAGAAAGGTCCGGTCCGTAATCTCAACCTCGTTGTACATTCATAGCACCGTAAGAGGTTAACGGTCATTAACGTTTCGTTTTTGAGACTTTGTTGGATTAGAATTTTAATATTTTAAAAGGTTTTTTAAAGTGTAAATATTTTAAACCTTGTAATTACTCGCAGTTTTAAATGGTAACTTTAGTAAAAACACCTTAATACTATTAAACACCTTAATATTATATTATAGTAAGTATATTAATATAAAACGTGATTCCTGCATATATAAATAGAGCAAAATCTAGTAAATAAACTTATGTTTTAACGTTTAATCATAAAAACGTTAAGGAACATTTATAACTAGAAGCAAGCAGTTTTAAAGACAGCTTGTCTAAATCAGGAGACCACCTAGGATGCTTGAGTTTGATAAATGGCAAGTACAAGTCTTAGAATAATTTCTGTTTTTGCCAGCAAAAAATACTTAATAGTATTCATTTATATAAAAAAGCAATAATACAATTTAATAGATTGCTGTTGGTATGAATAGATTTTATGTACTGTACATTATCATCCTAGATGGCACGTCATTTTGCTCGATTTTTTTTTATGTTTTCTCCACCATCGAACACGAATGTAAATTTGAAATTACTTTCTTTAGTTAAAATTCATACATTTTCTTTTTGCTTCGTTCTATGAATCTATATATGAAATATTTGACCTTCCTACAACCCCACAAATAGCTTAACCCTAAATTTGAGATTGTCATTATAATAATAATAATAATAATATATTATTTATTGCACACCATTAAAAGATACAAACAAAAGTAGTACAATTAGAGGAAGATGTACAAAGGCGGTCTTAGCGCTAAAAGAGCGATCGATCATGGGTGTCGCGAAGAAACGCAAAGCGTTCTTTGAGGTAGTGAGGTGTGTCAGAATGGAACAGCACACAATAGAGATTGTCATTATGTTATGATTCTTTAAAAACATTAAACATTTTTATCAATGTTGTTAATTTTAACTTTTGTTTTTCGTTTATTTGCTTATAAAATACTATTTAACTGTTAGGTAGCTCAAAAAATGTGAACAATACTAAAATATAAAAAAAAAACAATATAATTTATAACCATATTTACTATTTAACTTTACGTGCGACACTTATCCTGATAAAATCTACTTTAAAAAGGAGATATTGAGTAATTTCAAATAACCTATTTAAATACTAAGGTCGTGCGTACGTAACTTTTCGTAGTAAATATATTATGTAGCCTTATTTCATGACAGAGTGAGGGTCGTAACCCTCCCTCCGTTATATATATAAAATAATGATGGTCTAAGATCCGAGAAGGTAAATCTTCCCTCATCTGTTACAATTTTTATAGGCTTATTTCAATATTGTGAATTTATAAAAACAACCTCTGCCACCATAAGCCTGCTGCAATTTTTTTCAACAATTACCTGCAGCCAGGTCAGTAACCTCAGTCAGCAGTAACCTGGCTGCAGGTAAGTTTAGCAATCATAGAGATGGGTGCCTACTATAGTCAGGTATATAATGTAAAATACTGACGGTTTTAGCTTACTACAACGTAATTAACATCAGAGGGAAAAGATTTTTTAGAAGAAAAAAAAATTTTTTTCAGTATTATTATTTGCAGCAGGCTTATGGTGGCAGAGGTTGTTTTTATAAATTCACAATATTGAAATCAGCCTTTAAAAAATTGTTTCATCTAATTAACAGATGAGGGAAGATTTTGTTATATTCCGGATCTTAGACCATGAGTAATGTTCAATAGAGTGTAAAAATTACATTATAAATTTTTATTTAAAGGGGACGATAATTTAACGGGTTTTCTAATTTTAAATTCTACTACATATCATATCATTTCAAGGAACATAAATCATATTACAATTCAAAACAAAGAGAACTAAATATCACAATACAGCTTTTGTTAATTGTCGCCTTATTTACTTTACATTTGTATACGCTATTATTTAAATAACATCTTAATATTGATTTATGTGCCTATGTTTATGTTAAAATTATTCACACAGGGTGGGCAGAGGATGCTTAAGAATATGACATAGTGCCCCATGACCGAAGCACACCCCACACCGAACTCGCCGACCTGACACGCACTCATATACACGTGAGTATTATTTACATACATATACATTTTTATTTGTATCGCTCAGGGGAATCGTTGCTGCTATCGAAACATTCAACACATGCAATGTAGTCACTTGTTGTCGATGTTGTTTGCAATGAGGATTTTTAGACTGTACGAAATTACATTGTTATCATGGTGATCATTAGTATGTGAGAACGATAGATTTTAACAAAATATAATCCACGGGCGTGAATGTTTAATTTTGCAATATTTGTACTTTAATTCGTTTTATGAAAATAGCATGGTATCGTCTCTTGTCAAGGAAATCATTTTAATATGAAATCTTTGAGTAGTCGGGGTCTGTAAAGAACTCGCTATAGACGGCGCCATGAATGTTTGCTTAAAAACCAAAAATAAAAATAATCATATCAAGAATTTCGACCCGGCTAGAAGTGGATCCATAGCTCAGTTGGCAGAGCGCTGACACGGCACGTCAGAAAGCGCGGGTTCAAATCCCGCTGGATCGAAAAATTTTGATATAATTTAATATATTTGTACTTTAGTTTATTTATCATATAAGCGTATAAAATATAGAGATTCAAATAGTTATATATCTAAATATTCGTTACTGAAATTCTTTACTGAAATTGGTTTTTGTGTAACCTTTTTTAATATGAAAGAATATTTTCCAGCCTTTCACTTTTAGATATCCAATTTTAACGCTTATCGAAAGTCAAACGAAATAATTTATTTCTTTTTAAATTTAAATTGAATTTGAAGTTAAATATCAAAGGGTAATCGGTATAGGTCTTTTTAAATTGTATTAAAATGTTATATATCATTTATTAGTTTAAATGTTGTTAATTAATCTAATATTCTGTTGTCTTGTTACACAACATCAAGAGAAATGTTCCATAATATTATTAGAACTGAACTACACGCTTGAATAATACAAGCGAGGAAGGAAAACATCGTACCCAAGCTTTTGTTCTAACTATTTCCCTAAATACATAGGAACGAATTAACAAGGAACTTCTTGTATCTTCTCTTATTTCAGTAGAATATGTCAGAATGTGTCTTAAATAAACTGTAATAAATTATATACTTACCTAAATATTAAATTTTGTAAACATTTTACTAAAAAAATAAAGTTTTTAGTATTCAACGATTGTCTATGTAAATTAAAAATCTTATCGTGAGATGAACAATGCCCTTTCGCTTTTTGTTTTTTATTAAAACTCGTTTCTTACTAAGTAGTAAATACAACATTTATTAAGTGTTATACGGTTTTAGCTCTAGTCGTTTTAGAACTGCAAATGTCACATCGTATATAATGTACATTGCATGTACTTAATTTATAATATTTTTTAAATTAATTGTAATCAAAAGATATCACGTCACAGTGCTGTATTTTTATTTTAGTATATATATCTTTAAATTAATTTATTTATAACTAGCTGTGCCCACAGCTTCGTTCCGAGTGCAATTTAGCAAAAAAGTTATTGTTCAGCGAACTGAACAATAACTTTTTTGCTTTGCTTTTTTGCTGCGAACAGAGTTATAAAATTAATAATTTTCAAAAATAAAAGTAGCCTTAGTTACGCCATATTACATCAGCTATCTGCCAGTGAAAGTCCCGTCAAAATCGGTCCAGCCGTTTCAGAAATTAGCCGGAACAAATAGACAGACAGACAGACAGACAAAAATTGTAAAAAATGTTATTTTGGTTTATATACCGTGTATAATTTATTATATCCATATGCATTTAGTACAAGTCGGTTATTATAATATTACAAACAGACATTTCAATTTTATTTATTTGTATAGATGTATTTATAATGTTATATACATAATTACTAAAAATTAAGATATGAAGCGAATAGCTAACCTTGGTACGTTGTTTCGTGATTCGAACCGACCTTCGTGGCACCGGAAGTTAGTATCGCGAGCACTAGAGCTATAATAATATAGTACTACAGTGTGTTGAATCAAACACAAAGGGGGTTTGAGATTGGCATCTTGACAATTACTTTCAAAACTTTTACACATAGAACGAGTTCCTTTTATATTTTAACAAAATATTTTTCATATATTATCTGTAAAGCAATGAATATCCTAATAATAATAATATAATATTAATAGTACCTGGGTGACCGAGCCCAGCTCGGTATTTTAATTTTATTTTTTGTTTTTTTTTTCGGTATTTTTATATTTTAATTTTATTTAAATAATAAATCAAGAGTGAAATTAAAAAAAAAAAAAGAAAAAAAATAATCTGGAGACTGAGATTCGAACCCGGGTCAAAACGATTTGAAATCCGTCGCTTTCCTAATTACACTATTACAGCTATATTAATAAATGGTGAAATTAAGCTTCGTATTCTAATGATATTTTTTCATTGCCTAAAAACAGGGATAAAACGACATTTTTTTAAAATGAATCCTAGCTAGATCAATTTTTCGCCCCCGAAATCCCCTGCATACTAAATTTCACGAAAATCGTTGGAGCCGATTCCGAGATTCAGAATATATATATATATATACTAGCCGACCCGTGCCCACTTCGTTGGGCGTTAATTATCTTTTTTAAAATGCAAAAATAGTTTTGAAGAAAACTTTTGACCAAAACTACGTCCGGAGTACCGATAAAGTAAAACAGAAAGTAAAGAGAAAATATATAAAATAAAAAATAAACGGCAGCGGGCGCCTACAGCGATGAATAAAATCGTAATAATATCGTGTATTTATTATTTTAAATTACAGAACCAAATAACATACTATAAAGAACAAATTTTAAACCACTTAAATAAATAATATGTTGCTCCAACGCCATCTATCAAAAAGTGTAAAAACTTCGTCATCGATAGATTCAAATAGACAGTAAATAAAATAGAGTATTAAATAGTTAAATCTAACAGCGATAGATGGCGTTCGTTTCTTTGTCATTTTCATAATATATTTTAATATTTTTCTTTTTTACTGAATTTTTTTGTACAATTACAATAAAATATAGCCTATGTCACTGCTGAATAGTGTAGCCTCTCACTATTTTCAGCAAATCAGATAAATATAAATGTTTTAAAATCACCAATTAATTTCTAAGGCAAATAATAATGCTTGATTATATTGAATTGTTGACACGGCACGTCAGAGGACGCAGGTTCAAATCCTGGTGATTTAAAATCTTTATATATTTTTATCTTTTTCCTTTTATCTTGTCACTCCTGAATAGTGTAGCTTTCTGTTAGTGAAAGAATTTTCATGATCGGATCAGTATTTGCGAAGATTACCCCGTATATACAAAGTTATAAACTTTACCTCTTTATAATATTAGTATAGATATATATGACGGGGAAGATTCTCTAATCGTAGGCCTCTTAATAAAGTGACGTCATCAATACTACGTCACTATCTTCAATATTATAATGTTCTTGCAATATGCGGTGATAATAATTCGTTTCACAATAAAACTATTTTTGATATTGACAATAACTTTAATTTTATGACACTTTTATCAATAACTTAACATTACACTTGATAACAATATTTCACTGAATACAAACTCTAATAATAAAACAATAGCAATGTTAATAATCTGACAACTCGAATAAGAATAATGCGGGCGCGTCGCCGCGCCGTATTTAAAGCGCCAGTCACCCGACCGTCACATACCACGCCCATAGTGAGTTTCAATACCATATATGGACGCGCTCTCGCGGGCCTCGCGCTGACGTAATTTAAACGCGTACAGACTCGTATCAACATGTTTGAACATGAACATAACGTGGCGTTAGTACAATAATAAAGTAGAAGCTACTCGTAGAAACCGGTTTTTGACATCGAAGAGTGTTTCGCGCCGACACGGCCATTCTGACAGGCGGTGCGCGCTCTGCACCTGCCTGGTCTTGTACTCGTAGTCTTCAACACCGCTTTAACGTGCTCTACAAGGCACGGTGGGCAGACCCACAGGTATTCGAAGGTTCTCGGAGAGTCTCGGAGGGTCTCGTAGATTTCTCGTAGGTTCTCGGAGAAATGAAGTGTGTGTGTGTGTGTGTGTATGTGTGTGTGTGAGAGAGAGAGAGAGAGAGAGAGAGAGAGTATTCAATGGTTCTCGGAGAGTCTCGGAGGGTCTCGGAGGTTCTCGTAGATTTCTCGTAGGTTCTCGGAGAAATGAAGTGTGTGTGTGTGTGTGTGTGTGTGTGTGTATGTGTGTGTGTGTATGTGTGTGTGTATGTGAGAGAGCGAGAGGTTATGTGTGTGATTAGTAATATGATGTATGGGCGAATGACATGTTTTGATGATAATGATTAACGATTGCATCATATGTATGTGATAACAACCTTAACTGTTTTAACGTGCTCTACGAGGCACGGTGGGGAAACCCCACAGATATTCGAAGGTTCTCGTAGATTCTCGGAGGTTCTCGGTGGGTCTCGGAGGTTCTCGGAGGTTCTCGTAGGGTCTCGGAGAAATGTATGTATGTGTGTGTGCATGCGTGTGTGTGTGCATTCGTGTATGTGTGTGTGTGTGTATGTGTGTGTGTGTATGTGTCTGTGTGTGTGTGTTCTGCGCCTGCCTGCGTTGTGCAATTCGAAATCTGAAAATAAAATGATTTCTTTGAAGCAGGTATCTGTAAGCAACCCGTGTTGCCATTTCTAGTGTTATAAAATCAGTACATAAAGAAATCTCTCATGCACCTGTCTTGTAAATAAACATGGGTAAATTTTATGAGTACTACGCTCATAACTAGCTGTGTTAGCTTAAATTATTTTGTTAATAATTACTTCGTTAAATAGTAGTGTAATTAATTTTTGTGAAATCATTTTTAAAAGTATTGCTATTGATTTTAGTTGCTGTTTTGATATTAATCGATTATAATAAAAGCCACGATACCACCACGGTAGGGGCACTTCTCGTTTGAATTTTGAGACGAGTACAGCTGGACTAATTGACTGATTAGTTACAGTAATTGTAATCACACGATTGTAATTGGACACAAATAAACAAGTATCAGTACCGGCTGTTTTATTGAAGGAAGATCATAATTTCTAGGTTATTTATTAACCCATTTGGACCCAAATACAAAGTACTAGCAATATTTTGAAAAAAACTTTATTTATATATTTATTGATGACTAACAAAATATTTTATTACAAAAAACTTAAAAAAAAACTTTCCTATATATATAAAAAAACACCGTCCTCAAATGGGGCCAATGGGCTTATGTGTGGTACTTTTCGAAACATCCTTTATCGATGCACAATGGTTTTATACACTTTTTACATTGCCAATGTGCTTTCATATGGCAAACGATGCATCGTATCTGGCTTGGCAGTGTCCGAGGGATGTGTCCAACACCATCTTGACTCATACCTGGCACTATTGAAGAAGCTTTACGACGCCTTCGGTCGGATCTTTCAATACCTACATTCTTCAAATATTGTCGAGTGATACGATGGAGCTGGTCTAATTTGTCTTCAGCAGTCATGACATGAATACGCCAAGCATTAGCTACACCCCAATCTAGCATATAGGTAAATAGAACCCACCACCATCTTTTGCTACGTATAGCCATTCTATAGACTGCGATAGACTGATGAGCTTGATCAACTCCGTCCATGCCTTTGTTGTAGTTCTGGAAGACCAGAGGGATGTCCAAGTCTACCTATTTCCTCCTTCTGTAGAGCTCAATCTTTTTACCTTACCCAGAGGATGAACAAAGTCATAGTTTGTACCTATGGTACAAACACTGCTGTCAAGCCATCTTACGAACAGAATTTGACTGGCTGTAACGAATCGGTAGTCAAATTCTGCTCGGGTCTTCTTTTTCATATCCTTGACAGATACTAGTGGGCATTTCTTAGTCCTATTTTCCCTCACAGTGCCAGTCGCACGATAACCAGCTTCACGCAAATCTCGCAGCAACGTGTGACTGGTGAAAGTGGTGAAAAAGTTATCGAAATAAACAATATATTGGCGTTTATTTTTTTCAAAAGGCCCTTCGACACTTTCGATAGCTTTAGCAAGTCCTCGATACTCGTTGGCAACATTGAATGATTGCTTCGTCATTGTTTACATCAAAACTAAACCTGCGAATAAAAAACAAAAATGGTAGCTATTAGCCCATTGGACCCATTCGGGGACACCATACTAAAATACCTCCAATTATGATTCAGTCTTCGAAAATATTCAACAGAATAGCAATTTTTACTAGTAGATACTATAGCCAAGTAAAAAATATAAAAATCATGTAGTAAATAGTGGTGTAAACATAAAAAAAATCACTTACCCTTAGTCGAATACCTATTTGCTCAATGAAGTAAGTAAAGTCACTTGTTTTATTAAATTAATCCATTAAAATACAAAACCACACATCGTATCATAAAGCTACACTCTTTAACAGTGCAGATTCACCTCTAAACAAAAGGTAACTAAAATATAACAGAAAATTTAGGTAGTTCAATAAATGTCCCCAAACGAGGACAGCGGGCGTAAATGGGTTAATGTTAAAGGTTCTCGTAGATCTGTGGTGTATACGTGTCTACCTCGGTTCCACAAGGCTTCCCAACGGTATCTCATGGTTCTCATGTAGATACATCAAGGACTCGTAGTTAGCGCGAGGGTAACACGTGGTTAGCTCAGAGGTATCACTCTCCAGATCACATCTGTGGTGTATACGTGTCTACCACGGCTGCACACGGCCTCCTCACGGTATCTCATGGTTCTCATATGGATACATCAAGGACCCGTGGTTAGCACGAGGTCAACACGTGGTTAGCTCAGAGGTATCACTCTCCAGAGTAGATCTGTGGTGTATACATGTCTACCACGGCTACACAAGGCGTTCCTACGGTCTCATGGTTCTCACGTGGATACATCAAAGACCCGTGGTTAGCACAAGGGTAACACATAACTAGCTCGGAGGTAAGGTACCACTTTCGTAGATATTAAGAGGTAATGTAAGTACATTTTTACTTAGCTTTTAATGTGATGACGAGTGCTCGTCGTTGTGGATAACTTGGACTGGCTGACCAGCTCGAGATGTAGATTGCACTGGATCGGGAGCAGTTGTGGCAGTACTGAGGAATTTCATCATCTTCTACCGCCGACACGGCACCCTGGTCACCCGGCTCGATACGCCGACACGGTGCATGACATAATTGGTTATGTGTCACATCTCGCAGCCTATCTCTGCCATGGACTCCCTTTTACAGTTACAGATATCTGAAAATTTAATATGAATTACTAACTGAAGTAAAATAAATTTTAATTAGATTATTTGTATCAAAACATAGTCGCCTTTTGTGAAGTGCTGTATCTCGACTCTGTGATCTGCGTGGCTCGGTTATTCAATTCATCCTTCTTGTAATGCTAGTTGCTTGTTAGCTCGGCCTATTCCTTATTTCACAGGCCTGACTCTGACTTCTGGTCTAAAGTATGACATACGTTTCATAGTAGATAATTTGCTGGTACACAAGTTTTATTCCTATTGGTGCAATCATTATGGCTGTAGTAGCATTATGGCAGGCAAGCAACAGGTTTGTAAACATTTTAACTTCGAGTAAGACGTTGAATTCCAGTTCATTGCAATTGCCATTGAAGATGCATACAACTGTTTCTTTTATTAGCGAAAATAATTTGATTTTTGTTTTTAAAAAGTTACAGCAATAAACGCTCGTATTTCGCAGACTTTGTTCTATTGTTGAATACGTGTGGTTTTTGAAGAGATTTCTATGGTAGTTGAAGCTAATTTTGTTCCTGTGATGAAGTTCTATTGTGGTTTCAATGCACTGTACCTACGTATGTTCGACTAAGGACTAGGACATGTATCTGCTTTCTCAGCATATAATTTTTAAGTTTATAGTCTTCTACAGGTCTATTATTTAACTGACTGTCCAGCAAGAAACAATCCGATTTTCTCTTTATTGTTTTTAATTTTGTTTCGATGTTACCTTTGTGATGTTTATCAAAAAAATCTTCATGCTCGAAACGATTATTATTTTAACAGTATTCCGGCCATGTACGATGAATTCGTCGAAAGAATATCCTCTTTACATTTAACAGTATTTCAATAAGCCTGGTATCTGGTCTGGTATAGATGTAGATTTGCTTACATATAGGCTCTGACAGTTAAAACTACCTAAAATATTTCTTTGTCTCTAATTTGTATGAGTTATAACAACACCTTTCTATAATCATTATTTTCGTTTCCGTAAAAACAATTGCACGTTATCAGCTGTTAATTATTTTAACTCACTATACTGGTAAAGCTGTATCGGAAGCTCCTTCTTAAAATATAGCAAGCAACATTATCTTAGATAGAGTTATAACATTGCACTCACTCTATTTCCATTTTCCACTTGTTGAGTTAATTAATGAAAGGTGCTATAAAGCGAGAGAAGTAGGTATTTAACTGTCTCACCTGTTTTACAGTGTCGATTGATTGAAATTTAATAAGGCTTGTTTTTTTTTTATATCCTCACTAGCAAGGTGTAGGGGAATGCCTATGGAGTCTAAGATAATATGTGGCAATGTCTCAAAATCTAGTACTACAAAGATTTTATAAGCAGTGGCTATTGTCTCCCACCTGCTAAATTCTCCCGGACTCCCCCTACTTGTTAATTATTAAAAATTTTATTCCAGGTACAAAGCAGGCTTGCTGCTTTATTTTAATATTGCTCCTAGAATCAAACTAAGTGACGAAAGTAAATATTTTCGAATTCAAATTCAAAAGTTATTACGTAGTTCTGTTTATGACGACGCGGCAACCATCTAGGCATCGATTATCAATTTAATATTTTAATTTCACATTTTAACAGTCTGTAAACAAATAGGTAAAAGCGATGTGAACCAGGGTCACTAGGCGTCATCGTCACTAAGCGTTAGCGTCACTGAATGATAGTCATTAGCGTCAATTGTTAGTGAAACAATCATTATTATTAAACTTCTCATATTTTTATGTAACACTGGCCTCATGTCGTTTCTCCAATAATCAGTATTTTTCAATTACCTTGTCTGTATTTTAACATAATTTTATCACTACGACGGTGATGTGTGGATGAAAATATTGTAAACTCACTTTTGTTTCTTCATATTAATTACTCATAGATCTAGTAAATCTATTTATTAACTGCACAAGCGTTATAACACTTCCATAATTTCTGTTAAATAAAACGTAGGTGTTATTTATCAGCACAGTTATTGGAGCGGTGACCTTCAACCTCGATCATGATAAATTTCTGTATCTTTTATTCCAACGACATCGGCGCGTTACTACGCGGGATATAGCACAGGCGCCGTTTATCATCTAGTTTTAATAAAAACATCAGGAAAACTTCGAGCTGACGAGGAGGTGGTTTAAATCGGAATAGTGACCGATTTATCATCCCGCTTCTGATGACGGGGAAGATTCTCTAATCGTAGGCCTCTTAATAAAGTGACGTCATCAATACTACGTCACTATCTTCAATATTATAATGTTCTTGCAATATGCGGTGATAATAATTCGTTTCACAATAAAACTATTTTTGATATTGACAATAACTTTAATTTTATGACACTTTTATCAATAACTTAACATTACACTTGATAACAATATTTCACTGAATACAAACTCTAATAATAAAACAATAGCAATGTTAATAATCTGACAACTCGAATAAGAATAATGCGGGCGCGTCGCCGCGCCGTATTTAAAGCGCCAGTCACCCGACCGTCACATACCACGCCCATAGTGAGTTTCAATACCATATATGGACGCGCTCTCGCGGGCCTCGCGCTGACGTAATTTAAACGCGTACAGACTCGTATCAACATGTTTGAACATGAACATAACGTGGCGTTAGTACAATAATAAAGTAGAAGCTACTCGTAGAAACCGGTTTTTGACATCGAAGAGTGTTTCGCGCCGACATATATATATATATATATATACAAGAATTGCTCGTTTAATAGTATAAGATACTTTATTGCAAATTTAAACAAAGACCAAATTAACAATACAAGCAATTATAGTCAAATTGTACAACCAGGCGATCTTATATTATTGTTAAAAAGCAATCATTTCCAGACAACCTGATAAATAAATAAATAAATAATAAATAAACGCTTCACACTCAACGGCCCCCAGTAGGATTTTCTCCTGTGTCGGGGGTCCGGAAACATACACAATATACACAAGCGCAAACTTCCAGACCACGACAAATATCTATGGCCAATACAAATGTTTGTAGTGAGTGGGATCGAACCTGCATCCGGCAGCGCAACAGCCAGTGATGTGACCGCTGCGCCAACGCGTCGTCAAATATAAAGTATATAAATGAAATATGATAATGGAAGGAATATTGCTAATATACAAATAAGAAAAAAATATATAACAATTATACAAACATGCACACATACGTACGTATATATATTTATAAACCTTTACTTACATATAATTACAATATTATATACACACAATAATTATATATATACTAGCTGTGCCCCGCGGTTACCCCCGCGTTAATTTGAGGAAAATCATAGTTATAGCCTTTCCTAATTTCAAGTTTGTTGGACTTTAACACAAACTACCATCCCCTGTTTTAATCCCAAAAGGGGGTTGATTTCTCAAAATACATTATTAGTACACCTTAACACCGTCTATAGAGCATACATTTTGAATTTCAAGTCTCTTACTTCTAAAACATAGGACTTTCATACAAACTTCCAACCCCCGTTTTACCCCCTTAAGGGTGAAATTTCGTAAATCCCGAATCCTTATGGTTCTAGAGATATCGTGAATCGTGATGAGTCAATGGGTGGAAATCTCTTTTATATAATTATATAGAATTATAGATATATATAATTTTATGGCAAATTTAATAACCATTTATGAATTGAATGTAGTGAGTTTAAAATAATTATTTATAGACTAAGGTAAATACTTTTTACATAAAATAAATGTATAGTACGTATTAAAGGGCTACTATTTTTTAAAAGGTTCTTGCTGCTATAATTTTAACTTTATTAAAAACTATTTGTAATTGTTAGTTCTGATGAAAGGTAAACGTTTTTCGTAAACGTATAATTTACTACTTTCTGTATAAAATAGAGATTTTCGTGGAAAATATACCTGTTTATTGTATTATAAATAAGTAATAAATGTACAAATATATATAATAAACGGTTTTACATATTTAAAAGGCAAATAGGGCCTTACATAGCTACAACTGTAAGCCCTCTCAAAGTATAAATTAAGTAATAAAGTAAAGTAAGTGAGTTTTTAGACAAATATACCTTTTCTTTACTTTTGTAATAACTGAATTCAAGTGAATATTTATGCTGATTAATATGTCAAATATTTCTACTGAGTAAACGATAACTTTCTATCTCGCTTAGTTCACAAGGGCCAATTAAAGGGTTTGTCCAAAATGGACTTTGTAACAACTTTATTATTAATATAATTATTTAGATTTAAAAATATTTTTATTTTATGTAAAGGTTTTCTACACCAAAGGTGGTCACCAAACTAGGATATGAGGTTAGAGTCTCAGAACTCTAAAGTGTTTTCCACAAAAATGTTATTATGGGGGAATAATGTAAATATGTCGACGTCTTAGAGATTTCAGAGCTATTTTCATCATCAAGGTAGTCTCACAGATATATAATGCTTTGATAATGAATAATAATCTCAACTTATATACACATATACATATAAGATTGTGCATTGATTGAAAGATATTCCTGGCTGTTTCAATTAGTTATTACTTTTAAAAATTACTTTATTTATCTCTGTAACAAAGTCTATTCCTTTTTTTTAAAGGAAACAAAAAAAAAAAACATTACAGGTTACAAATTATATTTGTTTGTAGTATGTAGTATTATGTATTTTAAACTCGACACTTTGTGTGTGTAATACATACGTACTCGTATATTATATATATTCGCCTATTCTTATTTATGAATGTATCGTTTTGTTAATTTTATTTCGCCCTTCTTCTTAGAGACAGACCTATTTAAAAAAAAAAAAAATTAGAGAAAAATACAGATGAAAATGTTATTTATTCGTTATTCATAGATACTTTTTTGTATAGTCGATCTTAAATATGAACTTTGGTACACGATATTTTCGCCGATTTTGAACTAATATTAATTACTTTTTTTTAAATATTCTAACGTTTTGATTAAGTCAGAATTTAAAAAAAACCAATTCCTAATTGAAAACAGTATTGTTTTAGAAGCTAAAATCTTTAAAAACTAGTAAAAGTTTAGTAATACTTGAACGTCCCCATAAATCTATATAGTACATTATTTACACCACATTTTTATTAGAGCAAATGGGAATTTTCTGTAGATAAAAATTATTATTGTCTTCCTAACAAAATTATCACTTCGTGAAAATAAACTTTGGAACTGCAAATTTGTCGCCAGAAAGTAAAATTCAATTTTCTCTAACTCGAAATTATGAGCCAAAATACCTGTTTCGTTACGAAAGTTTAAAAGCCCTTGGGAAAAAACTGCTTTTTGTAGAAAGATGTTTATAAAAAAAAATTTAAGAAAAAAATATCTACAATAAAATGTAATTTTGAAAATAGAAAAAATTCAAATAATATGATTTTGAGAAAATAATTTAAGAATTTATTACTACGATTTTATCATTCTGTATAGAGCGTTTTATGTAAATTGGAAATATATTACACAATAAATAGTTCTAATTATGTAATTAGGGAGTTGATTTATTTTGTTCAAGCTGTATTCGCAACATCATCTGCAATTTTTCCGCGCGTTTTGACTTTCGTTTGTACCTGGTAGGTAGTACGAACTCAAAACATACAAAGTTTTGTTTCAATCTAATACATGTGTATATAGTATCGTTAATAAAATAACTATTTTCAGAGATTCCATGATGGCGCCGCGTTGGTTACTCGCCTGCTGCGTGGTGCTGCTCGCGAGGCCGGCGCACCCGCAGAGCGCTCAGCAGTGTCCACCGCAGAACACCATCACACCATGCAGCTGTACCGTTAAAAAGAACGGACTTGATATCCTCTGTGAATTCACTGAACAACAGCACATACAAAAGGTGACGTAGTTTACACAATACGTAATTTAAAAAATACATGCTGAGTTTTGAAAAGTTACAAATCGATAAAAACATTGTTTGTTGCAACTTGCAGGCAATGAACACGCTACGATCGAAGCCTATGATAATATTCTACTTAAAGTTACGTCATAACAACTTGGCTAAGTTACCTGCATACATATTCTTGAGCTTAGATATTCGCCATCTTACGGTTCACAATAGCAGTTTAGCCGTCATAGAAGATTCATCATTGAGTTCTATTGGTAAGAAAGAATATAATTAATCTACTACTAATTTATTTATATGACCCGTATCATTTTCAGTTCAAGTCAATTTATTCTCTAACCTTTTTAGTTCTTGCGTTTAATGTGTGAAAAAACAACTTAATATTTAGTCTTGTATTTGTATATTGTACTTCTGTTAATACAATAGAATATATATCAATAAAAATAATTTGATAATTTAATAAAAAAGTTGACCTCACTAGTTTTATGTATGGTAAGAATATTTGTAATTTTTTTAAATTAAATTGAGAATTTTGCGTCTCATTTCTGTAAACCAACATGTAATTAATTAATAGTAAACGAGTAACGTTGTATTAATAAACAGTAATTGTACGGATAATATTGTGTATTAATTTTATATAAACTCATGGTATGGTAAAAGTTATTAGAAAGTATCTTTTTTTTTAAATTAAATTTGTAGTATTCTTAGAAAGTTTTAAAAATATTGACTTTATCTTTTATGTAAATTTTTTCAAAACTTTCAGGCAATAAACTGACTCAACTCGACGTTTCGCAAAACAATTTGGCGACAATACCGACATCATCTTTCACGCATCTTAATCATTTGCTTATACTCAACATGAATCACAATAAGGTAATTTTTACAACATGCTTAATATTAAATTTTTAACGGTTCTGGTGATATGCGTTCAAGATCTGTGTTTAAAAATATATTCTATATAGGTAAGGATCCCTAGTACGAATTTTTCATCTGATTAGTATCAAGCTAATTTTCCGGGAGTAGCTTCATTTTGATGAGACGAACAAAAAGTTCCTCTTCGAAAACTCTCGATTGTGGTAGATAATAGAGTTAGCAGGAGATAGAGCAGCAGTGAGCGTAGGACCGGGATAACGTACCAAGCAATTTGGAGGACAATATTGCCATCAAATTATATAAATATTAACTAACTAAAAGAAAAAAAATCAGAAAAAAATCAATTTTTGATGACCTTACGAGGTCATCAAGTTGATGACCTCGTAAGGTCATCAAAAATTATTACTAACCAGCTGATTTTTTTTTTCGGGTTGGATTTAGAATCGTTTGGCACGAATTTAAGGGGGTGACGGGGTGGAGGGGGGAGGAGAGGTCCCCCCCAACCCCCCCGTACCACTCGCGATACAAGGTAATGCGCCGTTCTTGAAAAAATAGAAAAAAGAAATCTTACATACCTAACCTCCAAATTCGACAGTTTATCGTCATAATTTCTATCTGTGACATCTCCAGCACTGTGGAAGCCTTTTGCTGATGCGTTTAAACACTGGTTCAATAATTGTAGAGAGGCTGTGGTAATTTACCAAATAGATAAACAAATATACGATGGAAAGTCCGGGGAAGACGGTCCAAATAGTTGAAAGCAAATTCGGGTATCGAAAATATAACAAAGGTATAATCTAATTATAACTACAGAAACTACTCTTTAGAATTTTAGATTAAGACCCGCATCGGTCTAATTTTGAATTAAGATAGGTTAGGGTTGTTTTTTTTTGTTTTATTAACAAAATCATGCCGATAAACAGTCTAATTTTGAATTTAGATAGGTTAGGGTTATTTTTTTTTTGTTTCTGTGACAAAAATATGCCGGTAAACAGTCTAATATTGAAATTAGATAGGTTAGGGTTATTTTTTTATGTTTGTAACAAAATCATGCCAATAAAGTCTAATTTTGAATTTAGATAGGTTAGGGTTATTTTTTTTTTGTTTTTGTGACAAAAATATGCCGGTAAACAGTCTAATATTGAAATTAGATAGGTTAGGGTTATTTTTTTTTGTTTCTGTGACAAAAATATGCCGGTAAACAGTCTAATATTGAAATTAGATAGGTTAGGGTTATTTTTTTTTTGTTTCTGTGACAAAAATATTACGGTAAACAGTCTAATATTGAAATTAGATAGGTTAGGGTTATTTTTTTTTGTTTCTGTGACAAAAATATGCCGGTAAACAGTCTAATATTGAAATTATTTTATTCCAATCCCACCATACACTCAACATCAACTTATTTGCATGTCAACCCGGGTTTCGCGATAGTCTGTGCAGCTTGACCGATCTTTAAGTACGATCTTTTTCATACATTCTTATCGTAGGTCATCCGCTTTTAGTCACCACTGCTCAATCTCTTCAAAAACTGTTCGACATTATTACGTTATAAGAGAGAATCGCAAATGAGTACACGGTTCATTAGATTTTTTTCAGTGAGTTTATGTGGCACCCATATATCGAACTTAATATATGTATAGCCATATTGTATACATTATGTATCCCATAGTGTTTTTTGATAGGTTAGGGTTATTTTTTTTGTTTCTGTGACAAAAATATGCCGGTTAACAGTCTACGGGTCTTAATCTAAGACTTAACATAATTATTATTGACAAAACAATCAAAACATGATGTCTCCAATAAAAAATTTCATTATATTTAATTCCGTTTCAGGTCGGCAGGTAAGATTTCTTTTTTCTATTTTTTCAAGAACGGCGCATTACCTTATATCGCGAGTGGTACGGGGGAGTTGGAGGGGACCCCCCCCTCCCCTCTCCACCCCCTCCTCCCCTTAAATTCGTGCCAAACGATTCTAAATTTCAACCTTTTTTTCTTTTAGTTAATTAATATTTATATAATTTGATGGTAATATTGACCTCCAAATTGCGTGGTACGTTATCCCGGTCCTACGCTCACTGCTGCTCTATCTCCTGCTAACTCTATTATCTACCACAATCGAGAGTTTTCGAAGAGGAACTTTTTGTTCGTCTCATCAAAATGAAGCTACTCCCGGAAAATTAGCTTGATACTGATCAGATGAAAAATTTGTACTAGGGATCCCTACCTAATATATTTTATCTATATAATAAAAATGAATGTTGCCAAGCGCATAACTGGAGAATGGCTTGACCAATTCGCCTAATTTTTTTTTTCGTATATTCTTTAAATCCCACGGAAAGTTTTTGTACTAAAAAAAAAACAAAACAAAACAGACAAAACAAAGTCTGTCCAGGCAGCTAGTAATAAATAAATTCGTGACTGCATATGCTGATCTAGATAATTTCACGTCGACGTAGCCACTTTCCACGAATGCTTGCCGGGTGACATCCCGAGGGGTAGAGAGAAATGCGAGCGGATACGTCTTCGCTGATATAATATGTAACTAGTTTTACCTAACTCTCAAAGTGTCAGTCAGACCACACATCGGTACTTCAAGGTTATAGCAGTAAAAGAAGTCAGGAGTTCATAAGTTTTCTATTTATTACATATCATTCAAATATTATAAGATGTCCACATTTTCCTGACATAATTTGGCACATTAAAACATGTTATTAAAACTTTATGTAATCTCTTTTTGGAGTTTACTCCTTAAGAATCGATTTTCATATAAAGCCGCCGGTATGAAAAAAATATGAGGAGTAAAATCTACTGAACGAATGACCTCGTTACGTTTTTGTGCGCTATCTATCTGCTACGACGTTTGCGACGGTACCGGCTACGACGGTTACGACGGTATCTTTTTTTTTGGAGTTTATGGCCTGGTATCTAGACTTACGACGGTATCGGTTACGATTACTACGTTTTCTAATAATGCCATCGATATATGGCGTTATTTGATTCATTTATTTACCATTTGATATGGTATTAATCTTCTTCTTAGACTATAAAGTCTTTTTTTTGCATATTTAGACAGTCGATCTGAAGAAGTAAACTCCAGTCGTGAGTCGGAGCTGACACACACACTTTTTTTAAATTAAATCCAACGATTGATAATAATACACTTCCTTATCCTAATATTTTAACACGAACACGTGTATACACGGCGTGCTCTGTTAAAAGATTTACGCAACTTTTTCCCGGTACTGGCTTATTCTAAGCCTTACAAGATAAATGTCTTAAAGGTTCAGGTTTCAAGGAGAGGCTAGAGAATTTTTTCTCACGTAAGAAAAATACATGAAAGCTCCGAGTTTTTTTTTTTGTAAAATTTGATTTTGTTGTTTTGTTATTCAAATACTTCGTGCTAAAATGGCAGTATTAACTATAAAATACTAAAATGTTATTTTTGATTTTAATTTAACCCCCTTTTTTGACACACACACACACACACACACACACACACACACACACACACACACACACACACACACACACACACACACACACACACATCAGCCTATTGCAGTCCACTGCTGGACACAGGCCTCCCCAAGTTCGCGCCAGACATCCCGGTTTTCCGCAATCCTCATCCAGCCGACGCCGGCAATCTTACATAGATCGTCGGTCCAACGGGCCGGAGGATGTCCCACACTGCGTTTGCCAAGACGTGGTCTCCACTCCAGGACACGTCTGCTCCAGCGGCCATGCGTCCTGCCTGTGTTAACATACGGAGCAGAGACGTGGACACTGACGAAGCGACTGGTCCACAAGTTTAAAGTCGCTCAACGTGCAATGGAACGGGCTATGCTTGGGGTTTCTCTCAAAGATAGAATAAGAAATGAGGCTATCCGCGACTCCGCGAGAGAACGAAAGTAACCGACATAGCCCACAGAATTAGCAAGTTGAAGTGGCAGTGGGCTAGTCACTTGTGTCGCAGGACCGATGGCCTTTTTTGACATTAAAAATATATTTAGCTTTATAATTTCTTTTAATGGAAGTCTATACAAAATCACGCTACGATTAAGATGAGAAGAGCAATGACAGTAAAGTTTGTATTTCTATTTTAATACGTTTTTTTTGTGTAAATATTATAATTAATAAAATATAAAAATATTATAATAATATATTCGCTCTCTATAATGTATGATTTTCTAAAAAGAATTTTTAAGTATGCTTTTACAGTTTTTTTACACCTCTACTAATTTACTATCTCCCTGTCAAATTTCAAGCTTGTGACACAAAAATTAAGGGCTTAGTTACAAACTTGCTCAATCCCCAAGACACCCTTAATCCGGTCCTGTCACAAAATCCGTTCGTAGTGAGCTTTTACTAACTATAAAGTACCTCTGAGTTACTTTCAAGTTAGTTGCAAAAAAAATCAAAGATTTTTATTTAATCTTTCGAGAGCTCTTAGACGAGAGCACTTTAACGCGGCCCTATCGAAAAATCCGTTCTCAGCGGACGTCTACTAACTATAAAATACCTTTCGGCGAAATTTCATCTTTATGCGTCCAGCGGTTTTTGAGATTTCGTGATGAGTCATTGACTCAACGATGTATATAGAAGATATCATCTACTCGTACATACAGATTTTCTGATAATATTATATTTATGTTGATTTTTATTTATGACTATCTGTGCCCACGACTTCATCCGCGTGGAATAGTGACTTTGGACAGCATTTTTGTATACATATTTTTTTTTTGGTTTGGGTATTTACATGTTCAACGTGATTCTTAAAATTAGCATAATTTTTTTATGTATGAACCGATTGACATGAAACAAACACTAAATGTTAAGTGAAGCTTACCACAATATATTAGTGAAAACCACATCTGAATCGGATAAGTCGTTTCTGAAATTAGCGCGCACAAACACACAGACAAACAGACAAACAAATAAAAATTCTAACAATAATTGTTTTGGGTGTTATTTGCGTTGATAAAGGTCCCAATGATATTTTTTTATATATCTTCCATGTACAGACAACGATCCGTTACATTTTTATTATATGTACTGATTTTACAATATAGATATAGTAATTCGCATGATAAGTGAAAATAGCCGAAACATTATTATGTGTATCTTGTAAACAAAAAAAATAAATAAATAAAATACACGTAAATATTACAAAAACAAAAGAAACTCTACAGGAATATGCAAACATTTCAATAAATATTTTTTTCAAGGTGACTGCAATACACAACAGAGCGTTCTTGGGTCTCGACACTTTAGAGATCCTGACATTGTACGAAAATAGAATATCGGTTGTCGACGGCGAGGCTTTTAAGGGGTTGGAAAAGTAAGTCGAATACATTTTTAATTGATTTTCCACTTTACGAACCGCACCTTTCCCGCCCCATCTCTTTCAGACTGTACTTAAAAGTGTCTCAAAATGATATACAGTTTTATTAAAATTGTATTGTATTAAGAATTATTTTCTTGGGTTTCTTTTTTTTATAAAAACTAATCTGAAAGTATATTTACAATGTAAAGTACAGTACAGTAAGTCTGCACCGTTACGTGGTTGAAATCCCACGATCTCGTACTAAGCGCTTCGCTTCCTCATTTCTAATACGCACCGCAAAAATTTGGAATGCCCTTCCGGCTTCCGTTTTTCCAAATAGCTATAACTTGGGTATCTTCAAATGGAGAGTGAATAGGCATTTTCTAGCCAAGCGCGCACCATCTTAGGCTGCATCTTTACTTACCATCAGGTAAGATCGCAGTCAAGCGCTAGTCTATATAAGTAAAAAAAAAAAAAAAGTATCTTTTCATTTTATCGAAAACCGAAATGTTTTTCCTTTCATTCAAATTCGTTACATAATTTTAGGAAGCTAAAGCGCTTAAATCTCGGTGGAAACGAACTGACAGCCGTACCTCAGAAAGCACTTGCGTTGCTTGAGAATTTAAAGAAACTCGAAATGCAGGAAAACCGAATCTCTTCAATATCGGAAGGAGACTTTGCAGGTAAAACTTCGACTAAGTAGTTCGTAGTAGCATTGTTAAATAATTTTAAAATATATTTTTACTTTTATACTATAAACGTTTTCATTTCAAGGTTTGAGGAATTTGGATTCGTTGGGATTGGCGCATAACCAATTGCGTGAGGTTCCTGCTAATGTATTTTCTCATTTAACGTTCCTCAATTCATTGGAGCTCGAAGGAAACCAAATACAGCGGATTGACGAGAAAGCATTTGCTGGACTTGAAGGTTGTATGAAAACATAAATTATCAATTTACATGTTTTAACTACTACTACTATAATGATGTTATTAAAGCTTGGTAAAAATTTTGTGTAGTATAAGTCAAGAAAAAGACAAAAACATAGCAATTATTCCTTACATAATTAGTTTATCTACTTAAGGAAATAGAACCATCTCCTATTATTATTTATTGAAAGATAATATGAAAAATAATTTGATCGTATATCAAAAACAAATGTCACCACTAGCTGTCCCCGTGACTTCGTCTGCGTTGAATTTAACAAAAAAGTTATTGTTCAATTCGCAGAGTAAATAGATTTTTAAAATGAAAGTAGCCTAAGTTACTCCTTATTACATCAGCTATCTGCCAGTGTAAGTTCCGTCAAAATCGGTTCAGCCGTTTCAGACATCAGCCAGAACAAACAGACAGACTATTACGAAAATTATTCGAAAACGGGATATTTACCATGTTTATTAATTTTTCTTCGCGGAGCTCGATATTTCGACATTAACTGCGAAAAATTAATAAACATGGTAAATATCCCGTTTTCGAATAATTTTCGTAATAGAAGTAACCATGTTAATCTAAAATCTTAAACAGACAGACTGACAGACAAAAATTGTAAAAAATGTTGTTTTGGTATATGTACCGTGTATACAGACAATCTAATTTTATTTATGTGTATAGATGTATAGAAGATCTCAACTCGTGTCTGTTTTAGTGCATATCATGTACAATATGTAAAAAACTTACTACATTTACTAAATTTACTAAACTTTTTTTTACAAAATTACATAGAAAATCTACAATATCTACGACTCGGTGACAACCGTCTTCACGAAATACCCTCCGAGGCACTCCGACCTCTTCATCGCCTTCGTCACCTGGACTTACGCTCGAACAATATCACTTACATAAGCGAAGACGCGTTTACCGGCTATGGAGATTCTATTACGTTCCTGAATTTACAAAAGAATATGTAAGTATTAATAATCCGATACCTACTTTATTAATAGGAGTAGACAGCAAACGAGCTGGTAGAACTTCGCTAAGTGATTACTCTATAGCAATAAAGATACAATGGGCAGATGGAATCGATTTTAGAAAAGACCAGCTAGCTGGTAGTTATTATTTTTATTTTTTTATTTTTATCTAACTAGGTTGGCAAACAAGCGTACAGCTCACCTGATGGTAAGACCGTAGCCTATAGACGCCTGCAACACCAGAAGCATCGCAAGCGCGTTGCCGACCCTATTCCCAATTCCCCCCAGGAGCTCTGGTCACCTTACTCACCAACAGGAACACAATACTGCTTGAAAACAGTATTATTTAGCTGTGGTCTTCTGTAAGGTCGAGGTACTACCCCAGTCGGGCTGCTCCATATTTTGAGCAGGAAATTTCCTGCTGTGCCCTACCTCTGTTAAATTACGCCTGATTTTATTATAATTCTACAGATATAGCCCTTTGAAGTATTCAGTATCTTCACCACGCCCACAAACGCGTGGTGAAATCAAAAGATTTTCGTACAGAACTATAATTAATTATTTCATAAATGATTTTATTAGTCTCTTTGAGCAGGAACATTCTATAAACATTTTCGAGCATTATTCATTGGTAAACGAAGTTTTCTTTTACTAAGAACTCTTATTAAAAGCATTGCAAGTTTAAAGGAGGGTCATTAATATGGAGAAATATTTTATGTCTTATTCTCAAGTTGGACAATAATAAATAACTTACCAGAAGCAGTTTAGAATAATGGGCCAGAACTTTAATAATTTGTTACGTAAGAAGCAGTCTACGACGTGAAAACTTCCCTACTTGGTTATTTACTGTATTAGTGGGATAAATTCTGAGCGTTACTAATACACATGTATGAGGTTTTTTTAATTAGTTGATTTTTTGTTTATTGATTTATTTATTTATTTATTTATTCTTATAAAGGTACTTCAACGACTTATTCACTATTAACAATATAAGGTTCAAATATTCGGAGAAAAAGTGTATGATGAACTCGTCACTTATTGAAATAGTTTTAACAAATAGAATTATAGTTTAAATAGTTTATGATAATCTGTTTCACTAAACCAGACGTAATATAAGTTTTCGATAAAACATCATCTAACTACCATTACAATGATGATTTATTCGTGTAAAAATAATTGTACCGGTTATAAATAATAAATATAATAATAATATCGATGTTTGTAGCAAAATCATATTTGGGCATATAGCCGACTTCAATTACATCCACCGCGTAGGTAGACGAAAACATTGTAAAGTATATACTCATTTTATTAGAGATAACCTATATAATATCCTATTTATTTTAACTGAGGTATATCCTGGTCAAATCCTGGAGCAGCTCGACTGGGGAAGTACCTGGACCTTAAGGAAGATTATAGCTAACTAATACTGCTTTTGAAAAGTGTTATTCCTGTGGTGAGTCAGGTGACCAAAGCTCCTGAGGAGGATTTAGAGATACGGTCGGCAACACGCTTGCAATGTTTTTAGTATTTCAAGCGTTCATATGCTACGGTAATCGCTTACCATTAGGTAAGCCGTACGCTTGTTTGCCGTTCCAGTTGTATAAAAAATATATTATTCAGTGTACGATCTTACTCTATAAATAGGTATATGTGACGCAAAAAGTTTTTTTTTATTCCTAGTTAATTGATTAGAAACGAACATCCCACTTCTTCGTCAAAATACCAGATCAAAATAAAAATAAGAAACAAAAAAAGAAGATTTTTAACACCATAAAACACTTATGAATATAATATTCCCTATCTTAATATTTTGTACAACATAATATCTCGGTTTGATGAAAACATCTGAACAAGAAAATAACGTTATACAGTACAATTTTCTGAATTTATAGCGGTTATCTTGGGTTTATTGTTAATTTAGTTGCGAGGCAGAGCACTTTATTAATTTAGATTAATTTTCGGAGTTACTTCGGCTTCTCTTCAATTGTATTGCCCTTTTGAACGCGAAACTTGATTAATCGAGAGAAACGATTTGCAAAATTACTCAATATTTTTAGGACGAACAATGTCGTTACTATTGTATAAATTTTTTAATTGACCAACCTGCCACTCGCTACTTCGTCCATATAACTTACACAGTTTTAGATTTTCGTTTTCTACAATTGACTCAGTTGATTTTGCTTTATCCATTACAAACAATCGAAAATATAAGAATTAAATTTTTCTCGTTATAATATAAGTATAGATTAATGCTGGATTATCAATTGCTTTCATAGATTGTATGTCAATTGATTACTTGACAAAAATTAATCTGTTGTTATATTATACCGCATAACTTTTTACTCGGGTGTACCGATTTCGATTATTCTTACTTTAATCGAAAGCTACGATACATGTCTTATAGTCTTGTTTAAATTAAATCGAAAACTGATTACAACTTTTTGAATAATCTTTAATAGCGCGTATTTACTTGACTATTTTTCTTCTTATTACGTTGTATTACTTGTCGATGTAATTGAAGTCGGTTTTTTTTCGTTTGTGAGCAAACACAATTATATCGAATTAATTTGGATATTGGTAATGCGCTGATAATTATATTTTGTTTCAGATCCCTTTTAATTACGAGTGTTCGTGAACATTTTTAACACTTTCTTTTTTTACAAAAATTAATGTATAAAACAGTTTTTTTCCTTCTTTACTGGCATGAAACTCAGCTTGTTAGTACAGATACTTTTTTCCTGTTACGTTAACACAATATCTAATCAAAATAATGAAATGTACCTACGGCCATACATACTGTAACGTCCCTATTTTTATTTTTCTTCTAAATTTTTTTTTGAAACAATATTAATAACGCTTCAACAACCTTTCTGGTGGTGCTTGCTACATGTTCCCTTCTAAGCATCGACGGTTGCGGATCTGGCTCCCGCTCGGGACGAATATTTGTATTTGTAAAGACATTTCTTTCCGGTTTGGATATCTGTTCTTATAGGTCTCTCCACCGTGCCTCGGAGAGCACGATAAGCTGTCGGTCCCGGTTGTTATCATATACACCTAGGGTTGCCAGATGGGAAGACTAAAATGTCTGGACAAATTTTCAAAAAGTCGGGATTTTGGGATTATGGTCGGGACCAACGGTACAAATAAATATTACGAAATATAAAAATCTTTTGTTATTATAAAAAAAATTTCCCGCTCTGCCAATCACAGCGCAGAGACTCACCAAGCGCGTTCCATTCCGCGTAGAGTAGTTACTTTAGTCGACAAGTTGAAAATGGTCGAAAATAAAGATACTGCTCTTAAAATTATGTGTGATAGCTTATTGGATTCGGAATGACGCCTAGAAAAATGTTCTAAAAGCGTGTATTACTACATAAAAATTGCAGAAATTATAAACAATTAAAAAAGGGAAAAAATGGCCTTTCGTTTTTTGCCAATATTTCATAAACTGATCCAATAAGCTATCACACACATAATTTTAAGAGCAGTATCTCTATTTTCGACCATTTTCAACTTATCGACTAGACTAAGTGGTGAATGAAATGATTTTCACTTTTTACGGAATTTTAGATTAATATTATCGCGATAGTTTGAGATTTTTGATTTGTTGTTATTTGTCGGGACATTTAGTATTTTTTCGGGACTCTGGACATCATACGAAATGTCGGGACAATCCCGACGGATCCCGACCATCTGGCAACCTTATATACACCTGATAGCGATTGTTAATAATAGTAGGGAATACATCCACCAACCCGCAGTGGAATAGCGTGGTGGATTAAGCTCCAATCCTTCTCCTACATGGAGAAAGGGGCCTATGCACAGCAGTGGGATGTTACAGGCTGAATCGTATCAATAACGGTTTTTTTTTTGATCGCACTAAAAATAAACTGAAAATGTATTTCAAAAATATAATTTAAAAATCTGAAATAACTTTTCACTGAAGTTTACTTGAGTTGCAACTTTATGACAAAAATTTCCACTTTGTATGTATTGCACTACTGTTAGGTAGCAAATCCGACGAGAATACGAAATAAAGCAGAACTCCGAAGAACTGAAGAATAAAGTTTTAAGCTTTACACGTTTCAATTTTCTGCAGAATTTCTCATATTTTATGGTCGATTTACATCAGACGAGCGAATGCTCATTCTATCCCCACTACATCATATTCTTATCAAATTCTTTTAGTGTAAACAGGCGTAGAGCATTTTTGCGTTGTTATATATATGAATACGAGTGTTCGAAGATCAAGAAAGGATGCTCTTGTTCTAGCCCTAGCTCTATGTTCGTTTCGTCTAAATCCACCCTTAAAGACGTCACCGATCTACAATACAAACTCTAAACAAAGAAGAGTGAAAAAATTTGATTAAATCACTTCATAACCGCATTGTACTTTACGCAGTGACATCAAGTTGATGGCCTCGTAAGGTCATCAAAAATTAATTTTTTTTCTGATTTTTTTTGCTTTTAGTTACTTAATATCTATATAATTTAATAGTAATATTGTCCTACAAATTGCGTGGTACGTTATTCCGGTCCTACGCTCACTGCTGCTCTACCCCCTACTATCTCTGTTAGCTACCACAATCGAGAGTTTTCGAAGAGGAATTTTTTGTTCGCCTCATCAAAATGTAGCCACTCCCAAAAAATTAGCTTGATACTGATCAGGTGAAAAAAATGTACTAGGGATCCCTACCTAATTACTATTGTATATTTTTTTAATTGACCAACCTGCCACTCGCTACTTCGTCCATATAACTTACACAGTTTTAGATTTTCGTTTTCTACAATTGACTCAGTTGATTTTGCTTTATCCATTACAAACAATCGAAAATATAAGAATTAAATTTTTCTCGTTATAATATAAGTATAGATTAATGCTGGATTATCAATTGCTTTCATAGATTGTATGTCAATTGATTACTTGACAAAAATTAATCTTTTGTACGTTGAATGTTAATATTATTATATAAAAAGGATCCACTTATTAGCAAAATATTTTTTATTTTATATAGGTTAGATGTTATGTTAATACTAGAGCCTGTTACGTGTTATCTTCGGCGCAATAGACATCTTTATGAAAACCCAGTTGCGCTTTAATTTACCCTAACCTTTTACATTTAATCTAAAATAAAGTCAACAAAAAGTACAATGCGGTTATGAAGTGATTTAATCAAAACTTTTCACTCTTCTTTGTTTACAGTTTGTATTGTAGATCGGTGACGTCTTTAAGGGTGGATTTAGACCAAACGAACATAGAGCTAGAGCTAGAACAAGAGCATCCTTTCTTGATCTTCGAACACTCGTATTCATATATATAACAACGCAAAAATGCTCTACGCCTGTTTACACTAAAAGAATTTGATAAGAATATGATGTAGTGGGGATAGAATGAGCATTCGCTCGTCTGATGTAAATCGACCATAAAATATGAGAAATTCTGCAGAAAATTGAAACGTGTAAAGCTTAAAACTTTATTCCTCAGTTCTTCGGAGTTCTGCTTTATTTTGTATTCTCGTCGGATTTGCTACCTAACAGTAATGCAATACATACAAAGTGGAAATTTTTGTCACAAAATTTCAACTCAAGTAAACTTCAGTGAAAAGTTATTTCAGATTTTTAAATTATATTTTTGAAATACATTTTCATTTTATTTTTAGTGCGATCAAAACAAACCGTTATTGATACGATTTAGCCTGTAAAATCCCACTACTGTGCATAGGCCTCTTTTTCCATGTAGGAGAAGGATTGGAGCTTAATCCACCACTCTATTCCACTGCGGGTTGATGGATGTATTCCCTACTATGATTAACAATCGCTATCAGGTGTATATGACAACAACCGGGACCGACAGCTTATCGTGCTCTCCGAGGCACGGTGGGGAGACCGATAAGAACAGACATCCAAACCGGAAAGAAAGTGTTTACAAATATCCGTCCCGAGCGGGAGCCAGATCCGCAAACCGTCGATGCTTAGGAGGGAACATGTAGCAAGCACCACCAGAAAGGTTGTTGAAGCGTTATTAATATTGTTTCAAAAAAAAAAATTAGAATAAAAATAAAAATAGGGACGTTACAGTATGTATGGCCGTAGGTACATTTCATTATTTTGATTAGACATTGTGTTAACGTAACAGGAAAAAAGTATCTGTAGTAACGAGCTAAGTTTCATGCCAGTAAAAAAGGAAAAAAAAACTGTTTTATACATTAATTTTTGTAAAAATAGAATGTGATAAAAATTTTCAAGAACACTCGTAATTAAAAGGGATCTGAAACAAAATATAATTATCAGCGCATTACCAATAAAATTAACTGAGGTAAGGCACAGCAGGAAATTTCCTGCTCAAAATATGGAGCAGCCCGACTGGGGTGTACTACCTTACAGAAGACCACAGCTAAATAATACTGTTTTAAAGCAGTATTGTGTTCCTGTTGGCGAGTAAGGTGACCAGAGCTCCTGGGGGGGATTGGGGATAAGGTCGGCAACGCGCTTGCGGTCTTACCATCAGGTGAGCCGTACGCTTGTATGCCAACCTAGTTACATAAAAAAAAAACCAAATTAATTCGATAAAACAGTTAAAATGTTTGCGGTTTGATATTCATTTTAGATTATTACAAAGGTAAAAATAATATTTAGCAATTTAATTTGAATGTATATAATATTATTATATCTTTCATAAAAAAAATTGTTTGAGATTCTAAGGTACCTACTCGTATATCATCAATCTTAAAAATAAAGAAATTGAAAATACTTAATTTAAAATCAACTGAACAGGCGAATTGATTACGCTGCGAAGCATTGTTGATTTAGATTGCTAGATCGAATAGGATTGCTAGTCAGTCGACATTCACGTAATGCCCGTCCTGGAGAGCACGTTAAACCAATAATCAGTTTTGTACAGTAAATTTGAACAACATTATTGACGTAAAACGTTTGTTTTGTGCAAAATATGTTAAATACATTAATTAACATCCAACTCATAGAATAGCAAACCAGAAATTTTCTTTAAGTATTAACTTAGCACTTAAGTCCCAAAGACAAAAATGGTAAATAAATCTTATCATGAAACAACTTTTTCGGATTTTATCGCGGTTTATTAAGAGCGTGCATAAGGCGAGCAAAAAATCAGATTTCACCCGCGCGCCCGATGAAACAAAATATACACAAAGCCTCCTGTCAGAGTGCGATAGACGATATAGTTTTGAGCGCATTACGAATGTAAAAAACGACAAATATGTTATTTTGTATATAATTCCGAAACTAAAAGTAATTACATTAAATGCCTTGGCATAGCCTTTACTCATATTTAAATGTAATTAATTATCAAATTTTTGTCTTAATGGTCATAACCATATCGAGTATAAATAGAAAAAATATAAAAATTAGAGGTTACTTCGTGATTATATTTTATCGAGGAAATTTCCTTATTTTATGTTTTTAATATGGGTCAACCCTTGCAAATATCACGTAGTTTGTCATATATTTTTATTTTAAGATTTGGTCTGGAACTTTTCATGTCAAAACAAATAGAAGATGGTAATTTTGCATTATGCGCACTCTTAAGTTTTTTAAATGTCCGACGTTTCCAATACTTTACAGTAACCAGTAACCACGACAAAATCCGAAAAAGTTGTTTAATTCTAATGAGTGAAATTCGCGTAAACGTTAGAAAACAAAATGGTAATTAAATACTTAATTCAACAGGGTTCATCAGCTACCTACGATGGGTTTCGACAATCTGAATTCGTTGGAGACGCTCAATTTGCAGAACAATAAGCTGCAACATATTCCTGAAGAGATCATGGAACCTATACTAGACACGCTACGAGTTGTTGATATTATGGGTATAAATATTTACTTCCTTCTCTTTAGATTACCTACAATCACTACATATTATAAAACAAATTCTCTTCCCACTGTCTGTCTGTCCCTATGTATGCTTAGATCTTTAAAATTACGCAACGGATTTTGATGCGGTTTTCTTTAGTAAATAGAGTAATTCCAGAGGAAGGTTTATATGTATAATACATGACTAATATAGTAGAGGAACACTAATAGTTTTAGAGTTTTCTAATGTGATGTCGTAAATAAACACATTTCTTGCGCTTAGATTGCAAATATTTATTTCATATTTTATATTTAGTATCAGCATTGCACCCGTGCGAAGCCGGAGCGGGTCGCTAGTTTCATTATAAACGACTTCCGGTTTTGTATTAGCATTGTCATAACATTTAACAGCAGTATTGTGTTCCTGTTGGTGAGTAAGGTGACCAGAGCTCCTGGGGGGATTGGGGATAGGGTCGGCAACGCGCTTGCGACGCTTCTGGTGTTGCAGGCGTCTATAGGCTACGGTAGTCACTTACCATCAGGTGAGCCGTACGCTTGTTTGTCGACTTAGTAACATAAAAAAAAAAAAAAATAAAATAAAATAAAATTTAACAGATTTTCAGTAACTTACGCTTTTAATTTTATTTAGATAATCCACTGATATGCGACTGTGATCTCGCGTGGTATGAATCCTGGCTTTCCGGACTCCGAGACCGTGATGATGAAATGATGCAGAAGAAACGTACGATTTGTACTATGGTCAGCGAGCATCGGGAGTACAGCGTCGCTAAAATGCCTCTTGAGAAAATGAGCTGCAAGAGAAAGCCTGGATACGGAAGACCATCGAGCGCTGTTAACATTGGTCCAACGTCGCTAATGAACATGGTAATCCTCGCCATTGTAAGATTGCTCTAGATTAATTGGCTTAACAACACTGATAGAAAACTGGTACCTATTTTTTTAACAATATTGTTACCAGATGCTTCATTGTCTATTACCCAATAAGTTACCCTATTTAGTTAAACGAAGGCTCGGTCGAGTTAACTGTGGCCGGATGCCTCGTAGCGACCCTTCGTGAGTTCTGTTCATTTGTAACGTGATGAATTTTTGGAAACTAAACATATCAATTTGGGCTGAACAAAAATTTGTAGAATTTTGGAATGAACTTGTGATAAGGATGATTTCAGGTGCGGTACGCTAGGTATTAGAATACCTTCGAGGTAGGTATGCCTTACTTTAGAGTATTACCAACCACGAATATGAGAGTGGAATAGTAATTTGCAATCTCTGAAAGTATCGTCTTAACTTTGCTACTATCGAGCTAATCTATAATATCTAAAACGTCAAAAGAAAAGAAATTCTTAAAATGAAAATATGAAATCAGAATGTTAAAATGAACTTATAATATTTTTTTATAATTTACTCCTCGCCTTTACCATGTAACTCTACTCGTATTATACTCGTAATATTCTAGTAAGCTTTTGCGCATTTACCATGTTGACTATTCAATATTTATCTCTATATTCGCAAGAATGTGGGGCTCTTATTTGACTCATAGCTATAATTATAGTAAGTTTTTCAATGTTTTTCCACTTATTTCCTTGAAATAATTCTACCTCTTGTTTATTAATTACGTTAGTTTAATTCAAAATGGTATTACAATAATGTAACGCATTAGACGGAGCCCCTGGATGTATGTTGTAGGCTAGTGATAGATAGTTTAAGTGTTAGATATAAATGTATAATAATTCAGTTGACAACTTTTTCCTCATCTTTTCGTTTATAATTTTATATTATTTATAACTTTTAGTTCGGATTAGATTTGTTAGATTAAAACAAATTATTATAGTCTAATAATTTGTTAAGTATAAAGTTTTTATTAATTAAAATTGTAATGCGCGGGCTTTTTTTTGTTATATTTGTTTTTTTTTAAGTATAAAATATATGCTTTATAAGCCTGGTGCGAATCTTATTTAATTTATTTATAGTTGAATATAACTCATTTAATATTTTGTTATACTTTGTCTAGATTTTATAAATATTTATTAATAGAGTAATAAATGTGACTTTAAACTGCTATAGATCGTAGGTGCTTTATATTATTTGTTGCTGTTACTTTATTCGTTCACTTTGAAGCGAATGCTCAATTTTTATTTAGAAATCGCACAAAATTATCGTAGCTTGCATCCATTCGTAGTGTTCAAATAATATTATTTTGTGACCTATTTATTACAACTAATACCTTTTATTATAATTAATGTGTGATCATATACCTATTTAAGTGATAAATGTAACCAAAAACATATCCCCTAGTCTGAATTACATAAGTATATTTAAGAATGTTCATATAATATACAAATGTTGCGAATGAAATTGAAGCTTTCTATGTGATAACCTTCTGTAAGAATTATTGAAATGTATTGAAATTATAAAAAAATATACCTTTCAAACCTCGACCTTGTAGAAGTTTGTAATGTGTCAATAAAAATGTTTAACGCGTGTACGACGCGAGATTGAATACCTATTTTGTATTCTTTTACACGCGTTTATACATTTTATAAAAATATATATGTAAAATTACTCATAAGGAAAATGTACGTGTTTAATAAAAATTTATTGGAGATATTTATTCACTAGAAATAAGTATTTACAGCACGATATATAATCGATTACGCACTAATGGTTACCTATACGAATATATGGCACGAAAAATGTTCAGAGTCGAAGAACCTGATAAGTTAAGGACACTGCAGTTTTATTCTGTGTATTTAAAATTATATAGAAGTCTTTCATAGATCATAATTATACTTATAAAAAAAACCTTATCAATGTTGTAATAAAAATCGATGTAACTTTATCTAATAAATACGAGTCAAAACGCAGCTTAGAGTCAATACAAACAAAAAGTCTTAATATCTTAATAATAACGGCAACACGACAATATATCGTGATGAAAATTATCGCAGACCACTTTGTACTTGTTCTAAAAACTGAACCCGAAATTAAAATTTAATAAAATGTCTCGAAATTTTTACTGCGTTTTGACTACGTGTAAGATTTCTGTTAAACTTATTATCTAAGCTCTTATCACGATTATAAGACGCAAGTTAATTATAGTAAATTATTGAATATTGATTGCCATGATTTTAAAGTATACTTACAGAGGTATACGTATATTCTAAAAGACCAGCATCAAAAATATCGTAAGGCAAGTGGTTTAAAAAAGCAATTGGCGCACCAAACCTTAGGGTGGATTTAGACCAAACGAACAAAGAGCTAGAGCTAGAACAAGAGCATTCTTTCTTGGTTTTTATGTGTAAACGAACACTCGTATTCATACATATTATAACAACAAAAGAATGCTCTACGCCTGTTTACACTAAAAGAATTTGATAAGAATTTGATATAGTGGGGATAGAATGAGCATTCGCTCGTCTGATGTAAATCGACCATAACAATGCATATCAATATAGGATTAAGATATCATACACTGTTGTATATTTTACTGTTCTTCATATTTAACTGTTTCTAATCGTTGTTGTGTGTTCTGAAAGCTTGGAAATTCGATGTTTTCATATCTGTACCTTAGATATTGTCTGTGAAATTAAATTATTGGATTTATGGTGTGTTAATAGGTCTAACCGGTTACGTACTTTCGGCAAGCAATAATTTTATATAATTAATGTTTCAATGATATTTCTCCTTTTAAATCAATATATTCGATGTTGTTGATGTAAATTTAAAGAAGTGTTCATTCCAGTTTATAGTCACATTTATTATTTATAATTCTAACATTGAAATTTCGCTGTAAAGTTGTATCACATTTTGATTTTAATAAAAATATAAATAAGATTAATGTTTTGTTTCATTTATGATATTGTTGGAGAAACTGGGTCACCTAAAATTATTTTGTCTTGTTCGATGCAGCTGTACAGTTTCATAGTTCAATATAATAATACTCTACAAGACAGAACAGATACGATTCAAGTGGTTTTCAAGGAACTTGGCTGCAAAATAATGGGTACTTGTGCTAAAACACTTCGAGACACGAATAAACTTTTAATAATATTGAAGTTACTCGAGTGTGTTGTATGAGTATTTGTTCTCGAATAGATTTCAAGCTTAAATATTTTATTAAACAAGTTTCCTTTAAAATAAACTCATAATAAAATAGCAAAAGGTTTTTAAGTAAAGGTGAGAATAAACGATAAAATGTGAAATAAAAAGATTAGACACAAAGGATTGAAAAATATTTTTTTTATTATAATTATGTATTTGTTTATGAACACTGCAAACGATTACATATTTCATATTCCATAATTATTGTTTCTTAAAATTTACTGTTTTCAATATTATTGTCGAACGGAAAAAAAACGGTTAATCATAAGGGTGCTTTTCCACCAGAGATGTGCGAGAGAAATGTGTAGTGCGAGGATAGTGTCTAGCTATGCTGTGGAAATGTGTGGGCGTTTCCACTAAAGCTGTGCGAGGAAAATGTGTCGGACGAGGATGTGTAGCGGAGCTGTGAAAATGCACATTAATGTGCGGTGCGAACAGTGCGAGGATGCGTAGCGAAACTGTGTGATGTGACGAGGCGGGGGGTGCGGTGTAGTGGGAGCGGTGCGCAACACATTCCTCGCAACACATCCCTCGTAAAACATTTCTCACTCACTCTCTCGCTTGTTTTGTTCGCAAAAAAACCTCGCTCCGATAAGCCGTTTCCACCAGAGCTTTGCTAAGCGAGGCTAGGTAAATGAAGCAATTCTATTGGTTCTTTAAAAACGCATCCCTCGCTACGCATCCTCGCATATCTCTGGTGAAAACGCACCCTTAGGGGTATTAAATTTTATCGTGAGCGTCAATCCGATAGAGAAAGCCCACGCTATACGTAAATATGTTTACAAATCGTTTTAGTTTACTGCGAAATATAATATCGTTACTTTAACATTATTAACTTACACCGATTTATCTGAATTACCGTATACGTAAAATTACACGGCATATGTACTTACTCATGTCTTGATGATTAATTAGATTTTTTAAAATTAAATAACTATCTTAAATAAAATTGTTAATGGAGAGTGAGACAAAAGGTAGCTTAAATTGGTACATACAGTCATACACACATATTATGTACAAGAAGTATGACAATTCCTACTTTATAATAAATACTTAGAATTGTGTACAGTAAAAATAAGTTTTTTTAGATCACTAGGGTGTTAAACAAGCGTACTTTCTACCTGATTTAAAGCAGTTACCATTGGTTGAAGACGCTTGCATTCAACATGACTCTAGTTAACAAAACACATCCTTGGGGGTTCTGCCTACCTCACTTACCATAGGAACATACTATGTATACCTGTGAGTAGTATTATTATACTGTGATCAATAAGGTTAATGTACTTCTCCAGTCGGGCTGATCAACATTTTAATCAATATATTTCCTGCATTTCAATACTAAACCAAGGATTATTATACGAGTATATGTATGTTTAAGGTAACGTCGACTTATTTATTAGAATAAGGAGGTACCTAAGAAAAACTTTTAAATTAAAAAAAGGAAAGAATAATAACGAAATGCAGTGTTTCAAAGTTAAACTATAAATTTTCCACTAACTGTGAATTCCTGGCACGAATTGCTTGTGAATCAAAAGTTACTCCGCATTTTAACCACTGAGAATTAAACTTTGAACGTGGAATATATTAATACAATAGTATGTGTATTTAAATAAATATTTGAATATAATTAATAGCAGAAAATAGAAATTATCTCAATGTTTTAGCATATACCTACTAATATCAAAGAAATTCAAAGCTAAATCGACATCATAAAGAGAAATTTATAATTCAGTAATCAGTCAGTAGTGTTCAGTTAGATTTTTCCACTTTTGTGGCAATATTATAATTCATGTTTGTTTTTTGGATTAAAGACAATAATAAAAGAGATATTGACTAATAATGACTTAGTACTTATTTTTTTTGTAGCTGGTTAAAATTATAGCTGCACGTAATTATAGCTAGCGGTTAATCTACGAGACATCATTAGAGACAGGAATACTAGGAACTCTCACAAATGTAATGTCATTTAACGATAAAAATAAACACTACCATTACGTGTTTCAATAACCTGTTTCATTGAAAGCATAATAAAGCTTGGAACTAATTCAAACAACTGGCGACGCTTGATTTATTGCGTTTCCTGCGTCCCATACGGCTGTACCGACACCGAGCTGTAATTTCTCCAATTCCGTTAGTGGATATGCCTGTTTGAATAACTCAGATGTGAATACTTTGGACATTATGTAGACGGAATAGGTGTATCATTTTTATTGTAATCTTTGTTAGAAATATCTGTAGACAAGTTATGTTGGTAATGTTTTTAATTTTTTACTCTTACTAATCAAAATATTCTGAAATATTTTATGACACAGCCTATACTGTTTCAGTAGCATCAAAAGCTTTTTTGAATCGTAATATTACAAAACTATATAATTATGTTCTCTTTGATTAATTCATAATTTGTATGTAATGGATGGGTGACCGCCTGGGAACACCGCGTGACAAAATACAAGTAGCGTGTGAAAATACAAGTAGGGTGCCTATCGAATAACGGTGAAAAGCTAAAAAAATCTTCAAACAATGAAAAAAATTATAAGTATTAAAACAGAAAGAAATAAATTTCGTTAACGTTACTCTGTGAATAAAATTACTTTATCCTTTTATTAAATACTAGCTGTGCCCCGCGGTTACCCCCGCGTTAATTTGAGGAAAATCATAGCTATAGCCTTTCCTAATTTTAAGTTTGTAGGTGTATTTTTCATTGGACTTTCATACAAACTTCCATCCCCTGTTTTAACCCCAAAAGGGGGTTGATTTCTCAAAATACATTATTAGTACACCTCAACACCATCTATAGAGCATACATTTTGAATTTCAAGTCTCAAATTTCATACTTCAAAAACATAGGACTTTCATACAAACTTCCAACCCCCGTTTTACCCCCTTAGGGGTAGAATTTCGTAAAACCCGTTCTTAGCTGACCTCTACTTGGCAAAAGGAATATTCCTACCAAATTTCAAGTCTCTACCGCGCCTTATGGTTCCAGAGATATCGTGATGAGTCAATGGGTGGATATCTCTTTTATATATATAGATTTTGTAAGAGAGTTATTGTAATTGAATTCTTTTAACGTCAAGTACAGAAAAATATATTGCTTATTATATGATGTAACAATAAAAAAGTGTTCGAGACGGTTGTATACCTATGTGTATTACAATGAAAATATCACAAATTGTATTACAAAGAAAATATTAGAAAAAAATATTCTGTTTGACGAATTGTTAATTTGATATGAGATGTCTGACATGTTTACTTGATATTATGATTATGTATGATGGATTGTGTATTGTGTGGGATTAATTTAAATGAATGTTCATTTTTAATTTTTTTTTTGTCATGTAATTTTGCTTTAACCCCTAATATAAAGGAGGTTTTAAAATTTTACGTAACTATATGAATATCTATCTTTAACTGAGGTGGGCCATAGCTGGAAATTTCCTGCTCAAAATTTGGAGCAGCCTGACTGGGGTAGTACCTCTACCTTACAGAAGGGTAAAGCTAAATAATACTGCTTTCACGCAGTGTTGTGTTACAATCCGGTGAGTCGTACGCTTGTTTGCCTGGTTATATTTAAAAAAAAAAACTTAAAATCTGTTTAAATATGACAGTAAAATATTACACTGTCTTTATAATAAGGAAATAGATTATGAACATTTTCGTATGAAAGGTGATTTCATTAAATTTGTACGTTTTCAAAGTAATTATTACATTTTAGTAAATTCAAAATTTTAATCGATTTCGCACCGCGTCTTATGTCGGAAATAACCGCTCTATTGAAAGGTACAGTGTGTTTCTTATGTCTACGAGTCCTTTGGCCCTGAGATAAAAGACATGATTGATAGTTTTCAGCCATTTAAATTAGCTATAGACGCGTTACGGTGAAGGTTTTCAACTCTATTTACAGCTGAAACAACACTGAAGAATATAATAAAAAAACTTCACATTGTAGTAGCTTGCAGAATACAAAAAAAAACCGGCCAAGTGCGAATCGGACTCGCGTACCGATGGTTCCGTACAAAAGTTATTAAAAATATTTTTATTTTATGATGTAACTAAAATTTTATGCTTTTTGCAATTTTTCCTTTATCTGTGCTATAAGAAGTTGCTTCGTACCAAATTTCAAGATTCTGAGTTCACGGGAAATACCCTGTAGGTTTTGATTCCTTTGCGAGTGTCAAAAATTTGCAGCATTTAGCAATTTGGCTGTATCTTTTGATTGCGTTAGCTTCGAAGTTTTTTCACAGCTCCAAGGAACAGTAGACCTGAGTATTTGGTATGAATTTCAGCTTGATATCTCCACGCGTTTCTGAGAAAAAGGATCTTGACAGACAGACGGTCAACAAAGTGATCCTATGAGGGTTCCGTTTTTACCCTTTGAGGTAAGGACATCTAAAAATAAAATATAATTGTAATATTTTTTAATTTAAGTCTACCAATTACTTATCAGTAGAGGTGGCTGAATTATTTATACATGGACATTAGGTATGTCATTCTCTTATGTGTGTGTGCGTAAAAAAATAAAAGGCACAAAAGCTATATGACTTCGAGATTTATTAATATATGTGATAAAAAACAGGCAGTGATAATACGTAACGTATAATATTAAGCTCGCCCTTGCCCGTGAATTGGCCCTCTCGATCATATTTTTGTTTGCTAACTAAATCCCATCAATGCGTCCATTAAAAGCCTGATACAACATCATTATCGAAGCTTATCAAGCCATGGATTATTCTACTAATATATCATTTACATTTCACTATTGCGAACTATTTACGAACGTTGACAGTGCCGGCGGTGTTTGTTTATATTGACTTTTGTATGAAAAGTAAAAAAAGGATATTATATATTTTTTTTGTAATTTAAATATTTTAATTTTCACTTAATAGAATGAATCTACCTAAAATCGAATTTTTAAAGCAACGAAATAAATGTATTTCTTCTTTCATAAGGTAAGCAATTATGTTGATCAAAATAAATAATTATGAATGTTTCTTTTAAGGCTAGGTTAACTGAATGTCTCTTGGGGCAGTATTTGCCCCCTAATAGGCTTGACCAATTCTTATGAAAATTTTTGTGCATATTTGGTAGGTCTGCGAATCGGCCGGAAACAATTTTTTAAACTATTTCTTTAAATTTTTTTCTAGAAATATATAATATGGCAAAACAACGTTTGCCTGGTCAGCTAGTTATAAATAAAAATATCATTTAGAACATTGTAGTTTGTTCAAATACATTTTTATGATTTTGTTATGATTTGCATTATTTTATTATCGTCGCAATAATGCAATCATAATTGAGTTGGAATGTATATTTGCATTATCTGTATTGTCTTAAAAATATTTTACATGTTTGTGCGATAATGAAGTCTAATTAACGTACATATATTGTGTTTCTAAAAATAAAGGTTTTGTTATCCTCTGATGCTGCGATGTCCTACATCGCTTATGTACCGATAAGACCGCCTCATAAACACATATTTTTTGCTTTTCTTGCAAATTGTATATTATATTCCACTAGCTGACCCGGCAAACTTCGTACCGCCATTTTTTTCCATCAAATAATCATTTTTATTTCAATTTTCTTTAACACAAACATTTTGAAGTAAAACTTCTGTACACATGCTTGAGTTGGGGAGTAAGCTGGAGAATGCGTGTCGAGAGCGTTACGAAAAGTGTGATTGGGCGAGGCGAACGAAGCAAGATAGAGAGGTGCGAGCACATTTACGCATTTTCTTTCTCTCATAGCCAGTTACGTTTCGTATATCTAAGACACAGTGCAGGCCTATTGTGTAGGCCTATTGCTAAAGAAGTTTTACTTCATTTGTGTGGTCAGTCAGCACACTCGTTTTTTTTTATACAGATAGATGTTATGGTTGTAAAATAAAGTGTTTTTGTATGTTATGTTATAATGACGTAGTTTGTGTACGTACTCGTACATAATGCACGTACGTCAAGCACATTGTTCTTTTTTTTATTTTCACTTCAAAAGCTACTTATCTCTATTAGACAGATTTAAGAGTAACAACAGTACATAATAATATTCAAATAAGAAGTGCAACTTTTTATAACTATACTTTTATTGATAAATATAATTCGTGGAATCCATATTAAACTTATGCAATTTTAATTTATCGTTGCAATATTAATGTTTAATAGAGATAGGATGTAACGAGCGAGTGACAGCGACAGCTGATCTCTAAAGTTTTTATTCGAATATTTACAATAAAGCTGCAAATTGTCTACAAAAGTATATTTGTCAGTGAGATTTCATTGTGATTAAGTAGTACAAGTGTTATTAAAGGCTAATAACAAGTTTATACAGTAAAACATTCAAATAAAACATTGACTAGTGCTAGTGTATGTGCAATACGTTGATAAAAACCATAATACCCGCATAAATAAATTGTGAGTGTAAAAGTAAACTTTTTAAACTATTTAGAACTGGTTCGTACCGTAATTAAGAGCAAGATATATAATATAAATATATAGACGTATTTAAAGGCACAAATTTACTAATTATGGCGAATAAGTGTCACCAATGTGGTAAATTCATAGCCACAACAGATGGTGCAAAGTGTACTAAGTGTGCATGCCTATTTCACCGATTATGTGTCAACTTAAGCCCTGATCACAGAATTCCGCATAAATGGCAGTGTCAGGGTTGTAAACCGGGACCCAAGGAAGGGGTGAGTCTCAATAAGGTCCACTCACTCACAGCTTCACCCGACAATGACATATTCTTGGAAGCTACTGATAACACTGTGAGCTCACTTGCCCAAGAGATGCGGCTCCTAAGAGTTGAACTTGGATCTGTGGCCAAAACGATGTCTTCTTTTAAGGAAGAACTTGCACGGTTAAACACGGTTGTAGGTAGCTTAACAAAAAAATTTGAAGACATCGAAGTACGTCTTAACGTCTTAGAGACAGCAAACCGAGATCGTTCCTCAGTTCCCGAGGACCAACAGCTGTCTGACCTCGTGACACAGTTGCGAATCGAACTAAACGACCGTGAACAAGAAGGGCTCCAAAATGATATCGTTATAGCAGGGTTAGACGAGAAGAACGGCGAGAACCCGACCCACATCGTGCTATCTCTGGCCAAAAAGCTCGGTTATGAACTGGAGGAACGAGATGTTGTAAGTGCTGAGCGAGTTGGGTCGAGACGTGTTTACGCTGCCAGCAGTGAGCGCCCGCGCCCCAGGCCTATAGTGGTACGGTTGGCGCGGCGCGCCGTCCGGGATGCGATGATACGAGCGGCGCGTGTGCGTCGGGGTACCGACTCCGCTGGCGTCACAGAAGAAGAACCCAGACGTGTGTACGTCAACGAGCGCCTGACACTTGCAAACCGAAATCTATTCTTTAAGACAAGGGAAGAATGTCGACGAGCAGGCTGGAAACATGTTTGGACGAGGAACGGGCGTATCTTTACACGGAAAAGTGATGTAACTGAGATACGACGTGTAAGAGCGATAAGTGACCTCAGTAAATTTTTTGGGGCATGCAATATTTGATACTTTTTCTTTTTTCTTTTTTTAGTGTGGTTACATATACACACTTTTTTTCACTATTATTAAAACTTTCTGAAAAAAAAATTGTTATTGTAAACTATATTGATTACTGCTACAGTTTTCTTGTTTATAAAAATGCCAGAAAAGATTTTCTTATAATTAATATTGTATTAAAACCACTAGTGTTTATGTTTTGTTATTGTGTTTGTATTGATACTTTGTTTACGTCGCACCTGTGCAGCAGTGTACTATTTCATCTAAAGCTAAACCAATTAAATTTAAAGTTATGCTCACGTTTAATCTATTTACATATTTGAGAACAATTTAATTGTTAACATTATTCCCACTTTATATAACCCGCATATTAAAATTAAAACAATACTATTAAATGTACATCTATTATATAAAATACTTTTTATTCTTAGAGTTATTGTAACGTTTAACGTAAATAATTATTGTGAGGGCAATATTGTTTACACTATACCCACTTTATATAACTTATACATATTAAAATTTAAAACAATACTATTGGATATGCATCTGTTGTATAAAAAAAAATATAATATTTTAAAGTTATTCTTACATTTAATCTAAATACCTACATATTAAGATGAATTTTGTTTACGTTATAGCTACATATATAATCCGTATATTGAAACAATACTCGTATTATGTAATATTGATATGTATCTTTTATATAAAATATTTTTTGTCTTTTTTAAATTTAATGAGATATTTATATGTGTACTTGATAACATTTAGTATTATTAGTTATTACGTCTAGTCTTACAGAATGGTTGGATATTATTTATTGGCTGCTGCCGCTGTCATTCGCACGGTACCCGAGGTGGCCACTGAAAATCAGCGTGCGAAGTTTATGGATCTTTTTATGGTTCCTTTACTTCCACAAATGCTGAGTGGCCATCCTTTTTGTGACGGTACACTGCTGTACAGGTGTTCATAACTTTTGCAGATGAACGTTGTCTTTTCGTCTTATTTTTTATTTATTAATTTTTAATAATTATTTTATAATTTTATTTTATTTTTACATTTAAGTTTAAATTTATAGTGATGATGCACTTGTTGCGTTTTTATTATTACTTTTTCTTTTTAATTTTTTATTTGATAAAATTTTACTTTTTGATTTTTAAATTAATTATTTAATTTTTTTTCTTAAATTTTTACTTTTTATTTTTTATTGTATTTGTGCTCTTTGTTTTTATTTTATTGTGTTTGTTGTGTGCCTGTAAGCAGTGTACCTATGTGTCTCAAATAAATGTCTTACTTACTTACTTACTTACTTAATTATTCATTGCTTTTAAAATGTTTTGAGGTATATTATTTTCGTTAACTCTAACTTTTTTAATCATAAACTCATATAATTTATTATTATAAAAGTTATGATCATATATATATTATATATTTTTATAAAAGTTATGATCATATTACATTAAGTGTATCATGATTTTTTTTTAAATTCTTGGAAGTATGTCTCTGTTAACGCACTAGTCTTTTTGTCACTTACAATTTTGTTTCATATTAAAAAAAAAACTTATGAAGAATATTGTAGTACTATATTAAAGAACTCTGTTACATATAACTAAATTGTCCCTTATATTTAATGCTTTTGAATTCAGGAATACTTCTTGCAGTAGTGGATGGCTTCGTTTGGTGGTTCAAATCATTTTTGGTACTCTTATTGTGAGCAGCTTTGTTTTGATCGTGCTCATGTCCCTTGGTAGCTCTCGAAGAATTTCAAGGCCTATACTTAAGTGTACCACTACCTCCAACTGCAGAGTAATATGCAATGACGTACCATATTATGGTCAGCATGAGGATGACATTATAAATGCCGTTTCGGTAAGATGAAAATATAAGATATTTTCACAATATTCATCATCATCATATGATGATGAATATTGTGAAAATATCTATAATAAAATATAAATAATATATAATAAATAAATATATATAATAAAATATAAGATATTTTCACAATATTAATTTAGTTATAATATTAGGCATCATATCCTTTTACTTCGCTTGTATTTAACTAGCTGTATCCTCCGGTTTCACCCTCGTTGTTATAAAGCTTATAGACCTCCTCGGTAAATGAGTTATACAACACAAAAATAATTTTTTAATTCGAACCAGTAGTTTCTGAAATTAGCGTGTTTTAACGAACAAACAAATAAATAAACATTTCAGCTTTATAACATTAGTATAGATATCAATTACAATATTTAGCGCCATATTAGTCTAAGTGTTGTCCTGCTCAAAATAGCTTAGGTAGGGCACAGCAGAAAATTTCCTACTCAAAATATGGAGCAGCCCGTCTGGGGTAGTATCTCGACCTTACAGAAGATCACAGCTAAATAATACAAGCAAGTTTTCAAGTATTGTTGTCTTCCTGTTGGCGAGTAAGGTGACCAGAGCTCCTGGGGGGAATTGGGGATAGGGTCGGCTACGCGTTTGCGATGCTTATGGTCTTGCATACGTCTATAAGCTACGGTAATCGCTTACTGTCAGGTGAACCGTACGCTTGTTTGCCGAACTAGTTACATAAAAAAAAATATTACAGCCTAAAACTGTTTTGTGCAAAACAAGTTTTCAAATATATGTATATATTTTTAATAAGACTTTTGGTTACTATCAAAGCTAACTACTATGTATTCAAAGTTACAAGGTTTCTCTTCATTTACTATTATTTCTTATTTTATTAAATTAACTCATTTGACTTAAATAAATTATAAATACACAAATACGTAAATTAATGTCTAAAATATTTTACAAGCTACATATAATATACTTTAAAACAATATCTTTTAAATGTAAATTTAAGTTAAATAGACGATTGTTGGTGATTAAGTGTTAATGGCGTTTTAACTGTTTCAGGAAGTTGACCCTAATTGCGAAAGCATCGCTTTGAAATTAAACAAACCTACTTTCGAAAACTCCGAAATACCGCAACAGTGGCTTTCAGGAATTCGGTTTAATATTCGTGAATTAGCAATTGTTGGAGGAAATACGAGACATATATCTTCTAGTGCATTTATGACTCTATTAGGCACCAACCTTTTAACGCTTATTTTAGAGAGTATTGAAATAAAGGTATGGGATAACTCTATGTTGATAGGACTTTCAAAGTTACAAAATCTTTATATCAAAGATTGTTTTTTGAGTGACGTAAGAGAAAAAGCTCTTGGAGTAGTGAGAGACAGTTTAGAATTATTGGACATTAAGGCATCTAACAGTTTCAATCCTATTAATTTTACTGGTTCCGTGGAACTTAAGGCCTTGACCGTTGTAGATTTTTCTTATAATGATTTTAATAACATTCTGGGTCCTTCGAGTTTTACAGGGTTAAAATATTGCAAAATATTATTCTTAAATTTTTGTCAGATAACTGCGATACGAACAGGCGCGTTTGATCATTTGAAAAGTATTAAGGAGTTACATCTTAATAATAACAATTTAATTACTGTACCAGTAGGTTTGTTCAATAAATTGTTGTCACTCAAACCACAAATTGACTTACACGGGAATAACTGGGATTGTGCTTGTAATATGACGGACTTGAGGAATATGTCAAAACGAGGGCTATTAGTCGTTGATCCTGTTTGCCACTACCCAGATGAAGTCAAAGGCATGACTTTCTCTAAATTCGAAGTCTATTGTAATAACGTCACTACGAAAAAACCAATAACATCTGATCCAGAGGAAAATAAAAATTCATACGAAGATATGTGTAAGAGTAAGACTGAAATTATTTTTTTAAATACTTCTTGTTCAGACAAGAATTCCTCTCGGAGTTCTGAATTAAGGATGATCTCTTCAGGACCACAAAAATGTTACTTAAATAGAATGTATAACAATAACATTGAATACAGAAATATTGAAAATGGAATGTATGAGGAGTCCATTACCTGGATCAAGCCAGTATATTCAGTACAGCGCAATCCTTACTCTATGATTGAAATGCAATCGTCGGAGCAGCCGGGACTTGGACTTTTGTGGTTCCATTCCTTGTGTTCAAACGAAGTTTTTTGCATCAAAACAATACCGGACGTCCTGAAAGTTTTTAATGTCGGTAAAGAAATGCGGTATACGTTCTGTCCGTTCAGTTTATCGAATGGTACAATATTGAACAAACATTGTGTTTCTTACAATTTTTTTGAAAAATCGAAAAACAAAAAAAATAAATCTAGAGAAATAATTTTTTACATTTGTATTTCATTGGGATGTATTTTATGTGGCGCTTTGTTTGTATACGCACTGATTCATAGGAATCCTACTTTATTGAAAGGTAACAAAAGAGTTATATTTGTTAAGCACAAGTCTATAGACGCTCTTATTTTACCACCACAATTGCCCATAAGAAAAGAATTTATAAAGGAACCTGAAACATTAGAATGTCCTGTTTCCGAGAAAAGTAAAATTTTCCTGTTGTCGAACAACTTAAATAGGTTATCTTCTAGTAATTTTATTCGATCTATTTCTTCAAAAAGTTCCGAAAGCAATGATGTAAGTTACATATCCGCTATACAACCTACTGAGGAACAGCTGAGAGAGTGGCATTCAAATCGAATTGTGAGGCAAACTGACAACAGCTCAGTATCTGACGCCGATATATCGCCATTTTCTAGCATTTACGAAAGTGACTCTTTGCCTTATTACTCGATTCACACCAGAGAGAGGTTTTACGAAGTCCCGAAGCAAAATTAAGATTAAGTTTTATAAAAAAATTATTGTTAGTGTCAAAGTTTGTGAAATTGAATGTGAAAAAATTAAAAAATTGTGAAAATTATCTATATTTAATATTTTTTTTTTTTGATAATTTAGTGCAGTGTATAAAAAAGGTGGGATGATTTCACCTTTTTGATGATTCTTTTTTTTCTTTTAAAAGTTCATAATTATACAAGAAGATTTATATGTATATGCAAATAAGTAAACAATCTTTTTTATTTTCTACAATACAATATAAAGTTGAATTCCCCTCAACCTACTTATTTATATTTTATAAGAATCAGTATTTTTGATTTTAATGATGGTGACTGTGGTTCAATATTAATGTAAAAAATATATATAAATATATTTAATTAGGGACCATTCATAAATTACGTCACACCGCACACGTTAAGGTGGTAGTTATTAAATATTCATTTCTGTATTCAATTGATCTTGAGTTTATTGGAAAATAATTTAAATGGAAATAAAGATATTGGTGAAATTACTGTTTCAATTTAATAATTTTTAGGTGTAGTTTTGCAAAATATGTGACATCACCCTGAGTGGGGGGTGGCGTCTCATATACGTGACCAGCTATGACAGGGACGGGGGAGGGGTGGAAAAATCGTGAAATTATAGTGTAACGTAATTTATAGATAGCCCCTTACGTATAAATTCATAGTACTATTAATACCTACAAGCATGTATATGATATAATTGTATGACGTGAATTCATATTTTTTGGTATAAAATAAAATGAGCAGACTATACTTATGGTTTTCTTTTTATTTTGTCTAAATGTTATAAAAATAAATACAAACACTTTAGACAATATTACTAGCAATAAGTATCTACTTTAGGTTCAAAATTTTTATCAATAATAATAATCTACTACATAATGATAAAATTATATAATTGTTATCTAGTTTACAAGAGTATTAATTTACGTGTTGGTAATTACTCCATTATTATAATGTAAAGATTTGTCTTGAACTAAACAATTATAATTTATGTATGAGAGCTCATGAAGTTGCCGCAAGATTGTTATAAACACTAAATACACTTTACATTTATCAATTAAAATGAAATTTAGTTTACACGAAAGCTAATGTATTGCACACTATAATATTTGTCATTATTTATTTATTTGACGGCATTTAAATGTACATAACTCTTAGCGAGTTATTATCGTACTTCGAATGTCGTAAATCATTATGTTGAGGAAGCGGTGAGATCATTTATTCTGGTCGCGTGCGAAACGCTCAAATCGGTCAGCTATACGACCGCGTCCGTGCCCTTTAGGCTAAGCGCGCACTAGTAACTTTTGTCACCGTGACTTTTGCGTCACTGTCACCGCGTCCATCATCACTAATGAAGGTGCGCGCATGTGGATACGTGAGTCACGTAATAAAATCTATGGACGCGGTGACAGTGACGAAAAGTCACGGTGACAAAAGTCACTAGTGCGCGCTTAGCCTTAGGTGAATCAATTTCTTACAGCTGTTTCGTACAAGCTGCGCCAGAGCAGACGATATGTATTGTCTTTGTCATTGGAGGACTGTTCTATTTTGACCGTACACTCGGAAACGACTGTACCCTTATAGAAGTTATCAACACGCATTATGTAGTCACATGCACCTTTTGGCACTCGTTGGTAATTAATTTGATTATTTATTTTATATAATTTACATGCTAAAATGTGCGATTATCATAATAGTTTTATTACAACCTATTTTATTGCTATTTCGAACACCTACTTTAATGCCATGGTTGCCTAGTATTTCTATATTACAAATGGTAATTTAGCAAAATTAAATATAAATAGCAAAAAAGATTTACTTTTGTGCTAGACAATATAAAGAGATAATTTTAACAACACTAATAATAAGCTGTTGTTAATAAACATACATGTATGAACTTTTTTGTAAATACTGTATTACACATACCTTAGAAAGGTTTTTAAAATCCTTGTCAATCTTTTCAAAGGGTATATCTTTTGAAAAGATCGACAAGAATTTTCTTTATGAAAATAAGAATGCTTGTGGTAAGTTTGAAGAAAGAAAATCACGTAAGTGTCAAGTTTATTGTACTATTTTCATCCAAACAGTTCGCTAAATTTATTCATATCAAGTGTTGTACAGTTTTAGCAGAACACAAGATTTATATAAGCGCTTTAAAAGTCAGGATCTAGAAAGAAGTTGCGAAAAGCTGAGCAAAGAAACGTCAGAATAAAACTAAACAGAACATGTTTTCAACTTTGTTTGGACAGTGGCATCGCTGCAGAGCTCTATGAAAGAAGCTAAATTTTTAAAGATTACCTTCTTTCTTTGAATAATAGGTATTTTAATAAATTATAAAAACAAATTTCACGTACGATTCAGGTACATATATAGTTTATACAACATAGTGTATTGGCGAAAACATACAACTGAGATAGAATTTTTTTTTTAAATATCTACACAATACACACATGGTCTTCTGTTCCTAAAGTAAGCAACTTGATGCTTATGTTATAGGACTTATAGGTAACAGACGACTGGTCTAGCTACATATACACGTATATATATATAATATATAGTACCTGGGTGACCGAGCCTAGCTCGGTATTTTCATTTTATTTTTTGTTTTTTTTTCTCGGTATTTTTATATTTTAATTTTATTTAAATAATAAATCACGAGTGAAATTAAAAAAAAAGAAAGAAAATTAATCTGGAGACTGAGATTCGAACCCGGGTTAACATGATTTGACACCCGCCGATTTCCTAATTACGCTATTACAGCTATGTTGACAGTAGTGAAATTAAGCTTCTTATTCTAATGATATTTTTTCATTGCCTAAAAACAGGGATAAAACGACATTTTTTTTAACGAATCCTAGCTAGATCAATTTTTCGCCCCCGAAATCCCCTGCATACTAAATTTCACGAAAATCGTTGGAGCCGATTCCGAGATTCAGAAAATATATATATACAAGAATTGCTCGTTTAATAGTATAAGAGATATATATATATAATTTTTTTTTTCGATAAACATACTTATAAATAATACATAGGTATATAAATATATTAATAAATATGTATATTACACCCAGACTCGAGGTGGGAATCGAACCCACAACCCCCGGAGCAGAAAGCAGGGTCACTACAAACTGCGCCAACGGGCTAGTCAAAATATATAATGAAAAATAACTAAAATTGTTTATACCGTGCTTTACCAGCAATAATGCAATATAACCATATTTGTTACATTGTATTAAGTAACGAGCTACATACTCGTGATAGAAGTAGCAACTTAAATACGAGTATTTAACGCATGTTCGCCATGTGTTTAGTTACATGGACCGAGGTTGTAGAATTTACTTGAGTTGTGTTTGAAACATTTTGTATGTGTACCTACTATATGTACAACAATACTATCGGGATATAATGCTTATTGGACTAACTATACATACATATATGTACCTATATGATATTGCCCGTGTGAAAAAATACGTGGAATACTATTATCAAGATCTAACGCATAATGTTTAATACATGCAATTTGAAAAAAAAAATATAATAAAAGCTCACAAACTAGGTTACAAGACAATTTTACAATTAGAATATCTTCAATATCTTCTAAGTTAAACTAAATACTTAGCTTAACTATATGCATTTATAATCTATATAGATTTAAGTAAAAATCTTTGAGTAAAAAGTCGCATTACTTTGATTTACTAGCTCTAATTTGATAACGATTGGATAAAATTTTACATAAACTGTAATGCTTAAATTTTGTATACCTAATTTATGCCCTATTAAGATAGACTTTTATGAATTTTGATTCTCAAGTGATTTTAATGGGACCGTCTTGTTGTACAATTTATCAAAGTTTCCTAAAATATTTTATATCAATTTGCAAATTCCAATACAAGTTAAAAATATATAAAGGTTCATTTATTTAAAACATGTTAACGAATTCATCCAAGCGTTTAATATAATTCTAAGCGGCCGATGTTCGGTACATAAGAGATACTGGAGAAAAAACGAATTACAGAAGTCATCATGACAGCTATATAAGCCAAACCATTTTTATAGGTACTAACTTTGTGTTTGTGTGTTTCATTTTAAATAACACAAAATCTGCTCAACGAATCTGGTTGTTACTTATAATCTGTTCAAGGTAACATTTTCTAATAAATACAAACATAAGATCGCATCTTCTTAATCTATTTGTTTAGGTATTGTTCATTTGAATAGTGTGAAGATTGGTAAAAGCCCAAAGTAATGGGCTACTCAAAGTACTACGTAGACCAAGTCGGGGACAAAAGCTAGTATATATTTATAAATTTATTCTTGCGATATAATAACGATAAAATTATTCATAAGCAATTACTCTGAACGCCATACTTTATTTTTAAAGCTCGAGGAAGTGTGTTATAAATTACGAAGTTTTCGCGTGTTTACATAGTTTAAATTTGATCATAATATTCTCTCTAGTATATTTATACTTCAGTCTATTCACTGGAGAACACCTGCATTCCTGATTTTAGAGTCGACACGCTTGAAGGATTTCATTTGCACCTGTCGACGTCAATGCCACATCTATACTAATATAATAAAGCTGAAGAGTTTGTTTGTTTGTTTGTTTGTTTGTTTGAACGCGCTAATCTCAGGATCTACTGGTCCGATTTGAAAAATTCTTTCAGTGTTAGATAGCCCATTTATCGAGGAAGGCTATAGGCTATATATCATCACGCTAAGACCAATAGAAGCGTAGCACCGATGAAGAATGTTTCAAAATCGGGGTTTTGTTTCCTTTTGAGAGCTTCTGCTGCGTAAACGGTTAAAGTTTCGCACAAATCATGTATGACAGAATTGGTCCTATTCCACGCCGACGAAGTCGCGCGCAGAAGCTAGTAAAATATAAACAGTTAACAATTACGTGCGTTTAGTATATAGGTATGTACTCGTATTTGATACAAAAAATCAAAGTATACTTTTTTTTAGGTAGGCGTTGAATGCACATTAGAATCTTCTTACTAGAATTATTTTTGACTAGATTCTGCGCGCGACTTCGTCTGCGTGGAATAGGATTAATTCTGTCATACATGATTTGTGCGAAACTTGAACCGTTTACGCAGCGGAAGCTCTCAAAAGGAAAAAACCCGATTTTTAAACACTCTTCATTGGTGCTACGCTCTTATTGGTCTTAGCGTGATTATATATACAGCCTATAGGCTTCCTCGATAATTGGAAGATCTAACACTGAAAGAATTTTTCAAATCGGACCAGTAGATTCTGAGATTAGCGCATTCAAACAAACAAACAAACAAATTCCTCAGCTTTATAATATTAGTATAGATTACCTAGCTGTATACATTTTAAGAATATAGGAGTAGCATTTTGCAGGTGTTACAGCGTATTTTATTTAGGATAAGAAATTATTTTTAGATTAAGCCTAACATGATTACAATGAATTTAATTTTTTTTACTGTATATTTCACATTTAATTTTGACCAGCTAAAATTTGGTTTAAATATTATTATTATAACTTTATTAAAAATACAAAATAATCTTATTTATTTTCATTTATTTATTTACAATTTATTGTACACCACAACTACATTTTAATTACCTAAACACATTTAAAGACATTTACAGACTGTGAAGTACAATAGGCGGACTTATGGCTATTTATCCATTTCTTCCAGACAATCCAATTCTTATCATCATCTTAATTAAAAACATTGGCATTTGGCATTTAACGATGTGACAAAAATCATATCAAAATAAGAAATATTTATAGTAAGTTAGTAACTCTATTACCCTTATTTGTTAATCGTATGTTATTTTTTATTTTTATTTGACAGAGAGTAGAGGAGAGTATCCATGATGGAATTTCCCCACGTAAAAAAGGGCCTTAATCATAAATACTAAGGTCAGTTTTGTTGTATACCGTTTTATTTTCTAGTCCCATCAATTCCATTATTCTGGTTATGGATAAATAGTCAACGTGGTTTACAAGTCGGGCTTTTAACTGGTTTATAAATGTGTAATAATTATGTATTTTATATTTTATAACTGCAACTCCTTGGACGCCTAGAAATGCAGAAGGAAGCATGGCATTTACGAATGCTTGGTAACAAATCAGTAGCGTTTATGTTTAATTGATGTCAAGAAAATGTTGCTTTATTCAACAACGACGAATGTTTCTCATTAAGTTAGTCGTATCTTTAATTAAAATAAGGACAACAAAATATATTTCTACAATTTATTCTTTAGTTATATTTAATATGACAATCTATTTAAAGGTTCTTAGCTATTTAATTTTCACAAAGATTCTTCTAGCTGTAACCAAAATATAATTTACTTTATTACCTTGATAAACTGTATGTTATTGACATTTATGCTTATGCTTATTATATTTTATAATATCTAAAAAGGCTGACTTCTCCTCTAAATATACTCGCTGTCTAAATCAAAATGAACCTTATCTTGAGATTTGTTCGTCTAGAAACTCATCAAAGAAATTATTTTGTTCATAGACCTGTATAATATAGGAACAAATATAAGTATTTGGTAATTGATAATGTTATAATACATTCTTCTATTAATAACTACGCCATATTACGCTGTTACGAAAACGATTATATATTAGTAACAAAACACTTGGAAAAATATCATATTTAATTTCATTCTCTCATCAAATATACAGATGTCAGAAAAGATGTATGTATTTTGAAACTTCTTTGGCGCATTGTACCGGCACTTTACTGTCGTTTGCTATGACTTATAATTCTTTTGGACTAAAATACTATCAACACCTGTTTAATACTATTGACTTTATAGCCATCTACAAAGCGATATCAACAATAATGTATCTGGCATAATTCGGGATTGTTACTATTGTAATTAATGCGAATTAATTCCTAATTTATTTTGTATGTTTTTACATACATACGACTATATAACAAAAAATAAAAATGTAGCGATTTAAACCAAAACAAAATGATGCTGATGCTAATACAATTGTAAGAAAATCTTTTCGCTGCTTACTGATTTCAAACTACTTAATTTTTATATTGTATTATATAATACATTGTTATTTATTACTTTCTAAGGATAATAAAGTCACCTAAGTAAATCGCCTAAATTTACTTATGTCGAATACAATCGTCGAGTACAGAGCGACTCTTGACACACTGATTGACTCATCCATCAGTCATCCATCGATGCAGCTGAGATTGTTCCGTCTACATTCTTTGAGTTACACAAGATGTTCTACAATATGTTACACAGACATTTGTTACAAAAAGAGTATTAAAATACAAAATAATTTAAGGATTTGGAACCGGTAAGGAAAATATAAGTTCAAAGAAATGTATAAATAATAAATAATTCGAGAATTTATTCAACAAATTTTAATATGAATTCTTACAAAATCGTGTATCGCATTTGCATCATATATGTATATATTCTTTATTGCACTAAGTAATTACAACAACACATTATAATAAAGGAAGTAGGCAGTGGCGAACTTATCTCTAAAAGAGATCTCTTCCACTCAACCCAGATCTCTTCCAGTCAACCCAAGTCATAAGGATGGGGGGGGGGGGTAAAACATGAATGATTACAACTTGCGTAAACATATCAAAATTGAACAGCTATAAAATATTTGTAAATTCCGTTTACAAAAACATTTTTACAAATTTTTACATTTTTAAAAATAATTCCAAATTGTAAATTCTTAAGATTATAGAAAAATTCATTCATTAATAATTTCTTTGTAAATTTTTAATTTAATTCAGTATAAATCGATTTGGAATGTAAATTCTGAAGAGAAGAAGTATCTTCAGAATCTACATTCCGAATCGATAATAGCTTCACTTTAAAAAAACAAATTAATCACCTTAAATTTAATTTTTGTAAAATGACGAGCGAAAATTCAACTAGAACGAGCAGGAGATGAGTTAACCATCGAAAGAGGCGTCAGACAGGGGGATCCACTTTTGCCGAAGATATTCACAGCAGTTCTCGAAAATATATTCCGAAATATTGAATGGGAGCACTTTGGCATAAACGTAAATGGAACAAACCTAAACCATCTAAGATTTGCTGACGATATCGTACTTTTTGCTGATACACCGGAAATACTTATAACTATGATACATCAACTGGACCAAGAAAGCAGGAAGGCAGGCTTATCTATGAATCCAATAAAGACTAAGCTAATGGCAAACGCGAAAAAACATATTATAGAATTAAGGCAAGAAGCTATTGAATATGTCGACGGATACGTATATTTAGGACAAATTATATCCACAAAAGACCAATATTCAAAAGAAATCGACAGGAGGATAAGCAACACTTGGAAACGCTATTGGTCTTTGGTAGAAATATTTAAGAACTAAACAATCCCCATGACAATTAAAAGCAAGTTATACAACATCTGCATTCTTCCATGCCTTACCTACGGGTGTCAATCTTGGCCTGCTACGAATAAAAACAACGCAAAACTTGTAAGTTGCCAACGTCACATGGAACGAAGTATGCTAAACATAAGGCTACGAGACTGGTGGACCATCTGTAAAATAAGAAACAGGACAAAAGTGAGTGACATTAGTAAAAAAAACCGGTCAAGTGCGAGTCGGACTCGCGCACCGAGGGTTCCGTACAAACCTGCAAGTATATAAGTAAAAGTTATGGTATTTTGCTGCTAAATGAAATCCGTAACATTACAATATGGAAAGTTGGAGGAGCAAAAATTTAAGACAAAGGTATCTTTATCTTTTCATTAATCCTTTAATTTATATAAAATAAAATAAATAAATAAAATAAAAATCGCCTTTATTTCTATTACTATTAAAATTTCAATTAATACTAGTAAGTATTCTTAGTTTAAGCATATGTATGTATATTAACCTAATTATGTATATATTTATTCTATACTCGTATAATTAACTCGTCTACATGTTTATAACATCACTTAATTAATATTGGTAATAGTAATAGTCGCCTCTGCGGCGTAGGCCTCTCCTAAACATTTCCATGTATCCCTTTCCCGTGCTTTCTGTATACACAGCGGTCCACATAATTATCTGGTTGAAGATATCTCTCCACCTTTTAATTGGTCTCCCTTTTTTCCTTGACCTGTCTCTTGGTAGGAAAGTTCTTTTATCGAAGTTATTTATTTACAAATTTTTTAGTCACTATTTAGAAATCTGGTTCAAAAATACTTTATTACTATTAAGTATTAAATTTGAACCATATTATATATAGTAGATATTTATTTATTATTTATTTATTTATTTAAATAGTCCCACAGATGATGTAACATTTATTTTGTAATTTAATTCGAGCCTTTTTGACCTTTGTACCTGTTTTCAAGTTTGCATAAAACATGTTTTCCTAAATTTATTTTTATTATTGTCTGCTATTGTTTAAACATATATATTTTTTAATGTCTAGAATTCTCATTACAGTGTTAATATTACTTGATTTCATTAATCATTTCAATACTGTTGATTTTGACTTACTACTAGCTATACTTGGTTCTCTTAACATATATCTCCTAAGGTGTCTGACTGGTTTCATAGTTACTTGCATGGTCGCCGGCTACGAATACATATTGAAGAACTTTCTTCATTCTGGTCTAGAATCAACGCTGGCGTTAAAGATAAATATATAATATGTACCTCTTCGCTTAAATGATAGCCTAACTTTGAAGATACCTTCACATTCGTCTTCCTTTTATTCTAAATCTTTCACTATTGAAGCTTATCGTCTTTGAAAAACAAAGCAGAAATAAACAACATTACACATACTATTTCTGTGGTTGCGATGTAACTATACATTTAAGGTTTTCGTAATTTTTCCTGTATCTGTGCTATAAGACGTTGCTTTATACCTGAAGATTTTAGGTCGACGGGAAGTATTCTTTAGATTTTTATTCCCTTGTCAGTTGTTTGCTAGTTTCAATATATGCGGTTTAAATTGCTGTTTCTTTTGATATCGTGGACATAGAAGTTTGATTTTGTTACAGCTTAAAGTTATTATAGACGTGAGTATTTGATATGAATTTCAATTTAATACTTTTACGCGTTCAAGAGAAAAGTGGTATTAAGTGTAAAATTATTAAAATATTTTTTTTTATATGTAGTAACTAAAAATTTACACTTTTCGCAATTTTTCCTGTATCTGTGCTATAAAACGTTGCTTTGTACCAAATTTCAAGATTCTGACTTCATGGGAAGTACCCTGTAGGTTTTGATTCCTTTGCGACTATTTTCGATGAAAATATGCGGCTTAAATTGGTTTTTCTTTTGATATCGTTGACATAGAAGTTTGATTTTATTACAGCTTAAAGGTATTATAGACCTGAGTATTTGATATGAATTTTAATTTAATACTTTTACGCGTTCGTGAGAAAAGTGGTATTAAGTGTAAAATTATTAAAATATTTTTTTAATATGTAGTAACTAAAAATTTACACTTTTCGCAATTTTTCCTGTATCTGTGCTATAAGAAGTTGCTTTGTACCAAATTTCAAGATTCTGACTTCACGGGAAGTACCCTGTAGGTTTTGATTCCTTTGGGACTATTTTCGATGAAAATATGCGGCTTAACTTGGTTTTTCTTTTGATACCGTTGACATAGAAGTTTGATTTTATTACAGCTTAAAGGTATTATAGACTTGAGTATTTGATATAAATTTCAATTTAATACTTTTACGCGTTTATGAGAAAAGTGGTATTAAGTGTAAAATTATTAAAATATTTTTTTTTATATGTAGTAACTAAAAATTTACACTTTTCGCAATTTTTCCTGTATTTGTGCTATAAGACGTTGCTTCGTACCAAATTTCAAGATTCTTAGTTCACGGGAAGTACCCTGTAGGTTTTGATTCCCTTGAGAGTGTCGAAAATTTGCAGCATAAATGGCTGTATCTTTTGATTGCCTTGGCTTAGAAGTTTCATTTTTTCACAGCTTTAAGAGGCAGCAGATCTGAGTATTTAATATAAATTTCAGCTTGATGCCTCCACGCGTTTCTGAGAAAAAGGGTCTTGACAGACAGACGGACAACAAAGTGATCCTATAAGGGTTCCGTTTTTACCTTTTGAGGTACGGAACCCTAAAAAAATAAAGAAACTGAAATGGAATTGGATCGGACACATTCTAAGAACGAACAAAGAAAAATGGACCAAAAATATTATGGAGTAGTACCCTAGGAATGGTACGAGGCAAAGAGGGCGTCCAATAAAAAGATAGGATGATGATCTACCAAAGGGATGGAGAAGATTAGCTCGTGAAAGAAAAGTGTGGGAGCAACTAGGGGAGGCCTATGTCGAAGGACAACCTGACAAAGGAACCGGTTACTAAAATAGTAAAAAACTTTAATTGTGTAGTGCTATTTATCATTGTATTTACTTTATGTCTTAAAATATAATATCTTTTAAACATATGGTCAGTGAATAAAGGCATTATTTATTTTATTATTTATTAAAATGACGATGCATCTTTGAATAAAGTTATTTTTGATTTTGATTTTTTGAATAACAGTTCTATGCTGATTATTTTTATAAAAACAAAAATAATTTATTATTTATTTTAAAATACAAAATAAAAATAGAATATGAATATCATAAATAGAGAATTTAAAACGATGTTTATTTCTATCACATAAATATATTGTAAGATATTAACTGCATTTGGTCACAGCTGCGGTCGGGGAATAATAGAGAAACAGGACTGTCGCAAATATTTCATTGTCTAGAAGAGAACAGATTTATTTACTGCGTTCTAGTTGATATATAATATTGTATTCGTAGTTACGTACCACAAATATATAAAATAACTAGCTGCTGCCCGCGACGTCGTCTACGTGAACGCTATACAGCAAATAAAGGTTCACTGCTCGTTCCCGTAGGTGATAGCGTGATAATATGTAGCCTATATGTTGACCCGACTCCTTAATAATATTTGTGCCAAATTTGAAGTAAACCCATGCAGTACTTTTTGTGTTTATCCCGGACATGCATACAGACAAACAGACAAAAGTTCTAGAAACTATATTTTTGGCTTCGGTATCGATTGTAGATCACACCCCAAGTATTCTTTAAAAAAAAATATTCAATGTACAGTTTTGACTTTCCTACCATTTTATTATCTACTAGCCGACCCGTGCCCACTTCGTTGGGCGTTATAATCCATTTCACGTAAGAAGGGTACGGTGAAATTTGATATGTTCCAATACACTCTCACTATTTTCAGCAAATCAGATAAATATAAATGTTTTAAAATCACCAATTAATTTCTAAGGCAAATAATAATGCTTGATTAGATTGAATTGTTGACACGGCACGTCAGAGGGCGCAGGTTCAAATCCTGCTGATTTAAAATATTTATATATTTTTATCTTTTTCCTTTTATCTTGTCACTCCTGAATAGTGTAGCTTTCTGTTAGCGAAAGAATTTTCATGATCGGATCAGTATTTGCGAAGATTACCCCGTATATACAAACAAAGTTATAAACTTTACCTCTTTATAATATTAGTATAGATATGTATAGATATCATATATTCTATTCAACAAGACCATGGAATATAAAAAGTTTTAACACTATTTAAAAAAAAATTCGACTGCCTCGGCAAACAAGCTTATGGACCGCTTAGCTAACGGTTACCGTACAATCAAATCACAATAAGATTAAGAAAATTCTTTGTAAACAGAAAAATAAAACACGAAAAAGTTGTTTCCTTTTCCTGACATTATTAATAAAGAAAAATTAAAAGATAAAGATTAGTACTAGCCAAGTTAGTTTGGGAACCCACCCTGATCGGTGAAAGGCGATGGATGTAAGAAAGAACAAGTATGTAGCATGAAAGTACGAGAGGCATGAAAGCGAGAACTGGTATGAAAGAGGCATTAGAAAACACAGACTCGGAATTATAACAATCTGGGGGCTTAGAATAAAAAAATTAAAAAAAAAAAAAACGGTTACCGTATCCTATGGAAGTCTGAAACATCAGAAGCATCCGCAAGCGAGTTGCTGACATTACCCTTCCCAGCTACAAGGACAACCACATGAAAACAATTGTTGTTTTACTGTTGAGAGCAGTATTATTTAGCTTTGATCTTCTGTAAGGTTGAGGTACTAACCAGTCGTGCTGCTCCACGTTTTGAGCAGGATATATCCTGCCCTACCTCAATCGACTGTGGTGTATTCATGTACTGTAAATTATCTATCATTTTATTGGAAAGTTAAGGTCTTTTTAGAGAAGGGTTGGAGCTTAATCCATTGCTCCTTTGCAGGATATCCGATCAATTTTGTATAATATGAAGCGTTGATATTGGTCCTTAACGTGTAAGCCTAACCTGCATTTGTCCGGCGTTTGTAAACTTATGTCGTAATTTTTTATTTCAAACAATATATAAATTATATAAATAGAAAGATTTACAGTAGATATATATGACACTCTAAAATAAAGATTTATATTCTTAAGTTTTAAAAAAAGGGAACAACAAAATTAGACTTTGGAGAAAGTAAAAAAATCACAGGACAAAAATAGAACGAAGACTTTCATACTTGTAAAAATTGCCGCAATAAGTTTTCAACTTTTATTACATAAATTCACCAGACAAGAAATTTATTTTCGTTTAAATTCTTTAGTAACTTCCTGAAAAGCGTATTCAAGCTGTTTTAAAAATAGACTTATTAAAACTCTTACGACAGATTTTATTATTTTACAAATAAATTGAATGAAGGGAGTTACGTAAAGAAAAACAAAAAATGAAATGGCCAATAAAAAGGGTTTATGTTAGATCCAACATGCGACTGGCGTTTACTTCTGAGGAACGATTAAGGTGATAAAATATAAATACATACCTAGGTGCTATTATAAACCAAATTATAATTAATTAAAATAACAAAACTCTAAAACCAAGACATAGGTAAATTGACGCTTAATATTTGTATCAGCACAGTAATTGCAGTTAGTTATCCAAGATACGGCCCGGTAACGTCACGACCGGTAATACTTGATCACACTTCAAGGTATGTACGGCAAGACATGGTTAATGTGATGCATCAGATAAATATCACAGTTTAATGTTAAATTAATGTTTGCGAAATTGTTATTGTTGAATTTTACATATAATAAATAATCTATTATAAAACCTTAATTAATCATACAATACAAATATTCAAATGGATATTAATTTGGCATGTTTCCTGGAACGTAATCAATTTATTTGTAAAGCAAACGTTTACTATTTCATTTTGAATGTTTCAAGTAATACCGTCATCATATCTCATTATTGATTTTCTGTATTATACTGTGCATTCCCAAGGAGGGTTGATGTCAGGCAGGCGGCCGGTCGTAAAAAATAACATGCCAAATCACTTACAACATGAGTCAAAGGAAGAGGAGAACATGTTGTGCCGACCCTATATAAATAGGATAAGGGCAGGGAGATGATGATGAAGTAATACCGTCATCATTCAAAATTACTTTTGAGGTTGTATCCGTAAGTATTAAATTTATCTAAACAATTGTGCACGCTATTCTTTATTATACAGTAAAAAGAAAATGTGGAGTATTCTAATCATTTTAATTCTCACTTTTAAAACGATCGAAAACATATTGGTTATGTAAATATTTACCAAAAAAACTTTGATTGTTTATTTTGTAAAAAAAAATTATGCGATGCGATTTTTTAAGCTACAAACAATCCGTTATATTTACGGTAGTATATATTATAATAACTGTTACAACTCAATAGCAGAGTTAATAGTTTTATTTAAGCATTAATTTGGCTAAAGTATAGTCATAAACTTACGACTGATGTAATCTTAAGCTGTAGAAACATATAAATCAGGGTCGGTTACCATTTTACTGAACATTCTAATAAAAAGTAAAATATTGCAAAGTTACACTTGTAATTATTATAGGAAACAACATTTTATCCTACTTCATAAAATATTATATTATAATAGTAAATAAAACAATTAAATTGAAGTATATTCGGCTAAAACTATGGCATCTATCCAACGCAACATTAATTAATTTGCGTATAATAAATTTGATGTGTGTATATTTGTTCGTTCGGACATCGGATCACCGTGTACTGAAGATAATGTATTGTGGCCTTAACAATAACGGTTAAAAGCGATCGTGTGGCCAAAATGAGAATACTCGTTGTCGACTGTTGCGTGAACTCGACCGAGCTATCCTGGGCGAGATAGTCGCGCGGTTGCGACTAGTCGCTCAAGTCGTTCAGCTAAAAGGAATCGTGTTCCTAGTTATTTGGTTCGCGATTGCCTACACCTTATTATTGTTTTTCTAGCAATGGTGAGATGATGCGTTCTGTGAAGTGAAAGTGGAATTTAGTGTCTTTTTTTTGAGATTTGAAATAACGTTACAGTTTTTCTAATTTAACATCTGCTTATTTTCAGGAGGAACTTGATAAGGAACAGCTTAACAGTAGGTTTTCAATTTAGTTTTTCTGAAATCTCCATTTGCGCAATAATCTTATTTTACCCTTTGATGTCCTTTAGTATTTTTCACACGGTCATCTTATTTAATATTTTAACCAGGTCCTTTAAGCGCTTAAGAAATTGAATTTCTTTTCTATTATTTTCAAGAGGGAAATTCTATTTTATTCTACATTAATATATATTTTCAGTCCTGAAAAAAGCCTTCGAGGCTTTCGACCACGAAAAGAAGGGATGCATCGGTACTGTGATGGTTGGTACTATCCTAGGCATGCTGGGACACCAGGTCACAGACGACACCCTCAAAGAAATTATCGATGAAGTTGACGTAGACGGTAAGAACGCTTATGCTACGATATTTTTTTTCCTACTGTAAGAGTAAGCAAAACGATATTAAGCTAGTATAAAAATATGAAATAATATGACTAATATGAATTTCCAAATTCATATATGAAATACTATCTAAAACGTGTGGTATAGCCAATGTGTTTACGTTTATTAATCTAACTTCATTTAGGGCGATATAATTCAAAACTTAAGAGTAAAGTATCGCATTTCAACCTAACAAAACACACAAATTCTATAGAAGTTCACCGCATGTTTTACACCTTTAGCAGTCGAATTTTCTGAAATCTCTTTGCTGTAAAATGTTTTGAGTTCTTAGACTGCACGATTAAAAAAAATTAACGTAACTTAAATTGTTTACGATCGAGGACGTTCGTGAAGACAATATGTTATTTCTTAATTATTTAAATTATTAAGAAAAGTAGAAAGAGTATAAAATATTTGTGGCTAAAAAGTTTTAAATTTTTGAAATAAAAGGTACCTAAAGGTAAAGGTAATTGTAACGAAATCGTAACTTCGTGTAAATAAGATTTTCGAAGGTGAGAGTGAAACTAAAATCATAGGGTAAAGCTAGTATTTAATATATTTCCCACATATTTTAAACAGATTAGTCATTAATATTCTAATTGATGGTCTTCAAAATTGTTTTGGCACATAAAAATAATCAGATACGACGGTCGTTTTAAATTCTTATCATTTGCCAAACTATTAATGTAGCTAATGTCTAGATCATATTCTTGATCATGTTATTGTTCTTGTGAAATTAGTATGTTTTACGATGATGTCAAAATTTACTCATAAACATTATCTTATAAGAAAGTTCCTAGGAGTGTATTTTTCATGCGGATTGCGCTGATAATCGATAGCTTGTTACCACACGCTGTGATGGGCGATGACTTGTTATGACACATCGATACTAAATGAAATATTGCCTTTTTGGCGTTAGCATTTCAGAATTTAATATTGATGTTTAATATTAATAACATCAATCATTAAAATTTTGTCAGAATAATAATCTGACGATATTTTACCGATTAACGTTTATGAAAATGTTAATTAGAATTACAGTCGAGATTCAATGTAATGTTAACATAAAAGACAACATTTTTTAGAAGTTCACAAAAGTCAAAATGGTTCACGGATTTTCATCTATACGATACGATACGAATACGATACAGCCTGTAATATCCCACTGTTGGGCATAGGCCTCTTCTCCATGTAGGAGAAGGATCGGAGCTTAATCCACCACGCCGCTCCAATGCGGGTTTTCATCTATATTTAATTATTATTCTTCTCTTGATTAAACAAATTTCATCAATCTGAGGATTGGAGTTTTCAAATACTAATTTATGTGTATTAGCTGATGCTTGTTTGAATAATTCAGGCTTATAATATACTACAAAACTCTTTGTGACAATTAATTTTATGTCGTTAAGGCGTCTGATGCGTGCTACGCAGGACTGATCGTCGTGAAAAGGCACCCTAAGGGAGGCTTATGCCCAGCAGTGGGCGTCCGTGAGCTGAGATGATAATGATGATGATGATGAAGGCGTCTGATGATAATGACGAACTTTTAGCGTAGTTTGGAGTAAAGTAACAATTTGCTTCCAATTTTCTGCTACTAGCTAAATATCATTGCTAAAATCGTTGATTATGCTATTATAGAAGACAATGATTTGTTTGCCACCATATCTATTAAGCTCACACAGTAGCACTAAGGTGTACGATTAATATACGGATATTTTATTTTTGATCAATTAAAGTGAGTTTGTCTTATGGTCGATTTACATCAGACGAGCGAATGCTCATTCTATCCCCACTATATCAAATACTTATCAAATTCTTTTAGTGTAAACAGGCGTAGAGCATTTTTTCGTTGTTATATATATGAAAACGAGTGTTCGAAGATCAAGAAAGAATGCTCTTGTTCTAGCTCTAGCTTTGTTCGTTTGATCTAAATGCACCCTTACTAAGCAGATGGTTTAGATAAAACATTGTAATTTCAGGATCTGGAGAGTTAGAGTTTGAGGAATTCGTAACCTTAGCATCCAGGTTCATGGTTGAAGAAGATGCAGAGGCGATGCAGGCAGAACTTAAAGAGGCATTCCGTTTATATGATAAAGAGGGTAAGAGAAGGATCAGTATTTCCGAATAAATAATTTAATTTATTAGATTTGAAAGTACAATTAAAGCTCTAAGAAATTTCGTTACATGCTCATTTAAATAATTGTTTCATGTTGACTGTTTTTTTTTTCAAAAGAGCAAAATTTGTAATTATAGCAAAATTTTGTAGGTATTTATTTTGTTTAATTTATATTTCAAGAGTGCTTCCTTACAACAAGCCACGATTAACGTCATTTCATTATAACTTTGTTATTATATATAAAAACAATAATTAAACTTCTAAATTTATTTCTGAAAAGTAGTATAAAAAGGCCTTTAAAAATAATATTAATGTTATATTGTCATGCAACCTGGGCGCTGTAAGGAATTTATCTTGATGTAATTGTTGTTAAAATCATAACATCAAAATATAACTAGAACTAAAAATTTAAATTTTAATACAGGTAACGGGTATATCACGACACAAGTTCTTAGGGAAATCTTGAGAGAATTAGACGACAAAATCAGTGCTGAAGAATTAGACATGATGATTGAGGAAATTGATTCTGACGGCTCCGGAACAGTTGACTTCGATGGTAGGTCTATAATTGATTTATATTTTTGTATAACGCTAGCTAAACACATATGCTGAGTTAAGTTTTATTAATCATGTCACTTATTATATCTTAAAAACTGAACTTGTCGTAGGTTTAATGTTTGTCTTGAAAGTGATATAATATTTAAATTTAAATAAATTATTTAAAATTAAGCTAAATCAGGCATAAAATTTACTGAGATATTGGAAAAATACTCGATTTGGTTGTTTTATCTCAATCTTTACTTTCTGTAGATACAAGTACACATGTGTTATTTATTTATGTATTAATCGGGAAACAAACGGTACAAAATAATACAAATATATTTGACAAAATATGTAAGTTTTGATAAAAAAATTGACTAAGCAAAAAAAAAAAACAACTGCTAGTAATCTAATATTTATGTTCCATTAATTTAATTAATTAAGAACCCTCAATAAGAATTCTACATTTATATAACATAATCAAATATACACAACTTTTCTGGTAAGAAGATATATTTATATATATGAGTGTATACATAGTATTGGCCTCTATGTACACAGCTAATGCCAGGGTCAGCCCTAATCAGCTAAAGTCAATTGCGTATTATTGGCGGTTAAATGGCAATCATTTTAGAACTGGCACTCTTACAACCGTCCGTGTATTTGATTTATTTTACTATTAGTGATTGTTATCTCGATTATAAAATTCCTGATGCAATCGAATGCAAATAATGCAATGTTACTTTTGAATAGATATAATAATACGTAATAACACATGAAACGGAACGGGGCTATTATAGACGGTATAGTACCACACGGTTGCTTTCCAAGAGCCGTATTTGCCGTGTTATATGTTCATATGAGTTTTACTTCCTTTATGCTCGCGTACAAGAAGTTTTTTACATACATTTTCTTCTAAAAGGAGGAGTCTTAAGTCAAGTCGAGGTATAATCGTGAATTTGTCGTAGAACAACGCATTATGTTCAATATAGAAGATATAGAACATAATGAAGATATATAGGGGATAATATAGGAGAGACGGACAATCTGACTGCTGCACTTGATTTTTCCTTACAATAATTCATGTAGTTAGATAAGTAGCGAGTAATTACAGACTCAAAGGGGATAATTTCTGAGATGACGTAGTTAACCGAACAGCTAATAGCTTCTGCAGTCCATGTACATAATACGTGATTACCTAAAATTATCATACGTATGTAAATATATTAAATATTCAGGCATATCAATAAATATATTTAACATACACAGACGGCCGTGTGTTCCGAAGACTTTCTACTTAAAGCATTTTTTTTAGGTAACATCCTACTGACATACGATTCAGCCTGTAATATCCCACTGTTGGGCATAGGCCTATTCCCCATGTAGGAGAAGGATCGGAGCTTAATCCACCACGCTGCTCCAATGCGGGTTGGCGGATATATTCCCTGCTGAGTAACGATCGCTATCAGGTGTACGTGATAGCAACCGGGACCGGCCGGCGGGTTAACGTGCTCTCCTAGGCACGGTGGGGAGACCAATAAGGACTGCACAAACACCCAGACCACGGCAAACATTTGTATAGCCAATACAAATGTTATCGTGTGCGGGGATCGAACCCGCAACCGCCCGTGCATCAGCCAATCGCAATCCAGTGCTACGACCGCTGCGCCAACGCGGCGCCACTGACATAATCATGTGCATATTTTAGGTAATAAATGCTCATAGAAACCATATCTCTGGAGTAGAAAGCATATCACTGCCTGCTAAGCCAACTAGTCAGTCAGAAATGTGAATAATTAATATTTTTTTTGCAGTTATTTTAAATTGTTTTATTTCTTTTTCAGAATTCATGGAGGTGATGACTGGAGGAGACGATTAAATGAAAAATATATAACTTAATTTACCTAGTATATGTCTTCTAAACATCTAGTCGCTTTGCTAGTCACCATCGAATCACCATTAAAAGTAATTAAAACTATAACTTAAGGGTGCGAACACATATGACTGTAGGCGCACAACTTCCAAACAATAACTAATTTTTATTTCATGACGTATATATTTCTAAAACTATTATCCCAAATAGGATAAAATCTCACTAATTATTAAATTTATTATAGGTTATAATGAAATAGAAATGTAAAGGTACCTCTACCTATATATAATAAATAAATATACATGTATAGGCAGATATACAATATTCACACAAATATTTTTCTTTATTTTTATCGTCTTAAGCAGCGGTCGGCAACCTTTTGGCTGGCTAGAGCCACAACAAGGTGGCAAAATAAAGTAAAGGGCCTTGTGATAATAACCCTAGATTCTAACTGTTACCTACGTATAATTGGTCATACCCCATAGAAAAATATGAAAATGGTATTAAAATTACAGACGAATTTTGTTTAAGTCACTAAAAATCTACGTCAGATATTATTATATATAAAACTTAAGTATTAAAACAGTATGAATTACTTAAAATAAATATTGCATTATTGTTATTTATTGTCAGTTACCTCATTTTTTATTGAAATAAAAATACACTGAAACAGGATATCGTCTCTTTACTACCTATAAAAAAATCTATTTATGACTATTTAAAAGTGTAATTTAATTTTGAATTTGTATAAATTCTATATTTTTTCAAGATGTCTGTATGAATTTAAACCAATTTTATTTACTCTCTGACTCAATTAATTTTACGAGTAACGCCTCAATTTTTATGACGTTTCTTTTTTATTGCAAGTATGAAAAATGGAAAACTGAATATCAAGTCGTACTTGTTTAAACTATCAAAAGTAAAGGCATTATTAAAGTATTTTGTCATCGTAAAAACACGTAAGCGACTCACTCCTAAGCAAAGACACGTACTTTTTATATATGTTACCGGAAATGTATGTAATCCGTCGTTGTATACAATTCCTAGGAAATGTATGTAATTCCTAAATTCGCATGAAAATGTGTTAAATAAATATATGATAGACAAATTTCCTAGGTATACATTGCCTAAATAGCAATCGGAAATGTAAATATTTGAGATATCAATAGGTATGTGGGGATAGCGGGGGAGGTCTAATTTTGAAGTTAGATAGGTTATGGTTATTTTTTTTTTGTTTTTGGCACAAAATCATGCAGTCAAACAGTCTACGGGTCTTAATCTAAAGACTTACCAAATAATCTTAACCTATCTAACTTCAAAATTAGTCCGACGCGGGTCTTAATCTAAAGACTAGCCATTAAAGTAGTTAATTATGATGTTATATAATTAAAATATAAATCTTATATTTATTCTAATATATTACAAAGAAAAGATTTAGTGTTTTATTACAGAAAGCATTATTTTTATACATTTCCTAATACGATATTGAAATTGTATACAATTCCTAGGAATTGTGTACCTAGGTAATTTATGTGTTAAATAGTTTTTGAAACAATATTTTAAACATTTCCTAAATAGCTTCGGAATTGTATAAATTTCCTAGGAATTTTTATTTATATATTTATTTATACTATAATGTACACCACAACTACAAATATCATTTACAGACTGTGAAGTACAATGGGCGGACTTATGGCTATTTAGCCATTTCTTCCAGACAACCCAAATATATATTTCCTACTATGAGTAAAGATCGCTATCAGGTGTACATGATAACAACCGGGACCGACGGCTTTACGTGCTCTCCGAGGCACGGTGGGGAGACCCACTAGGACTGCACAAACACCCAGACCACGACAAACATCTGTATGGCCAATACAAATGTTGTCGTGTGCGGGGATCGAACCCGCAACCGCTCGCGCAACAGCCAATCGCAATCCATTGCTGTGACCGCTGCGCCAACGCGGCGTTTTTGTATTGTATACAATTCCTAGATTTCATACATTTCCGGTAACATATACCTACATTACATAGAATCAAAGCTTAGTCCGTCACGCCCCAGATTGGTGGATTCAGATGACTGAATTTTTCTCTAAACAACCTAGTTCTTAAGAGTCATGTCAATGGCAATAGGCCTTAGCTACCTTATAAGAAAAAAGTATATGTATATTATGTATAGTATTTTGTAGACCTCAATTAAGATTATATCTATGGAAAGTTGGTCCTGATCATGTAGTGCACATGTAAGGCACATAATTATATAATTAAAAGTTTTAACGTCTCATACTTGTGTACTACCAAAAGGTATTGATACAAATATATCGGCAGTTTTTTCTAATTGTGAAAATGGCAGCTTAAAGGTTGTATAATTAAAACTTGTAGTTTCTCTTACATTTATACTACTAAAAGGCGAAACTAGATAAAAACCTTAATATTGTGCACTGTCATAGTCTTACGCAAATTGATAGTTACTTGGCTATTGCCATTGCCATAACTGCATAAAAATACATTCTATGGCATTTTTAAAAGTGTTCGATTTTAAAGCACGTTTAGAATTCGATGACGTCACGCTCTGTATCTCAAAGAAACTCGGTTGTTACACGAGGTGCAGCGAGGCGTGTAATTGAACGAGCTTGTAGAATACATCTGATATTTGATTTAAAAACTACTTTAACGTTTAACGTTAAGTAAAATGATATTATTTTTAGAAAAGTTTAATGATTTTAAAATACAATTATACTTAGGATAGAAAAAATTACTACATTTACAGAATGAGTGAAATAATGATTTATTGTACACCAATAAATAATTACAAATAAGGAAGGTTATACAGACAGTAAAACGTTTAGTACGCAGTCAGTCAGACAGTTAGTAAACAAATATAATTTTTATTTTTATTTTTTATGTCACTAAGTCGGCAAACAAGCGTACGGCTCATCTGATGGTAAGCAATTACCGTAGCCTACAGACGCCTGCAACACCAGAAGTATCGCAAGCGCGATGCCGACCGTACCCCCCAATTCCCCCCCAGGAGCATTAAATGCATTAAATTAAATGCATTTATCAATTTTGAAGTACCTTACACTATTCTAGCAAAAACTTTTGTTATTGCTATACATATAAGAACGAACATGATGCGTGACGCGTTGCCGCGTCGTCTTTCTCTCAAATTTTACCCCCGTGCGCCTAAAGAAGTTTCACTTCAAAAACGAGTGTACTTTAGACCACATGATAGAAGTAAAACTTTCTCTAACATATCTCCCACTAAACTTCCGTTCGCCTCCCGATCAAATTTTTCGTTACTCTCTTCACGCATTCACCAGCCTACTCCCCAAGTCGAGTGTGTGTTAAGAAGTTTTACTTCAAAAACTTTCACTATCACAATAATATATTTTAATAAAAAAGTAAATAAAAGAAAATTCAAGAAAATATACGCTGAAAACGTTGCAGCGAAATAGCTTGCGTTGTTAAGAATTTTACACATTTTAGGTATGACTTGCTGTAACGTAGCGAGATCCAAGTGTATAAAATCAAAATATAACTAAGTATCTTTACTTAGTTATATTTCTTCAAACTACAACAACAACAACAACAAAGACAAACAAAAAGACAAAAACTAAGACAAGACAAGCTGGTTCTTAGTTTAATTATATTTATGACGTTATAATAACACATTCCTCGTTGTACTTTAGAAATATATTGTTTTCGCAACGAATATTATTATAACCTTATTTCGTTTAACAGTATTAATGTTAGCAATTCGATTTCAAATTAAATTTTTACCCGACTATTGCAAAGCTAAAAGGAGGGTTATAATTTTAGCAGTCCATGTAAGTATGTTCATCTGTTTCCTCATATCTCCCAAACTACTTGTCATCTTTAGACAAATAGTCCATTGAAATGTTACATTTTTTTGGGCTTACCTTGCGTTTGTCAGAGGACGCAATTTTATTTTTTAGATATGAAGGGGGGGTCAGTCTAATGTTAAATCCAAGTTTGTGGGTTTGTAGACCTTGTGCAACGGCCGCCATCTTGGAAAAAGAGGTTCAAATGGTTTTTATGGTTTATCTGCCAAACTATAAGTCTCACAAAAAAACTATTTAACATTTTTTGTTGCAAATAAAATTATCTACAACTTATGTTCAGTAACTTTTAGTCGTAGAATCATAAATAAAAAAGCTATAAGCGAAAATCTATAAAAATTTGAGAGAAAAAAATCTATTTGTTGATAAAACATTTTTTTAAATCATTTTACAAAAAAATAATATCGGACCATTTTATAGACGGTGTTTTAAGGAACAATTTTTATAATAAACATTTTTAAATTTATTTATTATTTAAGGTTTTACAGCGCGGCGAAACGAATACTATTCTTCAGTATTTGTGTACGTACAATACGTGAATATAAATATAAATATTCATGATTTGCCCTAATTTTTAATCACCTTGTTATTTTTTTATGATGATCTTTTTAATTATTGATAGTAAAATATTGTTAATATATAAATAATTCTTGATTTGACACTGTACCTACGAGGTGGAGTCTGGAGGCGCGTTTTTTTTTACGTGGTATCCGCAGTAGGCATAATCCACGGTGATTTTCTAAATCCCAACTACTGTCCTCGATCATGCGGCGAGTGGCTGGTTGGCTTTCTATATTAAATACTTGAGGGAGAACCGAAGAAGAAAGTGGCGTAAATATCAAAATGTGTGTAAATCATTTTCTTCAATTAATTTCGAGAGCTCCATTATTTTGCTGCAAGTCTCCCCATAAATAATGATAAAAAAACGTTCACCAATGATAGTGAGCAGTGCCAGGTCAACTCTGTTGTTGAGGAACAACGCCGTTCCACTTGCTAACTCTAGATGTTTCTCCAGGGTTTTCAGAAATTTGAGTTTACCCATATTGTAAGCACCTGAAATTGTGTCACACCCTGAGAAAGCATGGAGAAACAGCAAGTTATACGCAATAAGGTCTCCGTACATAAAACCACTTCACACTTCTTGCTAACTTCCTTCTCTAGTTCCCCCTCAAGTATTTAATATAGTAAGCCAACCAGCCGCTGAGCCACAGCTTGGTCCATCAAAAAGACCGAGAACGTAGTTGTGATTTAGAAAATCACGCGCGTAAAAAAAAAGCGCCTCCAGACTCTACCTCGTAGGTGGAGTGTGAAATCAAGAATTATTTATATATTAACAATATTTTACTATCAATAATTAAAAAGATCATCATAAAAAAATAACAAGGTGATTAAAAATTATGGCAAAATATACAAGTATTCATGTATAAGTTACAAATACTTGAAGAATAGTATTCGTTTCGCAGCGCTGTAAAACCTTAAATAATAAATAAATTTAAAAATATTTCTGATGAAAATTGTTCCTTAAAATATTATCTATAAAAATGGTCTAATATTATTTTTTTTGTAAAATGATTACAAAAAAAGTTTTATCGACAAGTAGATTTTTTTCTCTTAAATTTTTATGGTTTTTCACTTATAACTTTTTTATTTATGATTCTACGACTAAAATTACTAAACATAAGTTGTAGATAATTTTATTTGCAACAAAAAATGTTAAATAATTTTTTTTTTGTGAGACTTATAGTTTGGCAGATACACCATAAAAACCATTTGAACCTCTTTTTCCAAGATGGCGGCCGTTGCACAAGGGCTACAAACCCACAAACTTGGATTTAACATAAGACTAGCCCCCCCTTCATATCTAAAAAATAAAATTGCGTCCTCTGACAAACGCAACCCCAATGTAACTTTTCAATGGACTAAAATGAGGTATCATTAGAAGCGTCTTAATTGTCCGCCGATTATAGGCTATATGGTGTTACATTATATTGAATGTGGCACCCTCTATAGGACATAAAGTGATGTAATACATTTTTTAATAGTTTTTCAGAGTTTTTTACTTATTTCTGGTTCATTTTAAATATAGGAGTACTAGTAAAAATATTTTCGACATTACAAAATGGATAATTCTTAAATTAAAATTTAAGTTAAAGAACGCGAGTCTTAAAAATGATAAATATAGTTATTTTTAATTTGAAAGTAGAAGTTGCAAAATAATTTTTTTACTACGTATTATAACTCCTATCATACCCAAAACCGTATAGTGTAGAAAATATAAGTAAAACCATATTTTGCAAAAAAAAATTGCACAACAGATGATTATGGAAAAATATTTTGAAATAAACCTAATTTCACGAGGATCCCTATTATTTATTCCGGTTATTCTTACTTAATAACCTTTTTTGTGTCTATACCACCTAGTGGTTACAAAGAGCAAAAATGTAAAAGTGAAAAATAATTTTATTATCGGAAACGCTAATTAATACTTTTTAATTTTTAAACGTTAATGAAAACTTTAGACTAGACTAAAAAAAGAATAACTGAATACATATAACAGTATTAGCTTCGCTTCAGCCTGCAATGTCCCACTGTTGGGCATAGGCCGCTTTCCCCATGTAGAAGAAGAATCAGAGTTAATCCACCACGCTGCACCAACGCGGGTTGGCGGATATTCTTTGCTATGAGTAACGATCGCTTTCAGGTTTAGGTGATAACAACCGGGAGCGGGACCGACGGCTTGAGGCACGGTGGGGAGACCCACAACTCACAAGGACTGCACAAACACCCAGACCACGGAAAACATCTGTATGGCCAATACAAATGTATTTCATGAGCGGGGATCGATCCCCCAACCGCCAGCGCAACAGGCACAAACCCGTGCTGTGACCGGTGCGCCAACGCGTCGTATTAGCTTAGCAAATGAATAATTTTGAATAATTAATCTAACTCAATATTTTTACTGTGTCGTTACCTACCTACGGTACTCATAATATGTTGACAACATTTAGTTAAGATCTAACAAACATTCAACACTTCTGTCCGCGTCACTTGTTCACACATGTTCTACTGGGAGTAATATTTTATCAACGTATTCTAAATTAACTTCACTTTATTTACGGAAAATATCAAAATAGAACGCTACTATGAACTTTAAGTGACTGCCTATTGGTCTGTTTGCTATTTTCAAATAAACACGATGTTTTGAGATGGAATTTATTACCATTTCACCGAGTAATTGCAGTTATAATTAATTAAATGGATGTGAAATAATTAGGAACACTATTTGTCTGCCACATTTGAAATAATTTATGTTGGATATTGCAATTCAAACATGTGAATGTTATTTAAGAGGCTTGCACATAACAGACTACGGGACTGTTTTATCGAGAAGTGGTCGCGATAAAATATACTATATCTATACTAATATTATAAAGAGGAAAAGTTTATAACTTTGTTTGTATATACGGGGTAATCTTCGCAAATACTGATCCGATCATGAAAATTCTTTCACTAACAAAAAACTACACTATTCAGGAGTGACATAGGCCATATTTTATTGTAATTGTACAAAAAATTCATTAAATAAGAAAAATATTAAAATATATTATCAAAATAGCAAAGAAACTATCGCCATCTATCGCTATTTATTAGTCTATTTATTTTATTTACTCTTATTTTATTCTATCGACGACGAAGTTTTTTCACTTTTTGATAGATGGCGTTGGAGCAACATTTTATTTATAAAGTACGTTATTTGGTTCTGTAATTTAAAATAATAAATACACGATATTATTACGATTTTATACGTCAAATTCTAAACAATGAACCTAATAAAACAGTACTAAGAACTACACACCATAATTGCATCACAAAGATAATTAACGCCCAACGAAGTGGGCGCGGGTCGGCTAGTATGAAACAAGTGAAGTGGAATTCAATGGTATATCATATAATTTTATTTGTTGGATACCGTCGTAAATTATAATTATAGTTTTGACGGCAACCGGTAAAATAGAACCTTAAGCTTACTCTAATAGCCAGCAAGTATACCATTGTTGAGCAAGGCCTCTTGTCCTGTTAAAGGATACAAACCTTTAGCATATTATGTAGATTTTCGAGGGTTATTATTAGAGATGCGCCGAGTACAAGATTTACCGAGTAACCGAATACCGAGTATTACTCGGTTTTGCTTTTGGCAAAACGGAATTACTCTGCCGAGTAACTCGGTTTTACTCAGTTTTTACGTGGATTGCTAGTTTCTAGTTCCTAAAAGTCTCAAGAGTTAGATGGCTATGTAAGCGAGAGTTTGTTGCAGCGAGTCCAGAGTCTATTTGAGTCGTGGGCAGGACATAAAACAAGATATACACTCTTGGCAGATTTAGCACGTGTGGTTCTTATGTGCACCTGAAAGTACTGTGTATAGCGCAAGCGCTTATTTTCAGAAGCTGGTAATGTCTACGAGGAGAAAAGGAACAGATTATTACCTAATTAGGTACCTATTAAATACTCGGTCACTGGAACCGAGTTATTCGGCCGAGTACTGAAAAAGGCCAATTACGCCGAGTACCGAGTACAAACCGAGTACTCTTAATCTCTAGTTATTATAAAGAAATTCAGGTTTATTTATAAGTTATAACATTTTCTTTAACGCCAATCTCTTTAAATACAAATAAAGTACTTACTTGAATACTGAACGGCCGCAATCTGAATTTTAATCCGTCTCCGTTTTTTGTGGTCCACCCTTTAAGCTAGTTCATTTTTTAAATTTTATTATGACGTCTGTGTAAAACGGATTATTGTGGATGCTTTTAAAGAAAAATAATATTTCAATTTTTTTTTGCCGTTTAAGCGCCTTATACTTTTTATTAGCAACTTTAACAGTAGGCGTATTAAAAATAGAAAAGTTATAAGGACTTTTTGTTTTGTCATTTTATGTAGGTACATAAAAAAATTATTATGTTTGCTCGCAAACGAAAAAAAAACCGATTTCCCATTAGTAGATGAAAAACTAGTCTAAATACCCAGAGAAAAGTTATGTGGTATATTAATAATACAACGCCCACAGGGGGTCGCCGGCTAGAGCCGTAGCTGCAGCCCACGATACTACGTACGGTACCCCCGAATCACCCTCACTGCTGCGATGGTCCTCTGCGCAGAGCGCAGCGTGGCCTCATTCCTCGCAGTGAGGCGATCCGCCCAAACCGGGGCACCGTACGTCGCCATACAGCTGCCTGCAGGCGGCGCTGGGTCCTCCGAGGTTCGGGAGGAGTCTGCCCAGTGCACTCGCCACCTTCACGACCTTAGGTCCCACCATGGCGAAGTGTGGGCCAAAGGTCCACCCTCCATCGAGGATGAGCCCCAGATATTTAATTTGGGGGTTCATCCTGACCCTCCCCTCTCCGATCTGCAGGGTAGCCCCCGATGGGGGTCCTTTGCGTCCGGTCCCGCGGAATAGGAGGGCTTCGGTCTTGTGAATTCTGACACGAAGCCGTAAACTCTTTATGCGGCTGATCACGAGGTCGAGTCCGACCTCGGCCAGCCGCGCCGCCTCCTTGAAGTCACGTCCCCGCGAGTACACGAGGGTGTCATCCGCGTAGCAGATGACATCCATCCCGGGGAGGAGACGGCCTCACACGACCCAGTCGTACCCGATACCCTACAGGATCGGTCTCAGAATTGATCCCTGCGGGACACCGCAGCCGACTTGCTGCCATTCCACGGACCCCGACCGGTTCTCGTAGCCTACCCTCCGATCGGAGAGGTACGCCTCCAAGAGCCTCCTTAGATACGGGGGCACTCTAAAGTATTTCAGTGCTTCCCGTATCACTGCGCGTGGGAGACTATTGAAGGCGTTCACGATGTCCAGGGACACCGTGACAACCACCTCCCTCCTGTGTTCCGGCTCACCCGTCACTGCCCTTAGGCGTTTGAGGGCATGGATGGTCGACCGGCGTGCTCGGAACTCGAATTGGGACTCTGAGAGTCCGGGTCCCGAGCCCCCATCTAGGTGCTGAACGAGCCACCATCACCATCTATCACTCTCTCCAAGGCCTTCCCAGCTTCCCTCAGCAGCACCAGCACCGGTCACACCGCCGAAGCCGAGTCCGGGGTCCGCCCTGCCTTGGGAAGTAGGCAGAGCCGACCCTCCTTCCAGGCCCCGAAAACTGGCCAGACCGCAGGCAGCGATCAAACAGCTCCCGGAGGCTGTCGCCGAGGTGCCTGAGAGCGATCGCAAGTACCCTCCCGTGCAACGGGTTAGCGGGTATATTATTAGTAATGATCGTTATCAGGTGTACGTGACAACAACCGGGACCGACTGCTTAACTTGCTCTCCGAGACACGGTGAGGAGACCCAGGAAAAGGGCAGAAATCTAAACCAGAAAGAAATATTTATACAAATACAAAATATCTATCCCGAGCGGGAATCGAACCAGTAAACCGTTGATGTTAAGCCTACACGCACCAATACAACAGAGCGATGGTTATGAGTTGAAAGGTCTTAATACTGCTTATTTTTATATAAAGCCTTCATTTGACTACAACCACAAGGTAGTGTACTTACCTACTATTCCTTGAAAATGACTAACACTGGGGTTGATTTGCTCAATTCTTTTCCAATCTAATATAAAATACTATATGCTTTAAATGTAATATTATATAAGGAATCAACTAGTATTCAGAAACAATTTGAGATTCAGCGCTGTAGCGAAGAAATATTACTTCACATGTCAACTCTGAAAGCGAAGAAATATAGCTTCACAGTAGGGTTGTCGTCTCTACATACTGAAAAACATGATATAAAAATGTCTACTAGGTATTTACCTACTACAATAAAGGCTAAAAAATGCCAGATACGTAACTATTACAGTGAACGAAGAACGCGCTACGCGCTTCAGCCTGTAATATCCCACTGCTAGGCATAGGCCTCTTTCCCCATCTAGGAGAAGGATCAGAGTTTAATCCACCAAGCTGCTTCAATGCGGGTTGCCGGATATATTCCCTACGATTAGTAACGATCGCTATGAGGTGTACATGTTAACAACCGGGACCGACGGCTTAACGTGCTCTCCGAGGCACGGCGGGGACCCATTATAAGGACTGCACAAACACACAGAGTACGGCAAACATCTGTATTTCCAATACAAATGTTTGTCATGTGCGGGGATCGAACCCGCAACCGCCAGCGCCACAAACCAGTGCTGTGACCGTTGCGCCAACGGGTCTAACAAAGAACATATTAAACTAAATTTTGTACATTGATAACTTTGGTATTTCAATTTTTATTATACGTACAATGTATTAATTATTGACATTTTACAATGAAATTATTAATATTTTAAATTTTCTGCTCAAAATATGGAGCAGCCCGACTGGGTTAATAATATACTATATTTGTATATAATACTGTTTTAAAGCAGTGTTGTGTTCCTGTGGTGAGTAGGGTGACCAGAGCTCGTGGGAGGAATTGGGGGATAGGGTCGGCAACGCGCTTGCCATACTTCTGGTGTTGCAAACGTCTACAAGTACGGTAATCGATTACTAGATGAGCCGTACGCTTGTTTTGCCGAACTAGTTATGTAAAAAAAGTCTCAATTTAGTTTCTGTATTTTGTCAATTTTTGCTATTATATGATTTTCTTAATATTTGCGTGCCCATTACCTATCGTTTATATATTATTATTACTATAAGACTTAATGAAATTTACTCAAACGCATAAAATGGAAATACTATAATGTAATTTCTCTTACTAAATCAAAGCAATGACCGGTCGGAAAGTTGCGTGTGTAAATACTTCAGCTTGTTTTCGGAAATTTTGTACATAAAATTAATCACATCAAATAAAGTGTTTGCGATATAAAGTGTATATATTTACCAGTATATGTACTTACATATTTCTATAATATTGCTCATAATGAATTATTTGCAATGATTCTGTATTACGTATGTACATACATGTATATGAGTAATTATCGTCATCAACATCTTATTTTCAACTTTTTATACACTTTTTTATTTTGCTTGTACGTACCTTATAAATCGTAATTTGTTTTATTTTTATTAAATATGCGTGCAACGGCGCAATCTATAGACACCAACACAGTTAAAACAATTGAATTCAACAACAAAAAAATGCATCACCGTTAGGTGAGGTTCATGACCGAACCTGTAGGCCTAGGCTTTGATTCAGAACTGACACACTAACGTGTGCTTAAACTACAGCTTCCATTGGAATGTTTTTTTTATTATTATTTAATTTAAAATAAAGAGGAGGTTCCCAATTTGACTCTATTTCATAGCTTTTGTCTTTGTTCACCGGTTTTAGTGCCTCGCTTTCAATCGGAGGCTGGTCCTGGTCGGACCCTATTTAAATTTTGATCTTCAACGATTACTTTTGAGTACTTAAAATGCGTATTTTATTTCCTATTTTGTCAACTACCTGAGTTGTAATATTTGTCAATGTAATTTGAAGTCTATTTGTTTGTCGTCTGTGCGCAAACACAATTATTTTTTGTGTTATTTTATAGCTAACAACAAACGCTCTGGTATATTGGTGCGTGTACCATGTACGCGCCTAAATATTGGCGGTTTGCAGGTTCGATTCCGGCTCTGGACGGATTTTTGTATTTTGTACAAATATAACTTTCTGGTCTGGATATCTGACCTTGTAGGTTTCCCCACCGTCCCTCGGAGAGCACGTTAAGCTGTCGGTCCTCGTTGTTATAAAATACACTTGACAGCGGTCATTACGTCAATATGTCCGCCAACCCGCAGAAGAGCAGCGTGGTGGATTAAGATCCGATTCTCCTCCTACTTGGAGAAAGGTCCCAGGGTGGATGTTACAGACTGAATCGATAGCTTATATGTATGTTTAGCCTCCAAATGTTTATTGGTATAAGTGGCTTAATCACCGTTGTATATACCTTGTATAATCTTATGTAATGTGTTTATATTCTTTTTTTTAATTAAATATTTTTATTAAATGAAAAAATATTTTCGAAATTTTATTTTTAAACCCAGGAAAAATCATCAAAATACCTAAACCTTAGAGCGGTTGGCAACCCTATAGCGATATTTTCCTCGTCTCCTACATATTTTTTAATTATTATGGTTTTGCAAGTATATTTTACAATATGTATTTTTACTGTGATAGCCTGTGATAACCTCACTGTTTGACAGACTTATTTTTCTAAAATGAAAAAATATTGGAGCATAATAAACTATGTAAAATTAAAATCAAAGATTTCTTAAATAAAGTAGGTTTTAAAAGCCCTTGCCAATCGTCTTTTTACAAATCAAAGATGTATTTATGTTGATTAATTCACTTCTATTTAAAAGAAAATCTACTACCGTTTTATATACTGCGCAGTTACTCATTAAAAAAAAGAATATTAGAATATCTATACTAATATAATAAAGCTGAAGAGTTTGTTTGTTTGATTGTTTGTTTGTTTGTTTGTTTGAACGCGCTAATCTCAGGATCTACTGGTCCGATTTGAAAATTTATTTCAGTGTTAGATAGCACATTTATCGAGGAAGGCTATAAGGCTATATATCATCACGCTAAAACCAATAGGAGCGTAGCGCCAATGAAGAATGTTTCAAAATCGGTTTTTTTTTCCTTTTGAGAGCTTCCGCTGCGTAAACGGTATGACAGAATTGGTCCTATTTCACGGGGACGAAGTCGCACGCAGATGCTAGTTTTATTATAAATTTGGTACCATCCATCATACAATACAGCGCCACTAGAACCACACATCGTTATTATCTATATCATTCATGTCAAATTAATATTAAGCTGTTCCACTGCAAAGTGGTGGTGATAGAAATTATCCTGAAGTTTCACGATGTTTTGCATTCACCATATTACATTATTTACGTATTTTTATTATAAAATTTTAATTTTTAGTATGTAGATGCTAAAATCCACCTTATAAGGTCACGTACACACTCGCGACGGGGAATCGATACTTTCCGCTTCTCGGCGTGATTCGATTTCCGCCAGAGGATTGACCTGACGACAAGGAAAATTAAAATCTTAAACGAATTACTCGCAGCCCAGACCACATTACTTTCATTTTTCTGAATATTTAATAAATAACTTATATATTTCTTTAGAGAATCAATGGTGTATGTATAGTGAAAAATATTTGGAAATAGAGTTTCAATTATTTCGTTTCGTGTATTTACTTAAATTTATTACATAACTAGGTATACGGAATATGATGTGCAAACGGACTTAAAACCATACAGCCTTATCTATCTAACAGTCAACTTTAAGGCGTATTAAAAACATTATTAAGGTAGATGTGTAGACTTAAAAAAAAAGAAACAATAATAAGTAAAATTAACTAAGGCTAAGAACTAATTATAATTTTAAAGACATCTCAAGTTTTATTATAGTTAAATTAAGTGTAAAAACTTCTCAATAGACAAAGATTGCTTATGCTGGCTGGATGAGGATTGCGGAAAACCGAGATGTATGGCGCGAACTTGGGGAGGCCTATGTCCAGCAGTGGACTGCGATAGGCTGAAGTTAGACAAATATAGGGGATCTATACATATCACAGTCATGATAAATCTTCATTTGTCAAGACAAGCTAAGACTTTAAATTGAATTATAGATTAATTTTTTTTCACATTTAAAATCTTAAAAACTTATATATATAATATACATATAGGTAGTCTTAATATTTTTCATAGGTAAACGACAGTCACTAAATAAATAGTAAAGGAAATAAAAAATAAAAATAATATAATCCGTCATAATTTTACGTAATAACGGGGATTAAATTTATTCTATTAAAAATATTTATTTTGCCCTTCCTTCACTTTTCTCTCGATTGTTTTCATTCAATTCCAAATTTAAATTAAATGAAAACAAAATTGATTCTAAATTTTATTTATCGAAAATAGACGTGGGCAAACAACTACTAAACCAGTGCCAAATTTTAGATTGATATCCGTATTTCTTATTGAGTTATTCGACCGTGACTCAAGGATGGGAAGACATATGAACAACAGTATAGAACTATTTTAGGCAAACGTTTTCTTATAAAAATAAACATAACTTTATTCCCGATAGGAAGTGACAGAAAACAGCTATAATAAATAATATACTGCATACATAATTATGTATAGGGATATCATCATTAATTATTATCAGCCATTGCAACATTTTACATTGTTAAACATCATATAATAATTATTAAATTAATAAAATATAGCTTTTTTGGGTTAGGAATTCGTTAAACACTTTTATGTTTTGTCCGTTTACTGTAATTAAATTTTCTTATTTTCTATTCTTTTGTCTTCCATGTTTGCCAAAAATGCTAATGTAACCTTTAGCAAAAACCTGTTGACCACTGGTGTCTGTGTTTGACAAGAACTGTAACTTAAAAAATAGTACATAGAAATTTAAATTTTTAACATAACATGTATTACTTTAGTCACTATAAAGGCAACTAGGGAAAGCTAAATTTCCATAAAAGTACGTGTTTTTATTTTTTATTCGCTAAATCATCAAATCCCTGATGCGAGCTGAGATGGACCAGTAGATAGAGCACGTTAATCGATACCTTTTGCGGGTTTTCATTAAAATTCATCTCGTTCTCAGCGGTGAAAGAAAACAGTTAGGAAATGTGGTACATTGTTAAAAGGGCATGTTTTTTAAACACGTTCGTTAATCTACTGTGTGAAGAATTCGCTCCAAAAATGTTTAATTTCAAAATATTTATAGCTTTTACTGTTGCCTATAATACATCATTTGAACGACATAATGAATTAAAGTTGTAATTTATTTATGATTTTTTTTTAATATCGTCTATTCAGGAGTACTTAAGTTTCTTATTATCTCTACGTACAGGGTTCGTTCTGTGTATTTTGGAGTTTTGATGAAATAAAAATGACTCATACGTTTACACGAATTGTAATAACATACCTAACCATAATAAATATATTATTTAGGTTGTCTAGAAGAAATTGCTGTTTAGCTATAAGTCCACCCACTGTACTACATAATCAGTAACAATCTTTAAGTTTTGTTGATAAAGTATTATTGTGGTGTACTATTTAAAGTGATTATATTAAACAAACAACCATTTTTGGCAACCGTGTAATCAATAGATGTCTTTGTTATACGCAATAAAAGTATTGTACCAATGTAACGAATATAAACATGCTCGTAGGCAAGCAGTAGTAATGACATGTACTCATATAGATAGAGATCGTTAGTTTAATTTCAGCCCTGTCATTAACATCACGGTGAGATTCCTGGCGTGTCCGTCCATTCGTCAGCGTTTACCAACCTACTTTAATTATATTTGAAATGTTTATTAAAATTTTATCACCATTACGCTTAAAGATGAAAGGAAGTTTAGGATGAAAAGTGAGAATTAAATGCTTTGCTCGTTTGTAAACGCAATTACAGTATTTGCTTTTCGAATTTATTTCCTTGATTTTTGGATATTCGTCGAAAATTCTGTTTCAAAGGATTACTAATTGATTCAGTTATATATTGGAGTCTATGTTACGTATGTATCATGTTATTTAATAGCAGAAAGTTTTTGCTATTAGAATTTCATAGGGGTTTATATTAATCTATACTAATATATAAAGCTAAAGAGTTTGTTTGTTTGTTTGTTTGTTTGTTTGTTTGTTTGAACGCGGTAATCTCTGAAACTACTGGGCCGATTTGAAAAATTCTTTCAGTGTTAGATAGCCCATTTATCGAGGAAGGCTATAGGCTATGTATCATCACGCTAAGACCAACAGGAGCGGAGTCCACGCCGACGAAGTCGCGCGCAGAAGCTAGTCGTTAATAAAGCTTTAAAAGTTTATTACAGTGTAGTAAAAACGACGTTTATAACATTTTTTTAAGAAGACATTAGAATGATATATATGAGTTTCTCTGTTTTTGTAAAAATGAATTATAAAATGAATTTGATAAAATATAGGGATTAACATTTAGTTAGAAAGAACCTAGACAAAAAATTAAGTTATTAGCTAAAAAAATAAACATTTTTAAAACAAGCTGTTTGTATTTTTTTTGTTTATATATTTATTTAAACAAAAAAATAATATATTTATATAAATTAAGTATGTGTGACACAGAAAAAAATAATTCAGTACAAAGGTTACAAATAATTTAAAAAAGATATAATAATGTACGGTAAAAGATATTTTAGTGTAAATTCTTCCTTTATATCTTATGTCATATACCTATTATACTAGCGACCTCTGTCCGTCCATATTTTTTACACGATAAGTAATCACCAACATGTCATATACTAAAATCTTCTACGAAACACGCTGCATCTTATGGTATAAGTATTATTCCGATCGGTTCTGTAGTTTTTGCAGTATAGCCGAACAAAAAACCGGCTCTACATTTATTATATAGTATAGATTTTAAACAGTAACACTCTCCTTAATTCATATAAAAAACATTTCAAAATGTATAGTAATGTTTTGATTGTATTCATTTATAATTTTACAAAACTCTCATGAAAATTTTCTGTATACAAATAATAATACTCATAAGTACCCTTTAACCTTTAACCTCTTTATTGATAGAGTACCGAAGCTGGTCTTACAATAACAAAGCTAAAGTAACTTTATTGAAATAATTCTATTTTTTTTTAATTCTTTTCATCATAGAATATATACCTATTGTTGTATTTATTTATTATTATTACTCTTTTAATTTTTTTTTTATTTTGAGAATCATACGGTTTTATACATACATAATATTATATTATAACTAATTGCAAAATTTGAAATGAGTAAAATTTCCACTTTTAGCTAATATATAACAGCACTGTACCATTTTACTTTTCTCAATCTCTTTCTCGTCTCTTTTTATCTAAACTTTATAAAATCTCTATCCCAAGTTTATCTCCCCTGAAGTATTCCACCAAGGCATAATACGTCAATCAGAGTCAACATATATAAACTGTGGGAAATTAGATCAAGACAGTTTATGACAGATCTATCTTAGTGCCCGTTTACGTCTTATTAAGAACAGTGAAATGGTGTGTGATAATATATATTTTTTTATTAATATTCAATTTTATAATTGATGAGCTATATTTAATTTTAAATTGATCAAACATTTGATTTATTGTTGTTTTTTTATTGCAAATTCACAGGAGGATCTCGACCAAACCCAGTTACAAAGTAAGTAAATTGAAATTTTTATAAACTTAGTTTTACGCAATAATTTACGACTATTCTGTTAAGGTTTGTCTGTGATTTTAAAATATAGCCTTATATTTTATATTTATTTAACATTCATTAATTATTAAATCTGTATTTTTTTTAAAATAATATATTAGTATTGCATGATATGAAGGTAGACCCGGTACTCTATTTTAATAGCTAGTAACTATGTTTTCACCTGTTTAAACTACAAGGCATCTGTATATAAATTTAAATTTAGAAGATAAGTTAAAATAAATTATTTCATACCTACTGCGTCTAGATTGAAAACAACGATAGCATAAACAAAAGTTTGCTTGTATTTAATTGAAATCGTACCATTTGTACATTCTCAAGACATAATAAGTGTTTTTACTGCACTCTTGAATTAGTCCAAGCTACTGAAATCTTAAGATTTTCTTAAAGTGAGAAAGTACCTGCATGATATGCCATTTTGGGAAGCTTTACCTATATTAAAAGACTATCTGACTCCGCAAACGTTGTTTTGACATATATTATGTTATTAACCCCCGAAACCCCTCTTGTGGGTGGAATTTCGTAAAATCCGTTCTTAGCTGACCTCTACTTTGCCGAAAGGAATATTCCTAACACAAGTCTCTACTGGTTCCAGAGATATCGTGAGGAGTCAATATATAGGTGGAAATTTCTTATTATATTAAAAGATGTAATTAATGGTCATTGTTTACTACAGTCTTATGATTTTCATTATTTATAATATGATGAGGAAAACATCCTACTTCTCAATTGTATTGTTAATCGAAACATAAAATGTCAAATGCCTTTATTATGATATCAAAAGCTTTATTAGGAAACACCCTTTCGAACATTTCACAATATTTTTTTTTTATGTTACTAGGTTGGCAAACAAGCGTACGGCTCACCTGATGGTAAGACCGTAGCCTATAGACGCCTGCAACACAAGAAGCATCGCAGGGGCGTTGCCGACCCTATCCCCAATCCCCCCAGGAGCTCTGGTCACCTTACTCACCAACAGGAACACAATACTGCTTGAAAACAGTATTATTTAGCTGTGGTCTTCTGTAAGGTACAATCTAACAACAATACGGCGAGAGGCGATCTTATTGCCATAGCAATGATTTCTTTCAGGCCTATAACCTACTACCTACCTGGTTAATCTACCCTACTTGTTGGATCTTGAGTATAGACATTAATGTTTAGTATCTACCTATAGAAGTGTATGGATACGACGCGCTTAATTAGGTTACTAACTTTTGGTAGTAAGCACTACTTGTCATTTTTAAATAAGGTATTGAATTTAGCGTCAAAAATATTTTTTTTAAATTTTTTTATTTGGAGAACGAAACAGAAACAATTAAAAGAATAACAGCGTAGTATAAAACAGAAAAATAGATACAAATTGTCCCTTTTATGTCTCACTAAGAACATTAGGAATAGGTATATATCTACTTTACAGCAAGGACAGTAAAGATGATTAGTTATTACTATTCATAATCTAGAGTTAATGGAAACACCAAGGTAATTAATTGATCTAAACAAATAATTTCTTAGTTTTAGTAAAATAAAAAAATTAATATAAGTGCAACGTTAATATTTAGTATCAAAATGGCGTAGAATAAATGTTATAATAGTTCATTATTTTTGTTTATTTTCCAAATAGAAATAAATTAGAAATAGAAATAGATAAAAAAAGGTTTCCCGTAATACATTGAATGCTTCCCGCTCGCTTCCCAGTTTTCTTAATCTAATTACGTGACCACTTACGTAATGCTTTTAGTCGGTTAAGTTTGTTTTATAATTAAAATTTCTTGTATTCGTAGTTAGTTTTTTTTAAATCAAATTATTTCTAATTATAGTCGTTTCAACCTCATTAGTCTAGGTTATGGTTTGATTTAAATACGCGTCCTATTAGTAGCTTCATTGCAAGTAATGACCTATGAAGCAGTCTAAATTGGATTGTCATCGTGCCAGCCATTTCAATTACTAGCACTGCTGACATACAGAAAACAAATTGATATTGAATTGGCAATTTGATTGAGCTGTATTAAGTAGTTATTAATTCAAGCATATATTTTGATTATTATTTGTGTTCTATGTTTTTGTACGTAAATAAAGTTATTCTGTTGGTAATATCTAAAAAAAAATTTTTTTTGAAAATATAATTTCTACTATTATCAAGAAACGAATTGCTGAATCTAGTGTTGAAGTAAGTGTTACTTAAAAAATTAATAAAAATTGTAACATAAAATACAGTACCAAATATTAATCATTAAAGTTAATATTAAAAACCAGTTAATCAGTAAATGTATTAAACGATATAAAAACCAAAATTAAGATGATTAATTGTTGAGACTTTTTGATTGTATGTTTGTTGTCACTGTTATCAAGTATCGTATTTCTTAGAATCTATATATTAATACGTGAAGCAAAAATTTTGTACCCCTTTTTACGGAAATAGCGCGTACGTAGGAGTAGGTATGAAATTTCGCACACTTATAGTTTATATAGAGAAGGAGTGCGGAATGATAATATTTTCTTAAAATTATAAATAAAATATACATTAAATTAATAAAAAAAGCATTACACACACTACAGCACTCACACACGCATATTATACTATTTGTTGATTGTCAAAGTCTGTAGTCAAGTTGAAATTTTTTTTAAAAGGTTCTTTATTTTCATAACTATTTGGTTTTCTTGAGTTAAAATTTTTAATTATGGTCGAATTTCGACCTCTGGGCGACCACTAGTACGAATAAAAATAGCTTACTAGGTACTTACATAAATAGTTTTAAAGCATTCATCTGATTCATCAACATTATCTTATCTTATATCTTATACTATTAAACGAGCAATTCTTGTATATATATATAATTATATATATAGAATTTGAATCTCGGAATCGGCTCCAACGATTTTCGTGAAATTCAGTATACAGGAGATTTCGGGGGCAAAATATTGATCTAGCTAGGATTCATTTAAAAAAAATGTCGTTTTATCCCTGTTTTTAGGCAATGAAAAAATATCATTAGAATACGAAGCTTAATTTCACAACTGATACCATAGCAGTGACAGCGTAATTAGGAAATCGGCGGGTGTCAAATCGTGTTGACCCGAGTTCGAATCTCAGTCTCCAGATTAATTATTTTTCTTTTTTTTTTAAATTTTACTCGTGATTTATTATTTAAATAAAATTAAAATATAAAAATACCGAGAAAAAAAAAAACAAAAAATAAAATGAAAATACCGAGCCAGGCTCGGTCACCCAGGTACTGTTATTAAAAACAATAAAAGTTCGATAAATTTGACGCCTATTTAAATAGAGTAGGTACATTGTGTATGTAGAGCAAGGTAATCTTCTTCAACAGGCGGGTAGATAGGCACCTTCGTATAAGCAAAATGTTGAAAAGAGAGTTATACAAATAATAGTTGGAAAGATGGTCTGAGCAATATAGATACTAGAGTAAACACACACACAACATAATAATACAACAAATAGTTATCACAAACCGTTACTTTAGTTTCTATTTTTTTATTGACTCTAGAAACTCTTTAAAATGTTTATATTAAGTATTATAACTTGTTACAAGTATTGTATACTTTTTTGTTTATAATTGATGTAAAAGTAGGTACCTATATTTTTTTACATATTAATCTTCATTTTGACAGTGCTGAAGAAGGCGTTTGATACCTTCGACCGCGAAAAAAAGGGACAGATAAGCACCGACATGATTGGTACCATTTTGGATATGCTGGGTCATGAATTGGATAACGATACGCTTACAGAAATTATACAGGAGTATGATCAAAATGGTAAATAAAATTCTCTTACTATACCAAATTGCTTGGTTAATTTCCGAGTATTTGACGATAGATGGCGTTACTCAAGTTAGCAAGATTAGTGTGGTTTGTAGCATTTTCGTTATATAAAACTAGATGGCGCAGTTTAGAAAATTCGTATTTTAAATAGTTAAAGTTGTTAATATTTATTTTTAAGTAATAAAGAAAGTCTTGATATATATCTTGTTTTATGGATTAAAAATATTAAACAAAAATATTATGTAAAAAAGCCTCACCGTGACAATGTTTACACATTGCCGTGACCAGGATTCGAACCTGGGTTACTACGGCCACAACGTAGGGTCCTAACCACTAGACGATCACGGCTGTTGAGGCTACAAGAACGTGGCTGAATTTATTAAAGTGTATTCATATGTATAAAGAAAATTCTCATTATTCCACAATATTAGCAATATTAGCTTTATCTGATTCAAAATAATTTTGTGATTACATTAGAAATCAATTGATTAGTTATAGAACGTATTATTTTTCTTTAAAAGCGTAATACTTTATTTAAATGCATTTTTTTTCTGGTTATGTTTGCATCTGGTTCAATTAAAAATAACTGAATTAAAATTTTTCCTAGGCACTGGTGTTTTGGAGTTCAAACAATTCTGCTCATTAGCAGCAAGGTTCCTGACTGAGGAATTAGACGATGAAGCCATGCTTGCAGAACTTAAAGAAGCGTTCAGATTATATGACAGAGAAGGTACTTAGAAATTAGAATACCTACTAGATGGACATATCATAGTATAACCTATACCTTTACGCAATTTTTTTTATAATATCGAGGATAATTAGCTTCTTGAAACAAAGAATATAGTAGTTTTATTAAATTGTAACTTTTTATTTAGGTAATAAATGTAAAATTTCATAATATTAACTTCACATATAATTTAAATCTGTCATACTATCATATCATATTACATGTGTTCACTCATGTCGTAAACGGCCAAGTTCGTGAGAAAGAATGTAAAAAAAGTGTAAAAAAAAAATCATTAAATGTTTGTTTAGGTAGAGGTTAGAGTGTTACTAGGGTTTTTTTTTTTTTTTTTTTTTTTTATGTAACTAGGTCGGCAAACAAGCGTACGGCTCACCCGATGGCAAGACCGCAGCCTATAGACGCCTGCAACACCAGAAGCATCGCAAGCGCGTTGTCGACCCTATCCCCAATCCCCCCCAGGAGCTCTGGTCACCTTACTCACCAACAGGAACACAATACTGCTTGAAAACAGTATTATTTAGCTGTGGTCTTCTGTAAGGTCGAGGTACTTCCCCAGTCGGGCTGCTCCATATTTTGAGCAGGAAATTTCCTGCTGTGCCCTACTAGGATTAGACTATACCTAGCTTTTCCATTGAGAAATATAATGCGATAAATAAAAAATGCGTTTTTTAAATATAATCTCTAACGTAAAATTCACAACTAGAAAGTTATACCTAAATATTTATACCTAGACATTTTTCCGATATGAATAATGTTCAAAAATTATGCGTTTTAAAATTTACAGGAAACGGTTACATAACAACGGATGTATTGAAAGAAATCTTCAAGGAATTAGATAACACTCTGTCAAACGATGACTTAGAACAGATGATCATAGAGATTGATTCTGACGGATCAGGCACCGTTGATTTTGATGGTAATCTAATTTTTTTACTTAAATTTTTATGCGATCTCTGAATTAGGGCTACATTTACATGTAGGCTAAATCTTTTGATAAATAAACCTGTTATTTTCATTACAAAAGTAGGTATTAGTAATATAAAATAACTTAACTTTAATTAGTATATTATATTACGAATTTGTTATTATCAATGATTTTCTGTTTTTGAAAATATTAAAATAAAATTATAAAATATAAAGAAGATATTCACCTAAATTAAATGAATCTGAATTTAAGTAGGTACTAGTCATAGTTAGGTGAACTAAGTCTTTGTTTATTCTTAGCAGAAGTAAGACAAAAATTAAGAGGTTTATCATTAAGAGGATTATGCGGCTAAACCAGCTTACGGCTTACGTAATTCTTAATCCTACTGTACAAGTATTACATCAAAAGTTTATTTTTTTAACGTTACCTTAATTATTAACTAAATATTTTATGTATATACTCGTATTTTCTCTTAACATTTGCTTTTTTTTTTAAACAAATAGATAGCAAATTAGTGAGTACATGATGCGGAATAATCAATATTTTTCATAATCTTTAGTACTTCCAGAGCCACAAATTTGTTACTGGATAAAGGGATGAAGATCGTAATGATGGATAAAGGAGCTGATGTTGGCTTCTAGCACTCATGATATAAAAAAATCTACCGTACCCTAACTACCCTATCCTGCCTTACCTATTCTGATCCTACCTATCCTATCCTGATCAAGCCATCTCCAAAGCCTACACCTAGACTCTACCTCAGTTTACACAATCAAATATATTCTCTATGTAATACTCATCGCTCTTCCTTTTAATTTCTTTGCAATACAGCTGTACCTATACCTTTTTTGTTTTGTTTTTCAGAATTTCTGGAAGTAATGACTGGAGAATAGTTCTGTCGAATCGAGCTTTTTGTGCAATGTTACTGTAATAAGACTTTATTTTAAGTTTTTAACTACTAAGTGGAACACGTATTTTTAAGTGTATAATATATAGTATATAATATTTCAATGTTTTTTTTTTACGATTTCTTTACTTAATCCTTTATTGCGCAACACACGAAGATGTAAGGAGTTTCTTGCCCGTTCTTCACAGTAGAACCTACATTTCGAATAAGTGAAAGATTCATAATATTAACTTACTCGTAAATTAATTACCTATATAATTACATACATTGTAAAGTGGCAACTCAATAATAGTACCTTTTAAACTTACTCGAATTTAAGATTTTGATTTTAGCTTACTTATTTAATAATACATATATATTATACTAGCTTCTGCGCGCGACTTCGTCGGTGTGGACTCCGCTCCTATTGGTCTTAGCGTGATGACACATAGCCTATAGCCTTCCTCGATAAATGGGCTATCTAACACTGAAAGAATTTTTCAAATCGGCCCAGTAGTTCCAGAGATTACCGCGTTCAAACAAACAAACAAACAAACAAACTCTTCAGCTTTATATATTAGTATAGATTTTTAAGAGAATCTCTGCTGGTATGAAATAAGACAACACACGACATTACGAGTATATAGAAATGTTTAATGTTGCTTCAAACTTCTGTAGCTCACTACTACGTCCTTAATATTAATTACTAGCTTCTGCGCGCGACTTCGTCGGCGTGGACTCCGCTCCTATTGGTCTTAGCGTAATGATATATAGCCTATAGCCTTCCTCGATAAATGGGCTATCTAACACTGAAAGAATTTTTCAAATCGGACCAGTAGATCTTGAGATTAGCGCGTTCAAACAAACAAACAAACAATCAAACAAACTCTTCAGCTTTATATATTAGTATAGATTAACGATTTTCAATTCTGTAATGCTAACTCTTCTGTTTAACTCTTCGTTCTAACTTTAGAATAACGTATGACTCAAAGTTCCAACCTCGGTGGGGGATTGAGATTTAAACTCGGCAGTTTTGACTGAATAACTTATTATTATTATGCTAAATGAAATATAGGCGTTATTAGTTCCGGAAAAATTACAGTAAAACAAACGACTTGATATTTCTTGTCAACGTATTTTGACATTACATAGAGCTGTTACTTCACTAATTGTATAACATTCAGATTACGATAATGCTTTTACTTCTGTTAGCCAATTTTACGACACAGAGTATCTTTATGTAAACTTGTATAAAGGAAATTAAATTTTTATTTATACAATAAACCTAATCTATAGTAGGTATATAATATACAATTATGACTAGTACTTAATCTATATATTTTTTTTTTGAAAAACAATAAAATAAGACAATGTAAGAAACAGGTTTTGGAAGAGAATTGTACAACTTTAAAAAGTTTTAGAGATCGAGTATAGTAAAAGGCGTTTTTTTTTTTTTTTTTTTTTGACTTTCGAGGTGCATGAACAATGAACATGTAAAATGACTTATGGTCGCTGGGATGCTAATACATTGTCAACGACCCCTTAAAATCTTAAATAACGTACATTACTACAAGAATTTAGCCGATGTACTACCATACCGTATACAGAAGATAATAAATGATTATTTTAAAAATAAAACACTCCGTAACATACAAAAAGGAGTTTAAATCGTTAAATGTATTAATTTTAATCAATAAAATAATTTGAACCGCACAATATATTACGGTTAAATGATAAATAATGTAAAAAGTATTTATTAAAGTAAAAGCATAACATGTTGAAGATTTTGTGCAAACGGATTACATTTTTACATAATAATTATTAAGTAATCTGTGCTGTGACGGTTTCAAAGATACATCCGTGTGGAAATAGACGGATAAACGGACAGCGGAGTGTTAATAATAAGGTTCTGTTTAGGTATACCCTTTGGGCGACCCTTTAACTTAGGCGTATATATATTATAACTTTATAAGCCGCATAAACATGAAGTTGTGCAGAAGTAACAGGAAATGCTTTTTCTCGTCTTAGTTAGTATAGAAAAAAAAATAACCGGCTGGTATCTGTTAAAGATATAGGTAGTATAAATATTCAGAAAAAACTAAGTATGGGTTTATTTATAATCAATAGAAACTAAATAATTGTTTTTAGAATACCTATCTGTCTGTTCTTTTATTCAGATATCATTGAAAATTGCCTGCAGTAAATTTCTTGCTTGTGTTCTTTTTATGTTTTTTTACTGCTACCTACGATCGAAATGTTTTAAGCAAGCGTTGAAAATTATTTAGCTAAACCTTCTCAGGCAATTTTTACCTCTTCTCAGTCTACTAGTTTTTGTTTTGTTTCAACTTTTTTGTTATAATTCTTTATTGATTTATTTACTTCAGTACTTAATGCAATTGGAAATGTTTTATAGAGTACAATAGGTAGATTGTCTACTCAATAATTGTTATCAGAAGTCACGTTTTTAATCTTTTTTTTCTTAGAAGTTGCTATTATTTTTCTAAATAAATTTTGCAATTATAAAATTACATTACTTTTTGCAAGAACGAACAAAATATTTTTGTTTCTTTTGACTGTAACGTTTTATTGTAAATGTGTTGTAATTTGCGGAGTTGTTGTATACGTGAAACAAATTCTTCTCAATTAGCATTTATTAGGTATTGATTTAATGTAAATGTCACATTAAAACCTTAAAACTAAAGTATTGGGTACGGTAGGAATATAAGTAGTAAATTATAAACACTAACATATAAAAGCAGATTATAAAACGTGACATTTTTTTTGATTCTGCAATTTTTAGTTTGAAATTAGAACCAAATTCTCACTTAACTACAGATTTTGCGGTGCCACATTTATAAGATAGGTATTGGATTTTTTTTTGTAAAGACTGTTAAAATAGTTAACCTGTTTTCATGTTATAAACATTCATATTCATTTCAAACAATGTCACTGTATGCAGACAGATCTTTATTTAAGCAGATTGCTACACAATAATTACAATAGATCTAACTTCTGTATATTACTTGTATTGAAATTGAAAGTATTGACTAGTCTGAACCTATTTTTGCTTACTAACAGACATTAAATGTATTTTTCTAGGTCGATTTGTTTAATCAAATATTTTTATATTAAAAAGAGACAAAAAAAACCTTTTAAATATACCTTGGTTACCTTTGCCTTGGTTATTACAATATTGTGTAAGTACAAGTTACTCAATAATTTTGAGCAACTGAGAAATATGGCAAAATACCCACGACAGTAAATGAAATATAACAAAATATTACATTAAATAGAATATAATGGTAATATAAATATATTGTTAGGACCTATGACATCTTTTTTATATTATACTTTTTATTCAACCGCGAATTAAACCGTCCTACGCAGTTTTAATGTAATGTAACCATGTATGAAAACTCGACTATATGGTCATGACTTTGCTTTATATTATAACAACTCTATCCAAATATTATATGATAAAAATAATGAAGAGGCGACAAGGATATTATATCAATATTAAAATGCATATTATTATGGGTACAAAGATTATTTTCAACTATTTGTCGCTGTTTTTGAGTAGGTATCTAACACCTGTGGTCTGTGGTATCTACTGGCACTGTTGAGTACAGAAAAAGAATAAAATTTGTTATTCTATCGACTAACCTTGCCAATATCTTCAATCGTGTATCTACATGCTCCAGCCTGTAATATCCCACTGCAGGACATAGGCCTCTTTCCCCATGTAGGAGAAGGATCAGAGTCTAATGCACTACGCCGCGCTGCCCCAATGTGGGTTGGCGGATATATTTCCTACTATTAAGAACGATCGCCATCAGGTGTACATGATAATAACCGGGACCGACGGCTTAACGTGCTCTCCGAGGCACGGTGCTCCCCACCACCCACAAGGACTGCACAAAGACCCAGACCACCGCAAACATCTGTATGGCCAATACAAATATTTGTCGTGTGCGGGGATCGAACCCGCAATCGCAAGCGCAACAGCCACTTGACCAGTGCTATGACCGTTGCGCCAACGCGTCGTCTTATCCGTCGTTCTTCACTGTGGTCGTGAATCTACACAATCATGAAAAAGAGATAAGGCTAAAAATAAACGTTATTAATACAAATCTTAAGATATGACTTGATTGATTGCAGCATACAATTCAGTTGAATCAAAAGCATGTAATAGGTCGGGGAAAAGTATTTTCGTATTTTCTGGTAATAAAGAAGAAAGAAGTTTGCAACTGAACGATTTTGATACCCGGAAAAAGTTTTATCTTAAAAATGAAACTAAAAAGTAAAAAACAGTTTCCCACCTCGTTTTATTTCTGTCCATCAAAATGGGTGAACCCAACGAATGCATCTTAAAGTTTTACTTAAAAAAAAAGGGAAAAGTGCGACTCAAGCTGCGAAAAAAATATTATGATGTTTATGGACCTAATGCAGTGGTAGTAAGAGTAGCACAATATTAGTTTAAGCGTTTTCAGTCAGAAAATTTTAATGTCAAAGATGTATCTCGCTCTGGTCGCCCTGATATGATGATATTTCATCACAGCAACGCCCGACCACATACCTCCTTAGACACTCAATAAACATTGAGAGAGTTTTACTGGAAATTCTTAATGCATACACCATATAGCCCCGATCTTACACCCTCGGATTTCCACCTGGTTTGGTCTCTTCAGAATTTTTTAGGTAGTTTATATAAAGTTAACATCAAGAAAGGACTTTTAAAACTACTTGTCACATTTTTTTAATGAGAAGTCTCAAAATTTCTTCAAAAACGAAATCCTACCCTTATACCTATGAGATGGCGGCAAGTTATCGAACAAATTGGTACGTATATATTTTAATTAATTTAAATAAATTTTGTAAAATCTTACCTGAATTTGTATATAAAATACGAAGAAACTTTTCCACGACCTAATATTTTCTTTACAACAAACTAGGTTCCGACATTTTATACATGAGAATTTAAAGTAAATAATTAAAAACCTACCTACTCCTGTTTGCTATTTTTATGTACTTCTGTAGCTTTGAGCTTCGTTATTATTATTTTTTTATATATAAAAAAATACAACAAATAACATCGTGCGGGGTGTTTTAGGAAACACAAACAAAATAGTTTCTTTAAATGAATGCACCTGTGCGGAAACCACGTATGTAATTTTAAAACTGACTAATGCTTCGTAATCTTGCAGAAATAGGTAAAGGCCAGGGCCGGATCTACCATATGGCTTTTTGGGCTTAAGCCCAGGGCCCCGTGGATTCAGGGGGCCCCCAGCTAAGTCAAGTCAAAGTCAATAAAAACCGGCCAAGTGCGAGTCGGACTCGCGCACCGAGTACAGACAAAATTGTTAAAAAATTTTTTATTATAATATGATGTAACTAAAAATTAATGCTTTTTGCAATGTTCCCTTTATCTATACTATAAGAAGTTGCTTCGTACTAAATTTCAAGATTCTGAGCTCACGGGAAGTACCCTGTAGGTTTTGATCCCCTTGCGAGTAGTTGCGAGTTTCAAAAATGCGGTTAAATTATTGTTTCTTTTCATTGCGATCACATACTCGTAGAAGTTGGATTTTGTTACAGCTTAGGGCCTATGCAAACCACGTTTTTTAAACGCGCCGTCGACGCGCGTTTGTAGCGATACAAACGCGATACACACGCGAGTTAGACGCAGCCTGTAGACCTTTGCACACCTGTATAATAAAAGCGCGCCGTCGACGCGCGTTTTTAAAACGCGCCGTTAACGCGCGTATGTGCCGTATGTACTGATACAGACGCGATGCAAACGCGCGTGTCACGCGATGCAAACGCGATACAAACGCGATGCAAACGCGCGTGTGTATCGATACAAACGCCAACAAACTGCTCTGTAGGATAAAAACGCGCGTCGACGGCGCGTTTAAAAAACGTGGTTTGCATAGGCCCTTAGGGCCTATGCAAACCGCGTTTTTTAAACGCGATACAGACGCGATGAGAACGCCCGTGTGACGCGATACAAACGCGATGCAAACGCGCGTATGTCGCGATACAAACGCGCCGTCGACGCGCGTTTGAATCGATACAAACACCAACAAACTGCTCTGTATGATAAAAACGCGCCGTCGACGCGCGTGTCACGCGATTCAGACGCGATGCAAACGCGCGTATTGCGCGATACAAACGCGCCGTTGACGCGCGTTTTAGAAACGCGCGTCGACGGCGCGCTTAAAAAACGTGGTTTGCATAGGCCCTTAAAGGTATTATAGATTTGAGTATTTGATATGATTTTCATTTTATTCTCTTTATGCGTTCATGAGAAAAGGGGTAGTAATTTTAAAATTAATTAACATATTTTTATTATAATATGATTTAACTAAAACTTAGCTATTAAACGTTGCTTCGCACCAAATTTCAAGATTCTGAGTTCAGGTTAAGTACCCTGTAGGTTACTGCTGTGTGGCTACGGCATAGAATTTAGCCTCCCCCTCTCTTCCCGTTGGTGTCGTAATAGGCGACTAAGGGATAACATAGTTTCACTACCACCTTGGAACTTAAAAAGCTGACCGATGGCGGGATAACCATCCAACTGCTGGCTTTGAAGTACACAGGCCGAAGACGGGCAGCAGCGTCTTCGGTGCGACAAAGCCAGCCCTGCGGTCACCAACCCGCCTGCCCAGCGTGGTGACTATGGGTAAAACACATGAGTTCACGCCATTATTGGCGCGAACTTGTGGAGGCCTATGTCCAGCAGTGGACTGCGATAGGCTGAAATGATGATGATGATGATGATGACCCTGTAGGTTTTGATTCCCTTATGAGTATAGATGCGAGTTTCAAAATATGCGGCTTAAATTGCTGTTTCTTTTGATGACGTTGAGATAGAAGTATGATTTTGTTACAGCTTAAAGGTATTATAGTCCAGTCAAACTAGTCCATAAAATAGAAGTAAGGTTACAAAAATTCCTATAGAGCTAAAATTGGTATGAATGTTCAGAATATTATTATGAATGAATTGTGAAAAGTCCCCATCAATCCCCTTTGTGCAAAATTTTTTATTGATGGTAAAAGTTTGCAAAAATAGGTTTTTCGCGTTTTTCAGCGAAACGGTGAGTTTTACAGCAAAAATAGTTTAAACAAAAATTGTAGATCATCCGATTTTCTACAAAAAATGTATCTACACTTTTTTTTCATAAGTATTGCCATTTCCGTGATACGTGTTCAAAGAACTGAAAAAATTATTTTATTCGTAACTAGCTGACCCGGTGAACTTCGTACCGCTTAACAGTCGATTCTTTAATTTTTAATTGTTTTTAATACTTATCCTTCCCGGAACCCCAAATCGTCTTAGCTCCACTTGAAGGGTCTGAATTATCGAAAATCATAATCAGACTCGGAGGATTTCATTTAATTATGTCATTTCTTGGAGCGATTGATTACATCATGTGGCACAAAATAAATACTTTCTTTGATTTATGCACCTGGGTCATTAGATAAAATGCTCAACGGTCATGCATACGCGAGGGCTATTCGAGCTCATACATTACTTCAGTTAGCTTTAACAATAATAATATTTAAAGAACTTGATATTGATGACGCCATTGATGAAACGTGCTTAATACGAATAAAATATTTTTTTTTCAGGTCTTTGAACCGCTGTATCATGGAAATGACAATACTTATGAAAAAAAAGTAAAGATACAGTTTTTGTAGAAAATCGGATGATCTATAAAATTTGACCGAACTATTATTGCTGTAAAACTCACCGTTTAGCTAAAAAACGAGAAAAATCTATTTTGCAAACTTTCACCATCAATAAAAAATTTTGCACAAGGGGGATTGATGGGGACTTTTCACAATTCATTTATAATAGTATTCTTAACATTCATACCAATTTTTAGCTCTATGGAAATTTTTGTAACCTTCAAAGTCTTATTTGACTGGACTATTATAGACTTGCGTATTTGATATGAATTTTAATTTACGACCTTTACGCGTTCATGAGAAAAGGGGTAGTAAGTAAAAAAAAATTAAACATAATTTTATTATATGATTGAACTAAAAATGTATACTTTTCGCAATTTTCCCTTTATCTGTGCTATAAGACGTTGCTTCGTACCAAATTTCAAGATTCTGAGTTCACGGGAAGTACACTGTAGGTTTTGATTCCCTTGCGAGTGTCGAAGTATAAACGGCTGTATCTTTTGATTGCCTTGGCTTAGAAGTTTGATTTTTTCACAGCTTCAAGGGACAGTAGACCTGAGTATTTGATGTGAATGCCAGCTTGATACCTCCACGCATTCTTGAGAAGTGTTTTGACAGACAGACGGACAACAAATTGATCCTATAAGGGTTCCGTTTTTTCCTTTTGAGTTACGGAGCCCTAAAAATAGGCGGTAATGCGAAAAAATCAATAATTTTATTAAATTAAACAGATCGTATGGATTGGTTTGCATCCCTGCGAATCTTACGATTAATCAAACCTTTTCAATTCATTTAATTCAAGTCTACGTTCAGGTGTTGATACTTCGAAATGACGGTTAAAATGTTCGGCTGCCATTATACATGCATCTCAATCGTGGTCAAATTAGGGGGGCCCCTAAGTAGTATTAGCCCAGGGCCCCCTAAGCTCACGGTCCGGCCCTGGTAAAGGCTATTTGCGGTCACATAAAACCGTTGTTAATTTTGCGTATACAGCACTGCAATGAGGAACTGCACGTAGAAAGCATAATACATGTTATTTAATTTAAAGGTTTTTTTTAACCGACTTCAAAAAAGGAGGAGGTTACTCAATTCGACCGTATATATATATTTTTTAATGTATGTTCGGGGATAACTTCTTAACTTCTTTCTTATGAACCGATTTTGATCATTCTTTTTTTGTTGGAAAGGAGATATCCCAACTTAGGTACCATGATAAGGACACCAGGATCTGATGATGGGATCCCAGTAAAATCGAGGGGAACCCTCGAAAATCGTAGTGACGACTAGTGCGTTTGTTAATTATTTTATCATTTATTACCTGCCGATGCAATTGAAGTCGGTTCTTTTTTTCATTTGCAAGCAAACACAATTATTGCGTGATACTATAATTTACAAATTAACAAAGTCATTTAATGTTGCAGAAATGTAAGCTGTTATCGATCGATAATATTTTTTGGCTCGAAAAGTGAATAATACTAGTACTTTGAATAGTTTAAGGTAAATTTATATAATTATATACCCAAAAGACATACATCTAAAATAAAATGCTTCAATTAGCGAAATTTTAATAAAACATTGAAGTAACTTAAAAATTGTCCGCTCAGGTGATTTAACGTAATATACCTAATCGTGCTCGCGTGCCCGTGCAACGCACGCACACCCATCATTATAGTAGAACCAATTATTATTTCAACAAGGCCTTTATTAATCTCAAATGTACAGGAAAATGTGTGAAAATATTGCAAAATATTCAATTCTACTCAAGGTTTGAGGAATGTTGTTTAGGCTTTTTCAATTAAGATTAGTATTTTTACGAATTCTTGATATTAAGCTGGGTAAGATTTTCTTTTTTCCATTCAATACCAAATTCTGTATATGGTTATAAAATGTTGTTATTTCCCGCTGTATTTTAATGAAGGTAAGGTAGGCTAACAAATATTTCAACAGGTTGAGTATTGACAAATTACACACATTAACAAGTTCAATTTACGATCGTATAGTTGTCCAATGCTTTTTGCATTATGTAACTAGCATTCCTTGTTATGTAAATCAATTATTTTTATTTATATAACGAGGAATACTTTTTACGCGTATATTTTAGGATTTTTTTGGAATTAATATATTATGGGCCCCGTAAACGACCAAACTTGTTTGTCAAACATGTTTGATCAAACTTCATGTTTCATATAACAAACATATTAAAAAAACCCGCAGCCCCGCACACGATCAAATAATTTGACAAACACGTTTGTCAAACAGAAATTTAATATGAAGTTTGATCAAATCTTTGATCGTCTACGGGGCCCCTTATAGATTATCAAAAAGCATCATTAATCATCATCATTTATTAAAAAAAAAAATAAAAGACTGCAATCGAACACTTCATAGTTAAAAGTGTGTTGACTTCGATCTATACTATTTTTATTAAAATGTCTTTAGCGTTCTAATAACTGAAGCATTCTGTTCGATCTAATCATGTTAACGATGAAGATATGGGTTTACCGGAGCTGTGTTTTATGCAAGATGTGGCTAAATTTATAATGTTTGGCAGTTTTTTAAACTGTTGAGTACCTACCTTACTTATTCATTACAGTAGAATCTACATTTCGAATTGTAACCTTCACCTTAAACATAATTAATTTATTAAAGATCAATATAAGTATAATTTGTAAAATGTCGATAAAAATTGCTTTTGAAACCTACTTGAATAAAGAAATTTTCGATTGATTAATTTATTCTCTAAAATTGTTTAAAATACTAGCTGTGCCCGCGACTTCGTCCGCGTGGAATTTAACAAAAAATTATTGTTCAATTCGCAGAGTAAAATATACAATTTTTTAAAATAACAGAAGCCTAAGCTTACTCCTTATTACATCAGCTATATGCCACTGAAAGTCCCTTCAAAATCGGCACAGCCGTTTCTGAGATTAGCCAGAACAAAAAGACGGACAGACAGACAAAAATTGTAAAAGATGTTATTTTGGTATATATGAACCGAGTATACATCCATATGCATTTAGTCAAATGCGGCTATTTTAATATTACAAACAGATACTCCGATTTTATATATTTGTATACATTATTAGTATTTACGCGTTTTCGGATTACTTTGTTAAGTGTAATTGGAAATATGTTTTTGATCTATTTCACAGAACAATTTTGCTTTGATTATAATTTCACTAATTAGTAATCATAGACTAAAGTCATCATCATTCTAATTATGGTCCTTAAGTAAAAGTGATAACAATTGGACGTTTAGCAATTACATTAAAGGTATTTTATTTTCTAAAATTACCTTACTCAATAGGTAGGTAAGTTTAGTCCTAATTTGTTCCGTAATGCCTACTTAACCAAACGTTGAGTGGAGGGATAAAATTTTAAAACATTATTTTGTAATTCATACTCCTTTTTTATACTAATTTACAATTAAATGATTTTTATCTTTTGAGTTTGTATGACTTCTTTTGTTAAGCAAGAAAAAGCCTGTTTTGCTTGGAAAAAAAATGCCTGCAAATCTAAGAGAAATTATTATTAAACACGTGTATCCGCCAATCTGTTGTTTATTTGCTTATTATTATTATTATTTTAATTTAAAACAAGACATAAACACAACAAAATAAAAAATTAGCTATTTTTACAAACATATTTAGTAGGTATAGGTTTGGCCTTAAACACATGTGTTACACACATTTTATAAAGAGAAATAAGATGCATAAGCATACAAGTAAAGTTAAACACAATAAATTCAATAAAATCATCAAAATTAAAATATTTTAAGAACAGATCACTGAATGTACGTAATACGACGATTTTAAAAGTTCTTTCATCGGGAGATTGGTACGTTATCACTGTGTGACATATATATTTATTATATTTTAACGCTAGAAAGAACAACATCCAAAATCGTATAATTCAGGCGGAAAGCTAGAATTGTTATAAGACTATAACCGTCTATAAACTATTCATAAATATCATAAAACCTAGTGAAAATTGTATCATTTTAGAATTGACAATCGTTCTTAATTCTTTAATAAATAGTATATAGGTACTTATTTACTTTCAATGCTTAGATATTAATTCAGATAATGTTCAAATTCCTAAATTCAATGGCTGAAGTATTTGTGTTTGTAATGGTAACTAAGTAGTTTAATAATGGAAAACGAAAGTTGCCGTGGGAAATTTATAACTATACAAAACACATCATTTTGTTTTTCTCGTATCTGCGGAATATATTAACATAATTATGTATCTTACTAAAGTTTATTTTTAATTATGGCTTGTTTATAATTAATTTTACTATTTTATTTTTATTTACATGACACAATAACGAGTATGTGCAATAAGTTGATTCGAAAAAATAATTGTGAAAGACGTCGTTATTGACACAGAAGCGAAGACAAGCATTTCAACTAGTTATATCTGCGGTACTACTTGCTCATAAGTTTCAGATTGTTCTAAGATTCGATAGAACACACTGATATTATTGAAATATAGCCTGAAAGCCACGTAGCTTTGTTTTGTCTTTTTTAATGAGCATAATTTTTTTAGTAATGTGTGTGCAACAAATGGACAGACATTTTAAAAATTATAACAGTATGGATAAAATTGTTGTTGGTACCTTGAATTTTTTTATCGAAATTTTGGAATGTACAATTACATAATGTTTACATTTTAATTGCTCATAATTATGTATAAATACAGTTTAGTATATTTTTTTACGTTAAAATACTAAGAATAAATAATATATTCCATAATGAATTAAAGATAATGTTAAAAACAAGGTTATTAAGATATTGTTTAAAATATTATTGAGAGTTTAAATAAAAAAATAATTAAAAAACAAAAAAAAAAATCCACCTGCGTGAAGAACAGCTAATAGAAAATCAACTGAAAAGGCTGGAACAAGATAAAAATTCAATAATTACACAAAGCCAGCGAAACAAATCGAAACAATATCAAACATACTGTACCCTTAAAAATATCAATACGGTGGTCCTTCGAAATTTTATGCAACGTCGTACACTTTGACTCTTTATGCCTCGTTTCCACTAGGGGACAAATGAGGAACATTTGTCCCTCAACAATGTTGCGGGACAGATGTTGCGAACATTGTGTAGGCCACACTAGGGGACAAATGCAGCAACATGTTCCTCATAGAGAAAAAGAAACACCTCCATCATTTGTGAAGTTATTTTTATTTATTTATTTATTTAATTAAATTAATAATATGCTCATAAAAAATACGTCAAATGCCAATGAACTTGTTGGCACAATTTTTGTTACAATATCTGCTGAATTAAAACAGTATTTAGATCAACCAAATATTTCAAGGTCATTAAACGCACTAAAATTTTGGATTGATAGTAAATATTGAAATATTATCACTCAGGTGCTCTCAGAAATAGCTGTTAAATATTTGATTTATTCTGTAGCATCTTAACGAATTGCTTCTGTAATCAATCTTTTAGTACCTAATAATAGTAATAGTTGTTTGACAACTGAACATATAAAACAACGAATATTTTAGTACCTAATAATAGTAATAGTTGTTTGACAACTGAACATATAAAACAACGAATATTTTTAAAATCTTACTGAATATTGGTACGCATTATTGTTTTATTAAAATTGAACAATAGTTACTGAGAACCTTACATTTTAATAAATCACTGATAATTTAATTTGTTTAACAAATATTATACTGAATTATAAACTGTGTAAATTATTTTTTAAATCGACACGATTGTTTTTTAATTATCAAAATCGGACAACTCTGTAAAAAGTTATGCGTGGTCATACATAAAAAATATACGCGTCGAATACATAACCTCCTCCGTTTGTACATCGGTTGAAAAAAGGCGATGAAATAAAATTGAATAATTGTGTTTGCTAGCAAAAGAAAAAAACCGACTTCAATTACATCGACAAATAATACAACGTAAGTAGACGAAAAAAATTTAGTAACGCACTTGTCGTCACTACGACTTTCGAAGGTTCCCCTCGATTTTTCTGGGATTCCATCATCAGATCCTGGTTTCCTTATCATGATACCACCCTTGGGATATCTCCTTTACAACAAAAAAAAGAATGATCAAAATTGGTTCGTAAACGACGAAGTTATCCCCGAATATACATTAAAATCGAATTGAGTAATCTCCTCCTTTTTTGAATTCGGTTAAAAAATATCGATATATAGATTTTTTTTCGATATCTCTAACTCCGATATTGATTATGTATTTAAAAATATTGATATATCGAGAATCCGATATTTTAAAAAATATCAACAGCCCTACCATGCGACATTGACGCGGAACAAATGTTTTCGATCTCGAAGCGGGAACAAGCAACATGTCCCTCAACACGTACACACTGCGGGACATGTTGCGGGACACTATGCAACATGTGTCTGTACGTGTCCCCCAACATGTCGTGGGACAAAATGTTCCCTAGTGTAGACGGTGCTGACGCGGAACAATTGTCCCATGTTGCGGTAATGCCTCGTCTTCACTAGTGGAAACGAGGCATTAATTTAAACACGGCATTCTAAATCACTATGATTTAATTATATGTATAGTCAATGTCGTGGCTAAGCTAAGCGACAGCGATGATGCATTTTCTCTTACATTTTCTCAAACATTTTTAAAGATGTTACGTCGGGGGTCAGTAGATCTGACGACATGTACAGGTAAACACTCTGACAAGGTCAATGTATCCGGAATAATTTTTTCATTGTTACCAACAGAATGATTTGCACTGTAAAGACTACTTTCTAATCAATCAAGCACCAATAAATACGTTATCGACTTTTCGTTAATTTACTTATTGATAATACCTACTTGTGAGTTGCTTATTGTATTACAATTGAGTTTGTTCCGGGTAATTAAAATGTATAATTTATGACTCAGAAAATAAATATGGGTATTGCAGGTATAATAAAAAACTAAGTTACGAGTCTTTGATAAAATATGTTTTAGTTTTTAAGGTATAGCACAGCAGTAGGTAACAATTTTGCTCGAAATCTAAAGCGGCCCGTCAGAGCAAGTACCTCAAGATCACAGAATATTACAATTATGGAATCGAAAAAACGAAATAGAAGAAAAATAAATTTAGTTCGGTCGGCAAAGCACTTGCGATGCTTTTAGTGTTGTAGGCGTTCTTATGCTACGGTAACCGCTTAACATCATGTGAGCAATACGCTTGTTTGATATCCTCGTAACGTACAAAATAGAACTATTTCTCAAGTTACTTTCTCAGAAATATTAACAATAAGTCTTTTTTAAGATGTACAAAATGTACAAAACGAAATCTACTAACCATTTTAACAATTACGCTACAGTTTACAGGAGAAGAGCTATATAATTTATATTCAAAACATCACTCGGAAGTTTTTGTTTTGTATAATATTATGTGTATTGCATACTTTAAAACTATTGATATAAATTATTATCAAGATGTAAATTAGAGTAAAACAAGCAGAACAATACAATGGAATAGTTCGTTGAATATTTTGTAAACCAAGTCCCCATTGTACCCAGCAAGGTGAAATATTGCGAAATTCTTAAGTGTAAGGCTTAATACACACACAATAAAGATACTTTTCAGTTATCATTTTTATTACACATATGAAGAAAAAACTATCATATTTATTTACAAGAAATGTAGGTATTTGACATAACAAGATCGAAGTAAAAAAAATGTCAAATGAAGTCAGTGAGTTATTGTCATAATCATTATTTTCATGCGGTGATTATAGAACAAAAAAACTTTTTTCGTGGATTTCTATAATTTATCGAAATATATTTGAGTTGACAATGAGACTATCGGGGGCTGTATTTACCATAAGCCCATGTTCAGATGACGAGCGCTTAACGCGCGTCATCAAAACGCGCGCTTCGTCATCTGAACATGGTCTAAATTAAGTTTTCTATAAAAGTCATGACATTTTGTTGTCCTGGCAACCCTTCAAGGTTTATTATCGAACGATTACTGCTATTTGTGAAATATGCCTTAGAGGTAGTGCGAATTGTTCTAAGATATAATAGCGTTTGTTATGCTTTTTATCAAACCCTACTCGCCTCACAGATTATTAATGTCACTAACCTTAATGGGTACTTAGCGTAACAATTTGTATCACGATCTGTATGGTATTTTATCTATATATCTATATATTATCAATTTTGCTATGTAAAACCATTTGCCGAAATATTGCTGCATAACTTCCGAACTACTAAACAAAATGGTTAATTTTTTTGTGTTTTTATTGTCAAGACAAATTGTGTAAAAGAAAATAAAAAAGTCGATTGATTTATAAAAATAAAATAGCGGTATGTCGTTCACCAGTAGTAAGCTAGTAACTAATGTACATAACTACATATATCATTGATTTTCCTTATATCAAAACTAGTTAATTTATTTATAATTATATATTTGATTAATAATTTTAATTTCTTAAAATATAAAATTATTCTGTCTAAAATCAAACATTTACATTTTGAGTTTAGAGTCAGAGCCCTCATAGTGTCTTTATTTTAGTACAAACATTTAGACTAATTCACAATAAGTTTACAAACAAATAACAGGTAAAATGAAATCATAAGAGATTCCGCTAAAATATAAATACAAATTATACGCAAGCTTAGTTCGAAATATTATAGTATCGTTTAACATATAGAGAAAAACAAAATATGTACTTATAATAAAATAAATCATGCGAAATCTATTTTATCGCGACATATCCAATAAGCCTATAAGCCTACGAATAACGTTACAAAGATACATTTTACCATTTATTCAACAATGGATTGCTTTCAGTCTCACAAGGAATAATTTATGGTTTTTAGGTAAGGCTTTTGGCGATAGTTTACGTTGAGAATTGCTACTAAATTATTTTTTTACTCCTATAATCGACTGTATGTTTTTTGTACTTTATAACTTATTACTAGGTGTACTGCTTTTGATCCCATTTTTAAGTGAGATTTGTAGTTTTTGAGCCATACCTAATAATGTGTAGGTATATTTTGTCGTTTACTAGTCGAAGTAAAGTCGATTACGATTACGTATTTAGATATTCAATATGAGTTCAAGTGTTGCCAGCTATTGTATAGTACTGCTTAAATGCAACAGATTGATTAATTATTAAATGAACCTTGCAGCAAACAAGGCAGTTTACACAAGTCAAACATGACGCGGCTTACACACACCCACTACACACGCTATTACGATACCGCGAGTAATTACCTTGTAAATATTCCTTTGCTAACATAAACATAATTTTCTTCTTATATCACAGGAAAGGACTAGTGCTTAATAAAAATTGTTGAGATTTACTAACTATATCCTGTTCTGTAAATAGATTAAGTACATCTTGTTATTTCTGCGTATAAGATTAGATAAATGAGGAGTTCTAGAAATGTATTTTGGACTTGAGAAGTTTGACCAAACATGATTTTTGATTTTAATTGAAATGACTCCAACAAAACATCCTTCTAAGTTTTAGCTCTTTTCTCATTACTCATTTCACATTTACACACTCATTTTACATTTATCTCTACATTCTGCATTCTACATTTTCTCTTCTACATTTCATTTCTCATTACTATATACCCTATTAGTAATGACTCTACATTTTCTTAAAGACCGTTATCCTTCTTTTATTTATATCTTTTTTTTCTTCACTGAAAGGGGTAGGGAACCCATGACATACATAATATATTTTTTTAAATTGGATTTTTATTCACAACCGTTTACTTTAGGTATATGTTTATACTAAAAATGTAAACAAAAAAACCAACTCCAATTACATCGACATGTAATACAACGTAAGTAGACGCAAAATAGTCAATTAAATCCGCGTTATCAAAGATTATATATCTCAATCAAAGTTAAATGGGACTAGAAGACAAGCACTAGCTTTCGATTGAAATAAGAGACATCAAAATCGGTATATCCAGTGAAAAGTTATGCGGTATAATACAACGTAGGTCGATGAAAAATTGGTCAAGCAAATACGCATTATTAGATATAACTCGAAAAGTACTATATAGTTAGATGTCAATTAAATTTAAATGGGACTACATGACACGCTTCACCTTATTATGAAAAAAAAAATCATTTAAAATCGGTCCACCCAGAAAAAAGTTCTGAGGAAACATACATTAAAAAAACAGTCAAATTGAGAACCTTCTCCTTTTTTGAAAGTCGGTTAAAAAATTAAAAACATTTAAATAAAATAAACAATCTATAGAAAATCACTTAGATTTACCACAAAAAATCAGAGTGCTTACTAATTCTTAGCAACCGACATCCGTTTTAGTAACATAACACGCAATATAGAAATACGAACCACTCCCCATAAATATGTGTACACGGTAACGTAATTTGTTATTAAAAATATAACAAGCGGGATACATAAGTAAGTTTGTACAAATTGAACTAAATTTTTACTGCCTTTCCACTAATAGGTTTGGCTTTAAAGGAATACTGACATTTTGCTTGTATGGGCAAAAATATTAGTGACAGCATTTTACAAGTGCTATTAGTAACAGGATCAAGATACATACTCATATAAATAAATAGATTTCATTCTTAACTTTATCTATCTTTATTATTATTATAATATATAGATCGTCACGTCAAGCAAAAATTTTGTACCGCTTTTTTACGAAAAATGCGCGGACGGAGGAGTATTAAAATTCGCTCAATTATAGTTTATACATATAGAGAAGGAGTGCAAAATTCTAATTTATTTTTTAATTATCCATAAAAATATATTTAATCAATAAAAAAAAAACATTACACACGCTACCATGTATTTGACACACACACGCAATTATTATACTCTTTAATAATATAATTTTACTAGATGTATGTACTGATTTTGATGATTCTTTCTTTGAAGTGCAATATGAGGTATAATGCAACGTAGGTAGACGAAAAAATAGCCAAGTAAATTCGCATTAAGTATTAGAGATGACACAAAAAGTACATGTAGGATCTGAATTAAATTTAAATGATACCACATAAATAACAAGCATTGTCTTTCAAGTAAATAATTGTGTTTGCTCGCAAACGAAAAAAAAACCGACTTCAATTACATCGACATACATTAACGTAATAAGACGAAAAAATAGTCAAGTAAATACGCGCTATTAAAAATTACTCAAAAAGTTGTCAGATCTCGATCTCATTTAAACAAGACTAAATGACAAGTATTAGCTTTCGACTAAAGTAAGAATCATCAAAATCAGTACACCGAGTAAAAAGTTATGCGGTATAATACAACGTACGTCGACGAAATAGTAGTCGAGTAAAAACGCATTATTACATATAACTCTAAAAGTACTCGTCAGATCTCAATTAAATTTAAATGGGACCACATGACACGCAACACCTTTTAATTAAAACAAAATTGATCGAAATCGGTCAACCCAGTCAAAAGTTCTGAGCTAACATACATTTAAAAAAAAACAGTCGAATTGAGAACCTCCTCTATTTTTGGAAGTCGGTTAAAAAAAGAATCATTGAAATCGGTCCACCCAGTAAGAAGTTATGAGGTAACACACATTTAAAATAAACAGTCGAATTGATAACCTCCTCCCTTTATGAAGTCGGTTAAAAACATTATAATATTTGAAAAAAGAACTTGAATATTTGGGTAATTTGTGCATAGGTAACCGAAAAGTTTTCTGTTGGATCATCGCTATTTTTTACACTAAGTTTGTACCCTGCGCCATTTTTGTGACTGATGTCCTATTAATAATGCAGGAGGGTCACAGAAATGGTGACGAACAATTTGTTAACAAACAGCTTAACACAAAACCTTAACATCAACTGCTTTTTGTGAAACAAACGTAAAATATTAATGAACTTCAAATCTCCTAAAATCCTAAACCAACTTTGCCAGTTGCCACATTTGTCAAACCTAACTTTATAATGCTATACGCCTTTGATTCTACGTATTTATGGGGCGGCCTCTAAAACAAAAGTTTCGTAAGATCTTTTTTATTTTAGAAACAATCAATATACCTAACGCTGCTTACTTTGAAGGGCGCTTGAAATGATCATTTATCTACATTATGTAATACTAATGTAGTATTACTAATGGAAGGATACGAAATTGTTTCGGTTTAACGAAATTGAAATGATTGATAGTTTGATAAATACTAACATTTTATTCTTCTCTAATTTGAGACAGTTATCATCGTAAATATTGTATCAATTGTGGTATGTTTAAAGTTCAAAATATAGTATTTTAGTAGATATAACTATTTTTGTTAGATGAGTATTATATTATAAGAAATGTTTTGTAATTAAAGGTACTTTTAATTTTATTCTGTTTCCATTATAAAAATGTAATCGTACGCAACAAAAGTACTTAATACCTAAATAAATTTCACGGTCTCTAAAGAGTACCGGTTATACAAATGTAACTGCTGTGTTTGCATCTTTTGATTGTTCAAGTCTAAGCAAATAACCTTTATTATATGGTCCTAAATAGAGTGAACATGAATATAAGAAACTAATAATAAAAATCGTGATATAACCGAATGAAAAAGGACTTCGAAATGTCTTTGTTTATCGGGCGTGTCGAAAGTAAATCATTTCGTGACTGAATCCGGAAACCGTTGTCCCACTTAAAATTTATTCTTTTTAACATTTTATCATTTCTTCAAGAATGACCTCGTAACAGTACGTTCGTCAATAATAATTGATGAAATTGGTTCAAATAAATAATCTTCTTTAACTCGATCTCGAACCATTGAACTATATCTTGGTTTACAAGGAAACCTTATTTTTGCTATCTATACTAATATATAAAGCTGAAGAGTTTGTTTGTTTGTTTGTTTGTTTGTTTGTTTGTTTGTTTGTTTGTTTGAACGCGGTAATCTCTGGAACTACTGGGCCGATTTGAAAAATTCTTTCACTGTTAGATAGCCCATTTATCGAGGAAGGCTATAGGCTATGTATCATCACGCTAAGACCAATAGGAGCGGAGTCCACGCCGACGAAGTCGCGCGCAGAAGCTAGTATCTAATAAAATCTTAATTCTAAAATATCTTTTTACTAGCTTCTGCGCGCGACTTCGTCGGCGTGGACTCGTGGCTCCTATTGGTCTTAGCGTGGTGATATATAGCCTATAGCCTTCCTCGATAAATGGGCTATCTAACACTGAAAGAATTTTTCGAATCGGACCAGTAGATCCTGAGATTAGCGCGTTCAAACAAACAAACAAACAAACAAACAATCAAACAAACAAACTCTTCAGCTTTATTATATTAGTATAGATTTACTTTTTTTGTTTAAGTATAAATGAGAATTATAATTATGTACAGATACAATAGTAGCTAAATTTTATACGATATAAGGCTTCTATAATAACAGTGGCGTGCATAAAGTTTTTAGACAGGGTAGGCAGTCAAAAAAAAATTGCGTGCGCACAAAGTACACATGTCAGAAGTGAAACTTCTTTGGCAAACTAATTAAAAAAAAAAACGAATTGAAAAACAAAAATACAATTAAAAATCACCAAACTGCTGATAGCGCCATCTATACCAAACGAAACAAAACTCGATTCTACACTAGATGTCACTTTTGAATAATTACCTTTATTTAGTAAAAAGTTACTCGTCATGTCCTCTGAAAGGTAGTTCTTGTTTATCCAAAAAACTCACTATATCAATTAGCCGTCGAAATGTTTCGATTCCAAATTTCCGATCTATATTATGGCGTTCAATGTATCATTTGAATGCTTTTTTCGAAGCGGTTTTTGCCAAAAGTATGTAATTTTATAGAAAATGCTAGATGTTTTTCGCACTGATCATGTTTTTTTTACAGCATTAGTGAAATTGTGCAAATCTACGTACCTACCCATTACAATTCCAAAGTTCCAAACAAATTTAGAAGTTTCGAATAACAAGCAAAAAAAAAAACACTTTACTTTCATAAAACACACATCTCTGTTACATATTTCACAAATAAACTTATCCATCACTAATATATTAATATTTTCACTAATTACATACAAAACAACGCACAAACGAAAAATTCAAAGCGAATACTGAATACTGAAACTGAATTGTCATAATATTACACTGTGCCACTTGATTGGACGGCGGAAGCGATTGCGTAATCGATTACGCGACCGTGTCAAAAATCATAATTATTGGTACAAACGAGACAATTTGATTTGACAGGTTATTCTTAGGCAGTGCCTCTACCATTGGTTAACCGACCAATGTTAAAAACACAATACTTTGTTCGAATTCCATATGACGCGTGACTTTATAAAATTGTAGGATTATAATTATGTCATTCTGAAATTACTAAGATTTGTATGGGGAGTTTAACTCCGAGTTAGGCTAGTAGTTCATAAAAGGCCCGGCGCGCTGATATCGCATACATATTATAATTTATACGACGGCGTGTTTTTAAAATTGAAGGATATTTAAATTGAATTATGGTTTAGGTATGTCATTTTCAAAAATATTTAATGTTCATGTTTTATATATCATTTTTAATAAAATGCCAGGGTAGGCAGTGCCTTTCTGCCTATATGTGATGCACGCTACGGTATAATATGATGATTAATTCGTTAATTATTTTATTAGATCTTTTAAAATCTTAAACAAATGAATTCAGCTAGATGTTAAGTAAAAAAATTATAACCTAGCTTAAGTTACAATCGATAAATTTGTATAATAGTAACGGACGGACGGACGGACAGCGAAGTCTTAGTAATAGGGTCCCGTTTTTACGCTTTGGGTACGGAACCCTAAAAAAACGAATATCTTAATAGTACAAACAGACGATCCAATTTTATTAATTTGTATGGATGAAAAGTATCACGAAATGGTTTGGTTTGATATTAAGTATTCTTAGTTTAAAAATCTTATATGAATAATTGTCAGGTATTATATGAAAAATGAGTAGGCAATCCGTTACTTAGAGTCTGAGATGATACCTATTCAGTTTTTAATTCCTTTTAAAATGTACCTTAATTGTAATTGGTTGGAAACACGAATGTTAAAAGGATGTTACTGCGATTTAGAAACTTGAATATCAATTATGTTGACCATATATGACCAAACGCCGTTTAAAATTCATCATTGTTATTATTCGACTTAACAATAAATTAAATTGTTATTACATTGATTTTAAATTGTATTTTAAGAATGTACTGTTCTCGAAGACTAGTAATTTCTGCATACAATAGAAGCATAATTTTATATGAAAAATGTAAATTGAATTAGATTTATCTATATCTTTTAAAAAAAGAAATCGCTTCAGCCTGTAATATACCATTGCTAAGCATAGGCCTCTTTCTCCATGTAGGAGAAGGATTAGAGTTTAATCCACCACGCTGTTCCAATGCGGGATGACGGATAAAAAATCACGTTACATATTGATATGTCAAACACTTAAAAGTCGCAATCACTAAATGGGTTAGCCTGCGATATAAAAAAAAAAACTGCTGGGCATAGGCCTCTTTATCCATATAGGAGAAGGATCAGAGCTTAATTTACTACGCTGCTCTGTAACTGCGGGTTGTAATGTATTTTTTATATTAATACAATCCATATAATATTGTTCTAGTAAATAAGCATACATTACAGTTTTATAAAAATAATAAAAATTTACAAAATGTAAAACGCAGTCACATCAATGTGTATAATAAAAATGTAACGGGTCGCTGTTTGTACATTTATGATTTATACAAGCTTCTGCGCGCGACTTCGTCGGCGTGGACTCCGCTCCTATTGGTCTTAGCGTGATGATACATAGCCTATACCTATAGCCTTCCTCGATAAATGGGCTATCTAACACTAAAAGAATTTTTGAAATCGGCCCAGTAGTTCCAGAGATTACCGCGTTCAAACAAACAAACAAACAAACAAACAAACAAACAAACAAACAACCAAACAAACAAACTCTTCAGCTTTATATATTAGTAATATAGATTGAGAAAAAAATATTATTGAGACGTTTATCAACGCAAATAGCACCCATAACAATGATTTTCAGAATTTTGTCTGTTTGTCATTGCGTTTGTGCACGCTAACCTCAGAAACGGCTTATTCGATTTAGACGTGATTTTTATTAATAGATATATTGTGGCAAGCTGAGATTAACATTTAGTGACTGTTTCATGTCAATCAGTTCATAAATAAAGTTATGCCAATTTAAAGAATCACGTTGAACATGTAAAGTCACTATTCCACGCGGATGAAGTCGCGAGCACAGCTAGTTCTCACTATATTTACCTAACCTATATTATTATTAATTACCTTACCTATAATTATATAACCGTGCCTCGGAGAGCACGTTAAGCCGTCGGTCCCGGTTGTTATCATGTACACCTGATAGCGATCGTTACTCATAGTAGGAAATATACCTATATTTGGGTTGTCTGGAAGAAATGGCTAAATAGCCATAAGTCCGCCCATTGTACTTCACAGTCTGTAAATGATATCTATTTGTAGTTGTGATGTACAATAAAGTATAAATAAATAAATATAATTAATACATAATACATGCACGGAAATATAATCAATATCAATTTTAATCAGAGTTTATAAAAAAGCAATTTACTACTTAAATTATAAAAGCTCATGTTGCTGTAAAATACATTATGAAATTATTATTTCAAATATTTATTATATAAGATTAAAAAATTATATAATGATTATCAGGTGTTAATATTACACCTTTTAGCGTTATAAAGTTATGTAATACTCATAATTTACCACTACTCAACCTTCAGAGGAACGTGCATGACTAAATTTAATGCTAGAATATTATAGCTGCTTGTAGCGAAGCTATTCTCAGGTTATTATTATGTTTAACTGTGTCATAGACATTTAATTTTTTAAAAGCTATAAATGTCATTTATTCTACGATTTATATGACACAGTTGCATATAATGAAAGCATAACGAAATGTTTATAAGTGAAGAGAAGTATAATTGGCATGCCACGCGACACTGACTTTGATTTATGAGATCAAGACGTCGACCTTTCGTTCACAGATCTCACATAAATGATTACCATTTAAAAATAACGAACTCCATATTTGAATAAATACGGCTTAGACGTTACGTTAAATCGTAAAATTCTCGGTAATTTTACGGCAATTACGTTGTAATAGTACGGTTTTATATGTAAATATAGTTTTTATTTAATTCTAACAACTTAATAAAAATACAAATATAATATCCGTGCATTGTATTCGCATTGCGACGTTTATGTAATCTAATTAAGAACGAATGGTATTAGAAGCATGTGCAATACTAGGTTTAAGAGTTTACCGGTATGAAATACATTTATTACAATACTTTGTAGGTAATGTTTATTTAGAAAGTATACTCGTAGTAGAAAAAGATTTTATAAAACAATTGTATCAAAAAGTTGTATAATTGAAAATTGTGACATTATTTGTGGTGTCAGGTTCTGGAAGGCTTTTCTTTTTAAAGCGAGGAATTCGAAATTATTGATGTCGTTAATAAAAATTAATTCTAATAACCAGACCTCGTGATACAAGCAGCGGTTGATGAGATGCAGACATCTAAAAAATAATATTTTGTTGCATTAGGAGCTTTTCCTTTTTGATTAACAGATTTATAAAACTAGTTTCTACTGTATAAAAAACCCTTATCCTCAAGTAATTCATTGTAATCTCTAGTAGGCATAGTTTAAACTTAATTTTATCAAATTTGTCTTATATATATAAAAACACTAGTTTAAAAAACATTACAACAGTAACAGATTGATTACCAAGAAATACTTTTTATATTGATACCAAAAAGTAAATTTTAAGTATGAAATTATTTCTTTTATGTTTATCCAACGAAGCATTATTGCTACAATTTCTGTTACACGACGAACATAATTAAGTGTAATTTTACACGGTCCGTCGGTTCCAAAACGAATAAAATCCGTTTTGTCACCCAAAGTGCTGTCTGCCGGTAGTCTGCGAAACGTGATTCACTTTACTCTTTTTGCGAATGCGAAGTGAAGCGCTGTGTTCGCTAGCAATTAAAACTGCCAATTCTCTCTCAATTTGCTTAATTTCAAGAAATTGTACGATTTTGTTAAAAATAATTAAATTATAGTAAAAGCTATAAACGTTTAAACTCGATAATTGTACAATTTGTTAAATAGTGTACTTTCTATATGGTTTTATGTTCTTTGTCTCGAATTTAATTATTTTATCTTATTTTATAATTATATTAAATTTAAAAAGATAATTATAATATAAGATTTGTTTACTAATTAGAAATATGTGATTGTAGAATTCATTATATTACGTTATTTAATTATTGGTTATATAATTATTCAATGCGTGCGTCCACACTGCATGCGCGGTGACGGGCGCGGAGGCGGTTGCGGCGGCGGAGGCGAATGGTGGCCACAGTGACGCGCGAGCACATGTAGCGATTTGACGTATATCAGGGGTTGCAAACTATGAACGAGGATTTATTATTTTTACTAGACAGTCCAATCTTGAGATGGGAGGTGTTGAACATTAGAGATGGTGTGCACGAAATAAATAATAACAGAAATAAGTGGTGAATTTTTTAATTTATATGAAGAATTGAGATTATACCCGACAAAATTCGTATAGTGTATACTGCTATTTTACCACAAGCAATAATAATACAACCTATACTCGTCCATTCGATTATTTTCTTTTTGACAGTTCAAGAAAATTTTAAATTAGTGACCACGAAGTATAGATACAAAGAGTCCAGACGTAATGTTGAACGAATTGTCTCAATTTAGGGGACAGAATTTTAATTCTAATTTTAATTTTAATTTCCCCACGTAAAAAAAGGTATAAACTACAGAAAGCGAATACATATATAGCGACAAGACCGAAATGGTTTGATACCCCTGCCATCCGCGCATTAGATCGCTTGCTGACTAGGCCCGTAGTGTGGACAGAACGCGCGGATAGGAATGTTTGAAAAGTACGCTCGTTGCATCGCTCAGTCCCGTCGCGTAGGCTTCCGCTTTAGCCACTGCAGTGTGGACGCAAAGACGCGTTTCATATTATGTTCGATATTTCGCGCCCGCCGCCGCCACCGCGTTAGGCTCGCAGTGTGGTCCTAACCAATCGTGATGAAGGTATACCTAAGCGATTGTTCTAAATTGACCTATAATAATTTTATTTAACTATATCCTAGAATGTAGTCAGCTATTCACTCGTAATAACACAATATTTTCAATGAAAATTAATCGGGAAAATAAAAACAATTTAAATACTTTTACACCTAATAATACGTACGGCTTACGGGTTTTTTAAATAAAATACACTGCTAGGTGTGGTAAGTTTTTTTAAAATCTCAACAACTCCCTCTTTCTATTAGTTATAATATTTAGACACGATTTTATATTAATTTAATTCGTGAAATAATTTTAATTTTGTAATCACTCTAATTTTATTTTTATATAACTCAAACTTTATTTTGAAACGGCTACTAAGGTGTTTAACATCTCTTGTGCCTGCATATAGTCCCAGCAATGTGGGCTAGTAGTAAAAGACCAAACTAAGCAGTACTACCCTAATTTGTAACCGACAAAGCAATTATAAAATTACAGTTAAGGTTTTTTTCAAGTATTTGGACTAATTGCCTTATTTGTATGACTCAAATAGAAATATATAACAACACTACATATATAAACGAACCACTCTGGTGTAGTGTATTTGAATTTGAACAGTTATCGGTATCCAGGCTTTTTTCTTATGGGTTTCCGCACCGCATCTCGGAGAGTACAAAAGCTGTCGGTCCCAGTTGATGTCATATACACCAGCATCTAAACACTGACTTGTGACTGATTGACTGATATTTTATTTCCGATCTGGTGGTCTGTCTTTCTGTGCCCCCGCTCCATACCTCGGAGAGCACGTTAAGCTGTCGGTTACGTCTTTTATAATATACTAGCGATGATATATAGCCTATAGCCTTCCTTGATAAATGGGCTATTTAGCACTGAAATAATTTTTCGAATCGGACCAGTAGATCCTGAGATTAGCGCATTCAAACAAACAAACAAACAATCAAACAAACAAACTCTTCAGCTTTATTATATTAGTATAGATCTACACCTGATAGCGATCGTTAATAATAGTAGGGAATATATCTACTAAACTGCAGTGGAACAGCGTGGTGGATTAATTTCGACACATTTCCGACGCCGATGCCCAACAGTGGAATATTACAGAAATACAGACTGATTCAAACAATCGATCAAGCAATTTATAGAATTATATATTTGACTAGCTTCTGCGCGCGACTTCGTCGGCGTGGACTCCACTCCTATTAGTCTTAGCGTAATGATATATAGCCTATAGCCTTCCTCGATAAATGGGCTATCTAACACTGAAAGAATTTTTCAAATCGGACCAGTAGATCCTGAGATTAGCGCGTTCAAACAAACAAACAATCAAACAAACAAACTCTTCAGGTTTATTATATTATAGTATAGATCTCAATTCAGTTAAACATGTCTAAGTCAATTATGATCAAGGAACACAATCACATTAATAAGGGTCCGTTGAATTTCGTACAGTAACTAGTTTAACCATCCGTTTACTTTCAATACCCAAAGTAAGAACGATTTATGTTTGATTGCTGTAATGACAATAATTATCACTAAATTATATCAGATTAATAAATAAAATATGTAAATTTTATGCAATTATGCTACTTATTTGTTTGAAATTGGATAAGAAACACACAAAGTTGTAGGCCTGTTATTTATTAAGGTATTTAAGTGTATCAATAACAGTACATTCGACCTTTGATTATTTATAATATAATAAAGATCATTGGATAATGTAATATTAATTCACTAATCTTAAATTTTAACTTAACATTTTGGTCCGGTTAGAAAAAAAAAGTATATATTACCTACTTTGATATAATGCCTGCTTATTCAAAAAGGCTACAATAATTAAACATCGCTAAATAAGACCATATTATTTCTAATATAGTAGTGTAGTATTGTCTAAATAAACTGCGATGCTCGGCGACGACGAGTCCTCGTCCTCGAGGCGATGGTCTCCTTCTGCGAGACAGTTATGTCCCAGAAGGAGGCCGACGAGCGGGTGAGAGAGGAGGCCGCCGACGTGGCTTCCACCCGCGGGCGACGAATGAGGGTGCGTAGGATGCGCTACTTAATGCGCTTCCAGTGACGTCCCTGTGCCCGTGTCGGGCCAGGATGGGAACCCGGTCCTGCTAGACACGGCGTCGTCGGGACTGTTCAGAGGTGAGCCGGACAGTCCCCTTTGGAGACGAAGTCTGGCCTTTTCGCCGAGGCCAGCCTGTCGCTGGAGAGAACCTGTTGCCAGCAGATCCGGGACCAGCAGGGGGTTTAGTGCGGTATTGGCACCCCCAAGTGCTGAGTCCGACATATGGTCTAAGACTGCCTACCCGGGCGTCCTGGATATCACCCGTAAATGGGTTACCCTGCGATAAAAAAAAAAAAAACTATTGTCTAAATATGTAATAAAAAATTGTTGGTTTGTTTTATTAGTTGCTAGCTATAACTGAATAATGAATGGATAAATATAACCGATAAAAATACTTTTAAGTATATACTTTAAGACTTGGAGTACTGCATAAGATATTGTTCACCTAAAAATTCATATGGGATCGGGATTTACAGTATTTATTTTATACAACGTGTTCGAGATTATAACAGAACTACCGGATGGGGTTACATAGTTAGTTTTTATTTAAGTCACACTCTAATAATTGCCGGTATTTATAGGAAGTATAGCTAATAAATTACACCTTGTTCTACATACTTAAACAGGTAATTATGCTCAAGGTTAAATTATATCAGAAAATATATGTAAATCAAAAATATATCGACTTTATTAAACTAAATGTTAGTAAATAAAATGTTACTAAGTGCTGTACGAAACGAGGCTTTAGCTAATTCTTTTAAGCGCATAAAGTCAAATATAAATTTAGAATATTACAACTTTTATAATGAGTACCTAACATATTCCAATTAAAAAAAACTTGTTTTTATATAGCATACGGCTCACCTGATGGTAAGTGTACCGTAGCTTATAAACGTCTTCAACACCAGAAGCGTCGAAGCGCGTTGCCTACCCCATTCCCCTACAGGAGCTGATCACCTTACTCACTGCAGGAACACAACACTGCTTGAAAGTGGTATTTAGTTGTGATCTTTTGTAAAGTCGAGGTAGTTCCCTAGTCAGGGCTGCTCAAGATTTTGAGCTTGAGGATATTTCCCTACCCCAGTTAAAAGCTAAAAAAGTTTTAAAAAAGGAAAAGTAATAAATCTTTGATAGATAGTAAATAATCTTTGGTAGTGCAGTATAAATCTGTTAGTTTGACGCGTACCTACAATACTAAAAAAAAAATTAAATACGATAAACGTTGGCAATTTGTTTGAAAAAATCGCTGTTTCCACTTCTTGTCCTACAAACCTACACAATCTAACCAATCACTTCTAGTTTTTCATTGCCATTATGTTATTTTTGTTGAAAAGTTCGCCCAACGTAGGCAAAAACTATTAAAGTTTGATCGAACACACAAAATTGGATAAACGTCTAACTTAACGCTAGCTGACATAAATGGTTTCACTCTATTAATAGCAATGTCAGTACTGAGCACCTTAATATGATACCTTGTAAAGTGTAAGTGTAGTCTTGTAATCTCGTTTTCTTTAATCCTTTAGGTAATAACAACTCCGTTTATCACGTATTAAAAAAAAAACTGTTGTAAGATTTATTAATATGTATCTATTTGTATATATAATATATGTATATATAATATTTGTATAATATAAACTATTTAAATAGAATGTGTGCTTAAAAGTAAAAACATTTTACTGTTTTAATTAAAATCACTGTCTTTGAAACGTTGAACAACGCTGTTGTCGATTATAACTTTTAATAAAAAACGAGATTTCAATATTATATATCAGTTGTTCAGAGTTCTCTGTTCTGAATTATTTTATTACGTGGAAAAGCTTTTAAGATTCCACTCTGTCAATTACACTGTTTTAGTAATCAGGTCTACATACAACAAAGTGGTCCTTGATATATACGGCCGTGTGTCGTAAAAGCCAGTAAAGTATTATAAACATCAATATTAGAGAAAATTCATTTCAAAGTTTTGCATTTATCTGAACTAAATAAACTGTATTATCTACCTATATAATAGATATATATATAAAAGAGATTTCTACCTATATATTGTGACTCATCACGATATCTCTTGAACCATAAGGCGTAGAGACTTGAAATTTGGTAGGAATATTTCTTTCGCCGAGTAGAGGTCAGCTAAGAATGGAATTTACGAAATTCTACCCACAAGAGGGGGTTCCGGGGGTTAATAACATATATGGCAAAACAACGTTTGCGGGGTCAGCTAGTAATATTAATATAGGTTTAATAAAAAAAGGTTTTTATACCTAACTAGCCGACCGGTGCCCACTTCGTTGGGCGTTATAATCCATTTCACATTTTTAGCAAATCAGATAAATATAAATGTTTTAAAATCACCAATTAATTTCTAAGGCAAATAATAATGCTTGATTAGATTGAATTGTTGACACGGCACGTCAGAGGGTGCAGGTTCAAATCCTGCTGATTTAAAATCTTTATATATTTTTATCTTTTTCATTTTATCTTGTCACTCCTGAATAGTGTAGCTTTCTGTTAGCGAAAGAATTTTCATGATCGGATCAGTATTTGCGAAGATTACCCCGTATATACAAACAAAGTTATAAACTTTACCTCTTTATAATATTAGTATAGATTGTAATCATAAAGGAAATATAATGGCGCCATAATTATTATTAAAGGAAATGTAATGACGTCAAAAATTTTCAAAACCTGCAAAAACTGTTAATACCTTTTACTAAATAAATATACTACTATGTAATATTAATATAATTATTATTTATTTTTGTGTTACCCACACATTAGGGAATTCTAAACATTTTTAATATCATATCAAAAATCGACCGTTCCAACGGGCCACGGTCGCTTAGAACCGAATATAAAATCATCACATCAGAAATTTCGATCTAGCGGGTACATCGTTCCATGGCTTAATTGGCTAGAGCACCGACACGGTCAGTCGGTGGTTCGATCCCCGCTGATATGATATTAAAAATGTTTATGAATATTTAGATTTATCTTTCTTAGCTTTTGTGTAATCGATATTCAATAATGGGCATGACGAAAGATTTTGAAAACTTGTTCCGTAATGTGGGTACACATTTACTATTTACGAAAATACCTATATTTCAGTAATAAACTTAAGTTTAAGGAAGATTAAAACTATTTTTCTAATATGTTTTCAATGTGCGCGGCACAACGGCAGCAGATGTCATGGCGTCGGCTCTGACGTCATGACATGACACACTTCGGACGCGTTCAACCTAAGGCCAGCATGAAATTAAAATTATAAATAACGGAGATAGAGTTCCAGGACCTGCAAGTTTTTTTATTGGAAATTTCCTCCTCTTTCAGAATCTATTTTTGAAATTTCTTTAATATTAATAGAGTTTATGAAATATTGGCAAAAAACGGAAGGCCATTTTTTCCTTTTTTTAATTGTTTATAACTTTTGCAATTTTTGATGTGCAAAACACACTTATAGAACATTTTTCTAGACGATTCCGAATCCAATGAGCTATTACACATAATTTTAAGAGCAGTATCTCTATTTTCGACCTTTTTCAACCTGTCGACTGGAGTGAGTTGTAGGTGAACGCGCCTGACGTATTATATTGATGTTATAGCGTGACGTCATGCGCTGTAATTTGTGTTTCAATCAAAATGGCCGATTGCAGTATTTTAATGTTTTATTTTATTGAAAACCACAATAATCTTATTATTTTACATAAAACTAAACCAGTATTTTGAATTTTTTTAATATGAGTGTTCCCCTGAAATAATTAAATTAACGATTTTTTGATACTGTCGTCATGCCCATTAATAGATACATAGGAGATTAACATATTCAGCTCTGTGCGAGGATCATCTTATGAGATAAATGATTAAGTTTCAGACAGTAAAAACTTATTTTGATACAATATGTTTTATTAATTTGAATTTACCAAGCTGTTTCAATGCGGTCAATCCGTCGTCAGTCGTCACCCTACACTTCAGAATTTATTCCAATACATGCATATCCGCACGGTCTTTTCGTTTTCTTTCGTGTTCGTACGGCGAGCATGAAATTAATTTTGAAAAGATTTTTCACCTTTGGGATATATATGGTGCTGACCTTGAATATAAACTGAGATTATTTTAAAAACAATAATCATGATTTAATTGGTATAAACAAACTTTGTATTTTGTAAGTGTCGAGATAATTGACCATAATAACGCCGAAAAGAGAGCGTTGTCAATAATTTAAGTACCTAATACAATAGTTTTTTTTTTATATATAGTTAATGATATTATGATCCCACAAAATGACCTCGGATTTTAGTATGACTACATTACTCAACATAGGTTAAAACTAATATAAAACTTGGTCGTTATAATACTAGCGCAGCATTTGCTGTATTTTTTTAATATGTAACTAGGTCAGCAAACAAGCTTACGGCTCACCAGATGGTAAGCGATTACCGTAGCTTAAAGACATCTGCAACATCAGAAGCATCGCAAGTGCGTTGCCAAGCCCATCTTCAATTCCCCTCAGGAGCGCGTAGTTTCGCGAATTCATTCTAAAGCTCACTTGGCAAACGTAATATTACTGCGGCATGAATTTCCTATATTTAGTGTCGATTTCCTATGGGAGGGAGATATTTGTGTTTATTCATATATGTGCTTGTGATTTATGTATCCATCGTAAAGAAATCTATACTATTCTTTTTTTATGACAAGTATCTGATAAGGGTACTCTCAGTGTAAACTCTTAGTGTGGAAATTATTAACCGATTCCCACATACCTTGGCCTGATAGTGGGATTTTTTAAGCTGCTTTAATTTAGTTAAACTCGTATAGGTATTAAAGCACTAAAATACATTTCGTTACCTAAAAGTTAATCGTAAGAAGTGTATAAGAATTTTTTTTCAGCCATAAAACCATTTTTTATTTATTTTGTCTTTAGATTATATCATAGCTTATTTGTCTGACGTTTATATACCGTTAATGATATAAATTTCGACAGGAAGAAATACACCTGAACACAGTTTTAGCTTCGGTTACAAACTGGTTACGTAGTTGCGGCATTACTTGCTGCGTTATTACATAGATGACAATTTATGCATGTTATAAGTAAACAAAGTATATCACTATATATACAAATATGTATCTCTAAATGCATAATAGAATATAAGTCTGAGGTTGACTAAAATGTTGCATAGTCTAATTACCGTAAATCAAATAAGGAAGACGGTTGAGAAATGTCTCATGATACATTGTTTAAGAATGCATAATTATAGGTATATACAGCAAACAGATCCAGCAGTAGGGTAACTTGTCTGTTTTAATGACGTGACAAACATTGATGAAATCAACTAAGGATTTATTACGTGTACAATTTATTAATATTTCATAATGTAATATATAAAATAACGAAACTATGTTCTATCTCTTAAAAATGGGGATTCCGTACTCTTACATGGGGATTACGTACTATTAGATAAGAACACCTACGCGTTTACATGGATTAAAATTTAAAATACGCGGGACGTGCATTTCTTTTTTTTTTTTTTAGTTTTTAGTGCGAATAAAGTCCGAGACTAGGGCTTGAATTCTGGATAACTCTAAATGAATTGAATTTTGCAGCAAAAGCTGCTTTAAAGTAAGTTAAAGTCACCTGACCTGGCGGGACCTTTTATTGAGCAGTCGACGAGCAACGACAGCTGATAACGACTACGAAAAAGACTTACTAAAAAAATCATCATATGCGACGTTTTTATTACTGGATATTAAAATCTATTACTATTAATGTTTTAATTACTTATAAGTTGATTTGATATGACACATCAATAGTAATAATAGAAAAGTGTTTGTAGTGTTCGCACTAATGTATTACAATTTACAACAATGTATACTGTGGTTAGAAATCAATGCGGAACGTATTATGTTTTTTTTTAAACAATTGAAAGGAAATACTTGCTACAGCGGAAGGTCAAACGTAAAAATCTATGAAATGTATTTAATCTGTATCAACGACTCCATACATAGACTTAATAGTAAATTGCAGAATTTAAAGTAATAGTACAATGAGGAACAATATTATTTTAGTGTCAATAAAGTATGTAGGTAATTTCTAATTCTTACGTAAGCAGACGGTCATAAATATAACTATTTATAATTAATACTTGCTTTGACTTCAAATGAAATAAATTCTGGAATTTTGCAACAATACGGAAGAATTAGTTGACTAAAGTCGGTGTTCCAAATCATAGCTGCTAAATTTCATGGTGAGTTAGTAAGTGAATGGTAGGTATTTCTACTTTATATAGACAGAACTGATCCGTTCGAAATTACAAAACCTTTGCCAAATAGATCTCAGGTGTTCATTTAACGTATATTTGTTTGTTGTATGATCGAAGTCGAGACGTGCTCGAAACTAATGCTCCAGATGCTCCGGTTAACTCGAGCGAAATAGTCAAGTGAGTACAAATCTTGATCCTTAATAAAAATTGGGTGGATTAAAATCCGTGCTCGTATCCGTTTGATCATTTAAGAAGATAAGTATGTCAACTAAACCTGAATATAGAATGCGATGTGTGAGAAATTTAGGGATAGGTAGTTAAAACCAATAATGGTAGAGCATAGCAGGAAATTTCTTGCTCAAAATATGAAGCAGCCCGACTGGGGTATTACCTCGATCTTACGGAAGATCACAGCTAAATAACACTGTTTTCAAGCAGTGTTGTGTTCCTGTTGATGAGTAAGGTGACCAGAGCCCTGGGGGGAACTAAGGATGGGGTCAGCAACGCGCTTGCGATGGTTCTGGTGTTGCAAACGTCTATAAGCTACGGTGATCGCATACCATCAGGTGAGCAGTAACGCTTGTTTGCCGATCTAGTTACATCAAAAAAATCTGAAAATAAATGTGGCTCATTAATTTCAAATCTTAGAAGTATTATTAAAAGTTAAGATATATATGCCCAACAATTTCACGTTTAAATAAAATTTCAGAACAACACAGTAGATAGAGGATGTTTGACGCGAAATTAGGGAGGTCTATCTCCAGCAGTGGACTGCGATAGGTTGAAGCGATGAGTGACGCACTATATTTTATTATATAGTTAAAATAAAACAAAACTTTTACTAAACGGTCCAGAAGATTTAATATAAACCTTAAATTAAAAGTAATAATCATTTATTATTAACTTATTAACAGTAACAATAAATGTCAGTTAAAGTAACGTTTAACTGAACGCAAATTATTATACAACAGAGACGTCTAGTTATCATAGCTATTAAACTATCAACACCTTGAAGAGCATTTAGTTTATCCTCGTAATTTATTTATAATGAGTTAATACCTTATACTGTTTGTTATTCCTTAAATTTAATAATTATGCAAACGAAATAATAGTTAGTTTCAATTTTTGAAAGTTAAATTCAATTTTCTTTAACGGTGAAAAATAGAGAAACTGAAAATGTTTTAACCAGGCGGTGATAATTTTATTTGAAAAACCCCTTTCTGATGAATTTTGTTTAATTTTATAAGATTATATTTGCAAATGAATCAATATTTATTTTAATTTAATTTTTAAACATACCACTGCCATCACCTAGGCAAACATAAAACAAATATTAATTAGAATCGTTATCAGCTGCGAGAGATCATAGAAACGGCAAATATAATTCATACAACATCTAATACGTAATTATTAGAGAAATATACAGGTCAACAGTACAACTTACTTTTTTGGCTTATCCGCAATTGGTAAAAAAATCAAGCGCTAATGAGTTAAATATAATAGGATACATAAATACGAAAAAAAAAATTACCTCTTTACAGGAAACTGCCTGGAATTTGAGCAATTTCTCATTAGCTTAACCCAATAACCTACGGATTAGTCAGAGTTAATCACCTAATGAGCGGATCGAGTAACTCAAATGAAGTTTGAAGAAATAATTTGCAATTAGTCAAATGCATGTAGAATTAATATTTTTTGATGTTTTATATAACGCTTAAGTTTTGAAATAGATTATGCAAATGTCATTGCTTGCAAACGAACATAATATAAAATTTAAAATTAAGGACTTTAATGTAAAATCAATTTTTTTTTTTTTTTTTTTTTTTAATTTAGGAACAAACAGTTGTATTCAATGTAAAAAAAAATACATACATGATAAGTACTTCTTAACCTATAGTTCCCTGAATTACTATACAAAGTTTTACTGTTTACTAGAGTTTTACTGTTTACTATTTTAGAATTACTATACATTTCAAACATGAAATTATTAAAGCTATATTGTTATATTTTTAAAAGAAGAAATTTTTTATTTTATTCACTTAGTGCTCTATTTACATCTCTTTTAAACATCTTTCTGTTCGTACCAAATATATCTATATCGCTCAATCTATTATTATACAGTTTACATGTACGTCGTATGAAACTATTGGCGGTGTACCGTGCCCTACTTTTAGGTAATGTGAATAAATCCCTTTTGCGGACACTTCTTTCCTGCCTGCGAGGAATGCGGAAGTTGATATTAGAGAGCAGGAAAGGGGCATCAATCATATTATTCAAAATCTTAAACAGATACATTGCATCGTTACAGTCTCGCCTTTCAGCAAGGCCCGATAGGTTGTGTACTTTTAATGAATTGCTATAATCTATATAACTATTGCCAACTCTATACTCTAATGACTTTACAAATTTTCTTTGCAATCTTTCTATTTTCTCTATATGTACTTTTTGATAAGGATTCCAGACGCAACTAGCAAATTCTAAACGACTGCGGACATAGCTATTATATAGAATCTTATACGTGAAAGCACTTTTAAATGGTTTACCTACACGCAAAATGAAACCTAAAAATTTATATGCCTTATTCAAAATATTTTCAATATGAGATATGTAACTTAATTTAGAATCTAAAATAACGCCAAGATCCCGAATTTCATTAACTTTTGACAAAACCTTATCGCATAACTTATAATTTTTATGAATGGGATTTTTTTTACGAGTATATGTTATTGCAAAGCACTTATTTATATTAAGAAAAAGATTATTATTACAGCAATAATCAACGAAACTATCGAGATCATGCTGTAAAAGATCTGAATCATGAGAATCACGAATGATTCTAAATATTTTAGTGTCATCGGCATACATTAATACCCTAGAGTTATTGATTGAGTCAGAAAGATCATTAATATATAAGGTGAATAGCAGCGGACCCAAATGCGAACCCTGTGGAACTCCAGAGGATATATCCTTATAACGAGAACAATGACCCGATATTACAACAGCCTGACTACGATTTCTTATATAAGAAGATATCCAACGGAACAAATCTCCGTGGATTCCGAGATAGAAAAGCTTTGAAAGCAAAGTATTGTGACAGATTTTATCAAACGCTTAAGCAAAATCGGTGTAAATGGCATCGACCTGAAGATTTCGATCCATGGCTTCAGTTACCATTTCAGTAAATGAAAGTAAATTACTTTCAACATCACGACCCCTGTAAAAACCGTGCTGATTTATTGAAAGCACTGGTCGTACCGCATTGAACATCTTGGCAGCTATGATCTTTTCGAGTATTTTACCAAATTGCCAACCAATTTACCAAATTACCAATATAATTTAATAAAAAGAAACCATATACTTATTGTTACGAATACACAAGTAAAGGAGCTTGCGCCATCTAGCGTGGAGCGAGGGAACTACTTTGTGTGCTGTACAAACCACTTTATTACAAAGACAACGTGAAACCTACACTCAATACTAGATGGCGTTAGAGGAGCTATATAGAGGAAAAGACTCGAAAATCGAGTACACGCGTGAACATTCCAGAATGGTCTGGGACTAGACTCGGCCGCTATAAATAGGCCGCGGGTGGCCGAACGGAGTCAGTTCAGTTTTGAGTGATATTCGTGGTGACTTCGAAGTGAAGACTAGTGATCAAGGTAAGCCTTTAGACAATAGTATTTCGATTTATGGGGTTTTTTGAAAAAGTGGGGGGAGGGGGTGTGGTGGATTATCCTCTGGTGCCTCCCCCATTCCTAGTAATCTCATGATTATAACGATATCACGGCAAAAAAATTTAAGGTAAAAATTATTTAAATACTTACCGAATACCTAATTTTAATTATACGTATTTTAGCTCCGATGCTGCAAGAAGTGCATTCATACTCCTTTCCGTAGCTTTTAAAACACTTACACATTATAATAATACACGTATGTAGGTAGAAACTATTTGTAACACTTTTATACATAATACAATATTATTCGTATTTACGTTAAAACTATCTCTTGATTGACAAGAGTAATATACGATACGAAGAACAGATTAATATGAACTGAGTAACTGACATAGGTATCGATGTAGATGTTTTCGTTCTATCTATCAAACAGGCAAAAATCTAAGACCATACAGCCTATTCAGTCGGGATTATTTTCAATACATTTTTTTATATGAAGGCAAAACCTATTTAATCGTAAATCTTTTTAATTTTGAGCTTAGATAAATTAGATTATCGGCATAATTTCGTTATAAAAAATAAATAAATAACCCTAACCTATCTAACTTCAAAATTAGACGGTTTATCCACATAATTACGTTACGAAAAAAATTTAACCTACCACCATTGAAATTAGTATAACACGGCTCCGGCGCGGAAGGAGAACAGACCTCTCCCGCTGTGCGAAAGCGCATGAACGAATGCGTAGGGAGCGGATGATTTATCCGCTCCGGGCTCTCAACAGAACACTCTAGGGGTAAGACAGACCAAGACCACGTGGATAGTGGGGTGCTCGGATTGGGTTCTGGGTATTTTTCGGATTTCTGTATATATATTCTAACACACAATTTTACTAATTTTATTAGAATATTATGTCGTTCTAATTTGTCCTACAATGCACAAGTATTAATTTAATATAAAAAAGCTACGGGCATAATCTAGGTAAACCTATAGGACATGGGGCATCGATTTAAGGGGTTTTCAGGGGAGAGGGTAAGAGGGGGGTGGGTGGGTTACGTTCTGGTATCACTCCCAACCCTAGAACTGGGCATAGATTTTTGAAGTTTGGGGGGGGGGAGATTACCCTCTGGTGCCACTCCCACCCCCAGCACTGGGCATCGATTTATGGGATTTGAGGGGAAGGGGTACCACTCCCACCCCCAGCACTGGGCATAGATTTATGAGATTTTGGGGGGAGAGTGGGGTTATATGAAGGCAAAACCTATTCAGTCGTAAATCTTTTCAATTTTGAGCTTAGATAGGTTTAAGCTTATCGGCATAAGTTCGTTATAAAATAAAAAATAAAAAAATAACACTAACCTATCTAACTTCAAAATTAGACCGTTAAAATCGACATGGCGCGGAGGGAGGTCAGCTCTTGTCCTCCGTGTGAAAGTGCGTAAACGAATGCGTAGGGAGCGGCTGAGGCTGGTCGCCTTCGGCGACCAGCCATATCCGCTCCGGGCTCTCAACAGAACACTCTAGGGGTAGGACAGACCTAGACCACGTGGATAGTGGGGTGCTCCGATTCGGGTTTGGGTATTTTTCGGATTTCTATATCTATATAGTGCAGTGCTGGGGGTGGGAGTGGTACCAGAGGGTAACCCCCCCTCCCCCAAAACCCAAAAAATCTATGCCCAATTCTGGGGTTGGGGATGGTACCAGAGTGTAAAACACCCACCCTCCTCCGCTCCCCCCCCCAAAACCCCATAAAACGATGCCCAGTGTCACATAGCCCCCCACCCCCAACCCCCAAAACCACAAAAATCTATGCCCAGTTCTGGGGTTGGGAGTGGTACCAGAACGTAACCCACCCATCCCCCTCCTCCCCTCTCCCCTGAAAACCCCTTAAATCGATGCCCCATGTCCTATAGGCTAGCCTCAGGATCTACTGGACCGATTTGAAAAATTCTTTCAGTGTTAGATAGCCCATTTATCGAGGAAGGCTATAGGCTATATATCATCACGCTAAGACCAATAGGAGCGGAGTCCACGCCGACGAAGTCGCGCGCAGAAGCTAGTGCATCTATATAGTTAAAATAAATAAAACTTAATTGTTTTTAAAATATATAATATGCAGTTTAAAAAAAAAAAAACTAAAGTTGTTCCTCTAAAATCTTTTATTTTGCCTCCAATATCAACACTAAAGCGCATTATGCTGTATAATGTTCAATGCTCAACGTTGAAAGTTCCAAAGCTACAGCAACGCTTCACACAACGAGCACTCTCAAAAGTAGGGCTTCCGTGTGCGTGCTTGCAATGGATACCAACTCAGTGGTGGCTCAGTGGTTTAGTATTGTGCGCCACTGAGTCGCATTATGCTCTGTAATTGGAAAACGCACGTTGACAGTAATTTAGGCATAAATTTATAAATAAATTTCGATAGTAATTTTGTAAAAAGAAACAAAATACTGAATATTTTTCGTATATGACAGTTAATAAATGAATAAATATAAAAAAATATACTGAAAAGAAATACGACTGGATAAGCTGTATAGTAAACGAAAACGAGTCTATGATACGTAAAATCTAAAGTAATCTGTCATTTATGTCACCTATGTCCATGGACTTAATACCTACTACCTATGTCAGTCATTGCCATAGACTGTCATTGCCTTGCAGTGAGAAATATATGTCAGTTCATAGTTCTTATACTCTAATATATAAAAGTTTTACAAATAGTTTTAACGTAAATATAAGTAATTAGGTAGGGATCCCTAGTACATTTTTTTGACCTGATCAGTATCAAGCTAATTTTTTGGGAGTGGCTACATTTTGATGAGGCGAACAAAAAATTCCTCTTCGAAAACTCTCGATTGTGGTAGCTAACAGAGATAGCAGGAGGTAGAGCAGCAGTGAGCGTAGGACCGGGATAACGTACCACGCAATTTGGAGGACAATATTACCATCAAATTATATAGATATTAACTAACTAAAAGCAAAAAAAAATCAGAAAAAAAATTAATTTTTGGTGACCTTACGAGGTCATCAACTTGATGACCTCGTAAGGTCATCAAAAATTATTACTAACCGCTGATTTTTTTTTCATTTAGTTAGTGATTATCTATATAATTTAAAAGTAATAATGTCCTCCAAATTGCTTGGTATGTTATCCCGGTCCTACGCTCACTGCTGCTCTACCTCCTGCTATCTCTGTTAGCTACCACAATCGAGAGTTTTCGAAGAGGAATTTTTTGTTCGCCTCATCAAAATGTAGCCATTCCCAAAAAATTAGCTTGATACTGATCAGGTCAAAAAAATGTACTAGGGATCCCTACCTAAATATGTTAGTAGTGTTTTAAAAGCTACGGAATGGAGTATGAATATTGAATACACTTCCCGCAGCGTCGGAGCTAAAATAGGTATAAATAACATAAATAACATTAAGTATTCGGTAAGTATTTAAATAATTTTTACCTTAAAATTTTTTGCCGTGATATCGTTATAATCATGAGATTACTAGGAATGGGAGAGGCACCAGAGGATAATCCACCACACCCCCTCCCCCCACTTTTTCAAAAAACCCCATAAATCGAAATACTATTGTCTAAAGACTGGCCAAAGTCTCTAAAAGAGTCAGCAGGACTTTCTCTCCAAATCGTTCGAACCCTAACACGTAACATTATATTTTTATACAACCTTTTTTCATTTCATTATACTACTTCATTAAGGTACAACATAGCAGAATATATCCTGCTCAAATCTGGAGCAGCTCGTCTGGAGAAGTACCTCAACCTTACAAAAGTTTACAGCTAAATAGTATTGCTCTCAAGTCTCAAGTGGTGTTGTGTTTCTGTGGTGCGTTATGCTGGCTTTACACGCTACGATAAATTGTAACAATTTATTGAACGATTTATCGCTCCAACAAATCGAAAGAGTAGAGCACTGTTCACTCTAGCTCCAATCCCAATAAATGGCTACAATCTCCCGTTTACACACAACGATAAATTGTAACAATCTGGATCGTTATAATAAATTGTTACAATTTATCGTAGCGTGTACAGCCCGCTTTAGGTGGCCAGTGGTCCTGGGGAGGGTCGGGGGTGGGGTCGGCAACGCGTTTGCAATACTTCTGTTGCAGGCGTCAATAGGCTACGGTAACCGCTTAGCAGCAGGGACGTACGCTTGTTTGTCGATATTAGGTACTACAAAAAACATAACTGCAGTAGCGTATAATATTATAATTGTAACTTACGGAAAATTCTTACAATATTGGTGTGTAATCTAACTAAACAAAAAAAAAAAAAAAAAAAAAAAATAAATAAATAAAAAGGCAGCACAGTATTTGTAAACGCAGATAGCTAGTCGGTAGTACAAAATACGTATGTTTTTTTAGGTATAAATCGTTGCTTAAAATTAATTTCGAGTAAAACTTAGTGTTGAAGCAGCGACGAAATTACATGAAATATTTTTCTTGATTGAAGAGGATTCTTTTCACAGCTGTTTTAAATTTACGCACAGAAATTGCTTTTTTTTTTTTGGTAATTTAAGCTTGTTATCTATTTTTCAAACATAATTAGTAGTAATAAATTGTTACTTTTTGCCCATTCTTTGCAATTAAACAGAGATTAAAAAGCTTTCCACCAAATGACTCGCGAGCTTTCAACTGATCTATATCTAGGTCTCCCCTTACTAAGACAATATATTAGATAGACCAGGGGATGATGTTTATTTAATACTTCAAAGTAAGTATAATTACTGGAATACTTTTTTTTTCGAATTTGAGAATTTTATTTTATTTTACCTCATTAATAATAAATAATCGAATGAATCATCTGTAACTGTTCAGTAACTCTAGAATAAGTCTTGTATATTCTCTACGTGTACTATTCACTTATACTCGTATACTAGCTTCTGCGCGCGACTTCGTCGGCGTGGACTCCGCTCCTATTGGTCTTAGCGTGATGATATATAGCCTATAGCCTTCCTCAATAAATGGGCTATCTAACACTGAAAGAATTTTTCAAATCGGACCAGTAGATCCTGAGATTAGCGCGTTCAAACAAACAAACAAACTCTTCAGCTTTATTATATTAGTATAGATTTTACTGCAACTAAATTTTATATTTATTGATAAAAATACGCTTCATCGACATAATCAAAATACATTGCTTTTACAAAATAAAACTTATATAACTACATCATGTATATACAACGTCTCAAACAAAAAATAAAATAAAAACATTTAAGCATAAATTAAACACAAAACACCAAAAAAATACAATAAAAATCATATTGTGTATTTAATATTAATTATTTTCTTAATTATTTAAAAAAATCTTAACCACTAATCATTGGTAAAGCAAAACAAGTAGGTACCTACTTTATTATTAGGTATATTTTTTTTTGAAAAGTCGTTTTAAATCACTAAACATAAGTAAGGTAAGGCACTAATTATAATGCATTTGTATGGTAAGATATGATAGTTACTGGTACTTTCACAAAGCTGCTGTTTAATTTTACAATAATTTACGTTAAAATTATTACGAGATCTATTCAGATCTCGTAATAATTTTAACGTAAATTAAACATTCGTTTAGTACGGAATGTTGTATCCCTTCCGCGGTATTGCGACAAGCGTTTGATTGATTTAATTACATGTTACATGGAAAGCTTTTACGAGGTGGATGAAAAGTCGACCTAACAATTATTCATAACGAGTATTAATATTAATGAACTATTCGCTTTTAATTGACAAGGTTATATTTTAATTTGGATCTAATTAAATGCGAAATAACAGTAATGGTTTGTCAATGTCAAAATATTCCATTCCTTATAAAGCGAGAAAATCTGGGGCGAATGGTTTTCAACGTTATTGCTATGAGTAGAGGTTAATCATACTTATATACTATACACTATACATAAGTCTAACAGTAGGTATATATAGTTTTAAGACCTAAGAATGTAGTAGCAAATTAGCTTCAGCCTGTAATATCCCACTGCAGAGCACAGGCCTCTTTCCCTACGTAGAAGAAGGGTCAGAGCTTAATCCCCCACGCTGTTCCAATGCGGGTTGGCGGATATTATATTCCCTAATATGAGTAACGATCGCTATCAGGTGTCCATGATAATAACCGGGACCGACAGCTTAACGTGCTCTCCGAGGCATGGGAGGGACATCAACAAGGAATAACAACCAGAGCGGAAATAAATATTTGTATAAACAGCAATATCCACGCCGAGCGGGAATCTAACCCGCGACCGTCGGTGTTTAGGTGCTGCTGACACAGCACCCGCACCATTACACCAAAGCGGTCGTCAATAAGTCGTCAAATAGCAAATTAGCAATGTTTAATTTCCAAAAAACTCGAGAAAAAGCCTCAGATAATTTTGTCGGCCTGCCTGGTTATTTCGTAAAACGCTTATAGGTAGTAACTATTTAGTAATCTGGGATTTAGTAATCTGGGCTTATAGCCTATAGGGTGATAGTAAGAAATGTTTCATTATGACCTCCGGTGAGTAATCTTAGAACTAAAATACTAGTTATCGTAACGAAATAGTTTTTTAGTTTAGTTTCATTTATTATTTCTGCTTAAACTTGACGCATTTTGTCCGCTGCCTTGTTGGCAGTGAACGCCGACCTAAGCCGTTGAAACTCCATTTTTAGGGTTCCGTACGTAAAGGTAAAAACGGATTACTAAGACTTCGCTGTCTGTCCGTCCGTACGTCCGTCTATCTGTCACCAGGCTCTATCTTAAGAACGGCGATAGCTAGACAGTTGAAATTTCCACAAATTATGTATTGTGTTACCGCTTTAACCCATACAAAAAACGCCATATAGCCTATTTTTGCTCGATATCAATAAGTTTCAACTGTCGCTTTAAAAAAATATCGAAATTGGTCCACCCAGTCAAAAGTTCTGAGGTAACATACATTAAAAAAGATTTTAGATGAAAATATGTGTAATATTATCTTATACTATTAAACGAGCAATTCTTGTATATATATATATATATATATATGTCGGAGAGTCAATGCAGATAGTTATTAAGGTCGGCACATACGTTATTCGTCTACCCTCACTCATTCTATTATTTGAGTTATTCTGACTTGTAGGTCGGTGCCTGCGCTATTGTCGATATTCAAATACCCTCATTCTATTATTCGAGTCATTCCTTTGTGCATAAAAGACCGATGCGGCCGCAGCTAGGGCAGTCTTGGCTCTGGCGTGGCGTGGTGCACTTGTGTATCCTGCTAGTAGCTTAACCTCGACTCTTGTAAGGGTTAGTTTGTGTACACGAATTAATTGTTACATTCTATTGTGGGCAACTCGGACAGTGAAGGCGAGCGTTAATGCGCATTATAAAGACGGCCGTCTTAAACCTAGACTCGGGTCGCAACTCCCGGGCACTGCTATGAGTTGTCCTTCTGCCACGCGATAGACGGTACCCGCTCGGTGAGTCCATTTAATACTTAGTAGTTCGGTCATCCGTCCGTTCTTCTCCTACCTACTTCTGATCTGCGACAATATATATATATATATATATATATATATATATATATATATATATATATATATATATATATTCTGAACCTCGGAATCTACTCCAACGATTTTCGTGAAATTTAGTATGCAGGGGATTTCGGGGGCGAAAAATTGATCTAGCTAGGATTCATTTAAAAAAAATGTCGTTTTATCCCTGTTTTTAGGCAATGAAAAAATATCAATACAATACGAAGCCTTATTTCACCATTTATTAATATAGATGTATTAGCGTAATTAGGAAAGCGACGGATTTCAAATCCTTTTGACCTGGGTTCGAATCTCAGTCTCCAGATTAATTTTTTTTCTTTTTTTTTTTTAATTTCACTCGTGATTTATTATTTAAATAAAATTAAAATATAAAAATAACGAGAAAAAACAAAAAACAAAAAATAAAATGAAAATACCGAGCAAGGCTCGGTCACCCAGGTACTAACAATACTAATAGACACAATCTGAAAATCAGTATATAGGTACTAGTATAGCTAAGAGAAACGTCAAAAGCGATAGCGAACGAATTATGCCGTCTATGCAGATAAGGGCTATTAATATGGAATGAGATTGTAGCACTTGTCAGATGATATCGAATTAGTTTTATGTAACACTAAATACGTATCAGCTTGAGTAATGGCTAAAAGGCTTAAAACATTGTAATAGTTGGGAGAGTAATTCAAAACAGTCTATGTTTAACGATCTAAGGTAAATTTGCAGTGTGAAAATAGAAAGTGAAGCTATAAAAAAACCATCAACAGCTTTCATGTTTCCGAGAAACTATCTTGTAGTATTAAGGTATGTGTATATTATGTAAAAGAACCAGTCAAGTGCAAGTTTTTCTTGCACAATTAATGTTCCGCACTATTAGTTTCAGTTTATTCTTTCAGCGTATTAAATCATACTTTGCATGTATTTAGATGGGAGCGCAGTGGAACATATCCGCGCGCATTTGACCGCGTCCAGTGGAATGCGCGTGGAATTTCACTTAGGTAGATACAGAAGCCTCTATCCATTAACAGCAATTCCACTACATCTGAATGCGCTAGACTGAACATCTCTTCAGTTAAATTTATGCACCGAATTTTACGGTACCATCGTGGCCATCCGAAATTAATATTCAACTTGAAAATGAATAGGTAGGGATCCCTAGTACATTTTTTTCACCTGATCAGTATCAAGCTATTTTTTTGGGAGTGGCTACATTTTGATGAGGCGAACAAAAAATTCCTCTTCGAAAACTCTCGATTGTGGTAGATAATAGAGTTAGTTAGTTAGTTAGAGCAAAAAAAAATCAGAAAAAAAAATTAATTTTTGGTGACCTTACGAGGTCATCAAGTTGATGACCTCGTAAGGTCATCAAAAATTATTACTAACCAGCTGATTTTTTTTCTTTTAGTTAGTGATTATCTATATAATTTAATAGTAATAATGTCCTACAAATTGCGCGGTACGTTATCTCGTTCCTACGCTCACTGCTGCTCTACCCCCCACTATCTCTGTTAGCTACCACACTTGAGAGTTTTCGAATACGAATTTTTTGTTCGCCTCATCAAAATGTAGTCACTCCCAAAAAATTAGCTTGATACTGATCAGGTGAAAAAAATGTAATAGGGATCCCTACCTATAACTCATGAATCATTGATTGAGGCCAAATAAAAGAAAACTTAAGAAGGTTTATATTAAGGCACCGTTGGAGCATATTTGAAAGAAAACTGTAAGATTACCGAAGATTCCCTTTTATAAAGTTGACAATAAACCAATTTAATCCTATTTATAAAAAGACGAAAACTTTTTCCGAACAAAATTAACAGGTAACCTACTAACTTTTAATGTCTGCATGTGTGTATTACCTAAATCGGAAATGAACGACCTCAGGGATTAGTTAAATAGCTTAATTGCGGTGATATTTTGTTTTATTTTTTATTTTATTTCATTAAAGGGATAAAGTATCCATAAAGTAGTAAAAATCGAAGCAAACCTTATAATTTATGATTCTGACACTAAAAACAAGAAAAAAGGCCAAATTTCTGCAAGTAATGAATGTTAAAAACAAATTTACTAGTTGGAACACATTTCTATTTCCAGGCTGAATTTTGATCTACAAGCATCAGGCTTTGATCTACGTGTTCTATCCACCGAGTTGTATGTGTGATCACGATACGAATAATCCTAAAAATGCAACAATGATCAAAATTCATAGTGCTTACTTTGGAATACTATAAAATTATAAAAATTTAATTTTTCTCCTTAGTAAAATTCTGTTCAAATGTTCTTGTTTTTACACTTGCTACGAGTATAAAGATCTGTTTTCAGTTTATTTTTCTAGGTTGGTTTAAAATATTTTTTTCTAAAGAACTACTAAGAAATACAGCCATATTGTCTTAGTTTTAATAAATAATATATTGATCTTTATTAAAAATATCCATTTCTATTCTGTTTTATTAACTTTTTAGTCTTTTAAATCTATATCTAGTTCATTTTGGATAATTGATAGATTAAGTGATAAAAAACTGTCGAAATCTTTGTGTAATAAATAATTCAGAAAGCCAATATATCGATACCAGAAGTATCAATTAATGTAAGGGACAAACCACGGTTTTTCAGGAGAGCCAAAAAACGATTTTATTTTTTTAAATCTGTCCATAACTTTTTACGGTTTGCTCCAATTTTAATTGTGTCTAGAGCAAAGTTTCTTAGAATTTCCTCTTCTTTTATGCTATAAACGAAAGATTTAGGAATGTCCAGTGGTTTAAAATTTAGCATGTCTCTTACATTAAAAAATTATGTTTAGTTGTCCCTTACAATACTAAAAATTGATGTGTAAACCGTCGAGCATACTGTAAGAAACAAGATAAATAAAAAAATATATGTAATGCTATTGTAATTGACTTCAACAGTGTTGCAATTTGATGTAACTATAGATTATCTACTAAAATTGATGGTATTTTAACACCATTGAAATAAGTTCTTTGGATGTTCATGTTAGTATAAACCAACATTAAGCATTCAAAGCAAATTTGTACGTTATTTTCATGTTTTACAGTTTAGCTATCAAAGATTTTAATGATGTAGGTACCGATCACGATTCAGCCTAATGTCCCACTGTTGGGCATAGACCTCTCCCCCATGTAGGAAAAGGATCGAACCTTGTAGTTACCAATGTTAAAATAATTATGTTCACTATATGGATATGGACTCTACAAACTCTGGACTTTTATTAATTACTAGCTTCTGCGCGCGACTTCGTCGGCGTGCACTCCGCTCCTATTGGTCTTAGCGTGATGACACATAGCCTATAGCCTTACTCGATAAACGGGCTATCTAACACTGAAAGAATTTTTCAAATCGGCCTAGTAGTTCCAGAGATTACCGCGTTCAAACAAACAAACAAACTCTTCAGCTGTATATATTAGTATAGATGTTTTATAATTATAATCATCATTTGAACCATCACCAATTGAATACAAAAAAAATCTCAGACTTAATCAACAGTCTTATTTAATACTAGCTTCTGCGCGCGACTTTGTCGGCGTGGACTCCGCTCCTATTGGTCTTAGCGTGATGATACATAGCCTATAGTCTTCCTCGATAAATGGGCTATCTAACACTGAAAGAATTTTTCAAATCGGACCAGTAGATCCTGAGATTAGCGCGTTCAAACAAACAAACAAACTCTTCAGCTTTATTATATTAGTACTAGCTTCTGCGCGCGACTTCGTCGGCGTGGACTCCGCTCCTATTGGTCTTAGCGTGATGATACATAGCCTATAGCCTTCCTCGATAAAAGGGCTATCTAACACTGAAAGAATTTTTCAAATCGGCCCAGTAGAACCAGAGATTACCGCGTTCAAACAAACAAACAAACAAACAAACAATCAAACAAACTCTTCAGCTTTATATATTAGTATAGATAGGTGTAATTGAATGAATGAACTGAAAACGAAAGACCGATGAAAAAAGTAGAATATGAATTATGTGAAAGATGATTAGTATGATGGCAGTGAAAGTTAAAATGACGAATAGAAGGGACGAATAGATGTAGGTAAGGGAAGAATATTGAATAAGAGGTGCATGAATTGTGTGAAAGACGAATGAATAAATATAAATGACATATTTTTGAGCCTTTCAAATTGTTGGAACAAATTTTTCTATTTAGCATTTTACCTAGTCGTCATCATTAGCTGTAATCACGTCATCTTCATCATCGTCGGTTTCATTGAGAGTATCTTTAACTGGCGATTTATTCGGAAGGGTCAAAATATTCTCCATGAAATCTTTTTGGTATTATACCGGTGTCACACAATTTTTTTAGGTCTTTGTATTTTGGAATGGAAATTGGCAGCCTCTCTTTATATAGAGATGGAAAATTGTCTGTGTTGCTTTGACGTATTTCAAACATTACTACCTAGTACTTTCCTAGTCGTCATTTCCAGTTCATTCATTCAATTACATATTAAATAAGACTGTTGATTAAGTCTGAGATATTTTTGTATGCAATTGGTGATGGTTCAGATGATGATTATAATTATAAAACCAATTAAACATAATTAATAAAAGTCCAGAGTTTTTAGAGTCTATCCATATAGTTAACTTAACATACGTAATTATTTTAACAAGGTTTGTTGTGTTGACACTTGTTTTTAGAACTTTTAAACTTAACACAAAGCTTTAAAGACTGTTTATTGTATTGAATTTAAATAAATAAAATAAAATATTATAAACAAATTGTTTTATTTTGTATACCTACATAAATTTCATTAAAATCTGTGATAGCTAAGCTGTAAAACATGAAACTAACGTACAAATTTGCTTTGAATGCTTAATGTTGGTTTATACTAACATGAACATCCAAAGAACTTATTCCCATGGTGTTAAAATACCATCAATTTTAGTAGATAATCTATAGTTACATCAAATTGCAACACTGTTGAAGTCATTTACAATAGCATTACATATATTTTTTTATTTATCTTGTTTCTTACAGTATGCTCGACGGTTTACACATCAATTTTTAGTATTGTAAGGGACAACTAAACATAATTTTTTAATGTAAGAGACATGCTAAATTTTAAACCACTGGACATTCCTAAATCTTTCGTTTATAGCATAAAAGAAGAGGAAATTCTAAGAAACTTTGCTCTAGACACAATTAAAATTGGAGCAAACCGTAAAAAGTTATGGACAGATTTAAAAAAAATAAAAACGTTTTTTGGCTCTCCTGAAAAACCGTGGTTTGTCCCTTACATTAATTGATCAAATAATGAATCAAATTCATTTAAATACTCGGTATTTTAGCAATGATCTTTTAAATAAATAAAATAAAGCAAATACGAACTTAATTTCTACTTGTTATTTCATAGGCATATTACAGTAAGGAGCATATATTAAAGATGATTTTGGGAGATATTAATGTAAGAGAATTTTTCTTAAAAAATTCTAACCATGAATTAAAGTAAGGGACATGTTATTTAAATTGACTGATGTGAGGCTTAACGTAAGGGTGTAAACTATTTAATACGATGACTTACTTTATTTTTCTGCGAATTAATTTTTTTAATGACTGTTAAATCAATTTTTTTGTCATAAATCGTTTTACGCACTGCAAAAATTTGTAATGTAAGGGAATTTTTTTTAACGATAGAAAAATTTCAATAATACCATTCGATAGATCGGAAAATTATGAATCCAATGATATATATAACTCATTTTCGCCAAAATGTCCCTTACGTTAATTGATACTTCTGGTATCGATATTTCTCGATAAGTCATTATTAAACAAATATTAATTGACATTTAGATCATAAATCAATAATATAAAATGATCATAATATAAAATGACGACTAATAATACCTTAATATAGGTAACTGATAACAGCGAAATATTAAACAAATACACAACACGACACAATTACTATACACTAACAAAACACTAAACTTTGGCTTTACTATACGTAATTGGTAGTTTAGGAAAATAATTGCAAAACGTTGACGTTTATAGGCCCGCGATAAGACTTGCTAAGTGTAATAATAGAAAGTACAGGGCTACGATCATTATATGTCGATTATGCTGAAATAATTATTTTATAGGCTGCGCTCGGTAATAGTTCATGATTGTTTTATTTAGTCGAGGCAACTGGTTAAAATGGACATTCGATTGAAAAACTAGTCCATTGTACTGTATTCTTGTTTTTTGAACATGTGAAACGTTTAATTTTAGTTTCATTTTCATTATTAATTATTTTCATTTTTATTTTTTTCCGTTATTAGTAATAATCACAATCAAAATATTTATTTATTATTAATAAAAATTTTACTTGATTACCATCTTAAATAAATATCGCAAATTCATTCACTCAATAATTAATTTCTGTTAATATAGAAGTGTGACTCAAACAGAAGTTGACGATCTATTTCTTAAACTTAAGCGGATAACTTGAATTGGGTTTTTTAATTAAAAAAAGCCAGCCATCCAATCGTATACCAGTTTCATAAATTTGACTGCAGCATTTATAAGGTGCCAATATACATTAATCAGTTAATAGAATGTGTTACTAACTTTAACTAATATGTTTATGTCATGTACTAATAGTACGTTTAGAGTCAAAATAATAATATTATGCAGAGGCCTATTATTTTAAATGACATTTATTATTTTTGACATTATGATGATTTCTATTGACCTCTGTACGTCCATATTTTTTCACAATAAGTAATCACCTACATAATATCATATAATAAAACCTTCTCTGAAATATGCTGCATTTTATGGTATAAGTATTATTCTGATCGGTTCAGTAGTTTTCGCAGTATAACCGAACAAAAAAACCGCCTCTCCTTTTATTAATATAGAAGATATGTAGACAGAAGATATACTCGTATATAATATATGACTTTCGGTTTATGTCATAAGTCGTTATATGTATAACAAAATTGAATGCTCTATCTGTAATACTTGTACCTGAGTTTATTTCTTCTGACCTCCAAAGAGACTTAATCGATTTTGAAATCTATTTCGCTCTTTTTAATAAACATTAAAATCCATGATGTGAAAGAATTCATTCATTAATTTGTTCGTTTAAAGAGTCGAGCAAGTTCATTCAGCATTTCTATAAGACTAGTATTGCTTGATGTCTTCACTTAACTATTGATAGATATGATTTTCACTAGACTGCTTTATAAAGTAAAGGTTCTTAAAATTTCACGGTGACATATAAATCATATACAAGAGAAAACAAAATAATGACATTGTCCCATGTCTTATAGGAAGTAATTATTGTCATTATAAACTTAAATAAAAAAATTATCGTTCATTTTTGTTTTTTTTTTAACTTTTTAAATGAAATTTTAAAGAACGTACGTAAGAACTTTTATTTTAGAGTATTCTGATACTTTGTTGGTTCTTACAAAATGAAAAATTAAGAAATTTGCGCAGAATCTTGACAAGTTTTAGAAAACAACGCAGGACAATGACTACGTCTGTCGGGTCAGCTTATCAGGTCAGGTCGGTAATATATATTTACAAAATCCCACTCTTCTCTAATCTTCTATTAATTAAATATACCTACTAGTGGTCACCAAGTGGTTGAAATTTGACCATAATTAAAAAATTTAATAAAAAAAAACGATTACAACAAAGAATACATTTAAAAAAATTTATTTTACCACAGACTAACAATAAACAAAAAAGTAGATACAAGTATACCTATGCGTGTGCTGTCAAATACATAGCAGTGTGTGTTATGTTTTTTTATTGACTTAATATGTTTTTTATGCATATATTTAAAAAAAATATTAGCATTCTGCACTCTTTCTCTATAAAAACTACATACTAGCTTTTACCCGCGGCTTCACTCGTATTGACTTCTTTTAATAAAAAGTATCCTATATTATGTACTTCTAATACCTCCAAGAATATATTGTGTACAAAGTTTCACGATGATCGGTTAAGTAGTTTTTGCGTGAAAGCGTAACAAACATACTTACATTTACATTTATAATACATATTATAATTATAGGGATAAGTGTGCGAAATTTCATACTCCTCCGTCAATTTTCGAATAAAGGGGTACAAATTTTTTGCTTCGCGTATTAATATATAGAAGATAATTCTGATGTTACGATGACGTATGTTCCACGATAGGAAAGAGGAAGCAAAAGATATTTATATTTGGACAAATATTTGCTTCTATTTTGGTTGTCTGTCCTTGTAGATCCACCGTGTCTTGTAGAGTACGTAAGCCAGCGGTCTTGATTGTTATCATAATCTGATAACAATCAATACGGAGGGAAAATTATCCAAAAAATGGTAGCGATTGACCTTGATTGACCTTGATTGAGGTTTTTTTCAGAATTCTATAACTATTATGAACTTACACAACGTCATCAGTTCCTAAAGTACGATAATATCCTTACTAATATTATAAATGCGAAAGTAACTCTGTCTGTCTGTCTGTCGCGCTTTCACGCCAAAACTACTCAACCGATTTATAGTCTAGAGCATAAGAAAGGACATATGCAACTTTTTAATGCAAAAAAGTGGCGTAAGGGGCTGAAAGGTGGGGATGAAAAGTTATATAGAAGTATCAACATTTTTATAGCTAGAAGCTTTTGAAACTTATTTTTTAGGGTGTTGATTCGATATGAATAAATATGACATTCAAAGTTTGTAAAAGTTTTACCCTTAAAGGTGTAAAATAACAATAGGAAATAGAGGATGAAGGTTTGAATGGAAATGTGTAAGGTTTATGTGTGAATGTTTTATAAATTTGCGACAAATATTAGAGCTATTCTGATATTCAAAATAAACCAAAAGATATATTCAAAAAATACTTTCTAAAGTCGCTATTACACGCGGACAAAGTCGCGGGCACATCTAGTATATTATATATAAAGCTATATCAGTCGAATGTTACCTAAAATACAAGCATTAAGTTGCTTGCCTTAGAAACAGGCGACCATATGTGTATGTTAAAGAAAAAAAACTCTTAAGTTTTTTTTCTTTAACATACACACATACGTCTTAACGTCTGTTCCAAACAAAACAGCATCTATATAAATAAAAATGAATGATCGAAATCACCGAATTCCAGAAATATCACAGGACAATTGAAAAACCGCAGACGAGTACAAACAACTGAATAGCCTATTTATACATTTGTCATAAGCCGGAATCGAACCCGCAACAGCTAGCGCACCAGCCACTTGCTCTAACTATTTCTTCAGCCTGCTGTCTAATAAGACTAAAATACTGATATTGTAACACTAAGCAACTCTTCACACTTGTAAGATGAATTTACTAAAATTAACCTTTTAAAAGCTCCAAGGTATTTTTTGTAAATATATTCCTAAACTAGCTGTTGTGCCCGCGGCTTCGTCCGCGTGGAATTTAACAAAAAAGTTATTGTTCGGTTCGCAGTTATAAAAAAAAATCGAAATTAAAAGTAACCTAAATTACACCCTATTAGCTATATGCCAGTGAAAGTCCCGTCAAAATCGGTCCAGCCGTTTCAGAGATTAGCCGGAACAAACAGACAGACAAAAATTGTAAAAAATGTTATTTTGGTATAAATGTTCCGTGTATAGATCCATATGCATTTAGTAAAAAGTGGTTATTTTAATATTAAAAACAGACACTCCAATTTTATTTATTAGTATATAGATTATTTACAACGAGGTCAGTGACTTTGACATTATTTTCAAAGCACCTCACAACAATGCTCAGTGTTGTGTGAAAATAATATAATACTCAGTAGCACAATAGTCATATCTTAGAGAACAGGTTCATTAACGCAATCATGATGATAATATAATCTTAGATAATAATCAAACTGCCCATAATATAGCTCTAATTAGAATAGTTGGTATTCACTACAACATGACTAGCCCGTTGGCGCAGTTTGTAGTGACCCTGCTTTCTGTTCCGGGGGTTGTGAGTTCGATTCCCACCTCGAGTCTGGGTGTTATATACATATTTATTTATATTTTTATTATTTATAAGTATGTTTATCGAAAAAAAAAAACATGTAGCTAGACCAGTCGGCTGTTACCTATAACACAAGCATTAAGCTGCTTACTTTAGGAACAGACGACCGTGTGTGTATTGTGTATATATTTATTTATTTTATTTATTTATTTATGATATTATTAATGATAGTAATTTATACTTATAATAATTGAAAACCAGATTTTGTTTGTTAATATTTTGAGAATTAACTAAATCAAGTTCTCTCAGACTATTGACCTGACCTTCAGAAACGAAAGCAAATTTTTTATGTACGTGTTTTATTTGATTTGTAGCCTGGGCGGTGGTGAATTAATAACCATACTATTACTATACATACGAAAGCTCGGTTTATATATTCGGAAAACGTTTTGTTTGGAATACCAACAATACATTTTTAGCCATACGATTAAGCCTGTAACATCACACTGCTGGAAATATACCTCTTTCTCCATGTAGGAGAAGGATTATAATCCTATAGGACATTCTCTAACATGTCGCATTAAAATTAAGCAGTTCGAAAACAAAATGACTCGTTTTTTCAACATTCGAATCTTGCTGAGCTTAGCTAAAGCTAGAAGGAATTACATCGATTGTTGTATACTTGTAAATGTCTCATCATAATCGATCTAGTTGCTAACAACTGCTTAGTTTTAAATACTGAGTTAACGTAGGTACTATTTGCTATTTATATCTAATAAAAGCTGTACTTGCGATTACAATTACAATTAAAAAATATGCAATGTCCTACGGACTCAACGTGCAATGGAACGGGCTATGCTTGGGGTCTCTCTCAAAGATTCCTATCTTATTTATTATATAGGAATTGAAATTGGTGAATTAGAAATAAGACTATCCGCGAGAGAACGAAAGTAACCAACATAGCCCACAGAATTAGCAATTTGAAGTGGCAGTGGGCTGGTCACCTGTTTCGCAACACCGATAACCGCTGGAGCACACGTGTCCTGGAGTGGAGACCGCGTGTTGGGAAACGCAGTGTAGGTCCGACGAACTCTGTAAGATTGCTGGTGGAGGACAGATGAGGAATGCGGAAAACCGGGATATCTGGTGCGAACACGGGGAGGCCTATTTCCAGCAGAAAACTACAATAGGCTGAAATGCTCATACCAAGTTGTATTCAAACCCATTTAGAAGTTTTGGTGTGATGCTTGGAAAAGATATAGAAAGAAGAAAACATTTTCAGACGACTGGTCGTTGAACCATAATAATATCTATTTAAAGTAATAAAAGCGTTAAATAGATACAGTAGTAATCTAATAATTTGCATGGTCGTTTGCAATTACAAATCGGTCAAGTTTAATTAAACGGTAAATAAGCAATAAATTACTTGGATGAAATTAAAATATTACATGTTGTTTGTCACGATTTTGCTCGCACAGAAGTAGATCATGTATTTTTTTAAATAGTAAGAAAACATCTTTATGCCATCTCATCTGATATTAAAAAGTGTAATTACAGTATCTTACGTATTTTTTTTTATTTTAAGTATTTCCAAAAATGGCAAGTTTTCGTTCATATTTTAAAGCCCCATTTTACCCATTTCAGGTTAAAATATCGAAAATTTTGTAACAATTTGACTTTATCAATGGTGTGGATCATGTGGCAAAGCGTAATGTTGTTCTGGTATAGAAATGTTTAATGGGAGTTGTGTCGCTATTGGTGTTCCGGTATACAAAATCAATATAGGGATACATAAAACTAACTCTGGTAGTGTTCTTTAGCAAATTATATCAAAGGAAATAAAGTAACCAGATGAAACTTATACCTTAGACTTAAAGCATTGCTACCAATTTTTTTATTTTATTTTCCGTACCCCTTTATAAAACTTTTCATTTATGAGTGCCCCTTCCTTGATAACTCTATACTGACTCCTAACAATTAGTAGGGGAGACGTTGAACTTCACCGATCTGATAACTCGATGAGACATATTTTTTATGAAATATAATTTATAAACAAATATGCCTATGATAACTTGCCTATCGAAAAGTGGTCAAGCCTATTTTTAATTTTATTATTATTATTTTTTTTATGTAACTAGGTTGGCAAACAAGCGTACGGCTCACCTGATGGTAAGACCGCAGCCTATAGACGCCTGCAACACTAGAAGCATCGCAAGCGCGTTGCCGACCCTATCCCCAATCCCCCCAGGATTTCCCCCCAGGATAATTAATTTTTTTTTCATCACCTTCACTCATATGATAGCCGAATGAGTTTTATATCAATTGATAGTTTTTAACACACAGAATATGCCTAGGTAGGCTTGCCTACTTATTTTTGGTCATGGCTACGATATTGTAAGATATTGTAATTACAAAACCAATCATATAGGCTTGCTTGCAAAAACTAAAAAAAAAAAATCAAAAAATTAGCCTTGACCACTTTTCGATAGGCGAGTTATCATAGGCATATTTGTTTATAAATTATATTTGATAAAAAATATGTCTCATCGAGTTATCAGGTCGGTGAAGGTCGCTCTTCCACGTCTCTTAGACCAAATGTGTTTGTTTCTCTCACAGTCTAGCACCTTAGTAAGGTTTTAGTTATAACATTTATTTTAAAATATAAATTATACACATAATACATTAATATAATATATATATATGTAAGATATATATAATTTTCACGTACCCCTAATGAGACACCGCGTAGCTACTGGGGTAAGCGTACCACAGGTTGGGAATCACTGCCTTAGAATATTGTACAACATGAAGTAGGCGAGCGCTTGCGCGTTTGCCCTTGAACTGTTTGTTTCACTTATTATTTATTGATTTTAGCCATTTAGATAATTTATTAATGTTAAATGTATTGCTTTATTAGATTTAAAAGACGCCCACGTTTAATTAAAATACAAGCAAACCGATCGCTAACGATTTATAGCAGTAACGTTTACAACAAAAGACAAGTTCTATGCATGTACACGGCCTTCGTACTTTTTAATAATACGAACTTAAATTACATGAATTAGTTGTTGTTTTTAACCGACTTCCAAAAAAGGAGGCTCGAGGTTCTCAATTCGACTTTATTTTTTTTTACGTATGTTCGCTCAGAACTTTTGACTGGGTGGACCGATTTCGATCAATTTTATTTTAATTGAAAGGTGTTGCGTGTCATGTAGTCCCATTTAAATTTAATTGAGATCTGACTAGTACTTTTAGAGTTATATCTAATAATGCGTATTTACTTGACTACTTTTTCGTCGACCTACGTTGTATTATACCGCATAACTTTTTACTCGGTGTACCGATTTTGATGATTCTTACTTTAATCGAAAGCTAATACTTGTCATGTAGTCTTGTTTAAATTAAATTGAGATTTGATTACAACTTTTCGAGTATCTTTAATAGCGCGTATTTACTTGACTATTTTTTCGTCTTATTACGTTGTATTACTTGTCGATGTATTTGATTAACACAAACTAACGTGTTCTATTATTATTGTTAATGTAAGTATTGTAATAATCAACTCGCTCAGCAGCAGACGAATCCTAAAGGCCAGGAAAGGTCAAGCGGCACCATTCAGTTTTAAATCAGATTGATTCATTTGTTTATGATGAATGACCAATAAAATAAAAAATAAGATGTAAAATAATTTAAAAATCTCTTTCATTAAAGAAATTGCATTAAGTAGGTATTACTTGATTTTTTTTTTAATATAAATAATGAACATTTTATTATTGCGTAAAACAATTGTAATTAATTATATTTACCGTCTATTAACTATAAAAATATTATATAGGGGCAGTTTTTTTTAAGTTGTCTAATAATAAGAGAAAGAACTAAGGTTGAATAGTTAAGTGACCCGTTACAATTTAAATGTTTTTTTTTTAAAGCAACCTTGCTAGTAGCACGATTCAGCAAGGCAACTTATTATTTGTGACCGGTCTTATAAAAATTATGTACGTAACAGTTTTCGCAATTATATTCGTAGTAACTTAAAATTAATGTATTAATAATTACAGACTAAAAAAAAACATAATTCAAAATGGAAATGTACTGAGTTTTTTATTAACATTATTGTCTCTGTTTATTACTATGCCCGTTCTATATATAATTTAAATCTCTATATATAAAAATGAATCGCTGAATGTGTTTCTAAGCGCAAATCTCGAGAGCAGCTGAACCGATTTCGCTAATTCTTTTTTTATAATATTCCTTGAAGTACGAGGATGGTTGTTACGGAGAGAAAAATTTAAAAAATTCCCTGAAAAAGTCTAAAAATAACACTTTTCTATATTCCCATACAAAAGATTCGTAGTAATACTTAAGTAAATTTGAACTTTAATGCCATACCATAAAGTTTAAGTGTTAGTGGAGGGGTTATAAGTATTTAAAAAAAGTAAAAAATTAAAGAATCTATTGTTAGGCGGTACGAAGTTCGCCGCATAAAAATATATTAGAAGTTAAGAAGTACTTATATAATTCATAATTATAATAGATTTACATACAGTTTACAGATAAAAATAAGTGGGTGGATGGCTACGCCCCGCCAGAGAGATGAAAGCTGAGAAATCGGCGGACAGTCTTAGTTGACTACTCTAGTCATTTAAGATTATCCGCCAATTTTATCTTCTTAATACCGCCTTCTGTATACTAGCTGCGAGCGAACCGTCACGGTTCACCTGGATCAAACCGTTCGCAGATATTACGACACAGGATTATTTCAGCGGAACTCACACTTTTTCTGTACTTCGGCTTCGACTTGCGGGATGGTGATGTCCACTAAAAACACCCTCGAACGTGTCCTGTCCATAACCACCATATTATCAGGCTTGGTTCGAGTACTGACAACAGTGAGTACTGATAATATGGCGTCTTCTGTTTCAATAGACCGTACATAATCAAATCAATCAATCAACTCAGCCTATTGCAGTCCACTGCTGGACATAGGCCTCCCCAAGCTCGCGCCAGACATCCCGGTTTTCCGCAATCCTCATCCAGCCTACACCGGCAATCTTACGTAGATCGTCGGTCCAGCGGGCCGGAGGGCGCCCTACACTGCGTTTGCCAATACGCGGTCTCCACTCCAGGACACGTCATAAAAGCAAGCTATTGGCGGAGAATCTTAGCCGCTTGTTTATGTCTGTTTACTCAGTGTTGGCAAGCACGAAACGACCCGAAAGCACATGTTTGAGTGACTCACCGGGATGGCGACAAGATCGACAGAAGTTGGGAGTGCCATCCTACAGGAAATGCTTCCGTTATATAACAATAATAATATCTATAAATATTATTATTGTTATCTAAAATACTCATCGATTAAATCATGACGATTTAAATCATCCACTCAGATATTAACATAGGTCAACGTTGCTTAACCTATGACATTGTTCTCATAAACAATCAGACATGATCTTTTTGCTACCATTTAATGTCTTCGCTCAATGCCAAAGAATAGTTTACTGAACTCGATGATAATGTAATTGTATTAACAATGAAACGAACCCATGCAATTATAACACAGATATTATATTATACTACATTTTTAGGATCACTTAATTACATAAAATTCTCATATTCTTTTATTGAAACGATGATAAAGCAGATCTTTTGTTTTATAGGAATAAGACATTAACATCGAGACGAAGCGAGGAAAATTGATCGACAAAACTCTTAAGATTGAGTTTTAATAATTTTGGACCTTATGTTAAAATCTGTAAGACTTATAATGTCTGGTCGAACTGTACCATTCTATTGTAACCTGCTCTGATAAAAAAAGAACCATAATTATGAATTGTGTTGCAATAAAACATTTGAGTGATTGTTAAAAATTTTAATCTCTTAAGTCACTTACCAACCTTGACAGGTGTATGAATTGTTGTGTTAAGTTAACCTTAGGCTCATAATACATAAAATATAAACACACAGATAAATCAAAGAATTAATTCAAAAATAACGAGATATTTTTACATTTTTATCTCTAGTGTGTTAGTGTGTATTGGCAAATTAATTAAAAATATTTTTAATAAAATATACTCCTAAATTTCTCGTCACCTAAAATATTTTAGCATATTGAAATGTAAATCTGGGAATTATATTATATTATTATATTAATATAGATCGTTTCATTTCCAAATGAAAGGTAATTTACATTATAATAATTTTATTATGGATTATGCCGATTAGCCTATCTGATATCTGCTAAAATTATCAGTTTAATATAATTGGTGTGTAATCTAAATAAAAACGTTTCGTTTTTGCTCTTGTTTTAGTATAAAAACGGGGCGTTACGAATTGCTAAGACGTCTAATCATTTTAACACGCGACGCGCAACGCCCCGCTTCTCCGTAAATGAGGCCTTATTCTTACGCTTACACTCTCACTTTTTTTTAAAGTAACTTTTAGTAACTTTCATGATAAAGATTTATCACCAGAAGATTTTTACTGAGGTAGGGCGTAGCAGGAAATATCCTGCTCAAAATCTGGAGCAGCCCTGCTGAGGAAGAAACTCGACCTTAAAGAAGATTACAGCTAAATAATACTGCTTTCAAGCACTGTTGCTCCTGTGGTGAGTAAGGTGACCAGAGTTCTTGAGTGGATTGGAGGTATGGTCGGCAACACACTTGTGAGGCTTCTAGTGTTGCAATTGTCTTAAAAGCTACGGTAATCGCTTACCATCATATCAGCCGTACGCTTGTTTGCCTACCTAGCTCTATAAATAAGAAAAAGTTAATAATAGCTGGTTATCATAATATAGCTTGACTTGATAAAACGAGTTGTCACAAAGCAGCTTAAACAGAAAGCCTCTTGACTTAATTCAACTGAGCCGAACCGTTTAACCGTAACTCGAACACTAAACGACGGACGTATCGACTGAGAGATGATTTTTTTTTTTTATATCACTAAGTCGGCAAACAAGCGTACGGCTCACTTGATGGTAAGCAATTACCGTAGCCTATAGGCGTCTATAGACGCCTGCGACACCAGAACCTACCCCCAATTCCCCCCCAAGAGCTCTGGTCACCTTACTCACCAACAGGAACACAACACTCCTTGAAAGCAGTATTATTTAGCTATGATCTTCTGTAAGGTCGAGGTACCTACCACTCCAGTCGGGCTGCTCCATTTTTTGAGCAGATAATTTCCTGCCGTGCCCTACCTTATTTACGATTAAGTTCAGTGTACGATTAATTGCATATCCTTTTATAAACGAGTTGTATATAAAACACGGGCTCATCCATCAAAGATTCCTTTAACGCTTTCTCCTTTACCTATAACAGTTTTTGTTCAGAAAAAAATCACTGAGATGGGAAATGTAGACTAACGATAAAAAAAAAACGCAAAAAATATTTAGTATATATTTTTATTCAATTAGCTATTTTCTTGTACTTATTCAGTAATTCGTGTTAATCCAATATATATAAAAGTAAATGATATTTAGAGAAAATAATACGGAATGGAAGGAATAAGGAAACGAGAAATTTAACCCTAATGACTTGAAACGTTTTTTACATATAGTCGTTATTTTAGTGTGCTTGTGTATAATATAAAGCCTTTTATTCTGTTATTATGCTATTGTAAAAGAAGCAAAAGTGCGATATAATTAATAGACAATAGAATTATAATCGAAGCATACTAATTACATGTGAAACTTACCGTTAATGTGAAAGTTCTATTATAATTAACAAAATTCCAAAACAATGGATCAAACATTCATAAGGGAAAATGTAGATTTTGACACGTGAGAACTTTTCATAATTAAGATTTGATTTCAAAGGTGAAGGCTACGCTGTGTAGAGCAGTTTCCTTCAAGATAACATCACGAAAATTACTATTGTTTTGTTTTACAACGCGTACAATAAAACGCATATTAAAAAAATAGTAATCATTTTATTTTAATGGTTACGTTGTATGTCTTTAATTAAACTTAAAATGAGATGATATCAATGTATTTGAATATAATGGCTAGTAATATTACATAGATTTATCTTATATTTAAATAGTTTTGAAAAGTGAAATCTAGTTTATAAAGAATTTATAACAAATCATAACGGCGTGGAGTGGTAGAAAGACAGCTAGATGTAGGTAAAAATTAAGTAATTTAAGAAATAGATTGACGTGGTGTTATTTTTGATATGCCCGTTTACGTTGACTTTTGCTGCTAGTGCTGAATTACGTCTGCTGCTAGACAAAGGCTTTCTACGTCGATTTTGTTACTGATGTAAAAATATTAAACACTTTCTATTCAATCAGTAGGATGCGAATGCAAACACCCAGTCGACAAGAAAGATCTATAAGTATGTCCTATAAAATCACTTGTTTCTAGCGAGGATTGAATCTGCAACCGCAAGCACATCTGACAGTTTTTTGCTACAGTATCTACAACTTCTACAATACTACTGTCGTGTAATTCATGTTTTCTTTTTATTTTACTTTATTTACATTCCAATGTTGATTCGATATTTTTTACACAAATAAGGTTTTATAAACAAAAGTATGGTCCGCTTGATAGTATGCGGTTATCGTAGCCTATGGACGCATAAAACTAGGAATAAAGTATTAGGGTGGATTTAGACCAAACGAACAAAGAGCTAGAGCTAGAACAAGAGCATTCTTTCTTGATTTTTATGTGTAAACGAACACTCGTTTTTATATATATAACAACGAAAGAATGCTCTACGCCTGTTTACACTAAATGAATTTGATAATAATTTGATATAGTGGGGATAGAATGAGCATTCGCTCGTCTGATGTAAATCGACCCTAATACTAATTGTGATTTAAGTACTGAATTGTCCCGATCTTGATATTTCTATTTTCAGATACTTAGATTAAAGCTGATGAAATATATTTATGTTACTTTACACACACACACACACACACACACACACACACACATCAGCCTATCGCAGTCCACTGCTGGACATAGGCCTCCCCAAGTTCAAGTTATGTTACTTTACCGATGGTCAAACTACAAAGCTCGTAAACTACTATTCCAATTATGGGGTCTTCCGTTAATCACGTGAGGCTCGAAAGGGGGGAGGGGCGAGATATTACGTGTTTATTTTTCGTTGCACGATTCCTAAACGCACGTATAATTTTATAACGAAAAACAACCATTAAACATTCTGCAACTTTAATGTATCTCTAGAAATTTGTAAGTACATATAATTATTATGATACATGCTTACCATTTAAAATTTAATCAGATTAAATTTATTTATTTATTTAATAGATATAGCTGTATTAAAAGGTAATTTTCTGAAAATTTCAATACTACTCAAAAAATACATGTTATATTTGGATTTGGGGGGAGGTAGCCTAAAACCTCACCACATATCACCAAGGAGGGGTAGGAAGTTAAAAAGTTGTTAAAATACCTATCACTTGTATAATGGAGACCCCTTTTCGATTTTCATCAATCATGTCGTAATTTATGTATGTACGAATGATTTAATTTCGGTACTAAAGCAATTACCAAATACTGGTTATGTCTCTATAATATGCCATTACCAAATATTAAATGATACCCACAAAGGCATGCTAAGAGGAAGGAAAAATACTTAAGGAGAAGTACTTTTAGACCATCATATTTTACCATCATATTTAAATTACAACTTTACTAATTTTATTATATTTTATACTATATTTAAAAAAAGTATAATTCCCTGTTTATTCCCTTATAAATAAACTCTGTCAAATTTGTATGTGTAATACAAAGGACTATAACTTAATACTGAAACAAAATTCAATATTGTTTGCATCTTCGATATACATAACAAGTTGAGTGCTTAGCATTAGCAAAATAGTAATATCATATACATTTTGATTTTTATAAATGTTCTATAATATTGTAGTTAACGACAAATATTTTTTCTTTTGATATGTGAGAAAGAAATATTGCCGTAATAATTTAAAAAGAATTTAAAAACAAACAAATTCGCAAGGCGAACGTTTAAATTTCGATTTTAATTATGTAAATGTGACATATGTCAAAAAAATTAAAATAACAACCGAAAAAGTGTAAGTTAAACATACACTCAATAGGGTTCCGCAGTACCGTATTTAACATAATGTTTAATTTCGAACTTATAAGATCTAAATTCACTTACATGGGATTTTTCTTAATTCAACTTGATTTATTGTTATAATAAAAAAAACATGTTTTGTGATATTTCAACCAATTACATTCATTGATTTGTCGACAGACAATCCTGTGATGAACAGTACACAACATTTCGGCACCCTAGTTTTTCGTTACGGAACCCTGTCAATCTTATATACTGTCACGTTATTGCAGTTTACAAAAAACAAGAACGAATAATCCAATTAATCATAATGAAATAAGTGACATTTCCTTAAAAAAAAAAGTATTCATACAATCTCACTCAGCAAACTTGAATATATAGATTTTGTTTAACTTTCTTTCACAAGAACCTTGTTCTGATAATAACAAACACAAAAAAAAGAATTATCCAATTTTGTGCAGTCGTTTGGAAGTTTCGTGCACACGATCGTCTGTTCCTACGGTAACCAACTTAATGCTCGTGTCGTATAGGTATAGGTAACAGTTCACATTTTTTAACATTTTTTTTTTCAATAAACATACCCACATATAAATATATATATATATATATATATATATATATATATATATATATATATATATCGACGGTGCCGTAGAATAACGTCACATGTTAATATAGTACGAAATCAATTTTATTTAATAATTTACTTCAGGAATCGAAGATCTATCTATACATGCAAAAAAAATAATTTTACGACCAATAGTTTCTGATATTCTGAGGCGAACAACGTCCCATGTGTTTGTGTCTCCGTATTATAACGAACTATATGCATACTTCACGGCGCTCGCAGACGGGAGTAGCGCGCGTTGGCCGCGCCAAAGTCACTTGTTACGTTGTTGAGTGGAAAACGAGCTTGTGCGCGCGAGGTACCGCATTCGCCGATGATAAAGTTATTTTTCTTGAATAGTATTCATAATTAGTACTAAAACACGTCCAAATGTAATAAAAAATCTAATAAAATCCTTGATTTGGTGAAAAACAACTGTAAAAATTCGGAAGAAGAATTTGAGAGTGGAAAGATATCTGGTTATAACAAGTAAATTTCGAATTATCCCAGTAAGTTAATCTTATTCCTGATTAATACGTATAACAAAATTGCATTTTCAAGATTGTTTTATATTCTATGGTGGTTTATTTTAATTTACATAACTAATGGCAAATTTCAGGTTTCATATTCATATGTGACGTTATTTAATGGAGATTAGTCTTTACATTGTTTCTTACAAAAATGCTCTTGCAAATTAAATTAAATTGTAAAAGACATCTTTGACTACTAATGGAAAACTTAATTTGTTGATATTAAAGTATGAGTTACAAGTAATGATATGTCGTTTTACCACGGACATATTCTGACGTTTTTGAGTTATATGTGAAGATAGAACGTTCTTTTGCGGAAATCTTGATGACATATGTGAAGACAGAACGTTCTTTTGTGGAAATCCTGATGTAATATGTGAAGATAGAACGTTCTTTTGCGGAAAACTGATGTAATATGTAACATTGGTACGTTTTTTCTTCCAGAAAAATACTGTAATTTGGTTTAAATTGCTTTTTTCTTAAATAAATTATCAATTTATTCGTATTTGAATAAAATCGTTTTCTTTTAGTTTTGTAATTTTCATATTTTATATTATTTTTTCAGTTTCAAAGACACCTGTAAATCGATCATCATCACCATTGCATCCGGGTTTAGAAAACATTGCTTTAGAGCTAAAAGACGTATCAGTCAGTCAGTTCAGCCTATTGTAGTCCACTGCTGGACATAGGCCTCCCCAAGTTTGCGCCAGACATCCCGGTTTTCCACTATCCTCCATGAAGCCTACACCGGTAATCTTACGTTGATCGTCGGTCCAACGGGCCAGAGGACGTCCCACACTGCGTTTGCCAAGAGGCGGTCTCCACTCCAGGACCCGTCTGCTCCAACAACCATCGGTCCTGCGACACAGATGACCAGCCCACTGCCACTTAAACTTGCTAATTCTGTGGGCTATGTCGGTCACTTTCGCTCGCGGATAGTCTCATTTTTAATCCTATCTTTGAAAGAAACCCCAAGCATAGCCCGTTCCATTGCACGTTGAGCGACTTTTAACTAGTGGACTACCTTTGTCAGTGTCCATGTCTCGGCTCCGTATCTCAACACAGGCAGGACGCATTGCTCGAAGACTTTTGTCTTCAAGCATTGCGGAATCTTCGAAGTGAAAACTCGACGAAGCCTGCCAAACACCGCCCAGCCCAACCGAACCATCCTACTGGCCTCCTTCCAAGGTAGATATAATACTGAACAACTTCGAGAAGGATACCGTCAACCGATACCGGTCTCAGTATGACTTGGTTGTTAAACATAACTTTCGTTTTATCTAAGTTCATACCGAGACCGACTCGTCGGGAGGACTCGTTTAGGCCGGCCACCATTTGGCCTAGCTCATCCGACGTCTCCCCAAAGATTACGAAATCGTCGGCAAAACGAAGGTGCGAGATGTATTCGCCGTTGACGTTGATGCCCCGTTTCCCCCAATCCAAGGTCTTAAAAACATCTTCCAGCGCAGTGGTAAACAGTTTCGGTGATATTACATCTCCAGCAACATTAACATTACTTTATGTTATTGTAATATCTAATAAAGCCGAGGAAAAAGTAGATAGGTGATGTCTACCGAGACATTAGAAATTTTGACTAAGTTAAGGTTGCTTATAACACTAGGTACGTTACGTAAGCTTGTAATGTACCCAATGTTAATGTTAAAGTATACATTTTTATTTTATTGATATTTTGCTGCCTTAACTTTTTTTGTAAATGACATTTTTATTTTTCGTTTTTGACTTTTGTTAAGTGTGAGGCTCACCTTATGACGAAATAAATGTTTTCATTCCATTTCTCCCTGTCTTACCCCACGCCGGAGGAAAATGCCCAGCCTGCTCCGGTGGTTGGAGTTCGTCGAGTTTTCTACATAGTCTTCTGGCGAGACGATTCGTAACAACCCTTGAAAACAGCTTATAGACGTGGCTCAAAACTGAAATTGGTCTGTAATTCTTTAACAGAGACTTGTCCCCTCTCTTAAAGAAGCACCACTGGCACTCCGGCGTGGTACCTCGGTGGATGAAGGCGTTAAAAGTTTCTATTTCTATTCTGCTCAATCAGATTAGCAATCTCTCTCGTATTTGTGCAGCGGAGGTCTCGGCGTACAAGTTTCCGTATCCTCTTAGACAAAGCCTTCTGTTCTGGCGAAGCTGCTTGGGCAGCAGGCAACTCGCACCTCCGCCGTATCAGATCCAAGGCTTCGGAGAAAGTTTAGACTGCTTCGTTGACTACGTCGGCGGAAAGTGTCTGCGACCCAGTGTACACACCATCTTCACCATGTTGTCGGTCATCTCGTCCACGTCGCCAGCGAATCGAATCGTTTTTGTAGTTCTAGTTGGAACTGCTCAGAGCCACATAGTAGTTGGAGCAGCGTAGGTGGGAGAATAGATTTCATCAAGCGGGTATTCAGAGTGCTCCGTAATAGCCGGTGGTCGCTGCTGGTGTTAACCGGTGCTAATTACAATTAATACAAAGAAAGAACAAAATGTGATGTTGGAGACTGATAATTTTAGTATTTTATGTGAATTTAAGAAACGTTGATTGATTTAAAGAAGTGAAGATATTTTTTTATGTTTAATTATTATTTTTAAATTTGGACTGATAATTTTGGTACTTTTATATAATAAATGACTGATTTTATTATTAGAATGTTTTATTTTTAATCGATTTCATACGAAAAATAATAAATACCTACTATTTATGACACGCCACTTATAAAAATGACTGCTCAAAATAAATCTGGAATATGCATATAGGACGAAATAACTAGCTTAAGTTTCATAAAAAAACGTTCCATTTGCATCTGGATCCTTAGAGCTTCCGGTGAATAGCGTAACATGTGTAAATGTGACAGCAACAAGTCCATTATAAAACGTGATATATAAACATCGACCCTACTATCTTTTTAAATAAAACTGTTTCAAAATAATTAATAATACTGATAGATAACCACAGGCTTAATGTTAATTTTACCAAAGTATAAAAGCGCCAGGTTTTTTCGTTTCCGAAATATAACAATTGAAACCTTTGAACGGCTCTACTGTAAAACGACTATTTTGCAGATAGTACGTTGTTCTACGGCACCGTCGATATATATTACATCCAGACTCAGGGCGGAAACGGACCCCCAAGCCCCAGAACAGGGAGAGTACAAACGACGCCAACGGGTTAGTCAATGCGCTAAGTTATGCGCGTATTTACATTTAAGTAATTCATTTTTATTTAAATATATAGATATATATTTTATTATTACGAAAGAATGAGCCTGCTCTTAATATAAAAGAAATTGCGTTTGTATGGCAAACCATTTTAAATCATTACTGTCGCAACTCAACAATAACTATCATTTAAATATAATTATAGTATTCGTATCCGCATTTAGTTAAGTAAATAAATATTTCGAAAGGTTTTGGATTACTAGAGTAGTCATGAAGGTTTGCTTTAGTGATATAATTTTATGTAATGCATATTTGGTATCATAGTCGCGATTTGGTACGCTTTCGGAGCCATGCATTAAAAAATAAGTGTACAAATTAGACTATTATTAATATTCTTTATTGTACACCATATATGATATGTGAATCTTAATTTTAAAAATTGGGTCATAAAAGAACCATCATAATCAATTATAATTTTTTATTTTTTTTGTAGAAAAGGAAGAAATCAAGCATACCGTTGTATTCCTGTGGTGAGTAGAGCTCACAGGGACGAGCTCTTGATTGCGTAGGTAATGTCAATCACGATTGTGATGCTCCTAGAGTAGCAGGCTTACGATCAGATGGACCATAATTATGCTCATATGTCATCCTAGTGGTATATTAAAAATAAACCCTGTTGTTTTAGAACACACAACGATATTTGATGATTTTTAATGTGTGAATGACGTCATTTATGAATTATTACTACGTAGCTAACATGGCCACTTTTCACGCTGAAATACGTTCAAACAGTATTTTAACAAAAATTATTTAAATTACGCAAGCGATTATCTACTTAATACTTTGATATAATTACAAATAAAACAAAAATCTGACCTAATTATGAAATTTAATTTCGATTTTAGACACTGTTTCTTTTGAATTTCAAAATATATTTCGTACAAAAGAAAAAAGATAACAAATCGGTGCAATTGATTACATTATATTGTTCATGAAATAATTTCAAAGTTTTCATTATCAATTTACTGACTGACCATTGCCAACTGTATCAACTTTTTAAAGTAATCTTCGAGTTTATCGAGTATCTCCTTTAGTTTCCGCCCAACAGCAGCGTAACCTACATTCATGTTAATCATTTCGCCTATCAAGAATATCATTTTTGTACATATCACCTACTATAACGTCAGCTTAACCCAATAAAGTAGCGCAGAAGCGCTTTTGTTTCATTTCTTTTTGCAATGTAAATTTTTCTAATTGAATACTTATATATAATTACGGAAATAAAGCATAGTTTGTGACACTTTTTGTACGTAAAAGAATTTTGAAAATCAATTCGATAGTTTGTAGATTTCTCTCAGCAAACCTATAAACTTTATTTCTTTATTAGTATTAGATTTAGGAAACGTATTTAAGCAAATCATTTGTATATCGTTTAAGAAAAACGGTTCTAAGAACTCGTATATAATAGTTTAATAATAATTCAAAGCGTGTAAAGTTCCATTTTCTGAGATATCATTACATTTGGAGCTCCTGTAATGGCAGCAGCAAATTACTTATAATCGGAAACGTGGACGGCCTAAGGCAAAACGTTTCTAAAGTAAATATTTGCTCTAACGAATTATGTGTCTGCGTGTTTGTCCTTCGTTAATGCCTTAATTCGATTGCCTAGTTTATGTGTCCTTTATCTTTCTAATTTTTAGTTTTTTTGACATATAATACGTTACAAATTAAATATTTTTGATTTAAATTCAATATTCTAAATGAAGTATCCTTTTTCAGATTTTTTTTCTCCTAATCGACATAATTATATTATGTGATAAGTTAAAGATTATAAAACTTGAGTAGGTATTAAAATATTGTTAAAAAATATGATTTTAAATAACTTAAAAATAATATTTAAGTAATGTCTGACATCATTTATGAGGCGTAATTAAACGTTTTTATTTTTATTTTGATATAAACTAGATAACATTTTCGAATTATAATTACACTAATGACTAGTCCTGGACTAGTACTGGCCTTAAATGGGTGAAATTTATTAAAGACAAAAGAGAAAAGCGCATAAAAATTATGAGTGTTTTATAACACGTCTTTATCTCAAGTTATTAAGATTGTGTCTCTCAGATATTTCAAATTTATAGTAGTCATAAAACCATGACAATTCATAAGAAAATAAAAATTATATAAGTGTTAGTAAATTTGTCTTGATTAAATTTTTTACATCTTAACAATTAGTTTTTCCCTTCTTATTATTAAAATCCGGATTAAATAATTTATTCATTTACTTTTTTAATTTATGTGTGTTGCAGCCGTCTATATGCCACGGTAAGCGCTTACCATAAGGTGGGTCGTACGCTTGTTTGCCAACCTTACGATTCAGCCTGTAATATCCCACTGTTGGGCATAGGCCTCTTCCCCATATAGGAGAAGGATCGGAGCTTAATCCCTACATATATTCATACATATATTCCTTAGATTCCCTACTATGGGGAGTCCACTATAGGGAGTATATCCGCCAACCCACAGTAGAGCAGCGTGGTGGATTAAGGTCTGATACTTTTTCTACGTGGAGAAAGAGGCCTATGCCCAGCAGTGGCATATTACAGGCTGAAGCGTCTTATCTATAATAATATATAAAGCTGAAGAGTTTGTTTGTTTGGTTGTTTGTTTGTTTGTTTGTTTGAACGCGGTAATCTCTGGAACTACTGGGCCGATTTGAAAAATTCTTTCAGTGTTAGATAGCCCATTTATCGAGGAAGGCTATAGGCTATGTATCATCACGCTAAGACCAATAGGAGCGGAGTCCACGCCGACGAAGTCGCGCGCAGAAGCTAGTATTCTATATTTTTACTAAATACACGTTAAGAAACGGAGAGCAATAACAGCATATTACAATTTGTAACGCAATGTGATGAAATGTTAAATAGGAAGAATAAAAAATACGTCATACGATTAAATGTATTCAAATAACATCATAAAAATCTTCAAATTGCTCTTAACAAGACTTAAATTAATTTAGTTATGATCGAGCAACAGATTAATAACTTTATTACTGAATGTTCGAAATAACGAGTATAATCTTGTTAAAACTACATACGTGTGAACTAGAAATGTGAATGAATGTTAAATGTATTGAAACGTGCATATACGCGAGCGCCAAGTGAGATGACCATGTGTAACGGCGCGCCTACACCACGCCTATCACGATCATGTCAAGGCCAGACTGATTTTTCAAAGCAAGTGCATTCAGATATTTCGATTAACAAAAATCAAAATGTGTGAAGGTCACGTTACGCATTCTTGTCCGCAATAAAAAATTGCTTGACCACAATTAATATCACTTGTGAAGTCAAAAATGAACGAGTTTCTTATTCAGTGTTGTAGACATTAGGAAATGCTAATCACGAGGGCGTGCTCATACTTTAACTCTAAACATTTGTATAATAAAAGGAAATTTATGTTCTTTAAATAATACTGATATTATACGGTAATAAGCTTTTTAGATACAATATCGATTGTCCTATTTTAAATGTTTGTGTTGCTCTATGTTAAGAGTTAATCATAAATCACTTACTACTTCTACGGTCTCCAAAACTTTATTAAAGTTGCTATCTCAACCGCATAAACCGATTCGCTTCGTGTCTTTTCCATTCTATGAACAAATTGAATAATTAAATGAACGAATATTTCATTAACATTTTTTTTTGTGAAAATTTTCTAATTTTACTTACTTTTCTGATCAATAGATACATATTTATATGCGTAAACATAAATATTATTTACATTTACATGCGCATGAATATTTACATACTGATGGAATAATTACATTTTGCAATTTTGTCTCATTACTTTACATATTGAAACATGTCTAACGTTGGAGTAAACAGGTTGAGTAACAGCTAAGAATGTTCGTTAAATGATTTACGTAAAAATAAAGTGTTTTATAGTTTAATATCGTTTAATATTAGACTAATAAATCAATAGAAGATAAATTGATTTTTTACTTGTTTGTATTCTATGTTTACTTTTATAGCATGTGTTACGTTATAGTAAATGACTTCTGACATCAATGTAATCTAGTGCTTCCCAATCTTTTTCCTCCCTAACCCCTTAATAAAACTTTTCATTTATGGGAAACTTCTCCTGATAAATTTTTATACTAAAATAGGTGGCAAAGAATCGTGCGGTTTTTCCTGGTGGCAAGAAAATATGGCATAATAAGCTTATGGACGGTGGCAACACCAAAAGCAATGTAAGCGCATTGTCGACCTTAAACACACTCTCTCTCTCTCTCTTTTTTTTTTTTTGTTTAAATGAGTTGACTCGCAATGATTATTTATTTCGATTGATGTGAATGAGTGAGACAATAAATATGAAGACAAGAATAAACGCTCCGGCTAGTTGTTAATAAGTCAATAAAATAATTAAATAACAGAATGAAAAATATTATGATACAATATGTGCAATTGGTAACCCCTTGGGAGGCTTAATGAAGTGATGAGTGACTGCTGGGAAGGATGTTTCCGCGATTTGATACGGTTGACCCCTCCCACGCAGCCATGTCCTTTTTTATTAGCATCATGCGAAATCTCGCCTATGGGGGGAGGAGCATCATTCCCGGCCGCTACTTACAAAGGGCGCCAAATGGTGCGCAAAACAAAAAATTGCTGGACATATTATATGGTTTTCGAATGGGGGAGGGGGGGGGGGGGGTCTAAGGTATTGTGCCCAGGGTGCGAGTTAAGCTCGCAACGTCAGCGAGACAATGCATTACAGTAAAGTATGTATAAGTTAACTTTTTTCACTTATTAGTATTGTCTTAGGTATATCCCCAATGCAACCCCGCATTAACCCGCCAACCCGCCAAGGGTACGCGTACCATAGATTGGGAATCACTGATATAGACAAGATTTGTATATAGACATAGATGCTGTCTATTAAACGTTGATTACAAATTCGTTAAGGATTTGCCAATTTTACTGAACAGCATCCATCATTACATGTCATGAACTTAATTACATAATATTAAAACACTAACAAAAAACAGCATCCGGTTTATAGCTTAAGTCGTCCATGACACAAATGGAAGCAATTGACGCGTGACATGATACGCTTTAGCAATAATTATCGCAGGTTCAAATCTTTGTAACGTAACATGCGTCACGCAACGTGTGTTGTGACCCTTAGGCGAAGCGTGTACCGTCAATCTTAATTCATTGTTTTAAGTTAACGAGAAGTGTTTTCATACGACACGACGTCAACCGAAAATATGCTTTTGTTTCTATAACACATATCCTTGTAACATGAATGAGTAATGTTATGACATTTTATTTATTTACTAGCTGTGCCCGCGGTTTCACTCGCGTTGATTTGAGGGGAAAAATAGCCTTCCTTCTTCTTAAAGCATAACCTTTCTCTTTAAATAGGCTATTCACCTCAGAGGAATTTTTCAAATCAAATCAGTTGAAAAAAAAACGTTAAATTGAAAAAAAACGTTAAACTGAAAGATTAAAAAAAGCTATAAAATATTTATATACTTAATATATTGACTTTAACTGGATTGACAGAATAATCTCGAATGTTTCAATGAGACCATTTAATTGAATGGTTTTTTTTTGTATTTAATTCATTTGTAAATTTATCATTTACCTATTGTATAATTAAGTAGCTTGATATATTTTCCTTACTTTACACTAAATAAATTTCTGAACGCACGCATAAATATTTGACAACCAATATAAATTATGTCAATCCGTTTTCATTACTGACATTATTATAGATTTTTAAAATCTTAAATACGCCACTATCCGTATATTGTGGATATATGTCGTCGATTCGAAACCTTTATTTTAATACGTTCTTTAATTTTAGGGGAGATTTTACCATATCCACAGGATGAACATTAAATGTTTGACAGTTACGAAACACGAACATACTTCCATACAAATTTTCATTCCCACCTTTCAACCCCTTATACCCTTTTTTTCCGCATTAAAAAGTAGCCTATGTCCTTTCTCAGACTCTAGACTATCTGTATACCAAATTTCATTTAAATATGTTCAGTAGTTTTGACGTGATTGCGCGACAGACAGACAGACAGACAGACAGACAGACAGAGTTACTTTCGCATTTATAATATTAGTATGGATTGTGAGTAAAATCGAATGTCTACATCGAGTGGAATTCAAACCTGCTAACATGGGTCTTTATACGACTACTTGCACTTGTTATTGTATTATAATATAATATATTGATATGTAAACTTTATGAAATATTTTACTAACACGTCGATTTACATACTGTGTGCTACGTTCAGAAATAACGTTCAGATATAGACACAAAAATTGTGACATTCTATAGAATGTCGCTGCGCTGCCTTACCTAGCACAGATTTCCATAAGTGAGGCCGCACACCGCCGCCACACGCTACACTCAACATACATTTACGGCGCCACAATTACTGCGATACAATTTAAGCGGCGACAAATGTGTCGTGTATGCGCACATTGGAAGCACAATTGTAGCGTGGCACTAACAACAGAAGTCAGAATATCGACATCATCGTCTGACGATAACGACTTTTTGATGTGGCGATTAATGAGAAAAAAAAGACGTTATTGGGTTCACCCGTTTAATCAAAATTGTACAGTTTACGGAAATTTCAAAATTTAGCAAGAATTACGATCCGACGAAGAAAAGTTCCGTTTATATTATAGAATGTCTGAAAACACATGTCAATTATTATTAAATTTAGTACAATCAAATCAAATTGTTCAATAAATTATAAATTGTTCAATTAATCAGTTCAATAAATTTATTCAAACAGGATATTTTTCAATCTCTGCAATAAATTCAACATAAAATTCAACATTCTTTCATTTTCGCGCGTTTTTATTCTATGTTCGCGCCACATAAAACGAACGTGTTCGATCTTGAATTCGTGTGGCGTGGCAGCCATCTTGCCACAAACTGCACCTACTACAAATGTGTCCTTGATGTGCGGGTTTACATACAAATATAGGGGGTCGATAAATGTATCGCGTTTCAAATGTGGCGCTACAATTATCGTAATACAAATGTAGCTGTGGTGTGCGGCCTCACTAACACGACAAAACAAAAATTCCGTTGTGAATATAAAAAAAAGCAATATATTGTATCTATTTATGTAGACATGTACGTATGACGTATGAGACAGTAACACATTTCTGCAGTTAGTTTATTTTCTGCTACGATGAACAAAGATGCTAATCTTAATATATATTTTAGCACGTAAACATATTATAAAGTCTAGACATACATATATAGTCCGATGTGATCAAATGTACTCGTATGTACTTATTCAACTTCCGCTTATCTAATGGATCATACACCCGTATTGGTGAACTAATTTTATAATTTAGATATAAATATAAAAAGTAGTATTTGTTTATTTAAGGAACAGAGTAATAATTAACGTAACGAGTAATAATAACTGAGGCACAGCAGGAAACCTGCTCAAAATATGGAGCAGCCCGACTGGGGTAGTACCTCGACCTTACAGAAGACCACAGCTAAATAGTACTGTTTTCAAGCAGTATTGTGTTCCTGTTGGTGAGTAAGATGACCAGAGCTCCTGTGGGGGGGGGGGGGATTGGGGATAGGGTCGGCAACGCGCTTGCGACGCTTCTGGTGTTGCAGGCGTCTATAGGCTACGGTAGTCACTTACCATCAGGAGAGCCGTACGCTTGTTTGTCGACTTACTAACATTAGGAAAAAATTATTAAATAAAGAAAATACAAAGGATTGTAATAAGCTGTGCACCAAAAATAATAAGTAATATAAACGTACACTTAAATTTATCAAAAACAAGATAAATGTATCAAAATGGTTTTGAAAATTTTTATTCAGTTAGATTATAAAAACTTAATTGTTTCGATTACTTTATCTAAATCGGATTTTTATTAAGCAATTAAATTTCGGTGCATTAAGCAAATTATAGTTGAGAGTCGATTTTTTTTTGTTTAATATTCTTCTTTTTTTTATACTATCAGGCACTGTTGGGCATAGGCCTCTTCACCATATAGGAGAAGGATCGGAGCTTAATCCGTACATATAGTCATACATATATTCCCTATATTCCCTACTATGAGTTACGATCGCTATCAGATGTACAATAAACACATGTAACAACCGGGACCGACGGCTTAACGTGCTCTCCGGGGCACGGTGGGGAGACCCACAAGAACTCCACAAACTGTCTGTTGCCAGCCTTAAAGACTAGGTATACACTTTTCTTGTTATTGCGCGGGCGGTTGCGGGTTCGATCCCCGCACACGACAACATTTGTATTGGCCATACAGATGTTTGACGTGGTCTGGGTGTTTGTGTAGTTCGTGTGGGTCTCCCCACCGTGCCTCGGAGAGCACGTTAAACCGTCGGTCCCGGTTGTTATCATGTACATTCCCTACTAGGGATCGACAGCTTAACGTGCTCTTTGAGGCACGGTGAGGAGACCCACGTGGACTAACAACCAGACCGGAAATAAATATTTGTATAAAAATCAATACCCACTCCGAACGAGACAATACCGTTACCTAACTTAAAAATCTCTTATTCTAGACCAATCATTGATATAGAAAATTAAAAATGGATTATTGTGATTAGCTGATTGCGTTCAGTTTTTATATGCTAAAAATGTTATTTATATAAACAAAAACTTACCATTCTAATGACTTGGTTCGTATAAGGAATTGCACCCAAAGACGGAAACTTTAAATATCTGTGTCAACACATAAACTAGGTTTGGCTGTAAAACATTTAACGCCTTTATAGTTAAATATATCTCACTCGCAAGTCATATACTATGTTTAACTACAATGAATCGTGACATTCTAATCGCCTATGTTTTACTGCGTTTTTCTACTATTTAATTTAATGCAAGGATTTTTGTCCTACACAAATACGATATTCCTATTTTATCTTCCTACTACTAGCTTCTGCGCGCGACTTCGTCGGCGTGGACTCCGCTCCTATTGGTCTTAGCGAGATGACACATAGCCTATAGCCTTCCTCGATAAATGGGCTATCTAACACTGAAAGAATTTTTCAAATCGGACCAGTAGATCCTGAGATTAGCGCGTTCAAACAAACAAACAAACAAACAAACAAACAAACAAACAAACAAACAAACAAACAAACAATCAATCAAACAAACAAACTCTTCAGCTTTATTATATTAGTATAGATTGAACAATTAACTATTACGAAAAAACGTTACCTTGTTAATAACACTGTTGAAATATATATTAAAATCGAAGTTCTAATTCCAGATGACCAAATATAAACTACTGATTGGCTCAATATGTCTAAAACAATATCACTAAAACAACAAATATGTGCCAATTCTGTCAGTCTTTAACTCTTTAAAGGAAACAAGTTTTTAATTAATTTTTTGTGCAAATTAGTTTAAAATACATCAAAAGTTATCTTAATCGTATTAAGAAAAACTTAAGTGTTGTGCTCGTTCACCCCATACAGATGACAATCCATCACTATCACTACATATTAAGTATCCATTCTTCGAGACGTGAAATTTCAGATATAAAATGTCCCGTGATAACGTATGCACCTTTAGGTTTAGGCGAGTCTTTTTATTGTGTCCCAAGAAACGCGTATATTTTAATACGATGAACGAGTAGATAAGAAGCAACATTAGTTCACAATAATTAACATAATAGCTTCGTTCCAATTTTAAAAATAGGTTTTTTTTTATATTTAATTATGTTAACAATTTGCGTTACTTATGGAATGTAATGAATTTCTTATTTATCTGGAAGAGCAATTCAACATTTTAGCAAATATTTATCAATCAAGTGAATAAATGCATATAAATAGCAAGTAACGTTTTCGTGACTTCTCTACATTTTATTTTGTCGACATTTTTTGTCTAAAATTTAATCTTTTACCTTTTTGCAAGTTTATATTTACTTTGGTTTAAAAATAAGTGATAAGATGTATATTAGAAACAAAATATTTGTACAATCGGCCCATACATATTTTAAGTAAAAAATTGTTAATGATAGATTGATATTGCAAAAATTTCATTTAAAATATCAAACAAAAAATAAAATAAAATAATTATTGTAAATCAACGTCTGTATTTGTTAGAATGATTGACATTACTTTTAATTCTTATGACTAAGAACATGAAATGTGGCAAACATAACTTGATTATAAGCAGCATGTCTAACGAGAAGACAGTCATTCATACAAATCACTCCCGGAAATTCCGAGATTAACGCATTCAAAAACTAAAAAAAAACTTCCGCTTTATTATACTAATATATATACAAAAATGTTTATATATTTACATAAATTAGCATAAAAATATGTTAACAATTTTGTAAGTTTTACTTTCAAAATATTTATGCAATTGATTCAAACGTGAACCGAGCGCCCACGTTCAGACTCGAAGTAGAAGTCGTTCTTATCAATTCTTACTTAACCACTGCCCTCGGGACTGTATTTGTGTCAATTACGAATCGCTCTCAATTGACTACTTAACTATTAAGCTAAAAATAAATAAACGCATTTACCCTCTGTACCATAAGTACAGTTTACTTACATTCCTTGCAATTATTTATTATAAATACTATAATTTAGTTTTATCTACGGTGTTGTATCAGCTTTTTTATACTTCTACAGTGGTATGTACCCATTTGTCAATCTGATGGTAAGGTTACCATCTCATACGGATTTCTGCAATATCGGTCAAAATAACCTATCTCCAGGGCTACCTTCGTCACCACAGGAGTGTTTTCGTGGAACCACAGGACCAGGAGGATGTTGAAGTATTTCTTAAGTCGGGCTGTTTCAGATTTTAACCAAGATATTTCCTGCTCCCGACCTCACTAATTACATTGTTAATTAATCTGAAATGCATATAATTAAAAACCACACGTTTGACTCATCACATTGACGAAGTAAAGTTATTTTGTATTATTTTTTTACAGTAAGACAAAAATTCCACTCGACAAGTTCTCGTGCCGCGCAGGTCACCATCACTGCAATATAAATAAAAATGTGAACTGTTTCTACGAATATACTCGTATAATATTTTTAAAACTAAAGCACAGTCAGTCAGTCAGTTCAGCCTATCGCAGTCTACTGTGCAGTATGTACAGTATAGGCCTCCATAAGTTCACGCCAGACATTCCCGTTTTTCGCATTCCTCATCCAGCCTCTATGCTTAAACATAAAAGTCTTTGAGGAATTCGTCCTGCCTGTTTTAACATACGGTGCCGAGATCTGGACACTGACGAAGGATCTAATCCACAAGTTTAAAATCTCAGCTCAACGTGCAATGGAAGGGGCTATGCTTGGGGTCTCTCTCAAAGACAAATTTAGCAATGAGACTATCCACGAGAGCACGAAAGTAACCGACATAGCTCACAGAATTAGCAAGTTGAAGTTGCAGTGTGCTAGTCACCTGTGCCGAAGGACCGATGGCCACTGGAGCAGACGTATCCTGGAGTGGAGACCACCTGCTGGCAACCGCATTGTGTAACGTCCTCCAGCCCCCTGGACTGACAATCTACGTAAACTAAAGCACATTTAAAGAACACTTTAAAAAAATTTAATTATAAATTTGTAGTAAAGACATATTTTAGTGACAGCAACTGTTTGAACTACAATAATTACGAATTCAAATGTTTCTTAAACATAAGAAAAACTAAATCACAAATTATAATGCTTCACAAATTTAATAATAATTATCAACTTTAACCATTAATCATTTATAATGTTGTACCTACTTTAACCTTGTATTTTAACTATTAACCGCATCATTTCTTAATCGGTGTTAGTATAACATTCCACTTATTTGTATAAGTATCGTGATGATATATACAGGGATGTATATGATGTACACTTTGTTTACATAAAAATGAAGTTGCGAAGGAAGTGCATTGATTATTTTATTTACTCTCAGTTCAATCAATTAAATAATTGTAAGCTTAAAATGTACGTATAATTAAATGCGCCTGACCGGCGACTACTAAATATAGGATATCATTTCGAATTTTTTACTAACACGGCATTAGACTTTTTCATTACACGTAATTTTAAGATAGTAAAATATGTTTCATTAATTAATACAGCTATATCATTTAAAAAAGTAATATGAATTTGCATAAGATGTTGTGTTATTTCGTTATAAAAATACATAATATGCCATGTTACCTACATAATTATGTTCATTCGACTTTTTTTCTTTTTTAACTTTTTTAATATCTTTCTTTTCTTATATGTATGTCAGAAGTGAAACTTCTTTGGTAAACTAATTAAAAAAAAACTAATTCAAAGAAACTAATAAAAAAACGAATTTAAAATATAAAACAAAACAAATTGAAAAAAGAGAGATTCACACACGATAGAAGTGAAACTTCTTTGGCAAACTAATTTTAAAAAAAAAAACTAATTTAAAATTAGCGGCGTGCAGCGCGGACCTTCCCTGTCGTTCCCTTCCGGTTTGAAATCACAACGATTCTAAAGAAGTTTCACTTCAAAAAGCCAACGTCACGCGGTGTTCCCAGGCACCCATCCAAGTACCTACTGACTGTCCCTGATGCGCTGCCGCGTTACCGGTCGCTCAAATTTTACCCCTCATGCGCCTAAAGAAGTTTCACTTCAAAAATGGCTATTTAAACTTTACGCATTATAATTATCCCATAAATATCTAGAGATATTACGGTCGATACTGATGACGCAAAGATGTTCCTAAGAACAGGTTTGTTGATGTAAGGTCAATAAATTTACTGAAGTAGGTACGTAATAATAGCGTCCGAAATACAAATGTTGTTTTAATGTTAGTACCTGGGTGACCGAGCCTAGCTCGGTAGTCGGTATTTTTAGTATTTTTTTTGTTGTTTTTTTTCTCGGTTTTTTTTATATTTTATTTTTATGTATTTAAATAAAAAATCAAGAGTAAAATTAAATTCTCTTTACATTCTTTGTTACCAGTCATATTATCTATAATTTCGTAATTGACTAACGCTTAACTAACGCATTATTTGGATAATTGAAAACTAGGTTTTAGAACGTTGACGTAAATAGATGTAAAAAGTATTGTTGGCTTACTTAATCATGGACACAGATATTTATTTTCAAACTAACATTATGCGTTGTCTTTCAGTTTTTACAAAAAATGAGGCCGACACTTTGAACACTTTTTTTTACATCTTTTTAAAGCATAATATTTGAATGTCTTTTCATAATAATTATGATACAATACCTACTATACAATTTCACGAATGTAATTAAAAAAAGGTTTTTCAAATGTTATTTTCTATTTGTTATAAAAAATACACTGACTTTGTGCAAGACATGAACATAGAAGGAATTGAATTGCTATGACAAGAAACTATACAATATTTTGTGTTATTGTGTGTTGGATATTTTATTTTAAGGATTTATTAAATATCTTCATTACACATTAGTGCATAGTTATTTATACAGTTACATAACAATGTTAAGTAGGTAAAAAGTAAATAAAAAAGTGAACAAAAATTCTGGTTCTTTTACTATGCGAATAATAAAATACCATTATTTAACTATCAATAACTAAAATTATTTATCAGAACGTTTTTGTCAACACACTTTCGTTATGTAAAAAATAAACTACATATAATATTATAGATCAGCGAGACACGCTCAAGTTTCGATATTGCGCGAATGCTGCCGTACATGGTATAATTATTGTAGGTTTATCAGAACTAGACTGCGCAATGGTGAATTATTTAAATGTGTATCAGTGAAATGTCTCCACTATTTTGTACTCTACTTGAAAACACTGTTCATTATTTAGCAACTTCGCTTACTGTTTTGTAACTGTCGAATATATGGAAAATAAAAACAGAGAAGTGATCGTGGGAAACGGAACTCACTTTCATGAAGTGAATTTCAATGGTTCTATTAGGTTGTAAATTTAAAGCAACTAGACATGCGCAAAACAGTGCACTGAAATGTAATGTAATATTACATTACATTTCGTACTGAGTAATATGGCATCACACCATCACACCGAACATTACCCGAAATGTGTACTGTTCGGAGTGAGTTATTTCTTATGAAATTTCCTATAGCACGTAATTTTCATCACACCAAACATTACATGAGATGTTTAAATGTACTGTTCGGTGTACTACGTAGTCAAAGTACGTAGTAGACGAAACATACAGTCACTTTAGCACTAAAAAAATTGTAAATGAGTTGAAAACTAGCTGAAAATTCAGTTATTTTTTGGTTTGATTTTCTAGTTTGTTTTAAAATTAGCTTTGATTTGTAAAAAAAGTTGATTTCCTTTCTTAATTAAGTAATAAGTAACCCCAAGGAAAATTGGGATTTTTTTATTCCAGGCTTAGGACAGGCAATACACATGGACAAGTTAATTAATACTAGATGCGAACCGCGATTTTATCCGTTTAGTTTCGTTTCCCGTGTGATGAAAATAATTTGTGTAGCGCATCGCCGTGTCTCATTCAGTACAGTGAAGTTAGACAGAGCTGGATATAGCAAACAGATAAGAAATCCGACATTCCGACCGAACAGATCGCGTAATGTCAAGTGTGATGTGTAATGCTTCATTTCGTCGAGTAATGTGTGATGCCATATTTCATGTTCGGGTAATATTACGCGTAATGTATCAATTGCATTACTTACACATGTCTAAAAGCAACCTACATTGTAACTGAACACGTTCGCACAAGTTGATAGAAGAACTCGTATGGTATATATTAACAATTTTGTGTGATTTTTAATTCTTTATTTCTCACATCAACATTTAAAACAAAAATCTAAATGTTTACTATTGTTAAGTTGTCGTTACAAATTTATTTCGATAATATTCCAATATATTCATATTTAAAGTTCATAAATTAAATACTAATTATTTTCTTTTTAGTATTAAGTACTTGGTTGTAATAAATAATGTTTAAGATATGTATCAGTTATGTATTGTACATAAAAATAATTTGTACTTTAAGCATATTTCATGTAACAAAATATAATCTAAACATTTAATTACATTTATAACTAAACGGTCAAAAACATGTAAATGTTTTTACGCTACGCTCTTTTTTATTTTTAATAATAAATGACATAAATATTAATATGAGAAAACGATATAAAGATACTTTATTTGAAACCAATTTGTTTAAATTAAAAAAAAATTGAGGTCAGTTTTACTGTATAAAAAGGAACGTTATTCTTCTTTGCATTTGTCTACACGTATTATTTATAGATAGGTAGGACTAGATGTAATGCGAATAAGAAATAATTATTTATCTATTTTTTTGCGCCAAAACGTATTCCTCTTACTTATATATAGCCTATAGAGGGATGTCAGGAAGATTTTTTTTAGACCTGCTCCAGTAGGTACGTATACGATATAAATACCTACGCGTATATTTCCATTAACTTTATTATAATAATTCACAAATCTTACCACATATTTCAAGTTCTTATATTCCAAAGATTAAAATATTACAAATTTTTGACATGGACAGCCATGTCGCTTTAAATAAAGTGTTTAAACAAATCTTTAAAGATTTTGTCGAGAACTCAAGACAAGTATGTCATAGACAGAAGTTATTATGTTAACATTGCGTACAAGGTACACTTATACAGATATTTTTAATACTAAAATTATATACCATGAGACTATTTTCATACTTTGTATCTCACTCGAAAACATTTGCGAAATAGCTTATTGGAATATAACGACAAAATACTCGGACACCAATTAACAATGTGAACAGTTAATTAAATGTAAGGATACGAAAGATTAACATGCATACTAATCTGTTATTTATTCCAATCGATGTGTATTTTTTATTACAGGACAAAAATCAAAATTACAAGTTGTGATTCATGATTTTTAATCAGCGGCCGGATATTAAGTTGCAATATAATTTGTTGTAGTCTATTCGGGTTAAGAAATTAGGAACTCAATACTGTCAATTATCTTCCACGGCTTCTTTATCAATTAATTCAGAGTCAATCGGAGCATATCAAGGACTTACTACTATTTAATTAGTTAAGGAATGTGGCTAAATTATGTGATAGCAATGAGTCACTATATCTTAACACGAATAGACCATAGAGTAAGCTAAAGGGGCCAAAGATTTGGATGTTGTGCAAAATATTTAACAATAAATCGTGCAAGATAGGTACTAGCAGTTATCGTTTCAAACAAAATTCTCCCCCTTTCAGACATAATTTTAAACAATAAATTACGTTATAGTAAATCTTATGCTTGTATAGTTTTCTATGCTAAGTATCTTTTGATATTTGACCATAAAATGTTGTTTATACATTTTGTTAGTGAAAATGATTCTTATTAGAATTTATTACACTTTAAAGAGACTTTATGTTATTGCTTTTGGACGTCTTCATGGGGAACAATCACACTATTAATACGTGTATTATGATCTACATAATAATTTATCTTATTTCAAAGTAATAATCTTATTTTAAAGCATCAATGCAATGATATAACAAAGCACTTCACAGCTTAAAAAGATAAAAGATTCAAGTGTTACAATTCTCATAATCGACTGAATAAATTAGGTTTTTTTTTTGGTAGTTTATTGTCCTTATTGATTAAAAAAAGGGTTGTTTCTTAAGACTTCACGTAATGCCAGCGTATTGTGTAGTTTAAAAGAACTTTTGTAGAATATAGGGCATGTGAAATTGATGAAAAAGGCGCCGGATATTGCATGCTTTATACGATAATTTAACTAAATAGTGGTGCCATAAAATATTTTTGCCACGGAATATTAAAAAATTACATTCGATATAAGTATAATGAAATAAAAAATAAAATAAAAAATAATATAGATAAGTTTAGAATTATATCATACCTTCGAAATTAAAACTTAATCCAGATTATTTACGTATTAAAAAAAAACCACATTCAATCCACCGACGTGACAGTGTCATTCTTTGTAGTGATAAGTACTCGTAATAGGTATGCTACATAGATGTAATTATAAACTCTTTTTGTATATTACTTCTCATCACAACACCGTAAAATTATACTCAACTAATTTCTTTCAAATATGTTGAAAACAAAATGTATATTATTTACCTGTTTATTTTAAGTAATATCTTAATAACAAACCAGCAGCCGTTGACGGCTTTATAATTTATTTTCAACTCCGCTTAAGGATATTAAATACGTATTATTTGTCTTAAACGATTACAGTTTTAAATGGATGATATCAAATTTACAGTTAATTTACTTCCATTATTCTCTGTTCATATTAATTTTACAGATATGCTTGGAATTAAACCTTTATCATCTTATTGTTTTCTAATGTTTACGCGAATGTTAATTATTGAAATGAAACAACTTTTACGGATTTTATCGCGGTTTATTAAGTGTTTTAGATGCCCGACGTTTCGGATACTTTACAGCAACCATGGTCACGGGAGGACTTAATAAACCGCGATGAAATCCGTAAAAGTTGTTTCCTTTCTTTATCATCTTACTATTTTAAAATGAAAATTAGAAAACGAATAAATTAATGTATAGCTTGCTGCTTCACAAACACAACTTTGACTGTTGCGGGTACGATCCCCGCACATGACAAACATTATTGTATTGGCCATACAGATGTTTAGTAGGGATTATATGTCCGCCAACCCGCATTGGAGCAGCGTGGTGGATTAAGCTCCGATTCTTCTCCTACATGGGGAAGAGGCCTATGCCCAACAGTGGGATATTACAGGCTGAATCGTGATCGTGATCGTTTGAATAATGAACAAGGCAATGTAATTAAAGGTGCATTTGACACAAAAACGTTAATTGGTTCTCGTCAGCATGACTAATGATGGTAACTTTCTCGACGTGGAGAGATGGCTCCACTTAGTATCAGCTATCAACCGGCTGCTCATTTTATGAAAGCACGGAAACAGCAACTTGTCCCGGCGTTGTCTGGTTTGGACATGTCTACATAATCCTACTAATATTATAAACGCGAAAGTTTGTGTGTATGGATGTTTGTTTCTCTTTCACGCAAAAACTGCCGAATGGATATTAATGAAAGTTTTCAATAATATAGCTTATACATTAGAATAACACATAGGCTATAAGTTTTAAAGATAGTGTGTGGGTTGTCCAAAATATAACGATAATTGTCAACTAAGGGCCTATGCAAACCACGTTTTTTAAACGCGCCGTCGACGCGCGTTTGTAGCGATACAAACGCGATACACACGCGAGTTAGACGCAGCCTGTAGACCTTTGCACACCTGTATAATAAAAGCGCGCCGTCGACGCGCGTTTTTAAAACGCGCCGTTAACGCGCGTATGTGCCGTATGTACTGATACAGACGCGATGCAAACGCGCGTGTCACGCGATGCAAACGCGATACAAACGCGATGCAAACGCGCGTGTGTATCGATACAAACGCCAACAAACTGCTCTGTAGGATAAAAACGCGCCGTCGACGCGCGCTTTTAAAACGCGCGTCGACGGCGCGTTTAAAAAACGTGGTTTGCATAGGCCCTAAGTATCTGGCCACGGGACATTCGCCGAGGCGAATATCCGCGCGGTGCGAATGGCGAAGCGTCTAGCGACTGAAACAAACGCATAGTAATGTACGTAGCAAGCCACGCGCAACGGCGACCGGCGAAGCGACCGGCGAAATGTACCGGGCGAATCGCGCGGGCGACTTGCGGCGCGACGGGCGAACAAAACAAAGGCATGAATCAGTACGGCGCACGCCACGGAGTCGAGCGATATTCGCGGCGAAAGTGCCGCTGAGTGTCGCATTTCCTTACTAGTCGCGGCGGCGAATTTGACTACCCGCGTGGCCTGCAAATCTTGCCGCGCGAATGGTCGCCTCGCCCGCCGCGCCGCCGTTCGCACCGCCGTTCCCCGTGGCCAGGCGGTAAGTCGGAAAAAAATCTGCCATCTGGTAGCTATTCTGGCGTACGCTGCAAAAACTGTAAAGTTTACACGTACGTATATAATGTATTGGGGAAATGTTTATCTTAATTAGTACTACAAAAAACATTGAACCATAAATACAATAAAAATTGATAATATATTAATTTCTATTGCACATTTGGTAGTAACAAATTGATTTTTATATCGCAGAACCAATTTTGATGAATTTTGATAGAAAGATAGATATTGAGAAGCTAATAAGCTATTCGAAGTACTTACTAATTCTGCGCAGACGAAGTCGCGTGTACCAGCTAGTACATTATATGTGTATCACATACGTTGTGTCTTAAGTCTATACCTAGATATATGTAAAATTTTAAATAACATAAAAATGATATGTTTTTAGTGATAGTCTGAAAATTAGAAACACAAACGGGCAAAATTCTCAACCACTAAAATATCTTGTATGCTTTTTCATAATCAAGAAGAGCTAATTTTAGCTAGATGATTAAACAAATATTTAAAAAAAAAAAAGACGTGTGGCACTCGGGGACTGCCGCGGTAAAGCTATTGCATAGCATTTTGTATCAACTTATGCAATAATTATAATATTATTAATTCAAGTTACACTTTTTGAGCATGGTAACCGATAAGAAAACAAATTTTTTTCTTTTACTTATTAAAAAAATTAAATGCCAAATTTTATCCGGAAATAGTAACATAATAGGCAATATCATATTTGCATCAATGAGTAATACGCTCAACTAGATAATAGTAGGTACTAACGCCGGTGCTATCCCATTCATGTAGGTCATATTTTTTATTTCATCACGCATTCATTGATAAATGCCGGCAAACTCGCGTCGAAGCTCGACGTCAAGCGCACCGCCTAGCCGCACCGACCTAGACGTCTAATCGCACGCACACAACGCCGTGTCGAAGACTGCCGAACTGAAACGACGTTAAACGATGCACGGCCTTCAAGCCACACCTCCGTGCCCGTTGGAGTGGGGAGCGTGAGGTTTTTTCGTTACTGATATTCTCAAAATTGTCCCCGCGCTCAAGGCCCGCGAAAGAAGCTATGCAATAGCTTAATTGTCACAACAGTAAAAATAAATGATAATTATATAATTTTAATAGCATAATAGTTGTGTAGGTATTTATAAAATAACTAGCGGCCGCCCGCGACTTCGTACGCGTGGAGTTTTTATTGAACTTTCATACAAACTCCCATCCCCTGTTTTAACCCCAAAAGGGGGTTGATTTCTAAAAATACATTATTGTACTACCTCAACACCATCTCTAAAGCATACATTTTAAATTTTAAGTCTCTTACTTAAAAAACATAGGACTTTTATACAAACTTCCAACCCCTGTTTTACCCCCTTAGGGGTGGATGTTCGTAAAACCCGTTCTTAGCGGATGTCTACTCCTTATAAGAAACCTACCTGCCAAATTTCAAGTTTATAGGTGTAAGTTTCATTGGACTTTCATACAAACTTTCAACCCCCGTCTTACCCCCTTAGGGGTGGAGTTTCGTAAAACCCGTTCTTAGCGGATGTCTACTCCCTATAAGAAACCTACATGCCAAATTTCAAGTTTATAGGTGTAAGTTTCATTATACTTTAATACAAACTTTCAACCCCCGTTTTACCCCCTTAGGGGTGGAATTTCGTAAAACCCGTTCTTAGCGGATGTCTACTCCCTATAAGAAATCTACCTGCCAAATTTCATGTTTGTAGGTGTTATAGTTTCAGAGATTTCGTGATGAGTGAGTGACCTTTCGCTTTTATATATATTTCAAGTTTATAGGTGTAAGTTTCATTATACTTTAATACAAACTTTCAACCCCCGTTTTACCCCCTTAGGGGTGGAATTTCGTAAAACCCGTTCTTAGCGGATGTCTACTCCCTATAAGAAATCTACCTGCCAAATTTCATGTTTGTAGGTGTTATAGTTTCAGAGATTTCGTGATGAGTGAGTGACCTTTCGCTTTTATATAGATTATAGATAGATTAAATAATTAATACAAGCTGAACACTCTTTTAGAAAAATAGTAATTATTTTAATATGATTTTAATTAACAGAAGTATTTTTTGAGTTATATTAATTAAGGTCTATCTGCAAGTAATTTTTCTACACACTTTATAATTGATAAAATTATTTTAATGATTTTATCTTACCGCTCGACGACAATATTAATTAAAATACGATATCACTAATTTATTTTTTACTAATAACTATATCTATATCTATACTTTTATTAATTTTTATTAGTAAAAAAAGTGTATAAAAAAAGTGTATAAGGCGAGTGTGAATGGAAGTGTTGGAAGGGGTAGACCTAGGCGGACTTTTCAAGACCAGATCAGAGACGTCTTGAAAAAAGGCCAGGTCAAGGGTACCCTAAGCCGAAGAGCATGTATGAGAGAAATAATGAAAGTAGACGAAGCGAAACAAGTATGTAAGGATCGTAGCAAGTCGAAAGAAGTGGTCTCTGCCTACCCCTACGGGAAAGAGGCGTGATTATATGTATGTATGTATGTATATCTATACAAATAAATAAAATTGGAGTTTCTGTTAATAATATGAAAATAACCGCTTTTTACTAAACGCATATGGATGTACACACGGTACATATTATACCAAAATAACATTTTTTACAAATGTTGTCTGTGTGTCTATCTGTCTGTTTGTTTCGGCTAATCTCTGAAAGCTGGACCGATTTTGACGGGACTTTCACTCGCAGATAGCTGATGTAATAAGGAGTAATTTAGGCTAATTTTATTTTAGAAAGTTATTTATTGTATACCTCTACGAACTAAACAATGATTTTTTTTTGGAACAGCTAGTTTTTTGTAATAAAAACGAAAATAAGAGAGGTAGCATTAGTGGAATATGTTCTTTCCTTAGTTATTACTATTATTATTTTATTTTGATTTTGTAATTCATAATTATGTTTTTTGAGTAGCTCCTATTCTTAACTACTCTTAAATTTGGTAGAAACTTTTCGGATTTATGAAATGTTATTGTTGCTTATGTTTATGTGTATTAAACATTGTTTGTTTCTCAAATAAATAAATAAAATAAAGAGATAATAAGTTAACAATCGATACTAGAAAATCCAAGCTCCGGTAGTCGTGCTCTATTATATAGTAATTGAAATTAATTAAGTAAATAAAGATCACGAATGGCTACGGTATCAAAGATCGGAGGCCACTGGCCCACGCCCAGGCAGTGCATTGTTGTTAATGAACCATTTAACGTTATTTAAACGCAAACTTATCTTAATTTACGAGATATAGTCATTTTAGAATTTATTTTAAACTAGCTGCTGCCCGCGACGTCGTCTGCGTGCGTTCACTGCTCGTTCCCCGTAGGTGATAGCGTGATAATATGTAGCCTATGTTCTGACCCGACTTCTTAATAATATTCGTGCCAAATTTGAAGTAAATCCATGCAGTAGGTACTTTTTGAGTTTGTCCCGGACATACATTGACTTTCCTATCATTTTATTATATGTATAGATTGTTTTATTATAATTGTCGTTTGTTCGAGTTATCTATATATTAATACGTGAAGCAAAAACTTTGTACCCCTTTTTTCGCAAACTCATAATTTATAATATAGAAGAAGTGCAGAATGCTTATATTTTTTTTTTAATTATGCATAAATATAGGTACATTAAATCAATAACAAAAACATTACACACACTACCATGTGCATTTGTCACACACGCATACATTATATTCTAAAAAATTTTTGGTCGTCACGTTCAATCAATAAATAGTTTTGTTAATACAACAATAGAATATTGTCCTCCAGTGACCATGGTTGCTGTAAAGTATCCGAAATTTCCGAAATCCGAAAAGTTATTTCATTATAATGAGTGAAATTCGCGTAAACATTAGAAAATAATATGTTTAACTTCGTTCCAACTGTCACACGAAAAATTCCGTCTAATCTTTCAAAGTTGACTCAATTAGTAATAGTAGAGGAGACGTGGAACATCGACCGTCACCGATCTGATAACTCGATGAGACATATTTTTTATCAAATATAATTTATAAACAAATATGCCTATGATAACTTGCCTATCGAAAAGTGGTCAAGGCTATTTTTTTTTTTTTTTAGTTTTTGCAGGCAAGCCTATATGATTGGTTTTGTAATTACAATATCTTACCTATGATATCAATTTCGATTCGAACAGATTGATGTAGTATCGAATATAGGTATATGTTGACCTACCTGTTCACATCTACCACCATGACCAAAAACAACTAGGCAAGCCTACCTAGACATATTCTGTGTATTAAAAACTATCAATTGAGATAAAACTGATTCGGTTATCATATGAGTGAAGGTGATGAAAAAAAATTGATTAAAATTAATTAAATTAAAAGTAGCTATAATCACTTTTCGATAGGCAAGTTATCATAGGCATATTTATTTATAAATTATATTTGATAAAAATGTGTCTCATCGAGTTATCTGATCGGTGAAGGTTGCTCTTCCACGTCTCTTAGACCATAATTATTATTTGTAGTAACTTCACATTCTCATATTTTAATTAAATTTCAAATATAGAATCAACATGAGACATTTCTTTTTAACTATGACAAGCTCCATTCTCTATTCTTAATTGAAATATCTCTTTATCCATTTTTTGCTCAAAATATGGAGCAGCCCGAATGGGGTAGTACCTCGACCTTACAGAAGACCACAGCTAAATAATACTGTTTTCAAGCAGTATTGTGTTCCTCTTGGTGAGCAAGGAGACCAGAGCTCCTGGGAGTAATTGGGGATAGGGTCGGCAACGCGCTTCCAATTCTTACGCTGTTGCAGGCGTCTATAAGCGACGGTAATCGCTTACCATCAGGTGAGCCGTACGCTTGTTTGCCGACTTAGATACCTTTAAAAAAATGCATATTAGTAATTTTTAAATGTCTATACACTAGTAGGTACGTAGAACTTCATTATACTAAGGAAATGATAGTTATGTAATAAAAACAATAGCCATTACCCGTGACTAAGAAGAACGTCTTAAAAATAGAATTTTACCATTATTACAAGCACAGACTAAGTGAAATGTTACTTATAAATTGTATTTATTTAGGTACCTAGTAGACTTATTATAGCAAACAGATAGTCAAATCATGGTTCAGTAAATCTCGGTAAAGTGATCAAACGTCGGCCAGATTAACGCATGATCAAGCTATCGTGCAATTATTCAACACAACTTTTTTGGAGTAGGTGCTGACAAAATTCTTACCTTGTGTAAAAATGGCGAAATTTTTAAACAAAGTTCGCTATTTTTTACAAGTTCGCTATTGTAAACAAGCATAGACCCGTCTAATAGTAACTAGTTACCGTAGTCTTTAGACGTCGACGACGACGAAATTTAAAGGATAACGAAGCACGTTGCCAACTCTATCCTCGACCCTCCAGGAGCTCTGGTTACCTTGCTTACCACAGATTTCCTACATCAACAACTAACAGTACTACTGCAAATTGTCATCCTACTGGACCAGTACGATGACAATTTCGACATGTGCACGCTCCATGCTATGATAACTCAACAACTCGTCATAAGAGTGTGTGTATGCATCAAATCAAAGCTAATATTTTTGATGATATGATAACTGCACCAACAACTCGTCATAAGAGTGTGTGTATGCATCAAATCAAAGCTAATATTTTTAATGTTTATGAAAAACCGTGAAATTCGTTATTGGTAGTAGTATATTCAGATAGTAATTCTAAGCTTATGCAGCTGTTAGCCACTTTTATCATTCGAAGAGCCAGCTCCATATTTGTCTTTAAGGGCACGTCATATTTGCAATCTCGTCCATACTCAAGATCATGTACGAATGACAAGTTATATAATTACATCATTCAACTTTTTCTCATGTGGAACAACTACACACGCTTTACGAACTTAAGATATACAATATGTATAATATATGTATATTACTATATTTTCAAAACGTCAATTTGTAGTTCACCAAGAACATAGTTTCTCAGAAATAAAGTTGACCTATATTTTTATACTAGCTTCTGCGCGCGACTTCGTCGGCGTGGACTCCGCTCCTATTAGTCTTAGCGTAATGATATATAGCCTATAGCCTTCCTCGATAAATGGGTTATCTAACACTGAAAGAATTTTTCAAATCGGCCCAGTAGTTCCAGAGATTACAAACAGAGAGAGAACAAACAAACAAACAAATAAACTCTTCAGCTTTATGCATTAGTATAGATTTTAAAACATCCCTACTAATATTATAATTATGTAAATGTGAATGTGTTTGTTTGTTACGGTTTCACGCGAAAACTACGAAACCGATTTTCATGTATGTGTACACCATATTCTTGGAGGTATTAGAAGTTACATATTAGGATACTCTTTATTTAAAAAAAAATCAATGCTAAAATACAGCTAGTCTATAATTATTATGTTAAGGTAATAAGTTTAAAAGTTGCTGATTCTCTTGCCTTTTTAAAATCAAATTAATATTACGTTTACATTCACACTTTTATTATAATACGAACAACATTAACAAATACTCAGAGAGCATAAAACAAAAACTCCGAGAAGTAATAATTTCATGGCTCATGCATCAAACGTTTTAATATTTGAATTAAAATTAGAAAACCAAAACGAAATAATTATAACATATAGGTATGTAATTACAATATATTTCTAAAAGATATCTAAATTTCATAACGTATTTTATCTACACTAATGTTGTAACATTCTACTTATGTTTCCAATACTTGACTTATAATTACTACTGTTATAGCACAGACAACAAAACACTCAATTTAAGCAATTTCACATGATGGTATAATATCCACATCGATATCGTAAAATCTCATTATAACATCGCGCGCATGCGCGCAGCTGCGCTCTCATTGGTTAGATTTTAATGGCGGCAAAATCACTGTGACAATACACGTACGCGTGAATTTAAGTTAATATTTTATTTGTATTCCGCGTTTCTTATGTCAAAATAGATTAATTATAAATAGCAAGTCGTCATAGCAACCATACAAACAAATGCTTTTTTTAATTAAACTATAAAACACGGCTTTGATCACTTTTAGACTACTATTAAAAGTTTTAATTAATAAAGAAAACTTTAATATGCCAATTTTCTGGTCGTGTTGTGGTTTATAATTTAATTTAAAAAAAAAAGCGTTTATTTCTATAGTTGCGTTTCCGACTTGGTATTTATATTTAATATGTTTTGACATGGTTTTGACAGCACAAACCAGGAATACAAATAAAATATCTTTTTTAATTAAAGTATTAACTACGGATTTAATCAATTTTAGAATATTATTAAAAATATATTTTCAATTAATAAAGGATACTTAAATATATGAATTATCTGAACACGTCAAAGCACGTACCGGAGCACGGCTTCATAGAAAATGGGTATTGTCCTTTGAACAATTATTATAAATAAACTATTGTCAGCTTTTACTCTTGTTGTTTGATTAATTGCATTAGTGAAGATAAAGTAGTGTATGCAACTGCATATAACACGGGTATTAAAACACTCGTTACTATTATGAAACTCGCTGCGCTCGTTTCATAAACTCACACTCGTGTTTTAATACCCTTCATTATATGACAGTTGCATAAACTACTATTAAAAATTATATTAAATTTTAAAATGAGATTTGTTTAATTTTTAATAACACAATTATTGTGATAAAAATTATCTTTTATTTAAAGTATTTTAATAATATTTCATAATAATTAAATACATGAAATCATACTGTTAGGAGAGGAGAGTAAAAATATACTTATAACTTAGTATTATGAAATTATAATATAGAAAATTTGTTCTAGCGGATTAATTTACTCATTCATTAAACCGGATGTCGTCATTTCAATGTATCAGACAAAGCAAAAAAAAAAAAAACTATACAATGTGTACCGCATGATAAATAAATAATAAGCTTTTATGATTATTGTTCTAAGGAGCCATTAATTAATATTACGTAAGGATAGTTTTGACAATTTTGACCCCACAACCCCCATGTAACGGTACGTAAGATTTTACCTTTTGCCTCTATTCTTACGTACTTATGATTCTATTGCGTTTTACAAAATAATAAAATTTAAAATTTTGTTAGAAAAGGATCAGTTTCACTAAAACTCGCAGTTTAACGTAGGTACATCAAACATTTTTAATTTTTAACAGATAAGTTATAATTATTATTTTATTGCTGACAACTAAATAGATATATTTATTATATTATTAGATAAATATGAAGTCTTTGGTCAACAATTTATTAGTAGTTAAAAGTAAGTTTTTAAATAATATTAAACATAAACCAGTTAAACAATCTACAAACCAATGACACTTAAAATATTGATCGGCCAGTTTCGAATTAATTTCAAAGAAAATAAATTAAACAGTTAATACGAGATCTATTCAGATCATCAATCGTCTGGACAGAATGGGTTAGTTAGCCATGTTGTCCACTCAGAAACAATCCATTCGTTTCAGTGGTAGATGGAACTTCATCTGGCACGTCTATTGGAACCTCTCCGATTCGATTTCTAATATAAAATGTCGACTTGAAAAATATTACGTAAGAATCAGTTTGACCCCCAGCTTCAAATAAGGGTATGTAGGGATTTTTGCAGCCTTATCTTTAAGTATTAATTATTAACACAAAAAAGTAATGAAAACCTTAAAATAGTAATAAAATATTCTTTAGCTTGTTACTTATCATTCATATTATATTAACAGTCATGTATTAAAAGAAATTACTTGTATATTATTTTACATTAATGCGTCTGATGTAAAGTGTACTATTAACGAAAAGTGAGTGTAGGCCAGGCACAGACCTTGATACCATTGTTGCAATGTTAATATATTTAACTTGGCAGTAATTATCGCTCTAGAATATTTTTATGATACATGCCTTATACAAAATAGTCACTCTTATACTACACCACAGCAGTAAGTCTTGTCTTAGTTACGTGTGTCACAACTTACGAAATGCATGAATAAATTGACGGTTTGAGGACCTAGTTCCAACTTCTTAAGTTAGTTATAATTTCATATATGAACGTTGTTTAAAAATAATTATAATAGTTATAAAATGTGAGATGTAATATATGTATATAGAATTTTGTCGATTATGTAATAAGCATAACATTAATTTCATTGTTTATAACTTTGTATACGTATGAATTTTTAGATCATAAATTGCCGACGAATAAAAAAAATGGTTAAAGGTTAAAACTAGGCTAATTAAATAATTTTGATTAATCCAGATAATTTATAAAACATAAAGAAATAAGTAATACTCTTATTACTGTTAAATTATTTTAGTACAAGAGTTTAAAATTAAAATCTTTTTATTTCAGTTACTTTATTTAGGAAGTATGAATTACTTAAAAGAAATAAAGGTTATTCACTAGGTGGTTATATATATAAAAAAATTGATATGTCACAATTTTATATTTATATCCATCCATTCATATTTACGTACAAAAATTTGTATAAATTATTTATGTAATGATATTTTGCCTGTGAATGTAACAATTGTACCAAAGAACATTAACATTTATATAGGAAATAATGGGCTTGTACCTACCTATGGCTCGTACTTATTTGTGTAGATATAAAGACAGATTAACAATAGCCATAAACTTTTGCGCCACCAGAGAAGCCGCAAATGTGTTACAAACAAAAAGGAAAAGCTACTTCTGGTGGAAATAATGGATGTATAGGGAAAGGGTGTATTATATATTATATAATTGTATTATGTATTGTATTATATTATATTACACATCTTCTTGTCGAATCTTTTTGTCAAATTGTATTATTACTCTGATCTAGCTGCAACCTATGCCTATTATTGTGAGATAGTTGCCTTTGAGATAGTTTGGTTTTGGCGAAACTAATAATTGCAACAATTTGGTGCCACCGTCGCTAGAAGCCGTGTGGCAACACGTTACTTCAAGAATGTTGGTTGTGCATGTGAGAAAATCAAAATCAACATCAACTTTATTCAAATAGGCTTCAAAGCACTTTTGAATCGTCACTTTACAAATTAAAATTTTAAAATGATTATTATTTTTAAAAGTGAAGCTACCACCGATTTGGAATGTAGATTCTGCTGAGAAGAATCGGCAAGAAACTCCGCAGATACTCTTTTGAAAATAATATATAAACTGTGTTTTTAGGATACATGTATATAAAAATACCATCATTAAAAGAAAACCTTTTTTAGATGCCACCAATAAAAAGAAAATCCTGTTACCATGATGGTAAGGGCTATGAATGCAGTAAGAAGTATGCAAATGGGCTACTTAAAGGCATCAAATCATTTTGGTGTTCCAAAGAGTATGCTAGAACGTTATGGTCTAAGAGACATGGAAGAGAGACCTTCACCGATCTGATAACTCGATGAGACATATTTTTTATCCAATATAATTTATAAATAAATATGCCTATGATAACTTGCCTATCGAAAAGTGGTCATAGCTACTAGATCGTTCAATAAGTCCCGAGACTAACCTGGAAATGGCGCATATATTAAAAACTCTTTTGATTTTTAAAAAGTACTGGCTATCAATACAAGAATATGTGTCAAATTTTTAAAAATGGAACAATAAAATTATTGATTTTGAAACATTTAAGTGACGCTACGGTTGTAATTTCGATACAATGGAAAAAAACGAGTTTCGCGTGTTGATAAAACATTGTTTTTAATGGGAAAAAATACCGTTGAAGCACAGCAATGGCTTATAAAATGTTATGCAGGATCAGCTCCCTCTAAAGCAACCATTTGTCGGTGGTATGCCGACTTCAAACGCGGTCGCATGGACACCAATGATGGGGAACGCTCAGGTCGTCCAAATGAAGCAGTGACTCAACAAAATATTAACCGTCCTCAAAATCGTATTGGAAGATCGGAAGGTAAAAGTGCGAGAGATAGCCGAGATAGTGAAGATTTCAGCTGGTAGTGTTTTCACTATTTTACATAAAAATTTGGCCATGAAAAAGCTTTTTTCTAAGTGGGTGCCGCGTTTGCTTACAACTGATCAAATGGAACAACGTATCAATGATTCAGAGCGATGTTTGGCGCTGATGAATCATAATAAAAAGGATTTTTTACGTCGGTATGTAACAATGGATGAAACCTGGATATACCATTTCACTCCGGAATCCAATCGGCAGGCAGCGGAGTGGAGAGCGGCTGGTGAAAGCCGCCCGAAGCGTCCAAAGACTCAGAAATCGGCCGGTAAGCGTCTATATTTTGGGATGCGCATGGAATACTTTTCATCGACTACCTTGAAAAGGGGCAAAATTTAAATAGTGACTATTAAATGTGCTTATTGGAGCGATTGAAGTACGAAATTGTGGATAAACGGCCTCACATGAACAAAAAGAAAGTGGTGTTTCACCAGGACAACGCGCCTTATCACAAGGCCGTGAGAACGATAGCCAAAATTAACGAATTGGGCTTCGAATTGCTTCCTCATCCCCCTTATTCGCCACATTTGGCCCCCAGCGATTACTAGCTGTTTGCAGACCTCAAAAAATGCTTCAGGGTAAGAAATTTGACTCAAATAGTGAAGTTATCGCAGCAACGGAGGCTTATTTTGAAGCCAAAGACAAATCGTTCTACACACATGGGATAGAAAAGTTAGAAAAGCGTTGGAGGGACTGTATCCCTCTTGGAGGAGACTATGTTCATGAATAAAAATTAATTTTATAAAAAAGACCTTTTTTTAGTACTTAGTCTCGGGACTTATTGAACCACGTGTTACTTTTAATTTAATTAATTTTAATCAATTTTTTTTCATCACCTTCACTCATATGATAACTGAATGAGTTTTATCTCAATTGATCGTTTTTAACACACAGAATATGCCTAGGTAGGTTTGCCTACTTATTTTTGGTCATGGCTACCTGGCAAGTAGATGTGAACAGGTAGGTCAATATATATCTATATTCGATACTACAACGATCTGTTAGAATCGAAATTGATATCATAGGTAAGATATAGTAATTGCAAAACCAATCATATAGGCTTGCCTGCAAAAACTTAAAAAAACTATTATGATCATTTTTCGATAGGCAAGTTATCATAGGCATATTTGTTTATAAATTATATTGGATAAAAAATATGTCTCATCGAGTTATCAGATTGGTGAAGGTCGATGTTCCACGTCTCCTCTACTATTATGTCAAGACAGATGCCAATGCGGAAGTACTTGTAAAAATTCATATGGGAAGACAAATGTATGGGGGGACTATGTAATGGGGAGAAATAATAGCTATGCCTGACTATTTATAAGCAGAACTAGAAAAATACTGTAAAGAATCGGACCAACGATTCTACGGATATATGAGGTACCTACCCAGGTTGAAATAGTCTCATCTCTCCCAAAAGACAAATGGGCTACAGAGATTGACTCAAGACTTCAATTGCTTATACAATTTATGGCGGGTGCACAGTTTGGTAGAGCCGGATTAGGTTCTGCAGAGAAAAAAGAAGACCGTGAAATAGTAAAATCCTTTCTGAAACAAGATGAAAATGACAACTACAAAGTGCACGCAATAAATCTAGAAATGCAAAATGAGTGGTTAACCATAGGAGAGTTCTGCATCCCATTAGCCCTGAGATGGCGCACCTTGCTACACGATTGTTCTCCCGCCCTACTAAAATTCTATCTCAATGCCTTCCAAATGACCCTCCCAGACCAAAGTAACCTAGTAAGATGGGGGAAAGCCTCGGAAAAATCTTGCTATACTTGTAGGGAGGCAGTAGGTACTGCTAGGCACTTATTGGTAGTTTGCAAGGTGCTGCTTGATAGGGGTTATTACTCACGTCGCCACGATAGAGTACTGGAAATCATACGTGAAGCAGTAAGCCTTTCAGTAGCCAGAGCCCAAAAAGGAGTGACCACAAATCAACGACAAACTAACTTTGTAAAGGGTGGATCAACTGTCAACTCAAAAAGCAAACTTTTCTCAATCATAGGGACTGCACCTGACTGGACTATTTTAATGGATACGTATGACAAGCATTAAAAACCCCAGAGGATGTTGGTGTTTCATCATCCAGACCTGACATATTCCTCTTTTCCAAACACATTAAACATATAATATTAGTAGAGCTTACTGTACCGTGGGAAACCAACATTCCTAAAGACCACACAATAAAATTGAATAAGTATTACGATCTGACAAACGCACTCAACAAAAATGGCTATGTGGTTAATTTATACGCGGTAGAAGTAGGAGCGAGAGGTATACCAGCAAAATCTCTATATAACCTTTTGAAAGACCTTGGCCTGTCGAGAACTGCAATAAATTCTATTTTAGAACGAGCGTCTAAGGCTGCACTCACAGGTTCCTACCAAATTTGGCTAGGCAGGGCGGGAAACTCGAGCGGTGAAGGTGAGCGTTGATGCGCATCTGTAAAGGAGGCCTCCTTAAACCTACACCCGGGTCGCAAGTCCTGGGAGCTGCTCGGAGTTTCTCCCTCTGCCACACGATGGACCCGGCACCCGCACGGTGAATCCATGGATTGCTAAGAAGTTTGTCTCCCTCTCCCCCTAATTATTAGGAACCTATAGTATCTTATAATAGGAAACCATTTTACAGAGACGTTATTTCTGACTTTTCTAATATTATACGATATAAAAAATGCGTAATATTTGGCTTTCTTCTACTTTAAAGTCGATAAAAAACAATTATTTGTATAAACATAGAAGGATATTTGAAGTCGTGTATTATATACATAGTACTCGCCTATAACAGCTGTATTTAAGAAGGCGCTAATTGTGATAGAAAATTTCATGGTGCTATTGTATGAAATCAATCAACATCCAAGGTTTTATGACATGATCCATTGCGTAGGTTATGCGATCATTAATTATTGGTTCAGAAGTTTCAATTTATGACGAATCTAATAATAGCCAGCTTGATTATTAATCCATTAAGTATTAAGAATTCAAATTTCTCATTAACTGTCATAAACAAACCATAATTTTAAAAAAATGTGATGTGGGATAAAAGTATAACATAAAAAATGCAGCTACATTTCAATTTAAACTTTACAAGTGTTTTCGACAGAACCAAATTGCATAAACACATTAGCTTAGGTTTCATTTAGAAAAGTAATCAGTGAAAAAAAAGTGATTAGCTGAGGTTTTTAGGGAGGTAATTTTGCTGTTACCCCTGCGTTCACTGATCAATCAATGATGTTTATTAAACCAGTTTTTATAATAAATGTTTAAAATTTGTACATTAACGACAAACTTACGTTAGAACATGTCGAACCTATTATCGACAACAATTTTATGAATGTACCCACTAATCTACTCTGTGAAGCGATTTAATCGTTTAAATAACCTGTTGATGTTTGACACACAGTGTACACTTCTCTATACTAACTACTGTTAATTCCTAAGTATATAAATATTAACCCATTATTCTGTCACATTAGCTACGAACAATAAACATGTACGAGATATATTAAATGTTACATTATTTGTTACGTTCTCAAAATGTATCAAGATGTGATTAATATAAAAACTCGCGTACTTCCCTCACGTGTAACTTAGTCCTTCAAGCTTTGGAAATTGTTGAATTAATGTTTCCGTTTCGAGTGAGTAATGTGATGTAAGTCGAGCATTCCAAGTAGGAGTCTATGATATAATGAATAAGTTAAAATATATTATGTAAATAATAGAAACGCTTTATGTAGTTAAACGGATATTATTGTGTCTTGACAGTAAACAAATAATAAGAGAAATATTGGGTGATATAACCGGTACAACTGCGAGCAAATAAATAAAAAAGTACTACAGTACGTGTATTACAAGAAAGATAAATTATTTCTTTGTATATGGATAGTTGAGTAACAATATTAATAGAACCAAAGCAGTATATTTAAATAACATCCATTGTTCATGATTTGAAACCTAAAATGAAACTCCACTAAGTGTCTAGTTAATAAAAATCTAACATCATTCAAACATAATATTGCTGTTATGGTCATGAATAATGACATATAGATAATACATAACGAGTTGAAATTGCACACAAGATTTACATATTAGGTATATTTAATAGAACGTATTTTATTAAAGTAAATAAAGAAATTTTTCATATAGCCCACAGTATAATGGGACATAAAATCTCACATCTTGTAACACAAACTGATACGCTTAGATCAATATGTGTATGTCTATACAAATATTTTTATGGGTTATTTACACATTGTTCGTCCTCTGTCGATTTTAAATCGAGAAAATTTGTTGCTCAAAGTACTCTTTTGTTTTGGCGCTAACTTCCGTTTCTAATTAATAGTTTATGATGTTTATAATTTCAAATAAGTACCCCCTTACGACAGATGATCGAACGGAAAGAAAATTGGAGCCGGAGTAATAGCATAACTTTTTTTTTTCTATATTTTAAAGAGCTTGGTCACAATAAGTGATTATGCCGCTCTATAAGTCTTCCTAAACTAGAGACTGGTCTTGAGAGAAGATAACTGATCATCTTACTCTCAAACCCAGCCTAACCATTTTATACAGCGCCCTGGCCTCCTTGGATAAAGGGAATGCCAAGACGCTGTTCAAACCACCGACTTCTCTTATAATACTATAAGACATAAATAGCTCATTCGGCAATGGTTCATTCCGGACACATTCCATAACAATATGGTACACGTCTTCAATACTGGCATAATAATAATAACATAATAACTGGCATATCTGGCACTAATTTCATGTGAAACTCAAAAATTGCATAACAAGTAATCTTGAAATAACTTTTTCGCATTTTATCGCAGTTTATTAGGTTTTTTTACATGCCCGGCGTTTCGGAAACTTATAAAATTACAGCAACCATGGTCACAGGAGGACTGTATTATTATTATTATTATCAAAAATACCACTTATTAATCTATTCTTTCAATCAAATAGCGTTTCAATGGACCGAGCCTGAGTATGTTGTGAGTCACTAGAGTCACGATCTCGTCTGATAAAACACATTTTTTCGTCTCTTACTTCATAAAAACCTTCGCCCAAATGTCTCGCACCACAGATTATTTCAATACTTTAATTACACTGTAGTCTAAGCAACTGTTTAATTTTTATAAAATTTGAACGTTAAAATTGACGTTTTATATAGTAATATATTTTTATATTTATTTATTATCATCATCAGATTTAATAAACATTTTTAGATATATAATTTAAAAAATTGATGCATAAAAAGAGAGAATCAATTTAAATTTGTAAAGCTAGTTTTTAATATAGGCGAAGGATATTGTGTAAACACTCAAATATAAGAATTCACGACATCTTTTTTTTTCGAGTATATAATTCAAATACAATGTAGAAGAAATGATAATAAAAATAAATGTAGAATTTTACTAATATAATTTTACGCTTTTTCGTATGCCAAAGATCGAATACAACGGACCCATAAACAGTCATTTATTTCGTTGTTACCACATAAAGAAGGACATTCCAATTGGTCATACCTTACAAAGGCATTACGCTATTTATCCTTTTAGTCTGTCGGTAAACCTGCCTATTTATTTTATAACCCGTGCAGCATTCATGAAACACAACTATTCACTGCGTATTAGAAGTATTGCAATGGTAAGTACTAATAATATAAAGTATTGCTATTATTTCGTGTTTAATATAGATATATGTGTCTAAATATTATTAAGCAAACTAATAAAAAAAAATTTTAGATACACTTTTAGACATGCTTAACTTTTACTAGACTAAACTATCATCATCATCATCATCTCCCTGCCCTTATCCTATTTATATAGGGTCGGCACAACATGTTCTTCTCTTCCTCAGACTCATGTTGTAAGTGATTTGGCATAATATTATTTTTTACGACCGGCCGCCTGCCTGACATCAACCCTCCTTGGGAATCAATAATGAGATATGTTAATAACATTATTATGATAATTCGTCAAGTTGCAATGTGTTTCTCATTTCATATTGATTATCTTCATTTTGTAGTAAATTTTTATCTTCATCAAGATATTTTTATATTTAGATTTTTCTAAGCTCAGTGACAATATGTTTGCATTCCTGACTTCTGTTCAATTGACTAGACTAAACTATCAATGTTACTAATATCAATATTACTATTATACCTACGTATATCTATTACCGTTTCACGGCTTGTACGGTAATCAGATTAAGATACAATTTTAGTATTGTACAGATTGTAGGTTGCGAAAAAATACAGCAAACTACTATGCTGTATATTGTGCAGTGCATTTGTGCAAGTGGGTTCAGTTCTACACAATAAAGACAAAAATCCAGGTGTTCTAAGATGATTAGTACATCTTCTTTTTATTTACGCATAGAGCTCCTCCCATCTCATTATACCAAGACCTTTAACGTATATTGTACTGCAAAAGGCTACAAAGTTGAAACGATTACGATTTCTATGGGCTACTGTCTTCTAATGAAGTAAATGGATATCGAACATGTAATCGGCACTTAAACGATCACGCCCGGCTATTTTCTGCTTACTCGCTCAGCCATATTGTATTTTCTTAAGTTAAGTGTTTAGTAACTAAATATATTATAGATTTGAACTAAACTTTAGTTCATAGTAATATTAGTTTGATGAATACATCGTTTCTTCTAGTTAAATAGGTCAATATGAAAGTAAAACAATAAAAGGCGAAACGAACATAACAGAACTGTTGACATAATTTTTCGGTTTAAATTTAATTTATTTTTCTTATCGTTGGAAAGAATTGTTAAAAATTCGATTTATACATATAAAATTTAAAAAGAGTAAAAATTAAATTTTATTTATTTTAAAAATTAAGCATTTTATTGTTTCAGCTCATTTATCATAATAAATAAAAAAATAAAAAAGCCTTTTATTTCATGCATTAAATTATTCGATACATTTGATACACAATTATATGACAATTTCTTTTTTTTTTCTTTTTGTTTTCTTGTTTTTACATTAGCACTAGTTACAGTCATGAAAATAATATAGAATTGATTACGAGTAGATAATAGATGAATTAAAAATATATGACCACTTTGATTGCTCTTATAATAATAATGTTAATTATTAAAGATGCGTAAAAATCAAATTAAATTTCATTATTTAATAATTGTGAAATAAAGAAAATTTTCTATTAAAATTGTGCATGAACCCCTCAAATTTGAAGGTGAAGGCCTCCTCCAGAGAACTCTAGTGGTCTCGGTCATTGGCTTCTGTTTGCCAGTCTTTGTACTACTGTCTACTACTTGTGTGATATCGTCGACCCGTGTGGTGGTGTGGTGGCGTCCTCTTTTCCGGGTACCCGCTGGGCCTGGCCATGACGTCATATGTAGGTTTTAACTTACTTGAGGGATTTTTCTCTGGAGGGTTTTGGTCTTTTTCTCCCACGGTGACCGGCCGGATTGGGAGATGTGTTTTGTATGTTTTTGTATACTCTTCTTTGTAGTTTTTCAGGAGAAGCTGAAGCGCTCATTGCTATGCTGTAGTGGCATTTTATTCTTTGTTTACGTTTTTATTATTATTCTTGATTGACACATAGTTTAATATCCCCGGTTTTACTATGTTATCGGGTTGACTCGAAGACCTTTGTTTTGTAAGGGAAGATACAGTTTTGTTCTTTTTATTTACGTGAGGTATTTGCTGGCTAAAATTATTTGGGGCATTTTCCGGTGAGTTTGGGAGGCTTCTTTTTTTGTTTTTAATATTTTTAGGCGTGTTCTCTAATATGACAAGCTTGTCATATTTGATTATGGCTTTATTTCCCTTTTCCCTTTCGACCTTTACTCGTTCTTGCAGCTCTTTCCTTATTTGTAGAACAGAGGGGGGGTAGTCTTCTTTTACATAGTATGATGTTTCTTTTAGAGCTCCTTTATTTTTGAGGATACTAATCTTCTTCCCCAGGGTTGCAAAAGTAACTACTACGGGTCGTGGCTTTTCGGTCTTTTTTCCTATTCTTCTGACGACTTCTAGGTCCGCACAGTCTATTTTTATCGGGAGATATTTATTTATAAAATCTGTTATGTTGTTTTCTAAATTATGGTATGATTTTTCATCTTCTTGAAGCCCAAAGAATACTAGGTTACGTTGCCTTGCATGTTTTTCTAAGTAGTATATTCTGCTTTCTTGGTTTTCTACTCTCAGCTTAAGGTTTTCGTGCTTTTCTTCAAGAATTAGAATTTTTTCTTCAATTATTTTGTTTATGTTAACTGTTACCTTTTCTGTCACCTCTTCAGCAGTTTTGTTTATTAATTTTCTCTGTTCATCAAGATCCTTTTGGATTTCGCGAAGTGCCGCCATTACCTCCGACATTTCTTGTGTCATTTTTTACAAGAATAGTTTAAATGTAAAATGGCTTTGTATTGTTTTGATACAAGTAGTGCCCTCTATTCTCGATTGGATCGATTGGGGAGTGTGGACGATTACTTAAGTGTAGGTAGTACCTTTCTGCTAGATGGCGTTAGTACCTATATAGTTACTCCGGACTCCGGAGTAATAAAATGACACTGAATTCAATTACTCCTTTTTTTATAGGTTATTTTGTCAGTATTTTCACCTAAATTATCTTATCACGTAGATCTAACGCTAATTCTTGTTGATTTCGATACCACTGTTGTTCCGTTAATGTATAAAGTAGGTAGGTATTACAAAAAGATCGCAAACGTCTATAGTTTCATAATTTAAACCAGTGACACTTCCTTTGAAAATGTTCCTATAACTGTTTTTTTGCACTGTTTTACTAGTTTATTGTTGTTGTTTTCACTTTGTCCATATATATTGAGCACTTATCCACGATTTTAACTACTTATTACACTGTAACTTGTGTTATTGAGATTTAAATTGACGCCTAAAACACGGAACCGATGTTAACAGTGGCACTGCAACGCCCTCACTCTCTCTATCATAATAATATTATATCTCATACTAAGATAATTTAAAAACATATAAATTAAAAAAAAATTTAAACATAAAACAGAAATCATTGTTTGTGTACATGCATAACTATGCTAATCTTAGTTTTAACGCGACCGATTTGAAAAACGGATTTGAACAAGACAACTGGTTTAACGAGGAAGGTTACACACAATAAGAAACACGCTGCTATGACTAGGATATAGGACGGATACGGTAGAATAACGCCAAGCTAGCCGTATGTACCTATATCAAAACTCAACGCGCATGCATAATAATGCGCGAAACGTTTAATTGAAATATGGATACAAACGATACAGCACTTACAAAAGCAACCAGTAGGACGTAGATCCTGTATCTGTGGTCTTTTCTAAATTCTCACAACACAAGCATAAACATAAACACGACGAGAAGAATCAGTATGTCCTATACAAATATTTGTAATCTAACGCATCCGTCTTTTGTTTTGACCAATGCGTCAACGCATCGTCGCCGAATTCCGTATTTATTTCCCACAAAACAAACAGGGATTATCATTTAATCTTTAATGAACTATAAACTATACCAATAATATGTGAAGTAATTTTATTGACTTTACGTTTTCAATATAATGTTTACCATGTGCTCCTATAAACTTAACAAGAACTTTAATTCGTATATTGTATAAAACATCACGAGCTTCATACATAACAATTGAACAACAATTGTTATATATGAGTGCGTTTCAATTTGAATTCGAATTACAATTAAACCACGATCTGTATCGATGGTGCCCTTACACGGTTTTGTTGCAACGGACGAATGTTTCACAATGAAATTTGTAAACGGGTCCAGACACTGGTTTTCAGAGATTGCATATTATTATTATTTTAACAAACACTTTCTTGCTTAACTTTCGGTAAATTTTCCTAAAAAATTACTAAAACATGTTACTAATTGGCACGCTAGGTTCTTAATATTTTAATCACAATTTAAAAAAAAACACTTCAGGACAGAAAACTTTTAAACGAGTGATCTTAAATTTATTGCATTCGTACATGTAATTACACCAATTTTCTCAATAGTCGTTAATGTAAGATTAATTATTATAATTTCATAAAGCAAAACAAACATTACCGGTCATTAAGATAAGGCTTTTTATACCAATGTTTGATTAGAAATAATTATTCGCTAATTATTAACAATTCTTTTTATTATTATATTAACGTTGTTGTGGACCATTTTAATGAACCGCCTTTTTTTCTTTTGATTGTGCAGGGGAACCCATTTACGGGTAATATCTAGTACGCCCGGGTAGGCAGTCCTAGACCGTATGTTGGACTCAGCACTTGGGGGTGCTAATACCGTACTAAGCACCTGCAGGAGCCTTCAGCCGCTTTAATTGGAGGGTCTGCAGGCAACAGGATCCCTCCAGCGACAGGCTGGCCTCGGCGAAAAGGCCAGACTTCTCCTCCATGGGGACTGTCCGGCTCACCTCTGAACAGTACCGACGATGCCGTGTCTAGCAGGACCGGGTTCCCATCCCGGCCCGACATTAGTACCGCAGTCTATTGGACTCTATCTAACCGAAATCTATCCGAATAATTAACGGAAGGTCACATAATTTGAGCTTTAATGTTACAAATGTTTCAAATGCTTTTAACATAATTATGTATGTCAGCCAGTGAAGGAGAACTTCATGTAGCCTTTATATGTCGGAAGAAAGAAACAAGTACTCCACAGTCCACGCCGCTTTTGAATTCCGCGGTGGATTAAGATCTGGGCACCAAACCTTACTGTAATATTCAAGTAATAAATACGAATATAAGCGGCAACTACAGTGTTTTTTTTTTTTGTATCCCTAGTCTAGCAATATTATTTATTCCTAGGGAAGGGCTAGCTCCCAGACCAACTAGTCGGGTAGTTTACTCTCTAGAAACTATTTCACTGCAGTTTTGTCACGTAAGTCTGTTGCACAATCATTTTTTATAATATTTCTTTGTATCATTTCTCCACATTCATACATTGAGTTACTTCAAAGATATGATTTTTTTATATTATTTTATGTTCGTTCATCAACTAATATTTTACAGGAAGTTGACAGCGTTTTTTATTATGAATTTGATTACTTACATACAGATATAGATCTGATCCTATAAAATTTCAGCTTTTTATACTAATATTGATGACTGTTGATGTGAAAGTAACAAATCCCACTTGTACCTCAGAATGTAACTAAACTGAAGATATCAGCCACACCACACTACGAGATGGTGATGTAGGTAACTGAGATAGGGCACAGCAGGAAATTTCCTGCTCAAAATATAGAGCAGCCTGACTGGGGTAGTACCTCGACCTTACAGAAGACCACAGCTAATTAATAATGTTTTCAAGCAGTAGTGTGTTCCTGTTGGTGAGTAAGGTGACCAGAGCTCCTGGGGGGATTGGGGATAGGGTCGGCAACACGCTTGCGATGCTTCTCGTGTTGCAGGCGTCTATAGGCTACGGTCTTACCATCAGGTGAGCCGTACGCTTGTTTGCCAACCTAGTTACATGAAAAAAAAAGGTGAATAAAGCTCCAATCGGTCCACGATATTTTTCAAAATTGGACTTTTATAGGAAAATTGAATACAGATCAGTTCACTTTGATATAGATAAAATATACTGTCTCACACTATTATAAAATCGAATAAACAAACTAGTTACGAAAACTAAATTTACCAAGCACTACATCATAAATTGAACGCTATCCAATATGCACTCGAAGCTTTTCATACAATTTTGTTATTCACAGACCCAATTTAGTCACGTCTCGAAGTCAAATTTGAACAGTAATGTGTTATACTTAATACAAGTAATGTATTACTTAAGTGTAGGAGTTTGAAGTTGGATTTTAGATTATACCAACAATACATTTTAAACACAATTTGCGGTATCAAATTTTGTGATTGCACAATCTATAGGCATTCATAAGTCGCTTAACTGACCACTATCGGAATAATCGGATAGGTGCCGGTTTATAGCTGAAGTGATTGAGAAGTAGATAGAAATGTCATCAGAGAAGTTGGACTGTACATGTTGAGGCGATAATAAGACATCTGATTTGATATAAAAATGACATGTGTGAACACGACTCAATTGAATTTAAAAATATGTATGTCTTGTAAGTAAAAAAGTGTGTGAAATTGTATAAACAACGAAACAGCATTGACGTTTGAAGTGATGGTTTACAGCGCTTTATTTAAGGACTTTTGAATTTTTTTTTTAATTTTTTCAAAATTGATTACTGTAATAGACATTTTTAATTTATAAATGTCATGATAATCATTCTTATGGAGTAACTCTAGTCGCGTCTCAGGTTTAACACACTCACTTTACTTTTTATTTTATATTTAGTCAAAAATGCAATGCCTTAATGCAATTAAAATGAGTATTGTCTTTGTAAAGTCAGAAACGTTAGGATTTTTTACAAAAAAATAATTGTAGTACATAAGTAAGTAACAGTTATTATTGTAGGCGTTCTTTCACAAATTATGCACCTCTTCTATAGAACTCGCTTATCAATGGTTGTGTCATAGAAATTCCTTTCACAAACTAGTTGACTAAAACTTTGCTTTTCCGTCGGCCTTGTCCTCGAGATTTTATAATAATGTAATAAAACTAAGTGCATAAATAGAGTATTTTTTATGGAACAACTATTATTAAAGTGACCTTTATATAAAACATACGTCTATGTATGTTTATTCAATTATTACTCTTATTTTTACATGCAACATATTATATATTGTCCTCCCATGTAATTTTGTTTTGATATAATGTAGATATAAATGTAATAATATGTATTTTGCAAATTTGAATCAGCGAGGACAATGTTCAAAACTATGATTTCGTAACAAAATCGGATTCTGTAATTATTTATTGAGTAATAACAGACTTTTTTCAAATTGTGTAAAACTGTCACCGTTGGCGGAAAACAGGGTACTGTGATCAATCCGAAACAACTACCTACCTAGAAAACTACCCTGAACGCAGTCAATTATTCATTAATGTAACAATAATTACACGACAGTTAAACATTTTTAATACTAAGAAAAATAACTACTACAATTGATTTACAGTTTTGACGAATAATGTCATCGTAAATAATAATTCAAAAATAAATCCTCAAAAATATATAAACAAATACACAAACTTAATAAGTTGTGCTTATAAGTAAATATTGCAAAAACTAATAACAACGTTTCAAATAGCGTTCAAAGCAATTAACTATTACGTTTGCTCGTGCGGGTTCAATCCTCGCCCATGACATGTGTTTGTACAGGAAATACAGACCTTTAGTGTGGTGTAATGTAAGCATTTTGTTATTATTATAATTCACTTACACACCTCAGCCTATCGCAGTTGACTGCTGGACATAGGCCTTTCCAAGCTCGTGCGAAACATCTCGGGTTTACGCCAGTCATCTAGCCTTCCATAGTCCAACAGGCCGGAGGACGTCCCGACTGCGTTTGCCAAGACGCTGTCTCCACTCCAGGATACGTCTGATCCAGCATCCATTAACATATTAAACACTATCTATTTTGAATAAGTTGTGATAGTGAAATGGTTACTGTGACTAAATAATTTAACTATAACGTTTTACGCAGATTTGCATTAAAATAAACAATTATTACGTTAATCGAATTATACCATTTCATTAAATATTCGATAATATTGTATTTTAGTTATTTTAGGAAACGTATATAAGCCGTGACTTACTCATTAGAAACTCGACAAAATTGTCATAAAATTAATATGTCATAAAATTAATAGGTAGGTAGTGGTACATATTAATTTTTAAGACCAGGATTTTTAACCGACTTCCAAAAAGGAGGAGGTTCTCAATTCGATTGTATTTTTTATTTATGTTAGCTCAGAACTCTTTTGACTGGGGGACCGATTTTGATGATTTTTATTTAATCGAAATGTGGTGTGTGTTATGTGGTCCCATTTAAATTTAATTGCAATCTAACAAGTACTTTTTCGAGTTATATCTGTTAATGCGTATTTACTTGACATTTTTTCGCCGACTTATATTGTATTATACCGCATAACTTTATACTGGGTACACCGATTTTGATGATTCTATCGAATGAACCGAAAGCTGATGCTTGTTTTGTTATCCTGTATAAATTGATTGAGATCTGATCTGATTGAGTAATCTCTGAAAACGCGTATTTACTTACCTATTTTATCGTCTATTTACGTTGTTTTACTTGTCGATACAATTGAAGTCGGTTTTTTTTTCGTTTGCGAGCAAACACAATTATTTTATTATTTTATTTAAAAACGTCACGGCAATTAATACTCCACCCTCTTACGATTGGTTAAATGAAGTACAGATTCTGAGAAGTAATGTCAAGCGCTAATCGATTGGAATGAAAAGATCCGTATAGACGTCTCCCGGAATTTCATTTGACTTAAATATAATACCTGCTAGAAGATTTGACAATTCCGCTTCGCTCCCGTGAGAATAGCGAGATGATTGTTAGACCTTATTTTTATATTTAAAAAAAATGCATACATGTAAAGATTTTTTACACATATGTACGCTTACGGCGCAACCATTACCTATAGTGTTGTTATGTAAAAGTTCTATATAAGCTTACGGTATTAAGTGTGTTTTTTGCTGGAGACTAACATATGTGGTCGTTTGTATGAATACAGATATTGATCCCAATATATTAATAATTTATACATCTTCTGGCTTTTTGTGTGTCTCCCTATATCTATATTACCTCAAAGAGCACGTAAATTTTTTGAGTAAGATGAACCACCTGCTTAAAAAACACCTGTTTCGGTTACGTTCAGTGCACGTTTGGACAAATAGTTACGAGTATATTATGCATTACCTACAATCTCAATAAATAAAGTTTAACTTTACTACTTTTATTATTCATACTTTATTTACTACTTACTTTTTATTTATTTAAACTAAAGTCGATTTAAAATACTTCTGTTCCTATTTCTAATGTCAGCTTCTATTAATAAAATTATTTACAGATAAGGTTATAATTACTTAATATGTACCTAATCGTAAACTGCCGCGGATAACAACGACAATTAAAGCTTAGACACGTTTGACCACAGAATTATATCATTGAAACAATAATATCTAGAACAATCCCTTACAAAATGGAGCGTTGATTGCCGCCGAGGTCGCAGATAATGAAATATTTTGCAAAGTAATTAATCTTAACTTACAGGTTTTTTATAGTATTTTTATTGATAACCATACTGCCAATGGTCGTTAAATGTTAAGCGTTTATTTGTTTAGAAAATCTTATATAATAATCCTATGAATTTGACTCTGACGTAAAAAAATTAATCACTGCTGTTATCACTATCTCTACAATAATTGTAGATGTAGGTTAAATGGCGCCTGTTTTTTTTTTAATACACGTCATTTCGAAAATAATTTAGAATGAGAAAAAAAAATCAAATAAAATAGTCTCATTTACTCTGACTAATTAATTAAAAATTTATATAATCGAGATTATTTATTTTATGGCACCTGTTTTGAGTTTGTGTAACACAGTTTTTCCAAATTGCCTAGTCATTTGGCGTTACATAAGATCAACGTTATCAGCATTACTATTTATTTGATATCATCCTTTTTTATTATTATGTTTTATATGGAGAGGTAATATCCTTTTATAAACCAAAAAAATACTTTAGCAAAACTACTAACTAACTTACTAGTCGACTCTCCTGTAAGGTCGAGGTACTTATAAAGGTAAAAAATCACAGACATCTCACATCTAATGTGATGAAAACTTTCTCTTCAGCTAAAGGCCTTCAATAGGCATTTAAATGCTGTTACAGACACAACAAATTAATAACTGTTCGCCGGCAGTTTTTCAATTTACTCACGTGGCCTATCTTTAGTCAGTTCAGCCAATTGCAGTCCACTGCTGGACATAGGCCTCCCCAAGCTCGCGCCAGACATCCCGGTTTCCCTCAACCCTTCCACACGTCCCACACAACGTTTGCCTAGACGCGGTCTCCACTCCAGGACACGACGCGACGCGTCTGCTCCAACGGCCATCGGTCCTGCGACAAAGGTGACCATACCACTGCCACTTCAACTTGCTAATTCTGGCCTATCTTAGAAAGGTGTTAATGATCCCTATTTTTATTGAAAATCAAAGTATGTATATTCTGAATCATTCTTCCGTACAAAATAAACTGAATTATAAAAAATTTACTTGATAATATTACTTTAACCAAACCAAAACGTTGTTTTAGTTAATTATTGACAAACAATAAATTTTTCAGCATTACTTTTTTTTCTTAACTTTTCATAGTAGTTACTAGCTATAGTGTAGATCTCCAACTAACTGTTAACAATATTTTTATTATGGTATTTTATAAAATAAAGTAAACAAAGTTATGAAGTTATACAACTAGCTGCCCGTAATTTAACTATGAATACCATTTCTCCCACTGAGCAGCCTTATTGGATAAACTTTTAAACACCGTCAAACACTAACTAACTTTTTATAATTTGTACAGAATATTTATTTCGAAATTTTCATGTCCGCGTGGAATGGTGCCAAGAATGCTGTATCATTTCCCCGTTGAACCGCTACGCCGATTTTCTGAGCAAAAAATGCATTCCCAGGGAATCAACGTCAATCCATCAGGTCTGTTTTCATCATTGCGACTAATTCGAGTAGGCTCGATAATAGAAGGGAAGTCGATGGTGGCAAGAGTTCTTTTTATGGTTTCACTAGCTTCTGCGCGCGACTTCGTCGGCGTTTACTCTGCTCCTATTGGTCTTAGCGTGATGATACATAGCCTATGGTCTTCCTCGATAAATGGGCTATCTAACACTAAAAGAATTTTTCAAATCGGCCCAGTAGTTCCAGAGATTACCGCGTTCAAACAAACAAACAAACAAACAAACAACCAAACAAACAAACTCTTCAGCTTTATATATTAGTATAGATTTAGGCAACCCAGGTGGGAAAACCTACCTGAATTCTTGTTGCAGGAAAGGCCGTGTAGTCCGTTATTTATTTATGATATATGTTTTACCTGTTTATTAAATATATATTACATAATTAGGAATCTTCGTACTTCTAACTCGAGGATAAACCTCTATTCCAAACACAATTTTCATCCTGAAGGTTTTTGACCAAAGTATCACAAAAATACAGTTTCTTTGACATTTATAACATTACTAGTTATGCCATGCGGTTTCACCCGAGTAATTTCCGATCCCGAAGGAATGTCGGGATAAAAAATAGACTATGTGGTCGGCATAAAAAGTGACTGGTGATTACTGATTACTGCGTGAACGAGTAACAAACATACATACATGCATCCACCCTCACAAACTTTCACATTTGTAATATTAATAGGACTATGAAAATTGGAAGCATGTACATATAGCTATTGACAGAAATATTATCCAAAATGCTAAAATGTCGGACTATTAGAATTCACGAAAGATCAAGGCTCGGTTTGATAGTAAATATTTAAATCAAAATAAATGCAACACCCACGCGACTTGACTTAAGTATGTGCAAAAGGTCTCATAGTGCCAGGAGGTTAAAGTCAAGTGCTATTATAAGCTACTTAACAAAGGATTAAGAAAGTGGTATCGAAGTTCATTTTAAGCTGAAGTGTTTCCTTGGTTAAGTGCATTTGTCCTTATCGTTACTTAGACTTATTTAAATATTGAGGTAGTTAGGCTTTATATAATAATGCCTCGGAGAGCACGTTAAGCCGTCGGTCCCGGTTGTAATCATAAACTCCTGATAGCAATTGTTACTCATAGTAGCAGGAGCAGCCTGGTAGCATAGTAGCATGAAGCAGCGTGGTGGATTAAGCTCCAATCCTTCTCCTACATGGAGAAAGAGGCCTATGCACAGGGATGTTCAGGCTGAATCGTATCGTAAACTTTTATATGATATTTAATAAACTACTCGTAATTCCATAATTTGTATATTGTATCATTAATATCAATTATTAATTTTGTAATTGAAGACGTCTTATTGTGGTCATAAGAGCGGAATAATAGTCATTAACTAATTATTTTTTGGACAACAAGTAATGAATCTGCTAAATATTACTGACAATAAACTGTGTCCAATGTTAACACATACATAACTAAAATTTTAAAAGGTCAAATTTTGTACATAGAAGATTTTTAAAATTCATTTTGGACCCTTCGAAACTACCGATACTACCGACTGTAGAATATACTTTAAAAAAACTTTATTTTTTTCAAGTGTATCTGTTCGTTTGTCCTTATTTTCGACACGTCTATTAGTTGTCATCGCTAACATAGTTACGAGTACACCTAGTAGGTATTAAATAAAAGCAGTTAGTCGGCTCTCATTCAAAGAATATAGATAAGCTAATTTTATATCGGATAACTATTTACCCGTTGATTTATTGCAAAAGGTTAATGAGCATCATTAATTGAGCAAAAAAATGTAACACTAGGTATTGTCCATAAATATTCCCATACGAACTGTTAACACGAATATAAAACACATGAATTACGTTATAACAATATGTCAACACAATTGCGCAAACGCCGGAACAAATCACAAATAACGCAATCCGGCTTTGTTCTCATTGATTGATATAAAATATTGACTTCATTTTGGCGGTTGACATTTCTATTAATAACATTATTTATGTCTTTATTATCAAATGCTCGTGTTGTTTTATTATTATTTTTTGACGTGACAACGTCTAATAAATCGATGAACACCGGCTGCATGCAGGAAAAAGGACGATTCGTTGTCCCGTTACGCTCATAGTATCTCTCTTCCACTCGATTGGCCTATGCGACCGAGGAGATGTTTTGTTATGACGTTGTCATGTTAAACGTAAACTAACTTTACAGATAGCCATTTTTTTATTATAAAACAGAAAGCAATTAAATTGGTTTTTAATTATTATCATTAGTGTTGATATAAAATGAAAAATTTCATGAATTTATATCGTCCACGACCGCTCTGGTGTAATGGTGCGCGTGCCGCCTAAACACCGACGGTCGCGGGTTCGATTCCCGATCGGAGTGGATATTTGTGCTTATACAAATATTTATTTCCGGTTGTCTGGTTCTATGTCTTTGTGGAACTTCCCACCGTGCTTTGGAAAGCACGTTAAGCTGTCGGTCCTGGTTGTTATCATGTCGGTCCCAGTTGTTATCATTTGATAGCGATCGTTACTCATAGAAGGGAATATATCCGCCAACCCGCAGTCGAACAGCGTGGTGGATTAAGCTCTGATCATTCTCCTACATTGGGAAAGAGGCCTATGGCCAGCAGTGGGATATTATAGGTCGAAGCAACATCGTACACAGTATTTTTTAATTATTATTAATAATAGTTAAAAAATAACTATTCATATAGTTTTTTTCATTTAAAGATACATTCCGTATCAATTTTCAACTTCGAAAAAAACGGATATGTGTGTATATTAAATACGCACATATCTATATTATAATATCTCATATTTAGTAATTAAATGGACATAAACTAAAAAATTAATTATTTCCCACTTACGCATAATTATGACCTGAACGTTAATTAATATAAATCAAATATAATTACTTTATGAAACCTTGTAGTCACTAACATAATTGCTTTATTTAGTATAAACCTATTTGAATATGAAATTAATAATTAAAATAAAATTTAAGTATTTAGTCCAAATTATAATTTTCGATTCGAAATTGTTGTTACTAAATAATGCTTAACATTACATGTGAGATGAGAATTATAAAACCCTAGGATATAAATGTTTTAGGGATAAGTTTAAAGGGATATTAATTTATAAACCTTAGGGAACCCTCTGAGATTCCTATCATATACTTGAGTTGTAATAAACACGAGGCCATTAAGTAAGTATTAGCATTCAAGCTTATATTTTACTATGTAATTCGCAAGTAATAGCAGAAAACCTGAAAGTAAAAAATCTGGTGTAAGATGTTTTCGTTTTTCATTATTGTTTTTATTCTTTACTAGACGGCCCGGTGAACTTCGTATCACCTACGTATATTTGTTAAAAATATACACAAAACACTTTCTGAACGCACCTATAAATATTTTACAACCAATTGACAACGTTTTTGACAAAAGACATTAAATTTCCCCGCTAGGAACATTTTGTATTGGAAAATTAAATCGTCGTTTTTAGTATTTTTCGTTACATATTATTTATGTTTCTCACCGTTTAAACTTTCCCTGAACTTCCACAAATATTTCAAGATGAAAATTAGCCAAATTGGTCCAGTAATTCTCGAATTTTAGCGAGACTAACGAACAGCAATTGATTTTCATATATATAGATTTCCATATCTTTAAAACGCTGTACTGAAATAATAAATTTTTAACTAAAAAAATAAGTACTAAAGAAATAAACCTTTGCCACTCAACGGCCCCATATTAGGATTTACACTTATCTACTCCTGTTTTAGGAGTCCGGTAACACAACACACAAGCAGCCTTGATCGTGTCAAACATCTAATACAAATGTTTGAATATTAGTATAAGTCATATTATTGTCGAATGATTACTATATCAACGTTTATTGAAAATTTTAATTATAACGAAAATGAACCAGCCCTACAATCGCCAATTAAGGCGGAATCATATTATTGAATTGTCATGTTTAGATTATAAAGTAAATTTCTCTTGTGTTTTAGTTACATTTTGTGTTAGAAAAGTTACGAAAATTCTCAAATAGTCCACTCAACATACTTCCATTTAACTTTAACTTCCAACAACAATGTATTAGAAAAAAAAATGTTGCAATTTTTCGTCAAACAGAAGAATTCAATTATAAATATTACGTATCCATTGTATGTGAATCGTAGGGTACCTACAACAACAACTTCTACTCGGCAACAAAACACGGTACAGTGCAAACAAGCGATAGTTCAATAATTTATATTTATTGACCAATAAATAGTATCTTTCGATTGTTTCCTTGTAATTAGACCAAGGACTGTCGTGATAAGAACAATCTTGATAAAAAGCTCCGTGTAGGTGGTCATAAAAAAATATTTCAAAGACGTGAATAGCTTGCAACTTTTTTGTGACTATTTACTATTTATTGTTGAGCTTTTTATTGTTATTTTTCTAAAGAATACTTCTAGAACCTTATTCTGTTGTTCATCCATCTGTAATGGTGCCTCCATTACAAAAGGAGGAATAAAAAATTATTTTGGAACCTTAAAAGTAAACGCTAGAAGTTATTTCTATATTGTCACTATAGAAATAAAAATAATAAATTAAAGTAAGTATGTAGGTACACATTCAATATTACTAAAAGATGCTACTGTACAATAAACATTTTAACTCGAACCGCAAGTTCATAGGCAACATTAACTATTAAGTGAAATCAGTCTGTACAACGCATTTTGAACCTTTGGAAAAAATAAACATACTTAAATAACATATAAACTAACTTAGTAGGCCAATTCTTACAGTATGTCTAAGTGGTCCAGAAACGCACACAACACAATCAAAATCCTCGTATTTGTTTTATGAAATAAAAATACGATTAAACAATATTATATTATGCACTTAATATTGATATTAGAAATATTTATTAGTTCAAAAGAATTTTCTATCTAAGTTTTTATTACGACTATAAATAATATTTCAGTGTACAAGGTCTGAAACAGAAATAGCTATTAGGTATTGTTAGATAATATCAATTTCAGATTGCCAAAGTGCACGAATAATAAAAAATCAGGAAGTCGTTTATGTTTATTACTTTTTGTATAAACGATGTACGTCAAACCCACATGCTGTTACTTTAATTGATTAGAAATTGCAGTTTGTGTGTGTAGTTCTGTACAATAGGAGGTTATTAAAGTTAGCAATAAATGTTATAACTATAGTTACTAGTTTGAAATTTAATAATTAATTGTTGTAAATCTAGTAATGGTATCCTTTCGCGGCCATAATCAAGATATTCTTAAGAGTTCTTATCAAAGATTCTGTCTGACACAAACCGCTAAGACAGAATCTTTGATATATTTAAATCTTTGATATAGCGGTATAGCCAAACCGCAAGGACGTAGAAAACTCTCCCAACTTCCGCGTTTCCTGACTCTCGTAAATTAGTAGTGATCTTTGAAATGAATTTGAATTGACTATCATAGTCAACCGAATTTTAACCTCGACCCCTATTTTATTTACTTTTAGCCAAGAAAATTAAAATAAAATAAATGAAAAAGCCTTTATTTCCTTCTTATTTGTTCGTGCTTAGTTTTGTGTTATTTTCATGTTACTAATTTAGAATAACGTATAAAGATAAAAAAATGCAGGCTATAATAAGTTTTTAAGAAGCTAAAGCCAGTTCTTCTGACAATCCAGTAGTAATAACGATATTGACAAACAACTTTCCTCATTTAATTGCCGTTGCAGTTTTCGCCGTTAGATGCCGAAAAAACCCATCAAATATGGTTTATAATAAATTATATTAGTAGATAGAAAGTCCGTACGCACTCTGCAATAAAGCAATCGACGCTGTATATAGAGCTAAAAAGTTCGAATTTTAAAGACTAATCGTAACATAATTTTTGATAACTGATTTATCAGCGATCCACTTGATCCACTATCAACCGTCCATTGTTTCATTTACTAAAAGAACATCGTTTGACGAGCAGATGTACTATCAGATTCTCCTTGAAATCTTCGTTTGTCAATAGAACGTCGTAAAAGGTTCCAAGATCTTGTTAGTGGATTCTCCAAAGAACACGAACACTTCACTCGTCACCTTGTTAAAAAGTAAACAAACATGTAGAGAGACGTGAATTATATTGAAAAAAAAGGACCTGCAGTCGTTATAATTTATGTATGGAACACGCCATTTTCATCTGTGATAACTGTATAAAATCTCAAAATTAATAGGTAACTTTTTAATCAGTTTTATGAACTAAATATTTAATATACCTAGGTCTAATAAAATAGACTTAATGATATATTTTACAATTTAAATAAAAGGAAATATAATTTCATAATTTTTTGTTAATTTTTTTTTTTGTATTATAAACGGTTACCCTTTTACCTAAGCAGGTACGGCAGTATAGTTCATCATAGAGAAATCTTTTTATGTAGTTATCATGTAATTTTCTCTTGCTACACCGGTTATCGTGACATATTAAAGGAAATCTTATCGGATTAAAACGTGATTTTTCTCAATTGAAGTCACGATAGCGCTCAAATCATTCTTTACTAACAAAGCAATAACTGAATTTGAAGATTGTAGATAGTTCGTCTATTGTTCATTTCGAACTATATTTTATGAAGCTGTTGTCAGTTGGAATTGAAATTTCAGCGATTGGTAATAAATCTTAATATTCTCTATGTTATATTTGACGTATTTAAAATTACGTTAAATATAGCACTCTATATATAAAATACGTAATAGACCGGGCGCTGTATGGAGTTGAGTATGCAAAATGTGAGGACCGCATTCGGTGAATGGTTTTGAACTCAGAAAAGCATGCAGATTATGATTCTGAATGTTGCCAGGAGCCATATTGGTCCAATTTTTTTTTACACCCCACCCCCTTAGACATGTAGTAAATGGACTGAACACATGCTTTGATATCATTATAACGATTGTTTTAGTGAGAATATCCAATTGATTTTTATGATTACAGATACTTACAGCCTTTCAAGTGAAAAAACAATAGGAAAATTAAAAATAAAAACAATAATTATTGATAAAAAAAATTATTTAATTCAAAAAAGGGAATTTGAATATATTACAAATGAAAAAATGATAATTATCAATCTTTTTTATTCTGACAATCGTTATTTATGCATTTGCATAAAGAAATACGATCAATATGTAATTTCATATAAGAGCAAGCCATTGTTTTACGATTGGATGCACATTTACACGGTTGATTCAACAATTCCGGCAGTGGCTGCTTGGTGATTTGTCGTGGGTACAAATTACCATCCTTCCTTTCATAACCTAAGAACGTGTAATCAATTGGCTGTAGTTGAGTTTGGTCAGTATTTACTCATACATATGTTTGTGCTGAGAAATTTTGAATTACTGCAAGTATCTTTTTGACGCTGACGGTTTTTGCAGGAAATCTCCAAAATCAGAATTCGCTCTTGTAATTGAAAATTACAAGTGTGGTACAAACACGCGGCAGTATATTTCAAATCTACCTATTTCAAAAATTTAAGTTCTTGATTACAATAAATACAATTTGACAGATATGATGATATATCAATAAAATACTTGGAATCAACTTTACGGAGTAATGGTCGAATGATGAAAAATTTTATCATGTCAAATAAGCACACCAAAATCCCAACTGATTGTAATAATTTCTTTTCAAGCACTGAAAATAAGTTACAGCTAGTTCGATTTCTATGTATTGCTGCCCGTAGATATGCACTAATAAATGAAGATTGCGAGTTATATATTTGTGGAGGATTTGATGATCCCCAAAATGTTTCAAATTACAAGGTTCTTTATTTTTTTTTAGTACCAGCTGACCTGAATTCTAACCATTTGAAAACAGATTCAAGGATGTTTTGTCACATATTTCACGCAGTGAAAATCAAACTTGGCATATCATAATCATTAGCGCTGATACAGATGTTTTCATTCTAGGATATTACCTCTGGAACAAGCTTGCACGTCTAGGCTGCTTAGGTTTATGGTTTGACGGTTCCTATAAGAAGAAATTCATTTCAGGCTGTTATTTGGCTGCTCAATCCCTTGGAGAAAATATTTGCGGTTTTATTTGCTAACATTACACGCTCTGAATGGTTGCGATTCGACTAGCAGATTTGGTTCGAAAAAATAATGCTTTAAAAGCTGCTTCGTTGGATTTTGAACAAGAAGCGGCAGAAGAGTACTAAAGCATCTCTGAAATACATACCTAAGTGTCGAACAGCTAAAAGAATTGGAAAACATTTGCACCTATCTTTTTTCAAAAAAATAACTCAACGGCTGATAAACTTTGGTATAAGTTATCTTCCCAAAATATCGGTTTTGCCTTAAATTTATTAAAAGTTATTTATTTGCACATCAGATGCTCTACATTTGCATCTATTAACATATGTAATGAGTAAATACTGACCAAACTCAACTACAGCCAATTGATTATACGTTCTTAGGCTATGAAAGGAAGGATGGTAATTTGTACCCACGACAAATGACCAAGCAACCACTGCCGGAATTGTTGAATCAACCGTGTAAATGTGCATCCAATCGTAAAACAATGGCTTGCTCTTATATGAAATTACATATTGATCGTATTTCTTTATGCAAATGCATAAATAACGATTGTCAGAATAAAAAAGATTGATAATTATTATTTTTTCATTTGTAATATATTCGAATTCCCTTTTTTGAATTAAATAATTTTTTTTATCAATAATTAGATATTGTTTTTATTTTTAATTTTCCTATTGTTTTTTCACTTGACAGGCTGTAAGTATCTGTAATCATAAAAATCAATTGGATATTCTCACTAAAACAATCATTATAATGATATCAAAGCATGTGTTCAGTCCATTTACTGCATGTCTAAGGGGGTGGGGTGAAAAAAAAAATTGGACCAATATGGCTCCTGGCAACATTCAGAATCATAATCTGCATGCTTTTCTGAGTTCAAAACCATTCACCGAATGCGGTCCTCACATTTTGCATACTCAACTCCATACAGCGCCTGGACTATAATATATATAATTATGTGTTACATAGTTAACATATGCAAACATTATTATTGAAATCATTAATTAAATATTCATCACTAATTGTGTTAAGGTAATGATTATAAAATTATTATGCAATCGTTGTAACCTTTTTTTTTCCTTTTCCGATTACGTAAATTTTATGACCATTAAATTTTAATCTATACATCTATACAAATAAATAAAATTGGAGTGTCTGTTTGTGATATTATAATAACTGCTTTTTACTAAATGCATATAGATCTATACACATATACCAAAATAACATTTTTACGATTTTTGTCTGTCTGTCTGTCTGTTTGTTCCAGTTAATCTCTGAAACGGCTGGACCGATTTTGACAAGACTTTCACTGGCAGATAGCTGATGTAATAAGGTGTACTCTGGCTACATTTATTTTAGATTTTTTTTTTTATTACTTTAAATATTAGTGTTTACCCTTTTTCTTAATTACGTACACAATTGGGCAGATTGTGGACACAATTCCTTCCAAATATTACTAAATTCAAGGCATATGCCTCTTTCCCCATGTACGAGAACGGAGCTTAATGTACCTCGCTGTTCCAATGCGGGTTGGCGGATATATTTCCTACTATGAGTAACGATCGCTATCAGGTGTACATGATAACAACCGGGACTGACAGCTGAACGTGCTCTCCGAGGCACGGTGGGGAGACCCGCAAGGACTACACAAACACCTAGACCACGGCAAATATCTTTATGGCCAATACAAATGTTGTCGTGTGCGGGGATCGAACCCGCAACCGCCAGCGCAACAGCCACAAACCACTGCTGTGACCGTTGCGTTAACGCGTCGTCAGGCAAGGCGCAAGGCGTTCTTTATTACTTAATTAGTAGATACTTACTCAAAATACTTTACAAAATATTTAGCGTACAATTTTTTAGTTTTTCCAGCTATTAAAATTATTAAGACATTTACAAAATAAATAAGTATAAATCAAAGTTAATAGAGCTAAAAATGCCCCGGCCATTCATATTTCTGCCATTTTCCGTTGTATCAAAATGGCGGAACACTTCAAACATGTTTCCAGTTAAATTATGAGTCTCCAGGCTACTGTCAAAATCCTGATCAGTCTAATGAGTCACGGAATTCGGACACAACGTGACGGAATTGAAGTGGTCAGTTATTATATTGCTATCATATTGTATTTATACCTATTTTATCTTTGAGAATAATTCTCAATATTGTTCGGTATTTACTTCCAAAAAATAAATAAAAAATCTCGAACATAACTTTTAATATAATTCTGTTATATATTTCTGCTCTTGTATTCTAGTACTACTACTCACTTACTCCTCTGACTCAGCAACCCGTAGTGGATCTTGGCCTCCGACACCACAAGCCTCCAGCGATTTCAGTCTAAAGCTATATCAAGCCAGTCAGCTAACACCAGCTCGGGCAGGTCTCTCTACACCTTCGTCTTCCCAGTGGTACTTGGTGCGCCCCGCGGGCCTACAAGCGTCAGGTTTCCACATGTATTCTAGTATTTTTCTATATTTTTACTGTGGTCATGTACACCTGATAGCGATCGTTACTCATAGTAGGCAATATATCAGCGTAGAGCAGCGTGGTAGATTAAGCCCAGATCCTTCTTCTACATGGGGAAGAGGCCTATGCCCAACAGTGGGATATTACAGGCTGAATCGTGATCGTGTAATCGTTACTGTGGTCTGTTAATTCCTAATCAACATTTAACTGATAGTTCATTTCAAGGAGCTGATTAGAAATATTTCCTTTATAGCAATTATAACGATTATTATTTACTGTCTAAAACAATAATTTCGATCAGTGGCTTTACATGGTCTTTGATGTTTCGTGGGTGGATAAACTTTAATAGTGGGAAGATAACCTTTAAGAATAATATACCTGGAATACAATTGTCTACTTTAAGACATAATACGCCGGATTTTATTTTACAGGAGATTTTTGAGTGTGGGATTTGGATGATTGCGAAGGAAAATGTTCTTTCGAAATTTTTTACACGTGGATCTGTTAATCTGCAAAAAGCTTTTAGGAACTTTAAACACCAACCATTCTCATTACTAAATACTATAATTTTATATTATTTAGATATTTTTTTTGTTATTTAAATACTTCTATGGTTATTTATAAAACATGTTAATTGATGTTTAATACTGTGAATATTGAGTTACTAGAATATTGAATATTTAATTCTGTGAAACGTAAATGTATTATGAAAAAAAGAAAAGTCACCACACAACTCACATAACAGCATAAAAAATATATAAGACTTATAATGCAAGGTGCAATTCGTTGACTAACAATGAATCGAATGTGTACATCGCCTTCATTATCATATATAGAAAATCTCCGCAGATGCGTTCTTGCAAAATTCCAACATCGCAAGTCCATGTTAATAAGAGAGAATCAGTTCGAAATACAACATTTAGATTGTCGTTAAGCGAAGAACAGATAATTCATATAACAAGCAATGAGTTGGTAAATGAATCTAAAAATATTTTAACACTTTCTAGAAAAATAATTAACACTACTTATGTAATTAACACATATTACATATCAGACTTTTATGCAGAATACATCAAGATGATGTGATAATTTTTAAGCGGCACTAATTTTTTTTAAACTAGCTATAACTACTTTGTACTTTGTTTAACTTTGTTCTCAATAACTATCTATTGACCTATAAGATACAGTACCTATACACGCGAGCTTAACTTCTCTACAACTTGTCAAAGTGATCAATGATGGTACTAAAATATTTTCGGAATATGGTTTGCTTAGGAGTGAGTAATTTTCAAAAAAAATGGTGTGTACAATATATGTGGAGAGCCTTATTAAACTGCCAGTTCCATATTCATAATAAAGGAAATTTAATTAAAATGAAAACAAAACAATATTTATTATTGAAACATTCAATGAAAACAATTTATGAATACGAGTATTAAACAGACACTTGATAAATTTAAACTGAATTTCATCGTTTTAATAACAATGCAATTACTTAATTAATTAATTTTCATATGTATGAATGTTTTGAAGTCTCTCCATTCTAGTTAAGTGCTTATTATAAAACTGAAGCAATTGTTGCGTATTTTATGTCCTATTGATTATTTGATACACGGAAAAAATGCTTTATCATTATATGTACAATAATGTAGCAACATACACAATACAAGTACGCTGTGTGGTTACGGCAGTAAATAATATAGCAACCCCCTCTCTTCCCGTTGGTGTCGTAAGAGGCGACTAAGGGATAACAAAGTTCCACTGCCACCGTGGAACTTATAAAGCCGACCGATGCGCGATGGCGGTATAACCATCCAACTGCTGGCTTCCAACACACATAGGCCGAAGACAGGCAACCCGCCTGCCACGTCTAATAAATCGATGAACGCCGGCTGCATGCACGAAAAATGATGACTCATTGTCCCGTTACGCTCATTTTACACTTGCGCCGCATCTATCTTTCTTCCACTCGATTGGTCTATGCGTCCGAGGAGATGTTTTGTTATGACGTTGTCACGTTAGACTATCGTCCGTACCTAAGCCAACTTTACAGACAACCAATTTTGTTTTTTTAATTAGCATTTTCACAGACACAATTCAACTGAGGTAGGGCACAGCAGGAAATTTCCTGCTCAAAATATGGAGCAGCCCGACTGGGGTAGTACCTCGACCTTACAGAAGACCACAGCTAAATAATACTGTGTTCAAGCAGTATTGTGTTCCTGTTGGTGAGTAAGGTGACCAGAGCTCCTGGGGGGGGGATTGGGGATAGGGTCGGCAACGCGCTTGCGACGCTTCTGGTGTTGCAGGCGTCTATAGGCTACGGTAGTCACTTACCATGGTGAGCCGTACGCTTGTTTGTCGACTTAGTAACATAAAAAAAAAAAAAAAAAACACACACACATGTTTGTTAATAGGGTTCGTCTAAATATACTTCTGTGCGCGACTTCGTCGGCGTGGACTCCGCTCCTATTGGTCTTAGCGTGATGATACATAGCCCTTAGCCTTCCTCGATAAATGGGCTATCTAACACTGAAAGAATTTTTCAAATCGGCCTAGTAGTTCCAGAGATTACCGCGTTCAAACAAACAAACAAACAAACAAACAAACAAACAAACAAACAAACAAACAAACAACCAAACAAACAAACTCTTCAGCTTTATACAGGATGTCCCGCGATAAAGTGCAACCCCGAAAGAGGGTGAAACTAGACCATAAATTGTCGACAAAAAACAGAAAAAAATAAAAAAAATAAAAAAAAATTATTTTTTTTATTGACGAGTTAAGATTTTTATATAGCTTACGTAGCCTCTTTGTACAAAAAATGATGATTTTTGTACGTGTTTTTTGCCTACAGGCGTAAAATTTTTTTATTTGAATGGCAATATGGTAAGAAATAATAATAAATCATAAAATTTCCTGGTATTGGGGGCATAAATCTGAGAAAATTACAGATCATCAACATTTTTCACAAGAAGCATAAATAAAGTCATAATGCCACTTTTTTGCGAGCTGATTGTTATTTTATCCTTACCGCCAAGTACGTGGCATAATATTTTATTTTATTTTAAAGTAATCGACCCACTACTTCGGAAGAAATCATCATTTTTTGTACATAGAGTCTACGTAAGATATAAAAATCTTAATTCGTCAATAAGAAATAAAAAAATTTTTTTAAAGTTTTTTCTATGTTTTTTGTCGATAATTTATGGTCTAGTTTCACCCCCATTCGGGGATGCACTTTATCGCGGGACACCCTGTATATTAGTATAGATAAACAGCAACAGCTCTTACACTTATTCGTTGAATAACCTACAGTTTTATTGATATTTAAATGGTCACGTAAAATATGAAATTTACAAAACAAGATTTCTTTCAATTGAGTTGCAATTCAATCTGCATTGATTTCGGTGTATCACTGTGAACAGGAACGTTACGAGTTCAACTCTGACTAGGCGGGCGTCGTAATACGAAAATAATTTAATCAAATTTGAAATAAACCAACAGTGGGTAAATAGTCAAGATTATCGAGATCAAATATAAATAATAAAAATCTTCCGCTATTTTAATTATACTAACATGGATTTTGCGTTATCATAATATACGTAATTGATGAGGAAACTCACTTCGTATTAGCAACATGAAATCTTATTTTACGAGTGTGCTTTAGACCACACGGCCGAAGTAAAACTTATACATTGTATAAAACTTTTATTTATCAACTTTTCGAGCTAGGAAATATCCTGCTCACAATTTGGAGTCTCCCAACTTAGCAAATACCCTAACCTCACAGGTAATCACAACTAAATAATATTGATTTCAAGAAGTGTTGTATCCCTAAGATTAAGTAAAGTAGCCAGAGCAGGGAACGATTGTGGGTGGAGCGGCCACGCGTTTCTATTGCTCTTGATGCAGATGTCCATAGGCTATGGTGTTTGCTTACCACCAGGGGAACTGTACGTTTTTTTATCGCGCAAAGTGCATAGTTGTAGCCTAGAGCATATTTGGTTAAGGTTGCATTAGACTTATTTTCGTAAAAATAAATTTGGAATTGAAATTGACGTCAGATATATTCCAAATTATTATTTTCTTTTTTAATGACACCATCACCGACGTTAACTAAATTTTCATATAGATTGTATTAAAAAAAAAAAAAAAAAAAAAAAAAAAAAAAAAAAAAAAAAAAAAAAAAAAAAAAAAAAAAAAAAAAAAAAAAAAAAAAAAAAACGAAAAATCAACAATTAATAAAGAAATTACGAAAAAACAATCAATACAAAATCCATCTAAGCAATACATTTACTCGATTAGTTAAAATACAATACACTGTTTTATTGCACACGCTGGTATCATCAATCTCGAGTTAACGGTACATGACGAGTAAGATTCTCTATTCCGTGAACGCGGCACATAATACACATACGATTTGAATTAGATCAATTTGTACAACGTCCGCGTTATATCTAGATTCACTTTCGTTTACCATCTGAATGTCGATCACGGACTATTGATTAGAAATTGCCACTCCATATAACGTGATGTCATGGCTCCGCTATGCATCTCTTGAACGGATTACATGATTATACAAGGAATAATAAATACGCTTACTTTCTTGTTATATTTATTCGTATTCCATTACGTCTTACATTCATTTTTCACACGTGTCGCGTTTAGTTGTATGTTGTTGTATGTAGTGTTTATATCACACGTTAGGCTCACTAACCACGCAGTTAATTACACACATTGTATGTATCTTAATATTACATTGCGATAGAGAAAAATATACTACTTTTTCTCTTTCTCTATAGCCTCTTTTTATTCGAGAACTCCATTACGTTTTAGAATCACACGTGTACCGTTTAGTTGTGTTTATATCACACGTTAGGCTCACTAATGTTTGTCCATTTTATTATTAGTCTTTTGACAGATCGACGACTGACAAGGTTTAGTGATGTCCTAAAGAATAATCGGTATCGCTAATTTTTTTGTTAAAAAATATAATATTTATTAATATGAAAATATTACGACGTAAAACGTATATAAGTTATAGATATATATGTACGTCAACTGGATATCGATGAACAATATCGTTGCAAGGCAATATCTATACTTACATATAATAAAATGGTAGAAAAGACAAAACTGTACATTGAATATTTTTTTAAAAGAATACTTGGGGTGTGATCTACAGTCGATACCGAAGCCAAAAATATAGTTTTTAGAATTTTTTTCTGTTTGTCTGTATGTATGTCCGGGATAAACTCAAAAAGTACTGCATGAATTTATTTTCAAATTTGGCACGAATAGTATTTAGAAGTCAGGTCAACATATAGGCTACATAATTATTATCGTGCTATCACCTACGGGGAACGAGCAGTGAACCTTTATTTCTTCAACGCATTCTGTAACAACGTGTAATCTAACGACGCATATTTGAATTTTGTTGTTATTATGTTAATAACCATGCTATAAGCTAGCTTCACTCTATAAAAATCACGCAATATAAGTAACTTAGGCCGATAAACATAATTAAATGAATATAAGTAGTATCAAGACAATTTTAAAGCAGCGCCATCTATGAGATTTCAATAACATCATCATCAATCCCTTTTTGGATATAAATAATTTAAATTTGATCTGATGATGTTGGCGAGGTTAATTGTTATTTTTAAAAGTCATAGATGGAGTTGTGCATTTTCTTCTTAAAAATTGTATCTTTAATTCGTTTCAGAGATGAACAAAACATTAAAAAAAAATGTTTTTATATAAGTTTTAAGCTGCTTCATCTATGTCTTATAAAATTCATCGAGTTTATCTGTATATAATAATAATAACTGCATAGATTTATGACAAAATTTAAACTCGAGAACGGCACGCTTTTGCTGTAAGCAATTTGAACTTGTGGGGTATGCGAGGGAGTTTCCAATGAAACGCTAGTGCTAGTGCTAGCTAGTGACGTGCCGCCATAAACTAAATAACGAAGAAAGCCGACGCGAACGCCAAATGTCATGATAGGTAGCCAAACCACTAATGTTGTTTATCGAGAAGACCTATAAGTATGTATTTTTACCCTATTCTGTATTCCTTATTCATTATTTTCTCCATCTGCTTTAGTCACAACTTATGACTTAATTCAGCAGAATCACCATAAAGTCATTTATTCAAAGCAGGCTGAAAATAAGCACTTTTTGAAGGTCAATTTTATAATAGACAGTCTCTCTCCGTTACTGCACTTTCTGTAGATATGTAATGTAAAGAAGAAATGGGTAAATGAATGTTATTTTTAAGGGTATTTTTCGTGCTGTATAGCGTTTACGCAGACGATGTCACGGGCAGCAGCTAATATAATGTATATTTTTTTCCGATTTGATTTACATATACTTATTAATATTATTATTTTTCACTGAATTTTGTGTTCAATAACAATAAACTATAGCCTATGGTACGTACTCCTGAATGGTGTAGCTTTCTGTTCGTGAAAGAATTTTCATGATCGGATTACTATTTGCGAAGATTACTTCCTACAAACAAATAAAGTTAAAAACTTCACCTGTTTATAATATTATAGATTAGCATTTATTTCTACCGATTATTTGTAATCTGTGGCACAATCATAGTAATCGTTATGAGTGGCATATCACTAAAGGGGCGGTACCCGTCCATGAAGTACGATATTATATCTATGAATTTTTTAGTTAAACAATATGAAACTTCATGGGCCGGAGCTGTCAAAAGACTAATAATAAAATGGACAAAGTATAACCACGCAGTTCATTACCATACATTGTATATATCTTAATATTACATTGCGATAGAGAAAATTATACTACTTTTTTCTCTTTGTATAAAGCCTCTTTTTATTCGAGAATTCATGTAGTTTTATTTCATTGTTTTTATCGCGTATCTAATATCTTAGGCGTCATCTAAGCTTTCTAGCAGATCTAGATGGTGAGTGAACGCGTAATAAAAATGATCGTGATGTTTTTTTTTATGTAATATTTTTATTTCAAATGCACAATACAAATAAGAAAATATTTAGTATTTATGCATATATATAAAAATTGGCAACTTAATAGAAGGTTCATCTGATGTAAAATTATAGTCATCCCGCATAAACAATCGCAAATTGCTGTGTATGAGGACGAATTCAAAAGAAGGGAAGTAAGGGAGAAATACGCAAAGTTCAATCAGCTTTCTGTAACAGTTTGAATGTTTAATTAAAAAAAAAACTAATAACATATACACTCACCAGTAAATATAGGGGTATAATCACTTTCGGTTTAACACGGCATTTGCCTGTCTTCAAAAAATGAGGCTGTACGGTCGTCTCTATATGTTTTTTTTTTGTACTTTATACTTTAGGCGACACTTTTGTACAGTCGATTACACTATTTATAATTACGAATACTCACCTAAGGTTTTGAATGTAATTCATTTCATATTCTTTATTAAACAAAATGCCCTGTAATAACAGAAAAATTCATAATTATTATTTTTGAAAGCAGATTTCCTTACAAAAACTTGTTGATGGTTCTTGTTTGTGGATTCCACATGATATTAACTTTTTAAAAACAAAAAATTCAATATATTCGAAAAATCTATTTTAGCAGTTTTAGTTTTTACCATTTATTTTTATATTCTGTTTGTAAATGCAGTTTCCATGTTCACAGCATCACACCTAAAACGAACATTGAAAATGTACTATTTTAGAAAATATTGCAACAAAGTTTATGTATCTTCCTCTAACCGTTCTTCCGTTAAAACTTTCACAACGCTACTTCTACATAAATTATTTATAACCGAGTATAGGTATTTATTGTGCACGTTATAGTTTACATATTCGTTCAGAGAACGTAATTACGGTTTTATAATATATTAAAACTTCCCGCGGTTTCTCCTGCTATAAACTACGATACTTATCAGATTTATTTCATGTTTCTTCGCTTTGCCGCATTTGGAAGACGTTCTGTGATAAATTATAGCCTAGAAACTTGCTCAACGAATAAGTTTTTAAGTACGAAAAGAAATTCCTAAATTGGACAGATCGTTTTCATAATAATGTTCTCATAAAGAAATAAATCATCTAAGTTACTTTAGAGTAGGTATATTTTATTATACACTATATTTACAGTAACTCCCTATAAGTTATAGCAGTTTCATTTATAATTTATGATGATCCTTTGTATTAAATTTGCAAATGCACCACCTACCATGTTTACATGTTAGCTTTAACCTGAGGTTGTCTAGAAGGACACGGTATTTAGCGATAAGTAAATAAATATATTAATACATAGGCGGACTTATCGCTAAATACCGATTATAATTAATTGATTGCATATTAAGGTAATTTGTGTAAAATTTGTAAGTGGTGTATAATAAAATGTATTCTTTCTCTCTCTACTTTTTACTTTAATTATCAACCTCAGTCATTATCTATGTCAAAAGGAAATACTTCGATTCAGACTTAGATCTATCAAAAAAAAAATGTAATTTCATTCATTACGTTAAATAAAATCATTTAACATTTTATCTTATATATCCTTGCAAATCTATACTAATACATAAAGCTGAAGAGTTTGTTTGTTTGTTTGTTTGTTTGAACGCGGTAATCTCTGGAACTACTGGGCCGATTTGAAAAATTCTTTCACTGTTAGATAGCCCATTTATCGAGGAAGGCTATAGGCTATGTATCATCACGCTAAGACCAATAGGAGCGGAGTCCACGCCGACGAAGTCGCGCGCAGAAGCTAGTAATATCTAAATTATGCGAACAATTCATTATTACATTAAACTCTTTTCACTTATTCGTTCTTCCTTTAAATACGAAAAAAAAAACAAAAAATCATCATATCAAGAATGCCCACCCAGCTTGATGTGGATCCATAGCTCAGTTGGCAGAGCGCTGACACGGCACGTCAGGGTGGATTTAGACCAAACGAACAAAGAGCTAGAGCTAGAACAAGAGCATTCTTCCTTGATCTTCGAACACTCGTATTCATATAAATAACAACGAAAGAATACTCTACGACTGTTTACACTAAAAGAATTTGATAAGAATTTGATGTAGTGGGGATAGAATGAGCATTCGCTCGTCTGATGTAAATCAACCATCAGAAGGCGCGGGTTCAAATCCCGCTGGATCGAAAAATTTTGATATGATTTTAAAAATGTTTACGATTTCCTCATGTGTGGGTAACACAAAAATAAAAAATAAAACGAATTCCTTTAAATCGTTCAAAATCAGCGAAAATTAAGTAAATCTTATTAAGTGTAACAAGTAGTTAAACTAATATATCTTTTCACTAGGTGTAATTTTTTATATTAATACTAGCTGCTTTGCCCGCGACTTCGTCCACGTGGAATTTAACAAAAAAGTTATTGTTCAGTTCGCAGTTTTACAAAAAGAAAAACTAAAATAAAAGTAGCCTAAGTTACAGCTTATTACAACAGCTATCTGCAAGTGAAAGTCCCGTCAAAATAGATACAGCCGTTTCAGAGATTAGCCGGAACAAACAGACAAACAGACTGAAAAAAAAATGTTACGTACCGTGTACAGATCCATATGCATTTAGTTAAAAGCGGTTATTTTAATGTTACAAACAGACACTCCAATTTTATTTATTTGTATAGATTTAAAAAACACAATTCAAAGTCAAGTTTACAAAGAGCTCAACATTGCTCAAACAACACACGTAAACTACTCAAGTATATATTTAAGTAACATTACAACATAATAATAATATTGACATTAATAATAACGTTGTACGCATTTATAATTACCACGTGATTATATTTTACGAGTATACACGAGGTAAAAGTGTCCGTGTATTTTGTTTTTACTCGGATTTTAAATGAAGTTTAAAACACAGTAGCGTGGGAAAATATGGAAGTTCTACTTTATAATGGCACTTAATAATATTGTCACATTTAATTCATACGCTTTAAATATATTAGAACATATGAAACAAATTCATATTCGATTTCATTATTATGAAACCGCAAAACAGCTAAATAATTGACACAATCTGCTGTAGAAGTCCTTGCGTGAATGTTTCTAGGCAATCAGCAAGCAAAAGGACGTAGCAAACACGCGGCTGTATTTCGTCCCAAAAAAAGTATAAAATTTCAATCTTGGTTACTATGTCAATAAATATCATACCACCACCACCACCACTACAGCCTATCACAGTCCACTGTTGGACATAGGCCTCCACAAGTTCGCGCCCGACATTATGACGCGAACTCATGTGTTTTGCCCATAGTCACCACGCTGGGAAGGCGGGTTGGTGACCGCAGGGCTGGCTTTGTCGCACCGAAGACGCCGCTGCCCGTCTTTGGCCTGTGTATTTCAAAGCCAGCATGGATGGTTATCCCGCCATCCGTCGGCTTTTTAAGTTCCAAGGTGGTAGTGGAACTGTGTTATCCCTTAGTCGCCTCTTACGACACCCACGGGAAGAGAGGGGGTGGCTACATTCTTTAGTGCCGTAACCACACAGCACATAATACAAATATCATACCATAAGAAAGAATTAAATATTATACAATAAAATCTATTAACATCTAAAATAGACCGCAAAAATATTTCTAAAATATTGACCTACATAACACAACCCAATGGTTTAGTTAACGTCTGTTTTAACTATAAATAGTTTAGACACTATTGCACCTGAGCCGGTTTTTGGTTTACCCAACTAGTTAAAAAGGTAAACCAGTAACACATAAGGTTCCTCTGATTAGATAATTTAAATAAACACTTCAAATTAGTTAAATAACGACCATGACGCGTTCACTTTCAGCTAATTAATGCGAAGACAAAAATTTTGTTGAAATCTAGGATAATTTTTATTATTTATGCCAAATTAGATTTTTTATTACCAAACAGCACGTATTTTATTTTTCGAAATCGTTTTTTTATGTTAATGCACGAAACACATTACCTATATTAATTTAAAAATCTGACTTTCTATATGTAAAATAGAGTATATATGTATATTGAATTATTAAATGGTGACACTTAACTATACCTAATAGAACTGGTTAAGTCGAGGTGACCTTAGACGCAATCAGCTTCCTATACTTTCAAATTTTCTATTACCGTGAGTTACGCAATTTGACAAATCAATCGTATAGTGAGACCACAGAACATAATAATTTGTATTTAACTTCAAATTTCACCATTGAAAACATACATAATTGTAATGAATAACATAATCAATATTGTATCGATCATGCAGGAAACGTAGGAAATATTTTCAATTTTTAAATACATAGATACAGTATATTTATATATACCCATATTACCTAATAAAGTCAGTCGTAAATTTTCTTCATAGTCGAAAGTTTCTCCTATAGTTTTTTTATGGGTTAAATACTGTAACGTTGTCAAGGCCACTATGGTAAATTGACAAAGAAATGACATGTCGTGACATTCATAGCACCATTAACATTTGTCATAACCTACAATCTGACTAGAAATCTTTTAAATCGAAATGTTTGTTAATTTTACGGTTTTGTAAATTTCTACTTAAAATTTTTGTTAATTGCACATGTATAATGCTAAATTATATTATTATACTTTGTACATGATTTCCAAGAATATTATTATCATGTTTATATCGAGCAAATGATCATTTAACCCAGATTTGTAATTAAATTGCAACGAGGCTGTATACGTGAAATACTTTTTAAGATATAAATCGAAATTTTAATCGATACAGATGGCTATTGCAATATCTGCACACGAACCGCGTTAGAACACCGAACCATAACTACAATGTTAAACATATACTTACATTTTAATAAAATTATCACTATATACATAGGTACCTACTAAGAAATATAATTTTTGTTGCAAATTCTACTATTAACATTTAATCGGTTTAGCTGTGTTAGGTAGGTAAGTGTTGGATTTCACATTTATTCATATATAAAACTTGTGAATTTATGTGCTTGTGAAGTTGTTTTATAGCTTATAGTGTTACCAAAATATTTTCAACTAACAAACACCTGTTATAATTTAAAATTAATTATGATAATGCGTTAGCGCCGTGATCAATGCAATTGACTGATGCGCTAACTGTCGATCATAGAACAGTCAGTTTGTTTTCTTAATATAAAAAAAATAGACCATGATATTGGCTATTCATCGTTATCTGCTTGTGTGTTGTGCATTTTCGTCGTATTGAAATGTTTTAATATTAAAAAAAAAATAAAACAAAATTATGAAAATATAGCAACGGAAATAATATTTATTATAAATACATTAATATACTTTTTTTACTAATAATACTTTTTTAATAGCGCTATGCCATTTCCTGTGTAGTTTTCAATCAAATATTGAAAATATTAATTTACATAATTCGGCGTTGGCACCTTTAGAGCCCTCTGGGCAAATATAAATCAAGTTGCCATATCAGTTCGAAATGCTTATATTACTGGATGAAAAATGACCACAATTAATAAACAATTTTAAGTATGTATTTATCAGTAGAACTATTTGGTAAAACTGTGCAATACTGCAATATGTATTATTTTAACTTGATCTACTTTTTAATTACATTTCTTTTTTATCTTATGCTATAGTAACTAGGAGAACGAGAATTAAACCCCTGTTCTGCCATATTATAATATTAAAAAAACATATTTGCTTTGTATATATATTTTTGGTGGACTCTTAAAATTTTTGTCTCTTTAATTTTTTATTTTGTAGATATACTTAGGCACACTCCGAAACCTTTTTATGTATCTTTCCTTATGCAAATAAAAGGACAAAGCACGGAAGGACGTGAAGACAAACCGAGCAAATAATAGCCAATATATTAGTAAACTAGCTGTGCCAGGGCCGGACCGTGAGGTAAGGGGGCCCTGGGCTAATACTAATGAGGGGCCCTGGGCTTATACTAATTAGCCCTCCCCCCCAAATTTGATCACGATTGAGATGAATGTGTAATGGCAGCCGAACATTTTAACTGTCAGTTGGAAGTAATATAAGAATAAAGAATAAATAATTTAATAACATTATTGATTATTTCGCATTGTCGTCTATTTTTGACTTTGAATTGACTTAGCTGGGGGCCCCTTGAATCCACGGGGCCCTGGGCTGAAGCCCAAAAAGCCATATGGTAGATCCGGCCCTGAGCTGTGCCCGACTTCGTCCGCGTGGAATTAAAAAAATATTGTTCCTTTCACAAAGTTACAAAATAAATAAATTTGTAAAATAAAAGTAACCTAAATTACTCCCTATTACATCAGCTATCTGCCAGTGAAAGTCCCACCAAAATCGGTTCAGCCGTTTTAGAGATTAGCCGGAACAAACAGACAGACAGACAAAAATTGTATATATTGTATACAACTATACATCCATATACATTTAGTAAAAAGCGGCTATTTTCATATTACAAACAGACACTCCAATTTTATTTATTTGTATAGATGCATAGATGATGCACTATTGTGACAGTACCTACATGTAGATATACGGTAATAAATATGTTCGTTTTTTAACAGACAAAAAAATCATCATTTTTGTACAAAGAGGCTACGTAAGCTATATAAAAATCTCAATTCGCCAATAAAAAAAATAAAAATTTTTTTTTAATTTTTTTCTGTTTTTTGGCGATAATTTATGGTCTAGTTTCACCCCCTTTCGGGCTTGCACTTTATCGCGGGACATCCTGTATATAGAGATAGTACGACAAATACCTTAAAACTGTTGTTGCTAAGTTCAAGTCCGCTTCCAATTATTTCTAATGCCACGGTAACAAGTTTCAGTGATATGATCAACTCGAACAGCATAATAAATAATTCAAACTTCCTTATTCATGAATTCTTTGAGGTTTTTTTAATCAAGGTCAAACCAATACGGTATCCGTGACGGAGAGAAATGATATATTATACTTTGAAGTTCGGTATTTTTTCGCTAATTCTGACATGTTACAAATTATATTGTTCGAATGTAAGGGCGATATTTTTGACAGGCTGTTAACAAATGGTTGTAATAGGAATACATTATTAAATATTTCATATTCAGATATTTTAAAAGTAAATTTAATACTTTTCATATAACTTCAAACAACTTCGTTTAAATTTTGTAATTTTATGACCGTTGTATTTATGTTTAGAACTCAATAATAAATACATAAAAATTTTATACTCGGAGACCCCGAACAGGATGAAATTTATACGTGAACTAGCTGTACCCGCGACTTCGTCCGCGTGGAATTTAACAAAAAAGTTAAAAAAAAGTTCGATAAAATGATCTTTGATATTCTTTGATTTCCTTTATTAGCATGAGCAGGCGGTCGAGCGATGCGGGGCAGAGGGTATGGAGTATGGACTCGCCCGCGCCCGCGCCGCCCGTAGGCATCTCAAGGAAAGAACGCTAGCTCGCCGAGCATTAAATGTTTCGCTGCTAATTACTTCTAACGATGATATCTCAAAAACTATTTATCTGATTGATATAGTGTAAAGGGCAATTTTAATCTGCATTAAATTCCTAAGCTAAATATCATATTAATTTGGATAAGGATTAATACTGAACTAAAGAAAATATCTTTAAAAATAACCTAATGTTTTTAATTAAAAGTTTGAACATAAAAGTGGTTATTGTAAGTCAACCCTAAGAGATAGAGATATGCTATCGCGGACTTTTTTGTAGCATTTTTATAGATTTTGAATTCGCTAGTACATTATACAACTATATCTTTGCTAGTTTACGCAGCGGTCGCGTGGAAAGCTCCCCGTTGGCGAGATTTTTTACGACTTCTTCAACATTTATCGCCGTATTTCTGCTAATTTACATTCAAACATAATCTATACTAATATAATAAAGCTGAAGAGTTTGTTTGATTGTTTGTTTGTTTGTTTGTTTGTTTGTTTGTTTGTTTGAACGCGCTAATCTCAGGATCTACTGGTCCGATTTGAAAAATTCTTTCAGTGTTAGATAGCCCATTTATCGAGGAAGGCTATAGGCTATGTATCATCACGCTAAGACCAATAGGAGCTGAGTACACGCCGACGAAGTCGCGCGCAGAAGCTAGTAAATTATATACCTAAACCTTCCTCAAGAATCACTCTTTCTATTGTTGAAAACCGTATAAAAATCCGTTGCGTAGTTTTCGAGTTTATCGCGTTCAGACAGACAGACAGACAGGAGGACAGAAAGACGCTGCCGGGGGACTTATTTTTATAATAAGTATAGATATAGATATAGATTTATCTATGGAAAATAAAAACTAAAACACGAAGGCTCATATCAAAAAATTGCTGGAACCCACGACTGCATCATCCTGTCGTCAAAATAATTATTTGTTTAACACTTCATTGCACATTTGAAACTACATAAGAAAAATAACAATATTCTAACTTTAAAAAAATCACAATTAATCTCCATCTACTTATATATATATATATAAGAGATTTCCACCTATACATTGACTTGAAATTTGGGAGGAATATTCCTTTCGCCGTGTAGAGGTCAGCTAAGAACGGATTTTACGAAATTCTACCCACAAGAGGGGGTTGCAGGAGTTAATGTTTGTGTTATATATAGGTAACAGCCGACTGTTACATCTATATAGTTTTTGTTTTTTTTTTTGAAAAATTTACATAGAAATAACACATAATTATATAAATAACTATATTACACCCAGACTCAGAAACACGCGGGGCAGGAAACGGGGCCACTACAAACTGTGCCAACGGGCTAGTCAATATGAGACAATTATTAACCGTGAAACCGTTCAATGAAGAAAAGCTAGAATGACTGTTGTAACATCCGTAAAAAATAATTGAAACGTTTATACTCGTATAATTATTTAAATGACTATGATTTATCAGCGGATAACGTAAAACTGATGAAATCGAAATATTATTTCGGTATGTTAATTATTTTAGTGCCATGAGAATTTTTTTCGAATTGTAACCAGTTACTCGTAATTACACAGTTCAAGTACACATTAAATAATTTTTAATGTAATCCAGTTATTACATTTTAACAGAAAACAAGAGAAATATTGGTTCAAATTTTGTATGATGGAAAATTCCTTAAAAACGCAATTTTAAGTCAAACAAGTTAAAAAATATTATTTTATGTTTCAATAAGTATTGTGTCATTGACTCAACAACATTATTCTATAGAACAAAAAAAATTCAAATTAGTTTATGTAGTACACAAACAGAACGAGATGATCGCTTCAGCCTGTCATATCCCACTGCTGGGCATAAGCCTCTTTCCCCATGTAGGAGAAGGATCAGAGCTTAATCCGCCACGCTGCTCCAATGCGGGTTGACAGATAATAATATGTCCCCTTAACTTTTAACATACTTTTCAATCACAATTAATAGTTTTGAACTAGAAGCCATAACTGATGATCAACAAATCAATTCACAAGTTTTTTACCTAAAACGTAAGTAAAATATTTTTTTTCTCTAAGGAAATAAAAAAGGTTCACATCATCCTTATATAAGTTTTTTTAGTGTAATTAATTAACAAAGATCCAAGTTAAGATATTAGCGAGTTGTTAGTCTTTGTTGAATACAATAGATTAAATTCTTAGGTCACTGATGAGGAAACCTTAGTTGATAACTAGCTAAATACCCGCATGTTCGAAGCTCTAAGAAGCTCTAAGTTAATCTTAGTAACCTGACTAAAGAAACGTTGATCAAAGGTGACAAGGGCACGAATATAGTACATGTAGTGAGTGTGCGTGTGTGTAGTACATGGAGTTTTTTTTTTTCAATTCAATTCAATCTATACATATAATAAAATGGTAGAAAAGTCAAAACTGTACATTGAATATTTTTTTAAAAGAATACGTGGGGTGTGATCTACAATCGATACCGAAGCCAAAAATATAGTTTTTAGAATTTTTGTCTGTTTGTCTGTTTGTCTGTTTGTCTGTATGTATGTATGTCCGGGATAAACTCAAAAAGTACTGCATGGATTTACTTCAAATTTGGCACGAATATTGTTAAGAAGTCGGGTCAGAACATAGGCTATATATTATCACGCTATCACCTACGGGGAACGAGCAGTGAACCTTTATTTCTTCAAATGTATGTCCGGGATAAACTCAAAAAGTACTGCATGGGTTTACTTCAAATTTGGCACGAATATTATTAAGAAGTCGGGTCAGAACATAGGCTACATATTATCACGCTATCACCTACGGGGAACGAGCAGTGAACGCACGCAGACGACGTCGCGGGCAGCAGCTAGTTTTCAATAAATATTTATAGTTAGATATTTATATCAAAATAAAGTCTCTAAAAGTATAAAATAACGGCTTGACAGTCTAACAATTTTTGTAGATGTTTATCCTTTTACAAATAATTGCTTTAAATCACTTTTTCTATTTTTATTACTATTTACAGGTACATAAACGTTTGAACGTCCGTTTTATTACAATTAACCACGGTGCAGTGCGGCGGTGGCGGCTACTGCTGCTTCTTCTCCTTCTCCTTCTCCACCTCCTCCATCTCCTTCTCCTTCTACACCTACTTCTCCTTCTTCTGCTCCTTTTCCTTCTCCTTATCTTCCTCCTTCTCCTTCTCCTTCTCCTTCACCTTCTCCTTCTTCTCCTTCTCCTCCTTTGTCTCCTTCTCCTTCTCCTACACTTCTCCTTCTACACCTACTTCTCCTTCTTCTGCTCCTTTTTCTTCTCCTTCCCCTCTCCTTGTCTTCTCCTTCTCTTCTCCTTTTCTTCTCTTCTCCTTCTCTTTAGCCATAAATTTGGAACATTTTCTTGACTCCTTTTTGGATTTTATCCAGTTCTTCGGAAGCTAGTACTAACTATCTCCTCTGCAGCTGATGTCGCGCGGCATCACGCCTAGCTTCCTCTTATACTTACGACGCATTTTGCTGTTAAATCTTTATTTCATTTAAGATAAATTATTTTAGTAAAAAAAAAAAAACAATAAATTGAAAAAAAATCTATCTTTGGTCGTTAAAGAATTTATAGTTGCAGATAATTACCCTAAGAACCTATGCACACCACTTTTTTTAAACGCTCCGTCGACGCGCGTTTGTTGCGATACAGACGCGATACACACGCAAGTCAGATGCAGCCTGTAGACCTTTGCATACCTGAATACGCGTTTGAATCGATACAGACGCACGTGTGTAGCGATACAGACTCGATGCAAACGCGCGTGTGTCGCGATACAGACGCGATGCAAACGCGCGTGTGTATCGATACAGACGCGAACAAACTGCTTTGTAGGCTGCTTTGTGTACCGCTTGACGGCGCGCTTAAAAAAACGTGGTTTGCACAGGCCCTAAGAGCAACTATCTGCAAAAGTCAATTGGGCAACTATTCTTTTTGAAACGGATACTTGAACTTTCCATTTGAGAAATAAATAAAAACTATTTAACTATAAAACATAACAAACTGACTAATTTAAACCCTAATTAATGCATAAAAATACAAATTTGACTAAAATCCCAATCAGTAATAAAAATACTCGATAGGAATTACCTACTAATATAATTCAACACTCATGATAGTCTCGTCGCGGAAGATTTTTGCTCACACGGGGCACTTCCGATTATTATAAAATTCTAATACAATCGACAAGCTTAACATAGTACATTCGAAACTGAGGCACGTATCCGGTTACCTGTTACCCCTATTACCCTGTTTGTGACAATGCAGTTTTTTCGTAATACGACCAGGGTCGAAATTATTGCAAGGGCGAATATTTTTAATGGTAAACTCGATCATGCCGACGAGAAAAGAGGTCATCAATTGAACCAGTATATTTTTGAAGTTATACTTCTTTTGGCGCGTTAGGGAAAAATTATGAGAGTAAATTTTTACGACGAGTCACACAGTCACAAAAAATCGACACCCTTAAGCTAGCTAGTCAATGAAGAAGAGGGTAGCTACATGAAGTTAGCTAGCCAATGAAATATAACTTCTTACGTGCGTACATAATTACACACACTTTTTTTTACAATGCATAATATTTCAATACTTGTTACAAATAAAATAATACGGAAACCCAAAATGAAAATTGAGCTAAGAACGCTCCAGTTCATAGCAAATATATCACATTTTCTACACTTTGTATGTTTGATGTCGACTACAAAATAATTATTTAAATTACCTTAATATTTAAAGTATTATGTATTTTGTTTTCATTATGTTATTTTTTTGTTCAGCTATTTATTTGGGCGGCAGCGTTTTACCTTCTAAAGTTTTAGATAGATATGCATGGTATGATTGACATATATGGTCAACTTTCTGCTTTTGGCAGGGGCGACACGACCTTAATTACTTTCATTACGTACATAAGTAGTAACTGATTGATGACTTATCAATTCATATAACATATAAAAACCTGAGCGGGTGATGTATGCACGTAAAAGCTATTACAATCGAACGATACCAACTCTAATCGATACAAACGTCAGATAACGTGAGATCAGCTTTATTTTTTCGTTTTAATCCTCTACTTGATATTATAAAATAATCTCATGATTTAATTAAGTAACTTTAAAAAATATTTCAAAATACTGACCCGGCGAACCTTGTACCGCTATTTTTTGTCATTAACGACAAAAGATAGATCTTTTTTTTCTTTAAGCTTTGTCTTTACAACAACAAACTATAAAAAGTGATTATTCAATTCAGTGCAGTCTTTCGGAAATTACGCGCATATAGGTACTATACTGTAATATACTTTTGGCGCTTAATTTTTATTTATAATATTGGTTTCATCGTTTTAATATGTACATGTTTCTTACGTAAACTATAAATTATAATATCATAAATAATATTTTATCAGATTTTGTAATTATAAACATATATGTATTAATTACATCAATTACCACTACATAGTCTTTTATACGTGATGTGCGTTGATTTAATTAAACTAATTAATACCTGCTAACCGGTTCTCTCTTTCATAGTTTGTAATCTTCAAGCAACAGTAATAGCCGCAAATCAATCAAAAACGCCCCATTTTTGTTGATTTATTTATTTACATCAAGTTAATCATCATCATTTGATGAAGAACAAGTATTAAATATAAGAAAATATTTTAATTTTTTTTACAATTATCTAACTACATTGTTGATTTTTGATCTTTCATCAGTTCAGCATATTGCAATCCACTGCTGGACATAGGCCTCCCCAAGTACACGCCAGATATTCCGGTTTTGCCCAATCCTCATCCAGCCTACACCGGCAATCTTACATAGTTCGTCGGTCCAACGGGCCGAAGGACGTCCCACACTGCGTTTGCCAAGACGCGGTCTCTACCGCAGGACACGTCTACTCCAACAGCCATCGGTCCTGCGACACAGATGACCGACCCACTGCCAATTCAACTTGCTTATTCTGTGGGCTATGTGGGTTACTTTCGTTCTCTCGCGGATGGTCTCATTTCTAATCCTATCTTTGAGAGAAACCCCAAGCATCTTTCATCAATGATCTTTATAATTTTCAAAACTGGTTGTTAAAGTAACGTTTGTATTTTTTGTATCTTTTTTATATTAACAATAGAGCCTAATAGTTTAGTATATATACTAACTGTTTCCGTCAGTCCGTTGACATTCTTTACGAACTATGAAGTATGAATAGATGGATTGGAAATTATTCAGTCTATTATAACTGTAAGTTTAGTATCCTATCTAACTGACAGTTTATACATACATACATACATACATATAATCACGCCTCTTTCCCGTAGGGGTAGGCAGAGACCACTTCTTTCCACTTGCTACGATCCTTACATACTTGTTTCGCTTCGTCCACTTTCATTATTCCTTTCATACATGCTCTTCGGTTTAGGGTACTCTTGACCTGGCCTTTTTTCAAGACGTCACCGATTTGGTCTTGAAATGTCCGCCTAGGTCTACCCCTTCCAACACTCCCATTCACACTTGCCTTATACACTTTTTTCGTCAATCGCTCTTCATTCATTCTCTCAACATGGCCAAACCATCTCAGCATACCCTTCTCAATTTTGTCACTACATCTTCTTTCAGACCACAACGTTTCCGTATCTCACTATTTCTAATCCTGTCACTCAGTTTAACTCCTATCATACTTCTTAACGCTCTCATCTCAACTGCATTTATTCTGCTTTCATGTTTCTTCTGCCATACCCAACTTTCACTTCCATACATGAGTGTCGGAACCAACACCCCCCTATGCACAGCCAGTTTATTAGATATATAAATATTATAGGTAGGGATCCCTAGTACTTTTTTTTCACCTGATTAGTATCAAGTGATTAGTAATCAATTTGATGACCTCGTAAGGTAATCAAAAATTGATTTTTTTCTGATTTTTTTTTTCTTTTAGTTAGTTAATATCTATATAATTTAATAGTAATATTGTCCTCCAAATTGCGTGGTACGTTATCCCGGTCCTACGCTCACTGCTGCTCTATCTCCTGCTATCTCTGTTAGCTACCACAATCGAGAGTTTTCGTAGAGGAATTTTTTGTTCGTCTCATCAAAATGAAGCAACTCCCAAAAAATTAGCTTGATACTAATCAGGTGAAAAAAATGTACTAGGGATCCCTACCTATAACTGTAATCCTACTTAAAGAAATGAATTTTCTTTAAAAGAGTCCCTCAAAAAACCTTATCTATAAAAATAATAAACGGACAACAGGGCGTTTACCCATTTGAATACAATAAAATTCATACCCTGAACTGATCTGCGTCGAAAATCAGATAACATCATGCATTCCATATTATTTACACACAATGCGACAAACGCCTGTATAGTGCTCTAATAAATAGTTGAACATATTTTGACATTTCGTGGGAAAGCTAGCATTAAATCGCTTATAAATAGTATAAATAAAACATGAAACGTACAAAGAAAATGTAACCTTAATATGTGAATAGTAAGTATGTGAACAGAATAACGATATTATGGTAGTACCCATGGTCAGACGTCACGTAGTGTTCAGGTATGTTACACTTAGAGCAATATCAAGCTCACGAATTTATGTGACGCTGTTGTAATGCAGCGTAATGTGTTGTAATTTACATATTTGTTATTAAAGTCGCTGACAGTCATTAATTTCTGTACTTAATAGTCAAAAAAACTTTAATTGTATGATGTACATGTCCGTTATATATTTATATTACCAAACATATATGTACATAATTATGTATGTGAGGTAACAAAATTAAAGCATTTTCATAAACACGTTTAAATCAACTGCTTTAACTGACAGCAGGGCTTAGAGATGCCAAAGAACTGATGTAGGACACAGCAGGAAATATGCTGCTCAAAATCATCAAAAATTATTTCTATGACTATAGCAGATTCCGGAGATTCCGATAATGCCCATGATCATATTACAAAAAGGGTATATATAACTCGACTTATATCAGTAATCACCGGAGGCATAGAAATAAAATATTTGCATATCACTCGTCGCTTTTACCAGCGTTTATGAGCTAAGCATCTATTTTCTTTGATACCTAGCTAGCCTTCTTTTTAAAATTTCTTTTATAAGCGAAATGTTTAATGGAAAAAGATTTTTGAAATTTAACTTGCAATGTATGTATGCTTGTAACGGTGGAATTTTGTAACTCAGTCTTGACATGTATAGCATCAACCAATTGAGCTGAAATTTTTTACACATGTTTAGTTTGGGACAATGCATGAATGGCTATCATTCTAAATCTGTAATCTAGTCATTATGACGTCATTTTAAATCCAACATGAAGGAGCATCAAAATGGCGGAGTAGATATTTATAATGCATTCCTATAATATGGGTATCAAATGAAAGCACTTATGTACTAAGAGTGACTCGAAAAATAAATTGGTTTTAGTATAAATCCGATATGGCGAAATTTAAAACATGGTGGACTGTGTTTTATGCTTTTCTACTTATTATGGCTACTTCTTATGGGTAACAAATGAAGAATCGATGAAAGTTTTAATAAAAAAGCTTTTCTAAAATGCGCTTAAAAGACAAAATTATTTTTTTCTTTTAATACTTTTGCTATCAACATATAAATAAAAGCTGGACATGAGATTTAAATATGTAGATAAACAATAAAATGAAAGAATTTGATCTGTTTATTTTAATTTTGAACATTTTCAAACTAAGTAAATACGAGTACCTACTTGAAGCTCGCGACAAGAATTTATAGATATCAATCATATAAATTGTGTAGTGACATTCTAGTAGGTTGACAGTAAAAGTTTTAAAGGAATAGTTTATTTTACTATTTTAGCGCATTTAATATAAAAGCAAGTTGTTTAAAAAGATTTTCCCTTTTAGTTTATTCAACTTTTTTTTTAATAAACAAAACGTTTTTAATGTAAACAATTTATGAAATTCTAATAGCTCTCAGTGTTAATACTTTATTAACACATTCACCTTAAAATTTAAATGAAAATATTTTAATCTAAACGTACAGTGTACACTAATTAATTATATTTAAACAAATATCACAAGTATTAAATCTACTAAAATTGTACTTTTTTTAATCGATTCAATATGTAAAGCCTTTTTTTAAATGGATTTATGTTGAATTATTTATAATATAATATTATAGCCATTTGCATTTGCATAAATGTTACAAGAACATCAAAAATAACTTTTTAAGGAGTGTTTTTTTTTTGTGTTGCTTGTAATCAAATTAGTGGTAATTAAGGAAATTCTGGCTCATTTACTTCTAAAGTATTTTCACCTCATTGCATAAATATGCAATTATGCACACAAAAAAGATATGCAATTGCAATGTTCTTAATGTTTTGTACAGAAAAAATCTAAAAAATTAAATTTATTTGACATGTTTTATTCAAAATACTTATTTTCTAGTAATGTGTATTATTTTAATGTAAAAATCGTAAATGTTGCATCAAATTAGATAAGACAATTTTAAAATATCTTTTAAAAATCTTTTAATTTCACTATTATAATTATATCTGTAGATATACATATAAAATTATCAAACTAAATAATGAAGAAGTATCTATCCTAATATACTATTTATTTCAAACGTGATTACTTTTTAAATTGTAAAATAAATAAATATCTTATAACATAATTATTCACACGGTCATCTGTTTCCACTGTAAGCAACTTAATGCTTGTGTTTGTTATAGGAAACAGCTGACTGATAGCAAATTTTTTTTTGTTTTGATAAATGTACATAGGAATAATACATATATATTTATAAAAGTATTTCACCCAGACTCGGAATCGAACGCACAACCCCCAAAGCAGAAAGCAGAGCCTCTACAAACTGCGCCAAGGGCACAGATTAGTAAATAGTAGTAAAGGGGCTAGTCAAAATTTATTTTCATAGAAAGTAAAACAAGTAACTAAATGATATATACAATTAAATAGTTAAATGTCATAAAGTTTAGTATTTTCTAAATGTAATACACTGAGGTAGGGCACAACTGAATATATTCTGCTCAAAATCTGGAGTAGCCCGTCTGGGGAAGTACCTCAGCCTTACAGAAAATCACAGCTAAACAATACTGCTCTCAAGTAGTGTTGTGTTCCTGTGGTGAGTAAGGTGGGCAGAGCTCCTGGGGAGGGTCGGTGGTAGGGTCGGCAACACGCTTGTAATACTTCTGGTGTAGTTGACGTCTATGAGTTATGATATATGATAGATAGATCATACGCTTGTTTACCGACCTAGTCGTGTAAAAAGAATCAAGCTCAATCTAATCAACTCATCTCAACTCAAAACTTCTACTTTAAATCGATACAATCGACATGTACATATATAGAATTATATTATATACTAGCTTTCCGGACAGACTTCGTTCTTTCTGTTTTTTTTTTAGTAAAAAAACCTTCCGTGGGATCTAAGGAACATACAAAAAAAATTAGCCGAATTGGTCGAGCCATTCTCGAGTTATGCGCTTAGCAACATTCATTTTTATTATATAGATTATGAATCTGCAATTGAACCAAAAAACAAATTAAAAAGTAGAATGATTTTTTATTTATTACTATCAAAATGTAAAGAATGACATTCAGGGACTGTAGACTCTTAAAATATTTACTTTCCTATCTTTTATTTTTTGTTATCATAGAACAGTAAAGGTTATTTCATACGTCACCACCACAGGAACTACAAGTTTGTACTCGTCATAAACTATTAGATATTTAAATGAATTGTATTGTTCAATGTCTAAATATAATAGATTGTTTTCATTGCTAAGACAAATTATCCTGTCATGTGGCGTGATTGATCCTTAGGCCTACATGTTAACACATGTTACAATAACTATTAGGTATGTTATGTAGTGAAACCACCTGTTCTTAAATATAATAATTTTGTTAAATACTAGGAAAAGAACACAACGATCAATTTTAATTTCATTGTAATTTTTTTTTAAATAATTTAGAGGTCGAAAATATTATTAACAAATATATTTTATTAAAACTTTACAGTAAATTTAAATGTACGTAAGCACATGAATAAAATAAAATAAATATCTTTAATTTACACACATGGTCGTATGTTTCTAAGGTAAGCAACTTAATGCTAATGTTACAGGTAACAAACGATTATTACAGCTGTTACATCAACATTTTTTTTATATAAACATATACGTACTAAAACGTAGGTATATGTACTAAATTTATGCTAACACAGGACTCAATATTGTACCGTATTAAACTGGTGTAGTAGCTGGTGATTCAATACACTGGCTTTGCATTGTACGCATCGCTATTTTGCTATTTGATACTCGTTTCTTAAAATAATGAACAGTGAAACAAATGTCGACCTCTCTATATGTCTTTCCATTTTATTAGGTATATATTTCATTCAAAAGTAATCATCAAAATCGAACTACTTTGTAAAAAATTGTTCACCCCTCAATTGAGAACTTCAGAAACATGATACCTATATCTTATTACAAGTATTTCAGGTGACATAATTCATTAATAAATGTTTCCGTAACAACACAAACTATAGTAACCTCCCGTTATTTTAATAATAGTTACGGACTTTATTTAGAAATGTACCTAATAATGCTCAAAAAAAAAAAACAATTCTCATGAAATCGACTAACGATTTAAATATCACTACATATTATAAAACCAAAGTCGCATCCCGGTGTCTGTGTGTCTGTATGTATGCTTAGATCTTAAAAACTACGCAACGGATTTTGATGCAGTTTTTTTTAATAGATAGAGTGATTCAAGGGGAAGGTTTATATATATGTATAATACATGCATAATATAGTAGGGAAACACTGATCATTTTTGCAACCGTGCGAAGCCGGGGCGGGTCGCTAGTTAGTTAACATTTCAACAATTTGCTTACTGAAAACCAGATTTCCTGCTTTATATATTCGCTTGGGTAATCAATAGTCAATTCATATTTGATTTGATTACATCAATTAGTGAGAGTGTGCTCCGAATGGTAATTTCTTACTATCAAAAGTTTCATAACAATTATTTTTAAAAGTACCTAAGCCATAAAACCGTAATTACAATTTCCGTTGTTTTTTTTTCTAAAATGGCATTCGACCGGTAGTTGTTTGCTATTAATTTTGCATTTGCGTAATCTTAAATACTTTTTCCGGTACAAAATTACATTTAAATCATTCTTACCGGATAATATAATTGTAATTACAAAAAGTTATCTTTCTTTTCGATAAAATAAACATTTTGTACTTATCAAGCAAAATGATGACAGCTATAAAACCCAATTTAACAAACTGGTTTACAATAATAAAATAATTATTCGAATCAGTATGTTTTTTTTATACAAAAGTACTATCATGTCACTAACAAACTCTTTTCGGTTGTCAGTATCATATTTTTTTTTTCTCTAATTAGGTGACAAACAAGCATACGATTCAGCCAAACGTAAACGGGTACCGAAGCCTATGGACTGTTGCAACACCATGAGGTTCGCACATGTCACACTACTCCCTTTTGTTACCACGTAGTATTCTCAATAATTGTGGCTACTTCAACTTGGTACTAAATTAACTCAACACTAATTAAATGCAGTAATATTTGACTGCGATATTCTGTGAGATAGAGCGTACTGCCCCAGTCGGGATGCTCCAGATTTTGAGCAAAATATTTCCTGTTGTGTCCTACTTCAGTATACACAATTACACATCTCATAAATAGTTAATTAAAAATCAATCTTCTTTTAGTATTTATTTGTGTGTATTTACTATTAATTATCACAACTTTTTCATAATTAAGTCAGACTCATTTTTCTTAGTAAATATTAGTTCTAGTTTACGTCAGTTAATAAGCTGAATTTTACTTTTATAAAGATGAGACATTTATTAATAGACGACGACGTACGACATTATTCAATTAAATGATTGCAATACAACAATGTGTACATAGTTTTTGTTAAAATTGATGGGGTTTGGAATTTTAAATAATAATAACATATTTAGTTTAACTAAAATCTAGTGTTACTTTTTATTCAAATCGGAAACTGAATTCACCTCAATCACGAAGAATTCCTATTTATATAAACAGGAAATTGTCTTAGAAAATCTCTTCTTAAAAGAACAACAGTTTTGACTCCACTTTTTAAGTAATAGACATACGCCCCAGTCATTGTATTTTATAACAAATATTAGAAATACAGTAAAAAAATTAAATATAATAATATTTAATCCTTATTATAAGGACAATTTAAAGTAAATAATTAAAATGGAAGTAAAATTTTTATATATGAATAATTTATTTAAGTTCATATTCAAATAAAACGAAAATAATAGAAAGTATGTAATAAAATATGTCTCATTAAAAGTAATATAACGAAGAAAAACTCATATTTTAAATAAACGTCGTATTTATCTGTTACGTCGATACTAATACAAGAAATTAAGGCATTCACGAATTTAAGGGCTGTTTACCTAAAAAGTTAAAAATTGTAGTATTTTCAACATGGAATATTCTTAAAACATGTTTAAAAAATATGGAACCCCACGGCAAAGTTAGTTTAAGTTAAAATATCTAGTTAATGCTATGTGTTTTTAGCAAGTCATGTATGTTAAAATTATATGAAAAAATATCCGGGTGACCTCCAGTTGGCCTTACACTGTTGACTTTCTATCAAACTTACGTAGCTTTCAAGCTACCATAATTTTAAGTTATCTCGAATATTGTGTTACATAAAAATTACAATAATGCAGTGTGAGCTAGTAGTGCATTGTCGTGATGAAAAGGGACTTATTTGTGAGCAAATCGTGGGCGTTTTTCTTGCAGCTCGGTCTTCAAACAGTCCAATAGCGATAAATACTATGCATATAGAATTATAAAGACAGTACGCCTTGGGAATGATGTGATCGCCGCCAGGCTATTTCAACCAATAAAATTATTGTAAATTTCAATCTGCTTTTTGGAAAAAAAAAGAGATATTAGTCCCGCTGAGTTTCTTTCGCCAGTTCTCAGGTCAGAGGCTTTTTCTTTCCGAACTGGTAGTAGACTCATGACGTTCAGTAAGAAATTGTAATAGTTTTATGCTGAATAAAATATTTTGAATTTGAATATGTAATAGTTTTACCCTTTTCCAGATAGTCATATCACGAATTTTATCGATGATTTCTGGAGTAGTAACCTCAACAGGGCGTCCAGAACATTCAGTGTCACTTGTACTCATATAGCCACTGCGAAAATTTTAATACCACTTATAAACTGTTCTACTCGAAGATGCAGAGTCACCATAACGTTTATCAAGCTTCTCTTTAGTCTACTGCGGCGTTTTGCCTCTCATAAAGTGATGTTTGAAGACCACACGAAATTCTTTTTTGTCCATTTTTTGAAAATCACTCGACTTCCTCGATTCAAACTAATGCCAAACACAAAGAAATAGACCGATCTTGCTGGAATTTGATGTGTGTTCTTCCAAGAGAGGCTAATAACTAAATATAACTAACTGATACGCGTTAGTAGTGCTATCTTTCTGACTGCACGGACTTTTCAAACGAACTTTTCCTCGTAGCAGCCCCGCAGTTTCACCCGAGTTAATTTAAGGAAAACAATAGCCTTCCTCGCTAAATGGGCTATCCAGCACAAATTATTTTATTAATTCGAACCAGTATTTCCTGAGATTAGAGTGCTTAAATAATAAAAAAAACTTTTCAAATTTATAATATTAATATAGATGTATAGATTTGCTTATAGAAATCGTTTGGTTGTTTCATATCTATCTGAGCGGTAGGTACTCGGCCGCGGTAAACACGGTTTTCCCATATAAATCGCGATTTCGTGAGAATGCCGGCTTAAAAAGAAGCCTATATGTTGTTCCACAACCTTCTCTATCTTCTACAGAATATCCCATTAAATTTGGTTCTTCCGTTCCGAGAAGAAAGACAGACAGATGGAAAAAAAATTCAAATCGTTTGTTTGTGTTTTAGTATCGTGTAAATAACTATATGCACTTGAAAAAACACAGTTATTTTGAAATCACAAACAGACACATCAAAAATTTTATTTATATGTATTGGTGTATATATAGATTACCGGTTATTATTATTTTTTCACAACCTTCGTATACGCAAAAATTGCTAAATTAACAGTTCGCCACTGTACCTGTTTGTTGTTCTTGTCAACTTCTTGTCAATAATATGTCATAATTCAAATTATTTTACTTTCAAATAACATGACTGTATGTCCTCATTTATGTTACGTAATATTTATTACAAATATCGAAAACATTTTCAATTTTAAAATTCGAACTCTATGTCCAAAATGGTCTAAATCTAGATTAGATACGACTAAATTAAATATCTTCAAGACCTTTTATACATTACGCTTACTCTTGAATTTTGTCAAATAATATATTATTATAAAACAGATATAACGAAGAACTATATAAAAATAAAATAATTACTAATGAAAGGGAAAACAATAAAAAGAAAAAGTTTTTCGGAGTTTTTAATTCAATCTTAAAAATATTTGGAGTTATAAATAACGCACTGCAGCGCGGAATTATTGAGTTCTAATAATACAAGCCTTATATGTATACAGGGTGTCCCGCGATAATCTGCAACCCCGAAAGAGGGTGAAACTAGACCATAAATTATCGACAAAAAACATAGAAAAAACTTTTTTAAAAAAATATTTTATTTTTTATTGACGAATTAAGATTTTTATATCTTACCTAGACTCTATGTACAAAAAATGATGATTTCTTCCAAAGTAGTGGGTCGATTACTTTAAAATAAAATAAAATATTACGCCACGTACTTGGCGGTAAGGATAAAATAAAAATTAGCTGGCAAAAAAGTGGCATTATGTCTTTAATTATGCTTCTTGTGAAAAAAAATCCATTTTTTATGACTGTTTTTTTCAATGATCTCTAATTTCCTCAGAATTATGCCCCCAATACCAGGAAATTTTATGATTTATTATTATTTCTTACCATATTGCTATTCAAATAAAAAAAAATTTACGCCTGTATCCCAAAAAACACGTACAAAAATCATCATTTTTTGTACAAAGAGGCTACGTAAGCTATATAAAAATCTCAATTCGTCAGTAAAAAAAATAAAAAATTTTTTTTTTAATTTTTTAATTTTTTTCTGTTTTTTGTCGATAATTTATGGTCTAGTTTCACCCTCTTTCGGGGTTGCAGATTATCGCGGGACACCCTGTATATAGCTAGTTAAGGTTAGAATAATGACAGAAAATGCAACTTTTTTTAAAAACAAAAATGGAAACATACACATACAATGAAAACAGATTAATTAGATAACAGGATAGGAATTCCAAAAAAGGACGTACATAATAACTTTCATTTGTTTATTTAAAATAATGACTTTTTATTTTTAAATATTATAAACAACAATTCGATATTTTTTAACGAATAAAAAAAGTTCGTTACAAAATAACATACACTAGTTGAAAAATATTATGTTATCTATATAAACTTCTTTTAAAACGTACAATTTTATTTCGACGAAAGACTTTAAATACTAACGTTACTAACTTATACATTAATTCAATATCGATTAAATGCTTATTAAATTACAACTAATTATAAAAATATTATACTAAAAAAAAAAAAAATTATTATACTAAAAAAAAAAAAAGATGAAACTAAAACTAAAAACCTTAAAAAATTGTAATATAATAATTAAAATATATTATTAAAAGGAGTCCCTTTAGGCAAGGTTCCGAAGATACTGGCAGCGTTCCCCCTTTGAATAGCTAGACTAATTCTTTGTCCGAGGTAGCTGCCAGCTCTTCGGTCACCTGTGATGTCGACTAACCTTTTAGCTATTTCCTTAAAAAGCCTTAAGGCGCTAGGACCCCACGGACCAAGGGTCTCGACACCGAATGGGACAAAATCATATTCGGGGCCTAGACCCCTGTATTTGCCTGCTTTAGCTTTTTCAGCCGCTTCACAAGCCGCACCAGCTCTATTGTTGGTTCCATGTAGATGGGAAGGGGCCAGCGTGTCTGAACAGGTTGCATCCCATACCAGCACCCTGCCCATCTTCCATGGAATCAAACTCATACCGTCCGGTCTCTTGCCATCGTCTCTTGCTATACCAGTTGGCTCAAGGAGACTTGGCACGTTGATGGTGGCAAGGGACCGGCGTATGATATCATTAAGTGCGGCATGTCTCGAGAAGCGGCCTGCACTTTTTTGGCACTAGTTAGTTCATATGCCTTCTTTGCTTTCTAGATAATAACTATATATATATAATTATGTAGATAGTGAAAAATATCTCCAAAATTCCCGTTGCATTTAATTAATTCTAACACAGGAACCATTTTCAAATTATTATATCACTCTTAATTTTTTGGAGTATCACTATATATATACAAAATAGCCCTTGCTTAAAAATTAAAATAAAACTTTTGTAAGTGGATGTTATTCGCGAATATCAATCATCGGCCGAAGACGGCGCGTGCAAACGATCTCTTAAATTTTAACATAGTGATAACAAATAATAAATAAGTAATAGTTAAAAAAAAACTAAAAAACACGCTTTTATATGAAGTCCAAAGCCGTTAGGATAATGGAATAATCATATCAAATTAGTGTATTGTCATCGGTCCTCGATAAGACTATAATATATATATATATATATATATATATACCAAGTTTGAATAAAATCTGAACGTTAGAAGTGGGTCAAAATGAAGTCCAAAGGAGTCGGTTACAAACATATTAACAAACATACAGGTGAAGAAAAGCGTGTAAAAATAATATTGATATGTAATACCTATATTAAAGTATGTTTTTATTTAAATATTGTCATTTCTATTTTTAATGTTTTATTTAAGTATATCTTTTTAACCAACTTCCAAAAAAGGAGGAGGTTCTCAATTCGACTGCATTTTTTTTATGTATGTTAACTCAGAACTTTTGACTGAGTGGACCAATTTCGATCAATTTTGTTTTAATTGAAAGGTGTTGCGTGTCACGTGGTCCCATTTAAATTTAATTGAGATCTGACAAGTACCTTTCGAGTTATATCTAATAATGCGTATTTACTTGGCTACTTTTTCGTCAAAATTCGATAAAAATCGGTCTAGCCGTTTTGGAGGAGAATTGTAACTAACATTGTGACACGAGAATTTTATATAAGATAATAATATTATCACAAACATCTGTAATATCTGTCAAACTCTTTAAAAGGAAAACAAAACTTCCGTCTGTTGTTTTATACTTATTTTATATAAACGTTTGCATATAGTAGCTTGTCTTATGCTATATACGAAAACTCTACAGATATAAAGTAAGATAAACTAATTGTTATTTTCTATTTCTCATATTATTTTATTAAATTTATAGCAATGGCGTAAATTTTCGCTGCTCAATGCCGCTTAAAAATAAATTTCGCAGGATTGCATCGGCGTTCCTAATCGGTTACAAAACAATTCTTTACCTGGAACACCAAAACCTATCCAATAAAATTAATTTCAAGTTATTACACAAAGCATAACTAAAAGGGATCTATTCTTAAACTCTTACCGTTTGCTTAGTTAAGTATAATTTTTTGCTTCGCCTCCGTACACTTTTGTGTCATAAAATCATATCAAGGCCAAAATTAATAAATGCTCAGTCTGAAGTGAAGCAATCGTTACGTGATTGAGAAAGTTAAGCGTGCGTTTGAGATGCAAACCAACGTACCTATCTGTCACCTCATTAAGCAGCCGAGCGGAAGAATTGATTTTTTAGATATAAACCACTTTTAATAATCTAGAGGGCTATCGCGATTTCAGGCGCCTTGAGTTTCTATAATTTTGAGAATTGTTTTCATTTCTAATTTTTGTTCAGCTCATTCACAAAATAATACTATCAAATAAAAAGTTATAATTATAAAATACAATCTTCTTCAAGTAAGAAATTATAATGAAGATAGGTCAGGTAATAATAAAATAAAAACATACATACATATGTTCACGCCTGTATCCCGGAGGGGTAGGCAGAGATTACGTCCCTCCACCTGCCACGATCCTGACAAACCTCTCGTGCCTCATCTACAGTCATACATCTTCTCATACACTGTCGGCGAAGAAACTGTTTGGCAAAGAAACTTCTCCGCAATGTTCCGCAAAGAGAATATCTGATCCACGCATCCCATTCCCTTTCTGAACCCTGCTTGTACATCCCACATTTTCGCTTCAGTCTTTTGCACAACTCTTTCAATCAGAATCTTAGCATACAATTTTCCTACAACACTCAAGAGACTGATGCTACGGTAATTCTTGCAGTCTTGACTCGACCCCCTTCCCTTGTACAATGGTACTATGACGGCTTTGCACCAGTTTTCTGGGACACCACCATCACGCCAACACACATTGAAAATAAGGCAGAGCAAACTAACAACAACACTGCCACCAGCCCTGAGCATATCTGCAGACACCCTATCAAAACCTGCCGCTTTTCCCATCTTCATACTTTTCATAGCTTTCGTGATTTCTTCCGTACTTATGTGTGCGCGTTGCGTCTCGCCTTCCTTACCATGTTCCAGAACAATTTAAGATTTTACCTAAAGTGTCCCAAAAGCTTATTTTCAAATCGCACTTTCACTTCATTCTTTTTCTTTCAACTATTGCTTTCACTTTCTTTTTCAAATCTTTATAGATCTCTTTCATCTTCTCAACTTTTATGTTATCTACACAACAAGCATTTTGTACCGTTGCAAGATTTATCCATGCATTCTTCTTTTCTTTCACTGCTTTTCTTACTTCGTTATCCCACCACTCTCTTCTTTTATTGTTCATCTTTGTGTCGTTACACCACATTCTTCAGGGGATGCCTCCATGGTGGAGGACTTCTACTATTCTTACATAAATCCCACAAATCATGCAATTTCTAGCATTCTTTATCTTTCACGTCACGTAATAACGTAATAAAAATATTGTTATATAAAAAACTGTTAATTTACTACAGTAAATAAAATCTGTTACAATTTAATACATTAGTATGTTCATATCGATAATCTTTAATTATTTAATTTATTGAGGGTTTGGCGCAGCAAGAAATGTCTTACTTAAAGTCCATGGCAGTCTGACTGTGATAGTACCTCAACCTATCTAGATATCACACACAAATAACGCTACCTTTAAGTACTGTAGTATATGTGTGGTAAACAGAACTTCTGAGGAAGTGTTGTGTTGACAGCGGGCGTAGGGTGGGCCACAAGCTTGTGATCCTCCTAATATTATAGACGTAATCGATTACTATGACACTATAGAGAATGGATATTACATTTAGGTTCGTATAACCACTATAGCTCTCCCCCCTTTTTTTTCTCTTGAAGCACACCACAGATTTTAATGCAATTTTAATGACGAATGAAAAAAAAAATTATTATAAAGGCCTTGAAAATTAACGACTAGGATTGACACCCCAATAACAGCTCTAAATAAATAGGACTTTTTACTGATCGATTTAATGATTTTGCTGTAATAAATAAATTCATTTATTTAGTGTATAAATATTTTATTTTAAACTTCGATAAACTTAATAACCAAACATTATAAAACTAGAAAAAATACAAATTTTTCTACGGTAGTATATATGATAATTGTTTAAGTTTTAATTTATAGTATTGATATTGTCATGATATACTCTTTATATTAATTTAAACAGCCTACTTACGTTACTTGGTGATTCAAACTTGTTTAGCTATAAATCATTAAAAAATAAATTTTATTTGAAGGTTTCTTACTTAAATTAATAATTTAAATAGCTTAATTACATAAATATTACATTAACATTAATTTGTTACTAATTTATTACTACATATATCTTATAATATCTTATAACACACACGGTCGTCTGTTGCTATGGTAAGCAACTTAATGCTTGTGTTATAGGTAGCAGACCTATTAGACCGGGAGATAGTGACACAAAATATTAGGTCATTTGTACCAGTATGGCGGTTCGTCAGGGGTCTAATTACGTTAAGGCAAAAAAGAAAATGATGGTCATAGCGCTTGTACCGGCGGCCCAATCGCGTGGGCCTTAATCGAACGCGTCGGATAAATAACGAGTGTCGAACGATTTGTTCCACAAAAATGTCTTTATTTTCAGATAGTCGAAAAAAACGAAGTAGGCGGTAGCGTAATGCCATACTTCTCGGATGTGACTTACAGCCCGCCATACCGACGCGAATACATTAATTTAAATTTTTAAAAATTAATTTTAATTTAATTTAATTTTTTTTTTTTTTTTCTACAAATGACCTAATATTTTGTGTCACTATCTCCCGGTCTATATCATTTAGAAGTAAACGCTATATTATAACAATTTGCTATAGGCATGTAAATGGCTATATTGAGCTTCGCGATCTATCCGTATGTTTATGTGAGATGATAACCTATTAAGTATGTTACAGTAGATTTATTTCACAGATTTCATGTATAATATATACATTTGTGTTATTTATATTGCAACATACATATATTGTATATACTCATCAAACTATTTCTTGCATATATAAAGCTTAAATATCTTTTTTTTTTGGAACTTACTCTTATTGTTATTATACAATAATACAAATAATTTTAGGAACACAAGCTTTTTTCCGTATTTTCTATTAACGTATACAATTTCCTTATCTTCCTACTTAACGTATGCGTAGTACTGGATAACGTTGTATCGCTATTACATTCTAATCTTTTTCTTTTATTATTTCCTATTTCCCGTTTGCTATTAAAATTAATGTTATCTTGAAATATAATACATGGTTACTTGTGTAGTGTAAATTACGTGTTAATATAAAAAAAAAAACGAGTGTGCTTTAGAGTTAGACCACACGACTGAAGTAAAATTTACGAAACGTAACTCTCTCTCTTTTTATATTCACTAACTTATGTCTCTATATCAACTTCCGTTCGCCTCGCCCGATCACACTTTTCGTAACTTTCTCGTCACGCAATCACCAGCTTACTCCCCAAGTCAAGCGTGCGTAAAGAAGTTTTACTTCAAAAAGAAAACAAATTTTGATATAACATTGTTTAATTCATAGTAATCCAATCGCATTTTCATATGTCGTTGGAAAAGTCTTAAATCAAAGCAATACACAACTCGATAAATACAAAATAAGTTGATACAAATGTAAATAATAATATTTTAAGTTGAATAATAGTAAAATTTATAGATTACCAGCAATATTCATGGATCAAATTGCAAATAGCACTGAATAATGCGATTGACGTTAATGATATGGATTCGGTTGTTATGATATATGATAGTTAAATGAGATGGCTGATCATTCGATACGCAACTCGTAGAGCCTACTCGTTCGTGTTAGTATTGATTTGAAACTATAATGGATATTCTATAAACATAAATTATATATTATTTTTGCACGATTACTGTTTTGTATGAACGAATTTAGACGTGTTGGTAATTTCATATTATTATATTAATTCACAAAAAGAGCATTGTCTTCGAATTTGATTTTTTAACTTTCATCATCAATTCGTCTTCGTTTGACGTTATTTTTAATTCTTAAAAAGCTAAATGATTTGTTCTTTTGTTTTACAACGCTCATCATAAATTTATTACTTAAAAAAATACCATTAAATTAATAATAATGAATTCCTAACGGTATAAGTCGTTCTTACATGTAATCAATGGGAGGATACTGTCTTCTGAAACACAGTACTGCTAGTGCAGTCAGGGTAATCTATTTATTGTATGAAAAATGTTTTCATATGAAAATTGTTTCACTATGGTTTCATAAATTATTTTTGCGTTAGTAAGTCAGAAGTTTATATTGAAGAAGATCTTTTGAAGATACCACAACTGATACTGGTATGGAAACGTTTATTCAGGTAAAAGCGTTTAGTTTTGTAAAAAAAAAAAACAAAAGTAAATATTACTTTTTTTTATTTTTTTTTTCAAAGGGGAACAACATATTTGGATCAACATTTTAAATATTTACAATTCACAGCCTAAGAACTAAATATTTATTTATAGATTGTTTCAGTTCAAATCACGCCTGCGTGGAAAAGTGCCTTGAATGCTGGCAGCATAGCTTGCTATCTTAATCATTATAACGTTTTTATGGTAATCAACTTCGTTCTAAAATAATCCATTATTTGCTATGGTGGCTTTATGGACATGCTAAAAATCCTTATCCAAATAAATACATTATTCATTACAAATATTTCTTTTTGAACAAGATTGTCCTTGACATCATTTTATTTCAATAAATATCTTAGAAGATATAATAGTTATAAATAACTTTACAACGAATTAATGATGACAAAAATGAAAATGTAATTTTATTACATTACTATAAGCAATATACATATTAATCCTTACGAATGAAAAATACTTCGTCAACAAGGAAATTTTGTGAATATAAACTTAGTCTTTTAATAACATTTAATATGGGTGCCTTTTTAATGGCTTAAAAATATTTTGGTAATAGTTATTTATACTCTAAGTTTGGTAAGTAAACAACTTACCCTAACACAACTAACCCTAAATTAATGCGGTTGAAAACGCGGGGCATAGCATAATTTAATTATACATTATATTACAAAATGTTGCATAGTTATGATCATGAATTTCTTTTATAAAAACAAAATTTGTTTGCATAATAACAAAACACGAGTTCTAGTTTCTGTTTTAGTACAGACATTAGGCCAAATTTTCTAAATAATTACTGCAATTAAAATGTAAACAATGTCATTTTTGGCTCAGTGTCTACAAATTAAAGCTTCTAATACTAATTCACCTTGACACAACAACTACGGGTGGGACGTTAGGTAATATTCAAATTACATTTTGATTTTTTTTTTCTTTTTTCGAAATTACTTTAATTATATTTACAACTTTTCACCTTGACCAAATAAATGTGATATGAAATAAATGTATATTTTTATGACAATTTAAACATTTTTAAATATTTTCATTACTATAATACGTATTTTTTTATAAAATACGCTAGCGCGTAAAAAGTTTGAAAACATAAAATAAATATTAAAGATAAATACATATTATATTTATTACACACAATACTTTTGAATTAATTTTTTTTATATTCAAAGAGCTTAGAGATACATATTTAAATTCTTATTTTATAATCTTTTTTATTTAAATAAAAATCAGATTGATATAGGATACCTACTCTTTAGAAAAAAATGCATGTGCTTTAGACCACACGACTGAAGTAAAACTTCTTTAGCAAATAGGCCAGCACAATATTCCTACAATGTGTCTTAAATATATATACGAAACGTAACTGGCTATGATATAAAAAGAGAAAGAAAATGTGTGCTCGCACCTCTCTCTTTTGTTCCGTTATCCTCGCCCGATCACACTTTTCGTAACGCTCTTGTCACGCATTCACCAGCTTACTCCCCAAGTTAAGCGTGCGTAAGAAAGTTTTACTTCAAAAATGACAAAAAACTCAGCAGTAAAATTATGGACACAAAATCTTAAAAGCAATATACCTATTTATTTACACGTTACTTATGACCTATTGTAAAGGAATGTTAGCGAAACATGATAATTATTATCAAAAGCACTAAAACTTATCTAACGATTAAAGCGGTTAGGCTTACAGTCAGTCAGTCAGTTCAGCCTATTGCAGTCCACTGCTGGACATAGGCCTCCCCAAGTTCGCGCCAGACATCCCGGTTTTCCGCAATCCTCATCCAGCCTACACCGGCAATCTTACGAAGATCGTCGGTCCAACGGGCCGGAGGACGTCCCACACTGCGTTTGCCAAGACGCGGTCTCCACTCCAGGGCACGTCTGCTCCAACGGCCATCGGTCCTGCGACACAGATGACCAGCCCACTGCCACTTCAACTTGCTAATTCTGTGGGCTATGTCGGTTACTTTCGTTCTCTCGCGGATAGTCTCGTTTCTAACTCTATCTTAGAGAGAAACCCCAAGCATAGCCCACATACATATACATAGTTAGGCTTACAATTTAATACAATAATTAAACCTCCCACTATTTCGGTATAATGAATATATTGACTTTATGATATACTCGTATCTTAAAAAATGTGTATACACAGAATATAGTGCAGCAGTGGGTAATCAATTTTTAAATACACCCATGTATTGAAAAAATGTGATTTTGAATATACTCGTACTTATACATACAAATAGACAAAGTAGAATATCTGCAGAATCTACATTCCGAATTGGTAGCTTCACATCAAACACAATTAATAAATAAAAGACAACTTTAATAATAATGTTTGAAACGACGATTCAAAGTGGTTTTCATATCTACTTGGATAAATGTTTAATTTTGACTTGACTCAACCTGCAGTCACAATAAATTATTAATCGTTTCGGCTGTATGGCATTGCATTGTGCTGTGTGGCTACGGCACTAAAGAATGTAGCCACCCCCTCTCTTCCCGTGGGTGTCGTAAGAGGTGACTAAGGGATAGCACAGTTCCACTACCACCTTGGAACTTAAAAAGCCGACGGATGGCGGGATAACCATCCATGCTGGCTTTGAAATACACAGGCCAAAGACGGGCAGCAGCGTCTTCGGTGCGACAAAGCCAGCCCTGCGGTCACCAACCCGCCTGCCCAGCGTGGTGACTATGGGCAAAACACATGAGTTCGCGTCATAATGTCGGGCGCGAACTTGTGGAGGCCTATGTCCAACAGTGGACCGTGATAGGCTGTAGTGTGTGTAGTGTGTGTGTATGGCATTCACAACATTGGAAACTAGAACGTAGGTGACAGCTTCAGTTTCATCATCATCATCACCATCACATCACATCAGCCTATCGCAGTCCACTGCTGGACACAGGCCTCCCCCAGTTCGCTTCAGTTTCAATAACGTCAAATTGCAATACATAACTTGTCAAATTATTCGGTGCATGAGCATGACAAGTATGACATATAAACATCGTCTCAAAACCTTTCGAATCGCACTCGTGAATCATATAATTAATGCTTCAAAAAATAACAATCGATACAAATTATCGTATTATCATACAATATTAGCGTAGGTTTCTAGCGCAATAAAGGCGTAAGTTATTATAGGAACTTGATTTTTTTTAAGCGACTTCCAAAAAAGGAGGAGGTTCTCAATTCGACACGTATGTTTTTTTTTTTTTTTATGTATGTTAGCTCAGAACTTTTGACTGGGTGGACCGATTTCGATCAATTTTGTTTTAACTGAAAGGTGTTGCGTGTCATGTGGTCCCATTTTAATTTAATTGAGATCTGACAAGTACTTTTAGAGTTATATCTAATAATGCGTATTTACGTGACTACTTTTTCGTCGACCTACGTTATATTATACCGCATAACTTTTTACTCGGTGTACCGATTTCGATGATTCTTACTTTAGTCGAAAGCTAATACTTGTCTTGTAGTCTTGTTTAAATTAGATTGAAAACTGATTACAACTTTTTAAGTAATCTTTAATAGCGCGTATTTACTTGACTATTTTTTCGTCTTATTACGTTGTATTATACTGGTCGATGTAATTGAAGTCGCTTTTTTTTCGTTTGCGAGCAAACACAATTATGTGTTGATAAACTTTTTTTTTAATTTAAGCGCAATTTTTTTATCTGTAAGTAAAACTCCATGTAAATATTAAGGGAACTAACTATTGAGGAAAAATAAAACCCACAAAACTAAATACCTATAGGATGTATTTTAATTTACAAATTATTAAAAACAGAACATCTAAGTCAATTCCTACTTGGTCAATTTCACTTACATGAGTGAATGAATCAATTTTTGAAAAACTGTATTAACATCAAGCGTTGTTCACTGCAAGTTAAGTGGACGAATAAATTGTATTGTATACAGTATATAATATATAACGTTATATGAATACATACGAAATTAAAAAAAGAAATATATAAATAAATATTTTTTTATAAATAAACGTTCACAGTCTGTTCCTAAGGTAGGAAACAAAATTCCTGTGTCTTAGTTAAGAGCCGACTGCCGATACTTGTTACTTGTAGCACGAGCTCATTTCGGCAGCTCGACGTCATGACGCGCCTTTTCTGCCTAGGTGGCTGGCTGTGGACACTACTCTCTCCAGCCCAGCTCCTTCAGGAGGCCTAGCAGACCCTTCACGTTGCCGACGACTTCCTAAAGCGACCGCGTTGTCCCGAGGTGTCGTGCCCTGTAGTTCGCCGCACCAGCGCAATCCAGCAGGATGTGTGAGGCCGTTTCTTCTGCCTCCATGTACACTCTGCATAGGGGGCTATCTGTGACACCTAAATTGTGTAGGTGTTTGTTAAATTAGGCATGTCCAGTAAGAGCTCCGATCAGTAGTCGGAGCTGAGTTCTCCCATAGCCGCGAAGTTTGCGGGACAATCCGGGGTTGATTCTCGGAAGAACTTCTCTGGTCTGCCTGCAGGGCCGACTACCGATACATTTTTATATTAAAAAAAACGCTTCTAGAAGGTGAAAATTGTTTAAAACTTTGCTGCCCCTAACTAAAAGCAAAATAACTACTACCAACGATTTACAGTTTAGGTAAAAACAATCGCTCTGGCTTCTGGCTACGGTTACTGTATCCTACTAATTTATAAATGCGATAGTTTCTGAGGATATAACACATAGGCTACTTTTTATCCCGATATTTCCACGGGATCGGAAATTACGTGGGTGAAACCGCGTAGCGCATCTAGTCTGAAAAAGCGCTTTTTTGCATTATTTAACATAAAAATGAGTCAAATACAATTCTTGATCACATAATACGTACATAAATAAAGTAAATATTTAACACTTGCCACAACAATTTCATTGATCATCAATTTGTTGACTAGCTATGACCCGAAGATTCACAAGTAATGTAGTACGGTAAATGGGCTGTCCAACACAAAAATATTTTTTTAAATTCGAACCAGTAGTTCCTGAGATTAGTGCGTCTAAACAAACAAACAACAAACTTTTCAGCTTTATATTATTAGTATAGATTAGATGTAGTTAGTCGTAAAGTATGGTCTAAGATCCGGGATATAACAAAATATTCCCTCATAATTATGTTAATTAGATGAAACAATTTTTTTATAGGCTGATTTCAATATTGTGAATTTATAAAAACAACCTCTGCCACCATAATAAGCCTGCTGCAAATAATAATACTTAAAAAAAAAAAATTATCTTTTCCCTCTCATGTTAATTACATGTAGTAAGCTAAAACCGTCAAAAGTTTACATTATATACCTGACTGTAGTAGGCACTCATCTCTATGATTAGAGTAGTTAAAATTTAGTGTTAATTACGTATACCTACACACTTTTATACAGAGTTTGATATAGTCACTAGTCGGTACTTTGCTTATTTCATTATCACTTGTTTATATTCCAATCTCTTGCCGGTCATGATTTATTTGGCACTAGTGGCGATTGTTGCGACTCTGAGATTAGCATAAACCAGAGTGACCTTAATAGTTAGTGCATTTTACAATAGCTAATTGGTTTAATTCTAGTAATTGTATTCAATTATTAAATATAGAAATATTTTCCTTCTACATACAATAATTGATACGATAAGATAGCATGACACAAACGTTCTGGTGCAGAGGTGCGAGTAGTCGCCTAAAACACCGACAGTTTGCGGGTTCGATTCCCGCTCGGGATGGATATTTGTATTTATACAAATATTTCTTCCCGGTTTGATGTCACTCCTTGTGGGTGTTCCCATCGTACCCCGGATTTGTAATCATAAATACCTAAATAGCGGTCCTACTCATAGAAGGAACATATCCGCCAACCCGCAGTGGAGCTCCAATCCTTCTCGTACATGGAAAAAGATGCCTATACCCAATGACATAATACAGGCTGAATGCGACATCAAATAAATACTGCCAAACAAATTCAAAATATCTAAAATATCATCTAAATATAGAGCTAGACGTAAGATAAAAATAGTGTAAAAAAGTTACACACTTATGTGAATATTTTTAACCATAGATAAAAGACACTTAGGCTTCTTAACTGTTATTAGTTTTCGGTAATTTTATTACAGTAGTATAATTTATATTTTTCTGATTAAGATATAATAGGTAGGGATCCGTAGTACATTTTTTTCACCTGATCAGTATCAAGCTAATTTTTTGGGAGTGGCTACATTTTGATGAGGCGAACAAAAAGTTCCTCTTCGAAAACTTTCGATTGTGGTAGCTAACAGAGATAGTAGGGGGTAGAGCAGCAGTGAGCGTAGGACCGGGATAACGTACCACGCAATTTGTAGGACAATATTACTATTAAATTATATAGATAATCACTAACTAAAAGAAAAAAAAATCAGCTGGTTAGTAATAATTTTTGATGACCTCGTAAGGTCCTACGCTCACTGCTGCTCTACCCCCTACTATCTCTGTTAGCTACCACTAGAGACCGGATTATATGCAACATAAAAAGCTCGTTATATGCATGCAAATATGCATGAAAAATGCTTGAAATATGCATGAAAAATGCTTGAAATATGCACGAAAATTGGCAGAATATGCGATATTAAATGACAAATTTTAGTAATCCCCCAAAAAAAGAAAAGTAACTTTTCATTTTTTTATTTAAAAATAAGCATACAATGAGTAAATTATTATTTGATAGGCGATAATAAGTACAGTAACTTTATATGGCATTAAAATTATTTAAAATTTTTGTAAACGTAAACAATCAAGTACTTTTCCAAATTTTCAGTGGTAAGATTGTGTCTTCGATCATTTAGAATATTTTTGTAAGTGGAAAAGGTTCCCTCTACATCGACTGAGGTAACTGGGCAGAATTTGAATTTGGGTGCTATGTTAGCCGTAAGCACTTACAGTTTCTCGCCAAAGTTCTACCGTCCCATTAATGAAACCATTTATTTGACACAAAACATTGTAAAAAATTGTAAAATATTGTAAATGTACCGATAATATGCATCATAACTAAATCTTAGGTAAAATATGCTATTACCGCTGAGAATGGCTTAAATAAGCAAATGCATATGCAAATATGCAAATGCATATAATCCGGTCCCTAGCTACCACAATCGAAAGTTTTCGAAGAGGAACTTTTTGTTCGCCTCATCAAAATGTAGCCACTCCCAAAAAATTAGCTTGATACTGATCAGGTGAAAAAAATGTACTACGGATCCCTACCTATAAATAATAAATACTACATTACCGAATAAATGACCATGCCGGTTGTCATAATTTAAATCTAGACTAATATTATAAAGAGGTAAAGTTTGTAACTTTGTTTGTTTGTGGGGGGTAATCTTCGCAAATACCTACTGATCCGATTGTGAAAATTCTTTCACTAACAAAAAGCTACTCTATTCAGGAGTGACATAGGCTATATTTTATTGTCATTGAACAAAAATTCAGTGAAAAATAATAGTATATGTAAATCAAGTCGGAGAAATTCGAGCGAGATGAAATCTTTACTATATATTGGCATCACAAAAATAATTAACGGCCAACGAAGTGGGCACGGGTCGACTAGTGTTGTTAATATAAATATAATATTTGTATAGATACTACATTCGGTTTTCTAATTACAGTTCAATTTCACGTTAAAACGTCTAATAAATAAACTTGCAATGAAACCGGTTCTGAAATAAAATTCAATATAGTTTATCATCAGCAATAATTACTGGAGCACAACAGGTAATTGGATTGTCAATCATCGTGTCAAGTAAAACTGCTTAATACGATTATTTTTTATGTAGGTTTCTAGTCTAGTATTTGGCTATGCAACCAACATTAACATGGTCTAGAGTTAGTTAGCAAAAGTAAAAACTAACTGCTAGTATAATCTTTTGGGGACCAAAAGGACTTTTTGTATTTATCAACATTTCTTTAACCATGACCACATTTTTCTTTCTTTCTATTTATTCCTAACTAATTTAACAAATTGTTAGATCTGAACTATAATACAAGCAGATCTTTGATGTAAACTTTTGGTATTTTTTTTTATACAACTGGGTCGGCAAACAAGCATACGGCTCACCTGATGGTAAGCGATTACCGTGGCTCATAGACGCTTGCAACACCAAAGGCATTGCAAGTGCATTACTAACCCTACAAGCTAAACTTATGACCAAATTGTAACAGTTCAAATTTTCCATATTGAGATATTAATATATTAATATTCAATATAATAATTAAAAAATACAGTGAAAGCTTCTTCCATTTATTTTTTGAAGTCGGTTAACAAGCTATAAATTTAAGTGATACAACGGAATAAGTAAAGTGGGTGACAAGCACTACCAAGGGCATTTAGTACATATCGTACAAAGACCTTTAATGTTTGTTACGAAAATAACCGGACGCTTATTTTAAAAGTTGAAACAAATAAAATTCTTGTAACAGTTATGATAAGTTGCATTTTACAACTTCGTTCTTAATAAAAAACAACATAAAATTTACTTCACATAAAAATATTTTAAAACGGTACAAGGTATAAAATTATAAAATGTTATGCAACCGCAAGAAAAATTATGAAACAGTGAGCTATTGAAATTCCGTCAGTTTTAAATAAAATAATGTATTAATACAAAGACGTGAGGTTTATATTCTTAAGCCTAGTTGCAATCATGTTACTGTTTAAGGATTTTTAAGTAATGTATGAAATAAAAATCACAAATCAGTAATAAATAAATTTCTACACACTACACACACGGTCGTCTGTTCCTAAAGTAAGCAACTTAATGCTTGTGTTATAGGTAACAGCCGACTGGTATACCAACATATTTTTTTATTTTTTTTTCGATAAACATACATATTAATAATACATATACAAATAAATATATATTAAAATGTTTAATACCTTTCACTGAGGTCACTGAAATGCAAACAGTCACGGAACTATAATACAGAACACAAATATTATTAGGATTCTCCTTTTCTCACCACCAATTTTACTATATTAGTAAAATTTCAAAGTTCCAAATGTCACGAATCGAGTAAGTCAATTTTTAGTACAATTGAAATTATTTCTATAGGCATTAGGTAGGACTAAAAGAGCACATATAATTTCTTCACTGTCAAGTAAGATTGAAAATGAACAACATAGATTGATCGGTGCGGTCGTGATTGATGAAAATGAACAATAATTGATTTATTACCTCAAACAAGAACAACATGAAATTATTGACAATTATTTATTATTATTAATACTTATTTTGGCGCTTGTTACCTGTGTATAGTGATAAAAAAAAATTATACATAATTAGCATAAATTAAAAATAATTACGAAGGCTCCCGTTGTACATTAAAATACTAATTACAAAACAAAATAAAACACACTACCCTTATAAGTACAAAATATTTATTAACAGTGTACGGAAAATATCAATATATAAGGCTGACTATGTAATATCGAATATTAAAACTTAATGAGATAATTAAAGACATAAAATTATGGATTTTAATTATCTATAATTATATAAAAGAGATTTCCACCCATATATTGACTCATCACGATATCTCTGGAACCATAAGGCGTAGAGACTTGAAATTTGGTAGGAATATTCCTTTCGCCGAGTAGAGGTCAGCTAAGAACGGATTTTACGAAATTCCACCCACAAGAGGGGGTTGTGAGCGTTAAAAATGACATACATGGCAAAACAACGTTTGCGGGGTCAGCTAGTATTACTATATTTTAATCATAATGTAATAGATAATCTAATATAATATAAAATCTGGAGCAGCGTGACTTTGGATAAAATAGTACTTATATCTATCCTATAATATATCTTCCACGAATATATTGACTCATCACGATATCACTGGAACCATAAGGCGTAGAGACTTGTGGTAGGAATATTCCTTTCGAGTAGAGGTCAGCTAAGAACGGATTTTACGAAATTCCACCCACAGGGGGGGGGTTAATAACATATATGGAAAAACAACGTTTGCAGTGTCAGCTAGTAACACTATATTTCTGTGATGAGTGAGATAGCCACAGCTCCTGAAAATGCGTTATAACAGTGGTAAGGGATCGGCATCGCTCTTAATTGCGATGGTCATTGTGTTGCAGACTACGTACATCGTTGATTGAGAAAAAAAGTCTTATATTTAAATTAGTGTTTAAAACCCCTTAAATTAAATATCCTAAGTTTAAACTTTATTATTGTTACATGGCTTTTATTATTTTATGATTATTATTTTTTTAAAAATCTAGCAGACAAACCCGATAGTTTCAAAATGAACAAGGAAATTTTACAACATTATTACATTATCATATTTCAGTCTTAATTAAAACGCATTAAAATCTTATTTGAATACATAAATATAATATCAAAAACATGCTCTAATACTATTTCATTGTACATGAATTGACTTGATGTTATATAAATCATGTTTATGAATTTTACTATTACAGCAATTTGTGTGTTAAGAATTTACCTAAGACAACTTTCAACGTAAAAATTCGACATTAAATGATTTTTTATTTTTATTTTGTAACAATTTATACATGTATTCACTTTATCGCACAACTGTAAAAAAAAATAAGTTGAGCAAAAGACGGACTTAAGGCCGTCTGTAAGACATAGACTTAATATAATGATTTTGTTCCAAAATGTACATCTATAATTCTTTATTTTAAGTAATAATTTTATATATACGTAATCAACACTAACAACCATGAAGACCTCTTGCATCAGAAGAACAACGAAAATTTTTATTTACTTCTTTTTATTTTCTGAAAGAAGATGTTTACATCGACGTAACTAAATAAAAGAGATATAATATATATTACAAGTATTGTGAAGCATAAATATAAATCTGCACTTCTTTTCCGTAGATGTAGGTTTATGGAGGCAGGTCACAGCAGGATATATCCTGCTCAAAATCTGGGGAAGTACCTCAACCTCACAGAATCCCGGAATCGTCGGGAACGCGCTTATAATGCTCCCGGTGTTCCAGGCGTCTGTAAGTTACGGTAACCGCTTACCATCAGGTGAGCTGCACGTTTGTTTGTCGACCTAGTCGTATGAAAAGGTAATTATTGTGATCGGCCGATGTTAGTACATGAGATTGCATTTAAGAATAATTGTGTTTTTGCTCCCAAATTCTTGACACCATATGGACATGACATTTGGTGTCATCCGGTCGACCCGAACTTGACCGATTTCTTTTAACTAGTGGTCGCCCAGAGGTCAAAATTCGACTATAATTAAAAATTCAAATTAAAGAAAACCAAATAATTATGAAAATAAAGAACCTTTTTTAAAAAAATTCAATATGAGTACAGACTTCATAAATCAACAAAATAGTATAATATGCGTGTGTGTGTCGTCAAATACATGGTAGTGTGTGTAATGTTTTTTTTATTGGTTTAATATATTTTTATGCATAATTTAAAAAAAAATATTACTATTCTGTACTCCTTCTCTCTATAAACTATAAGTGTGCGCATACTCCTCCGTCCGCACAATTTTCGTAAAAAGGGGTACAAAGTTTTTTCTTCACGTAATATAATTTATAGATAAAACAATTTTCGCTGTCTGTTTTATTATTTTTATAGTAGTAATGTGCGGTGCGTTGAATTGTCATCAGTAATAACCGTCAGTAAATTTGGAAAGTAATTTTTGTCTGTTTTTTTTTGTATGTCCGCGCTTAAGGCGTTGCCATTATTAAATGTTACAGATATTATCTACCATACCTTATTCCGGTATCAATTACTAAACATGTAATAGAAAAAAAATTAGATTTTTTTTTATGGAAAGGTTGTTCTTTTTGGTACATAAAGAATTAAGCAAAGAGAAAGTCAGTTGAAAACAAAAGAAGCTGAAAGTAGGTAACATACGATTTTTATTGTAACGATAATATTTTACTGTTTTTATGATGAACCTAAACTATCACTTAAAAAGATTTAAACTTTGTGCACGAAAACTAAAAGAAAAAATTAAGATAACATCGAAAAACAATTTGGAAGTTAGCAGTTAATGGATGCCACAGAACCCAATTACTAAGACTCAGCTGAAATGGACGGCCATTTGTAACAGGATTTTATCTTTAAAATTGCGATAAGTAGTCCGCCTTTGCACACAAAAATTGTAATATGATTTTTTCAAGGACAATAAAAATAATGGCATATATCACAATCAACAATTCAATAATAAATAAATTATATTCTTAATTTCAATTTTACCTACAACTCTAAATTATCTGGGCTGCTTCCGACATTAGAGTCGCTAATAGAATTTTTATGAAATAAAGTGTATTACTTTTAAAGACAATATTATATAGGTAATTATAATGTAGAAAAGTTCAACAAAAAATGAGGTATTCACAAGAGAAACTTGTATAACGTGTTCAGTAATATAAAATCAGACGAAGAAAAATTAACGTCAAGACGAAAGGAAAAATTATTTTTTCTTATAGTTCAGGCTAATTTTGAAGGTACAATATCGTTAAAGCATGGTATACATGAGAATAAGGCGCTTAAATTAATTTCGCGTTTTGACATTTTCTTATGATTAATCTCGCTGTTACATTACTCACTTCAAACAGATTTATCTCAACGTTCTAACTTGTACAAACAAAGAAATTTTCATCCTAAAAGTGTCTGCCATTAAACATTGACGCATAAAGTCATTGAAACTACAAATAATAGGATTCATAAATACCCTACATAATTATATAATTTCCACAAAAAATGCACAAACTTTTTTCTCTTTATCTGTATATATATTAATCACATAAACACCTTATAATTTATTAATCAATATATCCGTAATTAATAAAATTATTTTTAATATTGAAAGTAAAAATAATTTTATTTTTTTAGATATATTTATGAATATAAATCAGTTCAAGTTGTACTTTGTACTATGTGCAATATGTTTCGATTACAACAAAATAGGAAAAAAAGTGTAAATAGGAAAATTAGTCTTCAACATACATTTAATGATTCAATAAAATTGCGTTTCAAGAAGCCAATTAAAGTAAAGAACTTTAACATTAAGGCATTAAGGGCAATCAGTGGATAAATTGCTAATGTTATTATTGCTACCAAATCGCCACCTTGGTAATAGCGCTGTGTAGTCTTTTATTTTTTATTTCTCTTCGTAAAATGAACGCCTTATTATACTTTGAGTTCATTTTGTGAAAGCTTTGTCGATTATGTAGTGTGATTATTAAAAATCACTATCGGAATTTTTTTGTTACTTGTTATATAATTTAAATTAATTAAAACCCTGTGATTCACGGTCCTATTCCAAAAATAAACATTGACGAAAAGATGAAAATCCATAAAACGGTTGGTCCAGATAACATACCTGCAGATCATTGGAAAATGTTATGACCAGCTTCCATACACTGGCTGATAAAACTTTTCATTCCTATTCTAATCAATAGCAAAATCCCGAAATCTTGGCAACATAGTTTTATTGTGCCCTTTTCTATAAGAACCAGAGAGAAGTAAGTGACTGTGGAAATTATAGGGGTATCAAGTTGTCATCTAACATGCTAAAAATTTGGGAACGCATCTTAAGCAACCGTCTCAGTTATCATATATCTGTATCAGAAAATCAATATGGTTTTACACCAGGTAGAGCTACCGCTGATGCAATACAAACACTAAGAGTACTCATGGGGGAAGGACAGAGCCACCAAGGAAGATCGTCACATGGTTTTCATAGACTTTGAGAAGGCGTTTGATAGAATACAACGCAGGTTAGTCTGGTAAGCTATAAAAGCGCAAGGAATACCAGAATACTACATCAATCTTAAAAGAGACCCATATGAGCGCACCTGCACACAAATAAGAAGTCTAGCTGAAACCAGTGAGCCGTTTGAAGTCGAAGTTGGAGTACATTAAGGTTCGGTATTAACTCGCCCAGGCTGCTCTTCCCCAGCGTTGGTCGAGAAATGCGCAGATTCTATCCATAATAATAAGCTTATTTTTTAACAGAAGTTATTTGTTGTCCTGGAAAACATAAAAAGGAAATCAATTTGAGGTAAAGTGCGATAGTCATCTCGTCAGAGTTGTGAGTGACGGTCCGGCTTTTTCTTTATCGTTTTTTGAGAATTTTGAGAGTTAATACGGACTCACTCACATAGTTAGGTACATCATATGCACTATTTCGGTAATTGAATAATTTCATTATGCTCCAGTATTGGTACTTAGTCAGTTCAGTCCTAGAAAAGAAATTGTATGCTAATAAGATATATCTTTTGTTTATTTCATTCAATGTTACTACAAATTAATAACGACTACATCGGTCTTCATTTAATTTGTGATGTCTTAAAATACTCACTTCCATTTGCGATTTAAACGCACATTATTTTATTACGGCAAACCGCGTGGTTGTTTCAACCGTGTTAGGCTAACCATTAGTGCGTATAGTTCTTTTCTTTTCATATTTTTTCCTAATTAAAAAAAAATGTTTTTTGAGATGTTTCATTCCACTGCGTGCTACTTTGAGAGCTTAATATTAATACATAAGTGAAAAAATTTAATTGTAAAACTAAAAAAAATAATTACATAATTATTTCTAACACTTATATTATTTATACAAGATAAATTAATTACTTTTTCTTTTTAAAATAATGATAGAAAATTAATAAAAAAAGAAAAATATCTAATAATAATAATTCGTACCATAAGAAATAAATACATATTCTTATAGTTCAAAAACATTTTAGATGCAAGTAGAGAATAGATAAAATAAAAAAATATTAAAATAAAAGAATTATTAATTATTAATTGATAAAATTCTTAAGTGACTTTAACACTACCCCTGAAGCCCCTGATTACACACGTTTACTATTAACACATTTCTGGTAAAATACCTTGTTCATGATTTCAACTTGTTATATTTATTTTGAGGGTCTCTAGACCTAATTACAAGAGATAATTTTTCTTCAAACTGATTTTTTGTACAAAAACGACTAAGTATTTCATTTAATAATTCCCGTCTCAATTTAAAAAAAAAATATTACGATAATTTCAATCAGATATACATGTCATAACACGTATCAGACAATTCATCTTAAAGGCAAATTAAGACAAGCACCAGCACGCAAGCTCGCGTGCAAGAGTTCCGTCTGATACCTTGAGCAAGCAGGAGGAAGTGAGTGTTGCGTCTACCACAAAAACACAGAAATTGCTTTTTACTGTTGCTATAACAGTCGCGAGGTCGATCCTAGTACATAACATACATTTGTATCGATCATAAAAAGGCTTGCAGGTGTTAGTTATATATGTGTATCGTTCTTCTGATATGATATGTCGTCCTAACTAAACAAAGCCCAAGCTCAGGCTTTATACTCTAAAGTTGATGATATTCGCTCAGTGTTCGTAATAAGCTGTTATTACATAATGAACATAATTTCTTATTTTAAAGTTACGGATGCTAAATGAATTGACTAAAATTCTACTAATGAACTAAATATTGCTTTTCTAATGCTTAAAGATACTTGTCTAGGTCGAGAAAGTCACATTATGCAGAACATTCATACAACGTGGCACTTCCGTCACTGTAGCTGATTATTAAAGCGATCCTACCAGCCATCGAAGCCTGAATGAGAAGAAGAAGAAGAAGATTAACTGAGGTAGGGCACAGCAGGAAATTTCCTGCTCAAAATTAGAGCAGCCCGACTGGAGTAGTACGTCGACCTTACAGAAGACCACAGCTAAATAATACTATTTTCAAGCAGTATTGTGTTCCTGTTGGTGAGTAAGGTGACCAGAGCTCCTGGGGGGGATTGGGAATAGGGTCGGCAACGCGCTTGCGATGCTTCTGGTGTTGCAGGCGTCTATAGGCTACGGTCTTACCATCAGGTGATCCGTACGCTTGTTTGCCAACCTAGTTACATAAAAAAAAGAAAGCACCATACACCCACTGACATCAAAAGATAAACATTATACAAAATATAAAGCTATAATATAAATACATATGCCAAATAGCTCTATCTCTGTGACACGAACTGGGAGGTATCCCGTCTAGGTAGGTAGTCCTATCGATTCACGCTGGTTATATGCAAAACCAGCGTGAGTCGGTGAACTATATATATAGGTTCTAATTATGAAAAATATATAATTGCAAGAATGGCTTACAAGAAACATTTATACAATCAAATTATTTTATAATCCTTTTTTCTCTTTATTTATATATTTATATGTTTCTAATGAATCTTTCGATGTGTCCATGAAACGATTATACAAATCATATTATTTTCTAATGTTTACGCGAATTTCACTCAATAAAACGACTTTACCACGAACTTTCCATCCACCATTGACCATGGTTGCTGTAAAGTATCCGAAACGTCAGGCATCTAAAACACTTAATAAACCGCGATAAGATCCGAAAAAGTTGTTTCATTATACAAATAATTTTAAAAACAGCAAAACATTTTAAATATAAGCAGAATTCGAATGTAATTGAGCAATATAAAAAAAAAACACTTCAATTTCTTTCATACTTAAGTAATTAAAATTAAATTGCACCTAGCCTGTATTATATGCGTGTATAATATTAACGATAGTAAATTATTAGATACTTGGTTTAGTTATTATCTATTATGCAAAATGTGCTCTGTATTATTGTAACATAATCAAGTTTGCTCGTAGAAAGCAACTGGAGCAACTAAGTAACGTTGCCAATAGAATAATAAAATACAATGTAATCTTGCAGATATTTATTGCTGAAAAAATTAGATTCTCTGAAGAAAATTGTAAAAATGTGGAACAAATTCTTTTTCAAGGAAGGAATTCCTTTCATAGTGACCATAATATTGATCTTGATTCAGCCTGTAACATCCTACTGCTGGGGCTAATAGGTCTTTTTCTCCATGGAGAAGAGTCAGAGCTTAATATACCACGCTACTGAACTGAGAGTTGGCGTATATATCCACTACTATGAGTAACGATCGCTGTCAGGTCTTTGTTAACAACCGGAACCGACAGCTTAACGTGCTTTCCGAGGCACGATGGGGAGACTCACAAGCACAGACAACCAGACCGGAAACAAGTTTTTAGACAAATACAAATATTCACCCCGAGTGGGAATTCAACCCGCTACCGCCGCGCCGGTGTAAAAGCGCCAACACGCACGTGGACTAGTACTCCAGAGCGATCGTCAGTCGTCACATAGCGGTTCTTGCATTAAATTAAAATAAATAGTTGAACTATGTGAAAAATTTTTTTTAAAGTTTATAAATATTGTAGAGCAAAAATTAATACCGTCTAAATATTTTTCTGCATGTCTAAAGACTTGTGTTATGATTACTAGCTTTAGGCTAAAGTGTTCTATCATTTTAACTTAGAAGACTACAGAAGACCATCCAAGAAGACCATTATAGAAGTTCAAGAAAGGCCATCGATCTGCCATTAACATGACGACAATTTAAGACATTTTGCCCATGCTTAATCGTCAATAATAAATATTATTATCTTCTTTTTCTTGTGCTTCTCCACTACTAACTGGAGGTTGGCGGTCAGCTCAGCGAATTTTTCGCGGTCTCGTGCCAAGCTTAATAGCTACATTCGCGGATGTTGCGCAACCAGGACTTTTTTCTTCTTCCAACGCGTCGTTTGTCTTCTACTTTACCCATCAATATAATTTCCTCGGGTTTAACCGTAAGTAATTATACGATTATAATATAAGCAGCTAGAAAATATTAAAATACTTCTGCGAACTCATCTCCTTCGAAAAATCGAAAAATCTTTATTTCGTATTAACAGACTTAGGCTATCCATTTACATTATTTGTGAGTTATAAATACCTTCGTATGGTCACTGCTTTTCTGTAATGTTCCAACGTACCAATTAAACAGGCTAAAATTGAAACATATATTACTTACTAATAATTTTATAGAGCGCGAGTATTTTTTCTAACATTCTATACAGTTATTAGAAAACTTAATGAAACGTTTACACAAAATAAATACTTTCCTGCTATGTAATTCTATTATCAGTTGTTATTAAGTTACGTCATAAAGAAATAACGTTGCTAAAACCGGACGCACACCAATGTTACGGCACACCACGGCACGCCTACGAAACCTCATTAAAAAGTTATCAATATCCAATTGTAATCAAAATGAGAGCGAATGACAATAATTTCTAAAAAACTAAATATTGAAACTGTATCAATAGTATTCATTATAATTAAAAATTGATTTAATTTAAGGTACGCAGTTAATGCTGTCTGTTATATCATGTAATACGGTATGACTTGTACCTTTCAGAAATAAATTAAATATTTAAAGACAATTTTTTTATTTATTTAACAGGATGTATGATAAATTATCATCATCGGTAAGAGTAAGGTTAATAAATGGTACTCGAAGGTGTAAATAATAATTTATATTAAAAGTAGTTGTCGATTACCGCGGATACACTTGCATTTATCATTTATATTTTGCACTTATAAGAGCAAGCGTGCTGTGTGATATAGCTTTTTCAAAGTATGCTTTCTAATGCAAATAAAATTAAAAGTAAAACTGTTGACGAAAAAAGATCAATAGAGATATGTAACTGGTATTTATTGTATACTAGTTGTGCCCCGCGGTTTCACGCACGTTGATTTAAGGAAAAATGGATATAGCCTTCCTCGATAAATGGTCTATCCAACACAAAAATAATTTTGACTAGCCCGTTGGCGCAGTTTGTAGTGACCCTGCTTTCAACTCCGGGGGTTGTGTGTTCGATTCCTGCCCCGAGTCTGTGTGTAATATACATGTATAATTGTATATATGTATTATTTATATGTATGCATATCGAAAAAAATGTAACTATATCAGTTGGCTGTAACCTATAACACAACCATTAATTTGCTTACCTTAGGAATAGACGACCGCGTGTGTATATTGTAGAGTTTGTAAATTATTATCAACTCGAACCTCCTTTTTTGACCTAGACGAAACCCCTATGGGTTTCCACTTTCCACGGCCCGGGTGTGCCGCAGCAACTCCGTCCTCGACGTGGGGAAAAGAGACCCGACACCCACGTCTCCGTGCCTTCACAACGCCATGCCTACCTCCTCACCTCCGCGCCAACATGCCTGCGCTCACAGGTCCACCCTGAGAACCAGAGCAGTACCCGGAGCGCACCCACCTCTGCTGGTTTTGGTCCGCAGGGATCCAAAGACCGCCATCAGCAAGCGGGCGGCGTTCCCCTGTCGGCCTCCTGGGAACGCGCCCAGAAGAAGATCCAGCAACGCCCGTCTGTCAACCTTCTCTATCTTCTAGTAAAAGACCCCGAAAAATTGGATCAGTCTTTCCGAAGAATAGCCCGGATAAACAGAAAGACAAACAGACAAAAAATTTAAAATCGTTTGTTTGTGTAAATAACTAAATTTACTTGATAACACAGGAACTTTGAAAATACAGACGGACACTTCAATTGTATTTATATGTATAGAATAGAATACCAACTCCGTATCAATCATTATTATTCTTTTAATCATTGGATATCTCGTATAATTAAATTTTAAATTACAATAAATGTGACAGTCGATTGTTTGGCCAAACAAATTAGAAAGTTGTCCGTTTTGTTTCATAATTAATAAAAAAACCGGCCAAGTGCGAGTCGTACTCGCGCACCGAGGGTTCCGTACAAACAAATTTATTAAAAATATTTTTATTAAAAAAATATTTTAAATTGTGAGTAAAAATATTTGCTATAAGACGTTGCTTTGAAATTTGGTAAATTTCAAATACTAAGTTCACGGGAAGTACCGTTTAGGTTCGATTCCCTTTTCCTCCCCGAAAATTTGCAGCATAAACCACTGTATCTTTTGATTTCGTTTACTTGAAAGTTTCATTTTTTTTACAGCTCCAAGGTATTTGATATAAACAGCTAGATACGTCTACGTGTTCCTGAGAAAAAGGGTCTTCAAAGCCAGACGGACAACAAAGTGACGCCATAAGGGTTCCGTTTTTGCCTTTTAAGGTACGGAACCCTAAAACGATATTCAAGATTTAATTGGCATTTTTACATAATAGCTGTAAAAATAATAATTTTCTTGCAAGCTCTTTTCCTCTCGATTGCTTATATAGGTCCGGTTTTGTTTTTCATCAAGAGAATTAATAAAAATGTCATGTCGCTGACGTTGTTGCTACTTTTCATATGAATTGTGTTACAATTATTTTTTCTACTACATTGTAAAATAAAAGGTTGATACATATTTGTAATAATTTTAATAACCTTAAACAGTGCATACTTCTTCTATTTAGGAGTTATGATACGCATACTTATTACAGAATGAAACGATCTTATGATGAAATTTCACACTTGACGAATGTTTTGCGTATATTATTTTGAATTAAAAATTTAATCATAATAATTATATCCTGTGCTATTAATTAAACCCAAAAGTCTATTGAAGTTCAACCGGTCGAAATGTCTCAAGTTCTGAACTTTTATTAATAAATTCAACAACATAATATAATCTAACGATTATCTAAAATTATCAAATACAGTTCTACCACATACTGCATATTATACATAATAGAAAAATTTGGCGTCCACACAGGCGTAAACATTTTTTTCTAGTATCATTAATAACTATACTTGGATGAGGAGACGATGGAGATAAGTTGATGGAGATTGGTTGCAAAGAAGTTGGTAGCAGTCTGCAAAAAAATATCAAATATAATTGAGAAATCAAACACCGGTCATAAATTACATGATAATACAGAACATGAATTACATGATAATACAGAAGCATGAGTATAGACACTACATTAATTACTAACAACATCTATCGTCAAACTGATTAAATTAATTAATTGAACTGTCTATCAATATACAGACAAAATATTTTAGCAGTACATCTAGATTTTTTTTAATTCTTGTAATTTCTTTTATGAGGCCATAATATTCCATTTATACATACCTATATAGCGTTTTACTTTCACGTTTTTGTAATGTTGTAAAGGAATTAATACAATTTCATATTATACTAGCTGACCCGGCGAACTTCGTACCGCCTAACAGTCGATTCTTTAGTTTTTTATTATTTTTTTAATACTTATTCTGCTATTTGGGATGAAAGAAATTTAAGAAATCTTACCAAATTCTGAGTCGTGTATGATTTGCCAATCACTCGCACTCGCCCATAGTAATGCAGTGTCTTTGATTAGGACCCGTATACCATCTTCATAATATAAATGAAAGCCTCAGTCCCACCTGTGGGACTTCTTTAGACTATTACAACACTTCTCAGTACAGACAGTGAAAGTAGTCCACTTGCAATAAATTTAGCAGCTAATTTACAAGTACAAGTTGTATTAAGATAAGTATTGCCTCTTGTAGTATATCACGATCCGCGATGACGGCTTAACGTGCTCTCCAATGCACGGTGGGGAGACCCACAAGGACTGCACAAACACCCAGACCACGGCAAACATCTGTATGGCCAATACAAATGCTGTCGTGTGCGGGGATCGAACCCGCAACCGGCCGCGCAACAGCCAATCGCAATCCAGTGCTGTGACCGCTGCGCCAACGCAGCGTCTGGTAGATAGATAGATATAGAATCATTTAATTGTTAACAAAGTAATAAAAACAGAATGTAACATCCATATTATGTGAAGTGGCGATATTATTAGAAAGGAACACTGTAGGCGGTCGCTACCCAACTGTGATCTGAATTAATCTCATATAATTATACTCGTATGATAAAACACTGAAACAGTATATTCCTAAGACGTATAGACAAAATCGATTATGTCCTTAAATACTTGTGATTATTATCAGATTCTTATTAGATAAATGAAAATAACATATTATTTTTACCCTTGCATAACAATTCTCAGCCGATGAGGAGGAAGAAGGTCCAGTCCGTAATATTTGACGATTTACGATTGTTCGGTGACAAAAAACTATAAACGGCAGCAATAGAGAAGAATCAGTTTCAGGAAATGCAAGAGACGATAAGATTTTATTCTTCATCAAAAAATATTTATTATTTTGCTGAAATATGCGACATATTGTAATTATTATGTCCTTATTGTTGTATTGTATGTGTTTATATTGTAATTAATATGAAATTGGCGTTTTGTATGGTCGAAACATAAAGTCGATTTTTAGGGTTCTGTACCCAAAGGGTAAAAACGGGACCTTATTACTAAGACTTCGCTGTCCGTCCGTCCGTCCGTCCGTCCGTCTGTCACCAGGCTGTATCTTAAAAACGGCGATAGCTAGACAGTTGAAATTTTCACAAATTATGTACTTCTGTTGCCGCTATAGCAACAAATACTAAAAACAAAATAAAATAAATATTTAAATGGGGCTCCCATACAACAAACGCGATTTTCTTGCCTTTTTAGGGTTCCGTACCCAAAGGGTAAAAACGGAACCCTATTACTAAGACTTCGCTGTCCGTCCGTCCATCCGTCCGTCCGTCTGTCACCAGGCTGCATCTCAAGAACGGCGATAGCTAGAGAGTTGAAATTTTCACAAATTATGTATTTCTGTTGTCGCTATAACAACAAATACTAAAAACAAAATAAAATAAATATTTAAGGGAGCTCCCATACAACAAACGCGATTTATTGCCTATTTTTGCTCGATATCAATAAATGGCAAGAGGTAGGCACTTGAAATATTCACAAAATACTTAATTGTGTATTATTTATTTTAATAATAAATAATAAAATTAAAATAAAAAAAAATGGGGGGCTCATACAACGAAAATGACTTTTTTGGCGATTTTTGCCCGATATTAAAATCAATGTACCTACTGGTGTTTACCTAGCTAATGGTACGGAACCCTTCGTGCACGAGTCCGACTCGCACTTGGCTGATTTTTTTTTATAAATATAATTAATTGTATTTAATTAATCAAAGTATATACTATTGCTATCTATGCACTTTTGCCATTTTATAGGTAGTTCATTGATACCTTTACTAAAAAACCATAAATCAATAAAATGTATGAAGGCGGTTTGGACTGCTCCATCGGAGTTGAATTTTTTCCCTTGCAAGAAGTTATCCAAATTTTAAAAAAAATGGTTATTTGTTGGAGCAAGGTCCGGGAAGTATGGTGGATGTCTTAGATATTATCCAATTGAAGCTCCTCTAATTTGGTAGCCGTCTGTTGTGCAGTGTGTGGTCTAGAGCCACCTGTTGTTCTGAAGTCCTGAAGCAGCAGTGGCCTAGAGCGATTGACTAGCCTCGGTTATTTAGCAGCTAGCTTTTCCATCATGATTTGCAGTTGCTGACAATAGACATCTGCCGTAATCGTCTGGCCAGATTTAAGAAAGCTCTAGTGTACGACACCGGCACTAGTCCACCAAACGCTCACAAGTAATTTTTTGAGACAATTTTCACTGGCTCGCCAGGGTTCAGCCATTGCAATGAGCACTTCCGTTTTTTTTTTTAATGTAACTAGGTTGGCAAACAAGCGTACGGCTCACATGATGGTAAGACCGTAGCCTATATAGACGCCTGCAACAAAACAAAATTCTTTGACTATGTCAAAGGTCCACTGATTTTGACAAACAATATGACAATAAGTAGAGCCGAAAATTTCTACCGTTAGAAATCGAATAGTATATCAAAAAGTAGTGTCTGACATTATGAATGCTTTGTATATTCTTTAGTCAAACTCAATAAAAATATTATAAAAAATAACAAAACGTGGAACATACAACCAAAATTGTTGTCCATTATTTGTTACCCAAAATTTAGTGACACATAAGCAATGAACTAAAATCTGTAGACAATTGTGACCCTGTCAAATTGACGGTATAAAATCAAATATCACAAGCGTTAATCCCATGGTAATTAATCGTAAGCACGGCCTTTGTAGTAAAACATTGTTCACACCACGCAATGCGCCGTTGAGTTGGTAACCTTACCGAAATTAAGTGCACGACATTCTGTACCGTGGCCCCAAGAAACAATGTCCATTACACCACGACTACTGTCTAAGTAAACTATAATTTTCTTTTACTCCTTAACTATGTTCGATATCAAAAGTTATGTTATAGCTACTTGGGGTAAATTTCCACAACAAACTCAATCTTTTAGAATTTACTTTTTGTTGTTATAATCCCCGTAGTAAATGAAAAATATTTTAAATGTGAATTTTCATCTTTTTTGTCCACAACCTTTCATTTATCAATTTACACTTTTACTCTTACGTGACTTATCGCTATTGTCATTTTAAAATACCCGTTATTCACTTAATTTGACGAAAATTATAATATGACCATTATAAATTGGAAAAACATTTGTGTTCATGGTGTTACACAAAAAGTGCTCTATGTTACTGTCTACAATTACGTATAAAAGGCACCTCTAATTTTTCGTCTTTTGAGAATCAGTTCTCTTGGCAAATACAAGGTAATAAACAAAATTACAACACATGTACCTGAAGGTACTTAAGATTTTACCATAAGCATAATTAACACTTCGAAAGTAGGTTAACACGATAATCACACGCTAATTAATTTCAAAATGACCTTTTTGAGTTCGTAGCCTTAACTAAACTAAATTTATTAATTTTTCATTGTGATCTTACTTACATGCCCTAAGTTCATGTTAGTTAGTTTCATAGTTAATATAACACAGTTCCATGGCAATAACTTTGTCTTATTTAACATAACTATTCATAGGTGAAAAAGTCTAAATTAGTTTTATAATTTTGTATTAAAATTAATGAAAATAATATGAACTTATTTACTTTTAAACATTGCAGTTATCGTGTTATTCCATTTCACATTAATTAGCTGTTAATTTAAAATAAAATTAATTAAGATAATTAAAACGTTTCTTTTTTTAATTATTAAAATAAACATACGCATGTGATACGCTTTTTAAAAGAAAAAAAGTGCATTTAATATGCTCTTATTTTCCTTTTTTTTTGTCAATTACCTTAAAATTTAAATTCTGTGACTTTAATATGAAGATATTAGGCATCGTGCACATTATCATAAACATTATGTGGAGGGTGTTTATTTATATTTATAATATTAAAATCGAACTCCTAAAATTTTCTATTTAAAATAAATACAAAGAAATAAGTAAGACACGTAGTGTACAATAGCAACGTAATATTTAGTCATACAACAATGAAGTTGAATGGTGAAATACAATTGAAGTGCAAGTCAGCGCCATATCGTGACATTATTAAAACCAAAGTTGAGTTCTCATAACTGTCGATACTAATACAAAATGAATTTATAGCAGTAATAACAGAAGCTTTCCGCCCGCGGTTCTGCCCGCGTGGATTACACGATTTTGGTTGTTCCAATTTATTCCGTTTATTTATTTATTTATACTTTATTGTACATCACAACTACAAATACAGACTGTGAAGTACAATGGGCGGACTTATGGCTATTTAGCCATTTCTTCCAGACAGTTATATTTCTTAAAGACAATTTATTCCGTTAATATATCGCCTACGATATTCAGTGATAATTTAATATTCTGCCGGGGGCAGAATATTTAAAATCGTAAATAGCCTACCTATATGTTATTTTGTATCCCCAGCGTAGCGTACGTAGATAACGTTTAGTACGTTATCTACGTATGCTACTACGTTTTACTACGTTTCGTAACAATCAGTTCAGTAGATTTTTAGGGGGAAAAGCATTAAAAATATCCATCTATCCATCCATTATCACAAACTCTTGTATTTATAATATCATTACGACATACCAGTATGGAGTACGGAATACTCTACTACTTCGACGCATTTCCTTGCTATTGCGTTAATATTTCCGATTAGTAAATTTAAAGTCATAAAATGCAAAAGTATTATAACCAGTGGAAACGTGCATTCATATCCGCGGTCAACTATCGGCAGCGTGAGATCAAACAGCGAGATTTACCTTGAAAATGTAATACAGAATGCGGTGGACATGCCGTGTCGGTACCGGTTACTATCATTCATAAGTATTAAAAGATTGACTGTTAAAGCGCTCGAACTTAATTGCGCTTAAATTGATTTAACTAAATATAAATTTGACATTGTTAAAACGTTTAAAAATATGTTAACTTTTAAATAAATAAAAATCTCATCAAAAACGAATTGGAACTTAAAAGTTAATCTTTGAAAAGGATAAAATTAAAATCGGAAATTATTATTATAGAAAAATTATTATATCTATAATAAGAACCTTCTTCTTTGACTCATTAGCTTAATTGAATCAGAATCTATTACTATAGTTACTATTTATCATTTTCAAGCATGTCCATTTTTACCTCTATACGTAGATAATTATAACTAAAAGAGCAACAATACTGTGTGGCTAAAGAAATACCAAAAAAGATGAAATTAACATAGAAAAAGCTCTGTTATAGTAACGCTACACCAATTCTCTATATGATTGTTACATTACTTTAAAATTAACTGTGACTATCTTGGTGTAAATTTAATAGAATAAAAATCGTGGCAACCGAATCTTTTACCAACGAAAAATCATACGAGTACAATAACTAAATTCAGTTGAAAAAAGAAACTTTTTTTTTAAATTACTTTTTCAAACTACGAATAGTATGACGAAATTTAAAAAAAAAAACTTGCTCTTTGCATCTAATCTTTAATTTAAATATTGTTCACGCTTTCATTATTTTATAATATAGTTATACAATACACACGTAACTGTCCAAAGTATGTGGTTCCTTGTAAAAAAAATGTAAGCGACAAGCGGTTTTGCACAGTCGTAAATTATAATTGAACGGGTAAAAAGAGAAATCTAACGTTTTTGAAATTAAACAGTAGAAAAACGGATATATTTTTTGGAGATATTTTCATGATCACTTACTTTCTAAAGTTAGTCCTAATGTATAAGACGTAGAATAAATACGTATCTATTTAGTTACATATGTATTATGAATTCTTCTATATGTATTATGTATGAATGTAATATGTTTCTATGTAGTTCATTTGTTTGTAGTTTGTATATATAGGTAAATATTATAGTGTATGTATTATTTAGCATTTTTTTTGAAGTGAAACTTCTTTAGAATCGTTGTGATTTCAAACCGAATGCAACGGCAAAACAACAGGGAAGGACGGCCGGGCCGCGCTGCAAGCCGTTAATTTTAAATTAGTTTTTTTTAAATTAGTTTGCCATAGAAGTTTCACTTCTATCGTGTGTGAATCGCACACACACCTTTTTTATTTTGGTTTTTTTTTTGTTCTCTCGCACTTCTATACCCCGCGATAACGCAATCATTCACTCCCATGGATAAATTGGTAGAGATATCTTATAAAGATAAGTTCGCCCTTAACAACTGCCATTGTACTAATATTTTTGTATGTGCTTTTAAGTGCAATAAAGATTTTTTTTTGAAGTGAAACTTCTTTAGAATCATTGTAATTTGAAACTCGATGAAACAAAAAAATCGTCACGATAAAGAAACAAACCAATAAATGTACCTATAGGAGAGAAATAGAATACATGACAGCTCAAAATGCGTAAGCGACACGTTTTTCATGGCGCTTACAACCATTTTCACGAGACCGTGATCATCTATAATGTTCAAACGGGGATTAACACGAACAAAAAAATTTTTTAAGGTAAAATATATTACCTTGGGGCCTGACGTTTCGGCTAGGTTAGACCAGCCGTGGTCGCAGGCAGACTGATTTTACCTTAAAAAAATTTTTGTTCGTGTTAATCCCCGTTTGAACATTAAATATAATAATGCAACGCGAAAGTTTAAAAGTTGTTACCGTGATCATCGTCGACAGAACAAAACACAACGGCCTACCTTCCTACGAATTTTCAGAAGTTTTACTTCTGCCGTGTGTGAATCTTTTTTATTACTTTTTATCAAAATTTTAATTTAATATTTTAAAATATATGGTCTTAGAATGATATACTCATTTTTATATTTATTATTAATTACTTATAGACATTAAATATTTCCTCAGTTAAGTAGAAATTACCTTCACATTGAGAAAAAAACTTTTACTTACGCTTCAGGGATTTTCTAAAGAGTTTTTTTTTAAATCAATAATAATTATAATTATCACATTCCGTATACATTTCAATGTGGTTCCGGTTTAATAAATTGTATTGGGTTATCCGTGATGTCATTGACATGATAGTAAAAACCCTTTATTCCGGCTGCGTAATGAGTATCGAGTTATTTTATTATGAACTTGACTTTTTTATTTTCACTGTCTCTATCTAAATCACGCATCATGCCAATAGTAATTAATAAATTTAAGTAAAACACTAGATATTTTTTATCCTAAAATTACTTAAATATGTTTCCCTCGAGACAAGCATAAAAAATTGTAGTTAGCTATAATTAATTAATGCGTATTCCGATTTTATTTATTCTTTTTTCTTGTTGAAAATTGAATACATTAGAGACTTTAAAAATCGAATTGCTTGGCGATTAAACCTTGTAGTCACTTCTTCTAAATATGAAGAACTTTACCAGGCAGTGGAACATTTACAGACCGTTCGTTTCACTCCAGTTAAAATCAATTTACATAATATCAATGGTAAAACAAAATATTATTGACAAAATTGAACTTAGAAAACATATTTGGCGAAGAGATTATTAAAAAAACCGCCATTAACTGACTGTTTACATATAAACGTGAAATTGTATCTGTCGATTTTTACACACTGATTTTACTTGTTAAAACATTCGTAATTGCTTAAGTACGTTACACAAAACAGATTTTTTAATTTATGTCCTGGTGAAAGGCTCCAAGAACTTAACGTTATATAATGTGGAACAGTTAAACTTCGCAAGGTCTGCTAAATGAGGCTGTAGGTACTTAAGTTTCAAAGGTATCCAATAATCAATGGGTAATGCGTCAGCATGCATTGGAGCAGCGAGACAAAGTAACTTACACAATATGACGAAGAAGCCTTTTCTCACCAGCTTATCATTTACAATACCAAAGCCATAATTAAGTACTCATACTTTTTTAATTAAAATCAATCAGATCAACTCATTTAATTTTTTATTTTATTTATCTTCGAGTACATAGGTAATAGTTGCGACAAACTTTATATTGTGTGATGACTTCATATATTGATAGTAGAAGATCTAAAGGAAAAGTTGATTTTATTTTTATTATTTTAAATACTTATATTCCATTATTTTAAAAAGTTTTTTACTTTTAATTTATAGATTCCGCTTTCCCTTATTAGTGGTAGTTGATGACATTATTTATTGAGGATTCTTGCTTCTAAAAGGTCATGTGAAGGAAGGGCAAAGATTTTTGAATCAGCCTCCTTAAGATAGCAAACTTTCCCACTTTATGATGTTATTAAATGTAAGTTATAGATGCTTTAACTCTTTTGAAAGGTAATTGATTATAATGTGAAAAGTTATGAACATTGTAATATGAAACATGAAATGAAATTAAGGCTGAACATTATTATTTTTAGATCCTTGCAGAAAATGTCAATAAAAAAAATTCTAAGCATGACTGTATACTTGTTGTTTCTTTCAAACAACGGAAGTACAAATTAGTAATTATGTTTTAGAGCAACATGATTACTATAATAATATTGTTGAATTCCACATAAATAATTTATTATGTAAACTCTAAGTTAAAAAAATAATAATAACAAAACACTGTTTCAATTAGGTCAGTTATTTGTATACGACTTTGGATTTTTTTCCAATGATTTTCATATAACATTACACAGCAGGTTATTTTGGGCTTGTGAAATATAAAAGTTCATTAAAAATATACCTGAAGTTATGCAACTAGGATCCAAATTTGGTAAACGATTTTAAAAAGGAGATTGTATAATTGTACGCGCATACTTATTTTTATTCATTCATAAGTGTTGATAGAATTTAATTTACATAATACACACAATTTTTTTTTAAACTGGTTCAAAAGTCGACCGAAATACATATATCGATAAATGAGGCAATGTATCTTAATTACACAAAATTTATTTAAATTATAAAATAATTTTGAGAATTTCGAATTTTATTGTTCAAGTCTAAAGTTGCCAATAGAACCTACTTGCTGTCAATCGTTATCCATCCATTGTATTTAAGGCTTCTTTAGATATCTTTCATTTTAATTTCATATTCATCATTTTAATAATACAAGTGACGATATTATAATATTAGTAGATAATATTATATTGAAATATAGTTAAATATGCATCACAGAAAAAAACACATTCTTGATGTTCTAAGTAAATGTGTATTCTTAAAAATTACCTTAGTATCCTTAAACTGTGGACCTAGAACTTTATCGGTTATTTATAATATGGTTTTAAATTTCTTACATTGTACTGACGAAATAGTGCTTACTTTTAACCCTCCGTTGGTCGCGTGGGGTCTTTGAAAGCCCAGGTGCTACAGAAATGTAAAATGTAAACATTTAAAACCGTCTCAGCGACTCCATATTTTAGGTACCCTCCTAAGTAGGATTATACTTGCTGCGTATCGCCGTTAACTTCAGTTTTCGCGTAAGCGCCGTGAGATATATACGAGTTTTTTGCGTTCGGGCCTTGAAAGACCCACGCGACTAACCACGTAAGTAAAATTGAATGGATTTTTTCAGCTACGATTTCTTTTGTAACATGTTTTTTACGTATTTTTTAGTTATTTTAGATTTAATTAACTGTTAAAATGGACGAATAACAACAATCTCGTATATTAAGCTGGTTAGATGGTGAAAGTAACGATGTTTCCGGTGGTAGTGAATTAGTGATGATGAAGAAGGTAAAGTTGGTATATACCCGGATGAAAGGAGTGAGAATAGCACTGATTCTAAGCAGTAATGTGAAGATACAGAACAACATGAATTATCTCCGGAAGAACTGCTTGAGAATTCGGAATCTTTGCGTGAGCATCGTCAGGTTCTGAAATCGTTGGACGAACAGCATGTGGTTTTCGAATCGAACGAACAACACATAGATTTGGAAAGTTCGTATAATGATGATGATGAAGATCCCTTGATAAATGGGGGGCCACCTTTTTAAATTTGCCTCGAGAATTGAAACAAACTATGAGACGATTCATACCTCCTCTTCAGGATGTTCAACACAACGAAAATAATTTTGTGCCTATGAGAAAGTATTGCATTCATTGCCCAAGACAAATATATTGAATATTCAAATCTTCCTGCCATTGTTGTAAGGGTAACATATACCCAAAACATATTAAAACGGTATGCACTGACTGTGTTCTAAAAGATAATCAGTAAAAAAATGACTGACTTCAATTGGTAAAAGTTTATGTTTTTTTTTTTGTTGGTGTTCTCCAAATTTTACGTAACTGTCTTCGTTATTTTAGTGTTATTGTATATTAAGGATCCAGAAGTGGAAAATATAAAAAAGAGGCAAAAACACAATCACATATTTATTAACAATTAAGTAACAAAAATACCCTCACTTAGAGGTTGATCAATAACACAATAAATCACCAGAATGCTATACAAACATGTACTTACAGCCATTACACGAACTACTTTTAGTTACGTTACTAAAACACTACACAAGTCGCGCCGCACACCACCAGAGTCGAGAAGGAACAAGCCACTTTCTAGAACGACTATCGCTTTTATAGAGATTTGGTGGTGGGGGGTCGGTAACACTCAACTGACTCCTAAGTCGGCCATCCTGAATATTCGTCGTCCTCGACGCGCCGTCTTCATCCCAGGTGAACGTCCGGAACTGTAGCTGCTGGACCTGCCGCGTTGGCGTCGCTTGGCACCAACAGACTCTCCACGTCGGCACCATCAGCGTCAGTCCCTTCGACACTGGGTGGAACCCTCAGAAACTAGTGAAGGTTCCCTATCTGTTTCAGAAATGCCTTCATAGAAGCTCCTCACTCTTCTCACTGCAGGCACGCCCAGTCAGTACCGGAGAACAGTGACTCGCGACTGGCAAGCGGAGCAGCTCGAACAGCAGATTCATCCGAGGCTCGCGACTGGCAGGTAAAGCAGTCAGCAGCTGCGTCGTCCGATTCAGCGGCGCCCGAGGCCCGCGACCGGCAGGCAGAGCAGCCCGCAGGCAGAAGGCGGTCAGCGACTGCGTCGCCCGATGTGGCGGCGCCCGTGGCCCGCGGCCAGCAGGCAGAGCAGCCCGCAGACAGAAGGCGGTCAGCGACTGCGTCGCCCGGTCTGGCGGCACCCGAGGCCCGCGGCCAGTAAGCAGAGCAGCCCGCAGGCAGAAGGTGGTCAGCGACTGCGTCGCCCGATGTGGCGGCGCCCGAGGCCCGCGGCCAGCAGGCAGAGCACCCTGCACATCCGATGCAGACCGGAGCGCTCGTCGACCGAAGACGCCTATAAGCTGTGGCACACGATGTGCGCCCACCAGCCGGCAGCACACCTAAGACTCCACGACAGGCAGGCCAGGAGGTCCGCTGATCGAAGGCAGTTAGCAGTCGCAAATGACGACAACATACTTGGCGACAAACGCTGACAAGCGTGATTAACGTAAAACGTCACTGGCGATAAACGCCGACAAGCGCAATTAACGTAAAACGTCACTGGCGATGAATGCCACAAGCGCAATTAACGTAAAACGTCACTGGCGATGAACGCCACAAGCGCAATTAACGTAAAACGTCACTGGCGATGAACGCCACAACAAGGGCAATTAACGTAAAACGTCACTAGCGACAACTACATAACAAAATATGAATTTAAGAAACAGTTGGCAAAGTACTGTCTATTCTTTCATACTTCTCGCTCTCAAGGCCCTCATTCAATTATTCACACACTTTATAGTTTTAAGAAAACCTTTCGATCAATCACAACTTCACCAGTCATTTGATTCACACATCGCCAAACATAATTCACACACATCGCTTGTAATTCCCTAAAGTAAGATTGAGACGTATCTTTATATAAACCAGTATGGCGACAAATGACGGTGCGACTACTCGCAATTAACGAAAAATCGTTGGTGTGATGGCAAAAGCCAGTGCGACTACTCGCAATTAACGAAAAATCGTTAGTGTGATGGCAAAAGCCGGTGCGACTACTCGCAATTAACGAAAAATCGTTAGTATGATGGCAAACGCCGGTGCGACTACTCGCAATTAACGAAAAATCGTTAGTATGGGCGATAAGCGCCGGTGCGACTCCTCGCAATTGACGAAAAATCGTCAGTATGGCAACAAAGGCCAGTGCGACTACTCGCAATTAACGAAAAATCGTTAGTATGGGCGATAAGCGCCGGTGCGACTCCTCGCAATTGACGAAAAATCGTCAGTATGGGAACAAAGGCCAGTGCGACTACTCGCAATTAACGAAAAATCGTTAGTATGGGCGATAAGCGCCGGTGGTGATCGGTGAGGGTGCAGCCAGGCCCCCACAGCGCAGCAGATTCACGAAACGCCTTATGCGTCTCGGTGAGTGACGTCGGGCATCACTCGCGCCAATACGTCACTTGCGTCAGTTGCGTAAGCACTCTAAACACACAAAAGACACAAATATAGCAAAAGTCGGACAGTACTCTTATTACTTTCAAATTTGAATTTAAAATTCGCGTTATCATTGCTGCCGGCGCAAGCGTGCACTCAAGCGTCCTTAAGCAACGATTTTTACATGTCAACTAAACGAGATTCGTTATTAAATGTTTAAAGAAATGAAATTTAATCATTTAAACAATGCAATGCGATTGATAAGATTCCGGACTCTCATCACTCGCTATGCACAAAAATATTGAATACTGTATGAAAAATACCGTAGTATTTGGCATATTTCTATGCTGATTTACGAATGTACGACGCCACTCATAAGTGGAAAAACATTACAGCAAAGGCGCCACTATTGCATGCTGATTCATGAAAAATATTACAGCAGAAGCTTCAAGTTTGCTTGCTAATTAACAAATGTTAATGATGAATGAACAACACTAAGAACGTGTCATAGTTCGCATGGTAGTTACTTACGTTTTGGCACAGACTCCACGTTTGCTTACCCGTACTGCTACCATGGTGGTGTATACTAGCCGCTATCGTAGAATGCGGAGCACGGTCCGGCGTCCACTCGTTGAGCTACTGAACCATGTGTTCAGAGGCGGCTTGCGTCTTTCTACGTAGGCCTCCATAGGCCTTTGCGAATTAATTACAAGACTAGCGTATACGGATTGTGACTCGCAAATTAAGGGGTACTGAGCAAATCGTTGACAATATTGAGTACCCTACACTTTTTGTCTACAGATAACTTATAGGGGCGATGAAAAACTGGCGTAGGAGAAAATAATTTAATTTCCACACTACCCGTATTAAGGGATCGTAACAGTACCCGAAATAAATATGTCACCTATCAGTTGCGTACTAATGATCTCAAATTAAACTGTCTTTACATGACATACCGACAACGGACTACTAGACCCAGTTAGTATTTGTTTACCGTCAATTCAAGTTTATTTTACTCTCTTGCGATTAAGTAATACATCGGTGCCAATTAGGATTGACGCGATAATACACTCTGGATAAATAACGCACAAATGTACTTCAAGGTCTAGTTCTGGAAATCTAACGTTACTCCTTACATATGACATCGACTCGGTATCCTGACTTCCTATTTCACGCAACTAACGATATGTAAAGTCGGTTAAATTAAAATATTTAATGACAGATTGAGGTTATGAGAGATATATCGGACACACTATCGATCAAAACATCTACTTTTACACCTTGAGCTACGGATGAATTTAGATTGCTTCGTTTAGAACTAAATCTTTGTAAAAATTTACCTCACTACTATTATTGTCCGATTCCATAATAAGCGAACGTTTGTTTGAAAAGCATGCGTCTACTAAAAATGACCATTACATTGGGCTCATCGCTTATGTCTGTAGAAGTCGAAAGGTACGACTTCGCTTTTTCAGAGAGACGCGTGGAATTAGAAACCATAACCTTCTTAGGACAATATCAATTTTTATAGTTTAACCACAAATAACGCACGTATTGGTATTACTACCTGTATTTACATTATTAAAAGTTAAAACGCTTTCGCAACACGAGTGATTATGCTGACGAGCGCAGTTATTGAAGCTACGCAATTCGGTCTTAGGTTTAACGTACGCGGTAAGATACTCGACTAAATTAGTGAGTGATAATTTCGTATTGTTGACCGCTTGGGGATCGACTATGCCAAACATAATAATTGAAGTCTTTAATTCGTCTGGCAAATCGCTGAAGTAACCTACGAGCGTATTCGGCATACCTTTAGTACCTACTTACTAGTGTCGGTACACATAGTGTTGAATAAAATGGCAGCTGAGTCTATGTAACGGGGACTTAACGACTTAAACTCCACTTTAAAGTTGCCCCACATTTTATCCTGCATCACTCAATCATTTTACCACGACCGCGCTTCACCCCGTAAACAACTACCAACACGATCTAAGCATTTACGGTCAAAATCGTGAATATTCGTATCGAATCGCGAAATATAAACACTGACTGTTCACTAAAAAACTACTACGCAACGATTCCGTTCGATACACTTTGTCTTTCGTCCGCGATGTCGTTTTTGCGACCTACCCTCCGTCGCTGCCTCGACAACGAAAGTATTTGGTCCAACGCACTATCATGTTCGTGAGAACAATCGTGTCGCCTTCTAGAACTATCGCGATAACGACCGAAATAACTCGAACACTTTCGATGCAGTCTACGTGTTATCGGAGGCGTATCGATACTACGCGACGTGCTATTCCTCTCGCTAGATCTAGACCTAGAACGCGCTACAAGCTCGCCCGACCCGTCTATTGGATGCGAAGGAGAGCGAGACATGCGTCTATCTGACCTACTATTGGTTTTGTGTCGACGCGACTTGTCACGCGAACCCGCTCCGATATCAGACATATCGAAAACGATAATAAAATCACAAGTAAGAAACAATAGCAACGAATAAATCCGCAAGACAAATGAACTGGTGTTTTATTTGTATCAGTGTGGGTACTTTTGTATTATTGTTGAGAGGAAAAGAAATACACCTCAAAACGTACGTTAATATGTGGGCGAAATAACGGTATGAATCCCACTTCTGAATTAAGGATCCAGAAGTGGAAAATATAAAAAAGAGGCAAAAACACAATCACATATTTATTAACAATTAAGTAACAAAAATACCCTCACTTAGAGGTTGATCAATAACACAATAAATCACCAGAATGCTATACAAACATGTACTTACAGCCATTACACGAACTACTTTTAGTTACGTTACTAAAACACTACACAAGTCGCGCCGCACACCACCAGAGTCGAGAAGGAACAAGCCACTTTCTAGAACGACTATCGCTTTTATAGAGATTTGGTGGTGGGGGGTCGGTAACACTCAACTGACTCCTAAGTGTATATACATTGATTAAAATGAGAAGTTCCTGCATTAAGTTATATTAAAACATTTTTTTTTGTGATTGTGATCTCAAGGAGAGAAATTTGTGTGTATACTTGTAGATTGTAAGTTTAAGGCAGAAAGAAAAGAATATTTTTACGTAACTTGTTGCAGTTTAATTGTTATTAGGTTAATCACCAATAGTATGCTAAGGTAATTAGGAAAATATAATTAGATAGATGTTTTTTAGGCTTTTTATTTTTGGGGTCTTCAGAGACCCCACGCGACCAACCGCGTAAACAAAAAATGCGCGACCGACCGAGGGTTAAACAAGGAACCTGACCGATTAATGATTTGTCACAAAACTGGTTTTACGCAGGCGTAAAAAGATTTTTTTTGAAATATGAACGTCTAAAGAAGTAAACAAGTATTTTACAATTAAGCTATTTTTAACCGACTTCCAAAAAAGGAGGAGGTTCTCAATTCGACTGTATGTTTTTTTTATGTATGTTAGCTCAGAACTTTTGACTGGGTGGACCGATTTCGATCAATTTTGTTTTAATTGAAAGGTGTTGCGTGTCATGTGGTCCCATTTTAATTTAATTGAGATCTGACAAGTACTTTTAGAGTTATATCTAATAATGCGTATTTACTTGACTACTTTTTCGTCGACCTACGTTGTATTATACCGCATAACGTTTTACTCGGTGTACCTACCGATTTTGATGATTCTTACTTTAATCGAAAGCTAATACTTGTCATGTAGTCTTGTTTAAATTAGATCGAGATCTGATTAGGTACAACTTTTTGAGTTATCTTTAATAGCGCGTATTTATTTGAGTATATTTTCGTCTTATTACGTTGTATTACTTGTCGATGTAATTGAAGTCGGTTTTTTTTCGTTTGCGAGCAAACACAATTATTAGCAAAACAGAATGTAATTTATTTAATGTTTCTGTTTAGAAGTAATGAACAAGTTGGTGTATATTTCGTTTCAAATTGGAGTGGTTGTTATTAATTTAGAACATGTAATGAACGTAGTCAATCTCATACCTATAAGTAGGAAAGCAAAAAAAAACGAATTTAAAAAAAGTAAAATTATAAATAGATACGATAACTCATTAAAAAAACACCTTAAATCCCCTCATATTATGTTAACCTTAAAGTACGAGTATCAGTATATTAAACATACCAAGACCAAGTGACTTACTCCATAGCTTACAATACTCGTACTTGCTGTCAGGTAATAAGACATTGCGTTTCGACCACTCTGTTGATAATAGCATTCCACAACAGTAATCTCTTAAAACTGTTTCATTTACACGACCTCGTTACAAATTCATATAGATAATGGATTATTTAATTATAGTGTTACAAGTTATAAACAGTAACGTATGTTATGTTTTATAATTAATTATCTCGACGAAAAATCATGAATTCATTGTTAAGAGCTTCGGATTAACGGCAACAATGAGCGTACAATTAAATATAACGCACGTTTTATCCATTTTCCTGTGTGTCAATGAGGCCATTGACATTTGACATTTGTGGTGTATTTTGTAGGGTGACAAAGCATTAAAAAAGTCTTGACACTCGGTCATATTATTGACAAAAATTGACTTCAATAACATCGAAAAGTACTTATCAGATCTCAATTAAATTTCAAAGATACTACCTACATGACACTCGCAGTTTTTCGATTAAAATACGAATCATCAAAATCAGTTCACCCAATAAAAAATTCTGAGGTAACATACATTAAAAAATACAGTCGAATTGAGAACCTCCACCTTTTTTTGAAGTCGGCTAAAAATGAGATTGATAGAAAATATTTTATGTACACAGTTTTTGAACATAAAGTATACGTTAAAGTACCTATTGCAACTCTATGTTTTTTATGACATTCGAACTGTGTCTTGTAGTAATCACAATTTTAATTGCGTAACGTTAAAGAAACACAATAAGTAAGGATACTAAAATTACTTGCTCTTCTGCATTAAAACCAAAATACAAGTATCTTATATAATAATAAATAAGTAAAAGTTCTTTAGAATTTGATTCGTTTCTTTAAATATTATAATCAGAAAGAAGTTGAAATTACGTTTTTAAAAAACGGTAAAACCAAATTATATATGTAAGAATATTATTATTAATTTTTCAAATTTTATTACACTACTGCGGTCACCAACCCACCTGCCCAGCGTGGTGACTATGGGCAAAACGCATGAGTTCGCGCCATTTTTGGCGCTAACTTGTAGAGGCCTATGTCCAGCAGTGGCCTGGGATAGGCTGAAGTGATGATGGTGATGATTGTCGCCGTTATTGAAACGGTATTATAAGTATAATCATTAATTAAATAAGCTTTTTTGTAATGAAATAGTATAAACAAAATCTATCAAAAATGTGCTAGAAAATGTGACTCAGAGAAGAAATGTATGCTGAAACACAACTAAACTGATACAATTTGTATTTGTCCTACTGCTAAGCAAAACACTTATTTCAATAAATAAACAAATATTGAAGCTATCCGCCCCTGCAAGTAAATAATTTATCTACCAAGTATAACGAATAGGTGCTTATAAAACGCCCAATATCTTCCGACAGTTTTACACACACTGAGACACGTTGGGGAAACCCACAAGGATGTACACCAAGACCAGATATAAATATATAAAGAATGCATAGAATTGTTATGAGCGAGAAATGAACCAGCGACTGCTGACTATAATTGATTTTTCCTCACTACTATCTCAGAACGATCATCATAAGACATTAAACGGATACGGGTAAAACCGTACAAATTTATCTGTGGTTAATACATTTTAAAGATCCTTTATTACAGAAAATTGTATTTGGTAGCACTAAAAATATTTGCATTATATACCTTTTATTTCTTAAATATACTTAAAATAGTGACAACTAAATTAATATTTTAATTAAATTTTATATTAAAAATAGGAGTTCTTTTTAGTCGCTGTTCAGGCGTGGGAGCGTATGAAATACGCAACCGGAAAACTGTTTTGGAACATTTAAATAATTTCCAAATATCTCATTTAAAATATGTATATATATATAAAATATGTATAATTATCTTATATAAAATATGTATAATTATCTTTATCTCATTTAAAATATGTATATATATATAAAATAACTCCTCGCCTGATTGCACATAACCATGATTGCTTACATAAATTCGTGAACATTAGCTCTCAAAATTTTGAATGTCAATGTAAATCCATAGAATTAGTAGACAGACAAACTTATTTAGGACTGATTATTGATGACAGACTTAATTGGAAAGAACATATAAATCATATCTGTGACAAACTTAGAACTATCTTGGCGAAATTTTCATTACTGAAATTTAAAATACCATACTCAATTAGACTACAACTTTACAAATCTCTGGTTGAGTCGATAATAAGTTATGGTTTATCTAGTTATGGCAGAACGTACAAAACGCACATAGATAAAATTTATACATTACAATTACGAATTTTAAAAGAAATAGTCCCTGTTAAAATTAAAAATAAATTCAAAAATAATTATCACCAATTATTTGACTATTGTAAAATAATACCCATACATGATAAGATTAAGCTCACCTTATTAAATGAAGAATTTTTTAACGATTCCCTAAAAGTATTTAAGAACATAGACCCCAATAGTATAGTCACCCGACAAAAAAATAACTGTATGTTACTATTACCGAAATACAATAACTTATATGGCAAAAGAAAATTGAATTATATAATACCTAATCTTATAAAAGAACTTCCTTTAGCTTTACGGGAATCTTTAACAACAAAAAACATAAAAAAATACCTAAAAAAATATTTTATTAATAATATACAATAACACCAAATCTCAAATTTGAAAAAAAAATAACTGAATTAAATTAAACTGATTGGTCGGTCTATCGGCATACAGCGTTTAACCGATTGATGTGTTTAACGATTATTATTATTGTATAATTAATAAATGATGTAATATTAGAATGATGTACTTCAAAATTATAACTAATATATTATACTAGTTACCTACTACTGATAATGTCGACAATACTGATGTCCGGTAAAACTCAAATGAGTTTATGTGGCATCTTATTATTAATAATTGTAATTTATATTCCTTCATGTATGTTAATAAATAAATAAATAAATAAATAAATATATATATATATATATATATATATATATCATATAAACGAGTAAATTCAATAACGCCCACGTAATGTAATTCGCAGTGTCATAATATGCAAGCTGTCGCCAAACTGTGCGGTCTCACGGGTCTCATAATTTTATACTTAAAAAACCAGACCCGACCACATTCACTTCACTACTGCTTACTGCGTACTTATCCCCAATTAACTGTGCAAGTTTATTTCTATCATTGATCGTTGAATCGGTATGACAATTTCACAATTTTATACAGGTCTTACTTCGGCGTTAACGAGAGTATCTATAAATCGTTTCTTATGTTTACATGTTTGCGCATGCGAAAGTTACTCTATCTGTCTGTATATTAAAGTTATTACAAAAAATACTACAAAACTAAAGTTAAACAATATGTACCTTAAACACTACTAATTTTTTTTAAATATATGTAGAGTTATGGTATGGGTAAAGTTTTAGGAAATAATTGTGTTTGCTCGCAAACGAAAAAAAAAACCGACTTCAATTACATCGACAAGTAATACAACGTAATAAGACGAATAAATAGTCAAGTAAATACGCGCTATTAAAGATTACTCAAAAAGTTGTGATCAGATATCGATCTAATTTAAACAACACTACATGAAATGCTTTCGATTAAAGTAAGAATCGTCAAAATCGGTACACCGAGTAAAAAGTTATGCGGTATAATACAACGCACGTCGATGAAAAAGTAGTCGAGTAAATACGCATTATTAAATATAACTCTATAAAAGTACTAGTCAGATCTCAATTAAATTAAAATGGGACCACATGACATGCAACACCTTTCAATTAAAAAAAAATCAGAAAAAAAATCAATTTTTGATGACCTTACGAGGTCATCAAGTTGATGACATCGTAAGGTCATCAAAAATTATTACTAACCAGCTGATTTTTTTTTTCTTTTAGTTAATATTTATATAATTTGATGGTAATATTGTCCTACAAATTGCGTGGTACGTTATCCCGGTCCTACGCTTACTGCTGCTCATCTCCTGCTAATTCTATTATCTACCACAATTGAGCGTTTTCGAAGACGAATTTTTTGTTTGCCTCAACAAAATGAAGCTACTCCCAAAAAATTAGCTTGGTAGTAATCAGGTAAAAATATGTCCTAGGGATCCCTACCTAATGTGCATTGTGCATGTTTTTATATTATTTTTATATCCTATTTCATTTGTGGTCCTGTACTAAAGAAAATAATTTTTCTACGCAGACAAACGTGCGGATATATTAAGTATGATAAAATATTCAAACTTCTTAATTAGTTACGATATAATATTTTGCGAAAGAAATACAACAACATTACAACACAACCTTTACTTACACTCTACACTTTATCGGATCTAATAAACAAGCTTTAAGAAAAACTCATTAGCTATCAAGGATCATCGTCATCATTCTTCGTCGCATGATTACGTGTATCACTAAAACTTTATACGGCTTTGAAATTATAAACCAAAACATTATACCTACTAGGTACTTACATTTATGCTTCATACGGTATATTTAACTATTTTTACTACAGCATAAACCGGGTATTAATGTTAGTATTTAGTATTAATGTTGTATAATTTCAAATTAAAAATTACTTTTCGCTCGAAACGTGCTACGTAAGGAATTCTAGATGACGGATTATGTGGTGCTTTCATTACTGGTATAATGGCTGTGAAATGGTTAGCAATTTTATAACGTGATTACCTCTAATGTCGAAGAAACTTTCCTATTACAGGCCGTCAACAAATTGTTTTCACACGTCATAACCAGTCAGGAAACACAACCGCAAAACGTCTCCGGCCAAACCGAAATGGTGACGGAAATTAAAATCAAAATGCCTGAGAAAAAATTTAAGTCGTTCAACGAAACGTTTGCACATTGCGCGTTTGCTTTGGCTATTGCTTTAATTTATCCAAATCCAGCGAAAACGAAACAGAGGGTTGCATTATTTTTCGTCATTATAGCTATAAACTCCTTAATTTTATATTGGTTTTTGTTATATTTGGCTAAGTGTATGTACAGATTAGACATGATAAACCTGTCTAGACAAGTGACTATAGGTGTCCTTGCGTTTCTCTTCTTTTTTAAATCATTCTACGTTAACTATAAAACTGAAAAATTCAATCAACTTCTACAAAAAATAACAGACGATCTTTTAAAAGGCAATAATATGGACGAAGATTACAAAGTCATATATGAACATTACATTAAACTTGGAAAACTTGGTCAAACATGTTGGATTATCATTCCGATTTTGTTGAGTTCGCAGTTTCCAATATACGCGGGTGTCTGCATGATTTATGAAAGTTTAAAAAGCGATGTAGGAAAGAAATATATGATACATGAAATGGAACTTAAACATATTGAAGATAAACAATACGAGTCACCTTATTTCGAGCTGGTATTTGCTTACAACATGGTGCAGTGTGTCGTTTTATCTACAAGCTTTACCGGTTTTGATGGATCTTTCTGCATTGCAACAAATCATTTACGTCTTAAATTTAAGTTATTAGCACATAAACTTTGTAAGGCTTTTCAAACTTCACATACCAGGGACGAATTGGAAATAAGAGTAAAAGAAACTATAAGAGATCATCAAGAAGCCTTAGTATTTTACAATGATCTTCAAGACGTTTATGGGGGATGGCTTTTTATGGTGTTCTTACTCACATCGCTGCTTATTTCACTAAATATATACCAAATATATCTTAGTCAACGAATAGATCCTAAGTACACAATATTCGCTATAAGTGGAGTCATTCACATGTTTGCACCATCTTATTTCGCCAGTAATTTGATGAAGGTAAAACAAATACTATAATATACGTAATAAATTTTTTCGAATATTTGTAGAGGCTTATTTTGTCAAGGGCAGATTATTATAGTTTTACAGTACCTACAGCGCATACATTAGAAATAATTGCATTTAAATACCAATTTAAAAAATTGTAGAAAATTGTGTTGTTGATATTTTAGAATTTTACGTTTTCTATTGCTGTAAGATTTTATTATATTTTATTTTATTTTTATTTTTGATAATTCGCTATTAACTCGAAATACACTATTTAATGAATTTAAATATATTTAAAGATAATTACAACCTATGAAACATAATAAAACATCGAATCTCAACCTCGAAAGCTAAACTATTTACAAATCAAGTTTTGAACATCAAAATCAAAATATTCGGTTTATCAGCATAAATAGTTTAATAGTTCAAGGCAAATATTGCATGTTATTGTAACAATTTATTTATTTATTTTAGACCAGTGAAGAGCTAAGCTGGGATCTGTACACCGCTAATTGGGAGTCCTGGGCTGACCCAGCAGTTACAAAATTACTTATATTTATGATCTCAAAATCACAACAAACCCTCATCCTCACAGGAAAAGGAATGGTTTATTTCAACATGCAGTTATTCATATCTGTTCTACAAACATCATATTCATTTTTCACGCTTATTTCGAGTTAATTTTATATTGTAAACGTAAATTATTTATTTAATAATAATATATTCACACATTAATGTAGGTTAAATTCATTGCACAATTAAAACACGAAGATATATACATATATGCAACAATGATACATTTAATTAAAGTGAACAAGTATTGGGATTAAAAGGAGGTTAATTTAAAAAATAATCAATCGACACAGAAAGATAAAGACAAATGTTAACAATTGAAGAATTACTGGCTGTCAATAATAATAACATGTAAAGATTTTGGAACCAACTGGAATGAATGGACTAACGAAAAGGTGACATCATAAGTAGTTTTAAATTTTAATCACAAGAGCTTGTATCGTGAAATCCTAAAATAAATGTTTATGTAGTAAATGTACAAGGAATAAAATTTCAATAAACAGTTTGTTGTTTTTTTAGGGTTCCGTACCTCAAAATGAAAAAACGGAGCCCTTATAGAATCACTTTGTTGTTCATCTGTCTATCAAGACCCTTTTTCTCAGGAACGCGTGGAAGTATCAAGCTGAAATTCTTATCAAATACTCAAGTCTACTGTCCCTTTGAGCTGTGAAAAAATCAAACGTCTAAGTCAACGCTTTCAAAAGATACAGCCCATTATGCTGCAAATTTTGGACACTCGCAAAGGAATCAAAACCACAGGATACTTCCTGTGAACTCAGAATCTTGATATTCTTGTCTTTTAATTTTTATTTAAGAATTTCTTTATACTTAAAACTTTGATACCCACTTTTTTTCTTTAAATGCATACTAAAACAAAATAAAATAAAAAAAGCCTTTTATTTCTTGCGGATTTCAAGATACAAGTAAAAAAAAAGAAAATACCTTTCTTTTCTAAGAACTTAACTATTTTGTTATTTCACTTGATTTTTACAAAAACTTAGATACTATTTTCTTACAATTAAAAAAATAAGAATTATTTTATTATTAGCTTAGAAACTATATTAAATGATATTAAATGAAATGTAATAAAATTAAAATTTACTAAATCTAATTAAATCAAGCGAAAATTTTATTAACTAAATCAGATTAACAACAACACCAATATTTTTTATGACATTAACAATAACAGAATCTTATCTACATAATTTCACTGTATTATAATTCAAAATAAAAATAATTAACAAAGCCAATAAAATTAATTTTAAATCAAACAATTAATTGTGAAATTTTAATTAGTCTAAATAAAATTCAAAAGATAAAATTAGTAACAATAAATAGGCAATCTGTAATAATTATTTTTGATCACATTTATCCTTAACAATTAAATTTATACATTAGTATTACTATAAAATAAAATTCACATAAACTATTTATTTTAAAAATTATCAAAATCTATTCATTTTAAAGATTTATTTCAAAATAAAATTCAAATTCTCAAAAAACAAATTTCGAAATTTCAAAATTTAAAATTCAAAATTTATCCGACCTATATCTATTGAGTATATTATCCTGCATTCATGCAAGAACCCGTCTTATTTGAGGGTGATGGCCTCCTCCAGACTTTTCCACTTATTATCTTTTGCAGTCGTTTTCCAGTTTTTTCCTGCTGTTTTTATTATATCTCTTCATTTAAAATCCATGAGTATTGCTTTTTAGATCTTCTCGGTTTTCATATCATTTAATAATAATAAGGATTTTAATAATAAGGATTAACCTATTGAAACAGTGATTTGATACGGTTGTCTACGTTTTTTATATCTTTTTAGATACATTTTCTTAGAAGCGATGTTTGTATTATCACTCGTATGGACCAGAAAGAGGATATAATTATTATAACTGTAAAATCTCTGTAGTTATCTAAATTACATGAGTATTATTTATATTTTATTTTTGTTTGGCTTCGCCGTTTGTCGAAAACGGCGAACCGTTTGTCGTTTTGGGGATGTTGGTTGTTTTTCCGGAATGAAAGCTTAGCAATTGTTATTATTTTTTAATATTTATATGCATATTTTAAATGTCGATACAATTGTTATAAATAAAAAATTCACATTTCACCATATACATTTTTTTTTAATGAATAATAATATTTCTGCATATCCATTATCAGGAGACATTGAAACGAATAAATTTAAATTTAAAATAAATTAATGTTCGCTTTCGCCACCTATTGTACAATAGTAATAATTTAGGTACTCATTTAAATAATCAAAATTCGCTCACTTTCATATTATATGATTAAACAGATTTAATTTCTATTTTCATTATAACAGGTAAGGTAATTTAGAGCGGAACGTAACGACACCGATTCGGCATTATGCCAGAAAGTCTCTTTGTGTGTGTTTTTTTTTTTTACTTTTAAACTAGTTTATCTTTAAATATATTTATTTCTTCATTAACCTTCTATAACTTTGACGGTCAAATTATATATAATCTTGAATATTTACATTGAGCTTCCGAGAATCTTTCTTTACCTGGTGTCATTTTGACAGTTTGTTTGTTTTAACCGACTTCAAAAAGAAGAAGGTTCTCAATTCGATTGTATTTTTTTATGTAGCTCAGCTTTTATGTAGCGTTTGACTGGGTGGGCCGATTTCGATAATTTTTTTAATCGAAATGTGGTGCGTCATGCGTGTCATGTAGTCCCATTTAAATTTAATTGAGATCTGGCATGTACTTTTTGAGTTATCGCTAATAATGAGTACCTGTATTTACTTAACTATTATTTTGTCGATCTATTTTATTTTTATTTTTTATTTTATTTATTTTTTAAAAGCTGGGTGCTTGGTGTGTAGTTACATTTAAGTTTGATCGAGATTTAATGAGAACTTGCGGAGTAATATTTGATAGCGCGTATTTACTTGACAATTTTTTCGTCCACCTACGTTCTATTACTTGTCGACGTAATTGAAGTCGGTTATTTTGAAGTTATACTTCTTTTGGTACGTTAAGAAAAAATGATGAGAGTAAATTTTTACAATGCGCGCGCACACCGTGACAAAAATCGACACCTTGACGTTAGTTAATCAACGAAGAAGAAATTAGCAAAACGTGAAGTTAACTAGCCAATGAAGTAGAACTCTTACGTGTGTACATATACACTTTTTTTCGTTAGCGAGCAATCACAAATATTTGTTGCTTTTACGCTGGCGGTCCTGGGTTCGATACCTTTATATGATAAACATTTGTATTGTCCCTAAAGATATTTGCCGTAATCTGCCAAAATCACTTTGAGTTAAACTTCATATTTGACCATTGCTTCTACCTGGGTTCGGAGCATGCGCTGAGAAACTTTCAGCTTTTATGAAATGACGAAAGTCTGGCCCTCTCGGACTCTTGAGCTATTATAAGTCTAGGATAGAAATACTTTACACTAATAGTAAGGGAACATAAAAAATATTAATAGTATGATTATAAAACTCATTCGCGTCTTTCTTTCTTATATATTATGAAATATCTGGTAGTATAAACGGTACGTTAATTACGTGCGCACACGCATCTTTTTACCGCTTCCACTTGTTGCATCACCGTTGAGATAATTTCCGTCTTATTTTTCTCTTCACTTATTTCGCGATCTTTAAGTGATCTGAAGTAATATATTTTATGTGCATATGGTTCATAATGATCAATTAACACAGTTATACTTTTGTAATATGTAACATTCTTGATATTTTTTTTAATATATTAGGTTAGATTATTTCATTATCAACTAAAAATAAAGAAACAGTCAAAGTGATAAGATAAATAAAAAGATGTATACTTAGTTAATGGCAATGAAAAAATATAGGAAGGATTAGAAATAGGAACCTTAATTTTAAGGTCAATCTTGCCTAATGATAAGTAATGTAGGTACCATTATTTAAGGAAATGAGAATAAACTGTCCCACAGACTTCCTCTTTTTATAATTATTATAACCCTTTATAAAACAAAAGAGATAATTATGTATGCCGTCCTTGAAGTAAAGATAGATGAGTTACACATATAAATACAACCATAAAAATTAAAATAAATAACAATGTTAAAATGTAATATGAAATGCGTAGATTGTTTATTATATTTACAAGGAAGTCCCAATTATTATATATTAAGTAGATGTAAAAATATATTTTAAAAAAAAACTGAGGTAGCGTTATCAAGTTAATTAGCGTGCGATGTGACGTAACCAGGGCAAAACGATAAAGCCTGCGGAGCGTGATAGTTACCGTGTCTGACGATAGCAAAAGTGTCTGCCGACCCTGGCTCGTCCCCTCCTCGCGTCGCGTGGGGGGTGCCACTTCCATCTCCCTTCACCTTCACGTACACTGCTCCGCACAACCAATGACCGCCCGCCCCGAACCGGCGAAAGGTTTTATATACAAGTGGATTTCGCACTGCCAAATTGCTATAAGTCAAAATATAGGGTAGTCGGGCGGTTCACTCGATAGCACCGAGTCGCCGGGTGTGCATCGACTCCGAAATATATTTTTTTAAAGTGGGTGCGTTCGTGCGTGTTTTCACGCGAACTCGGATTAGGGTCTACTATCACGTGAAACAAATGCGCGGTTTAGTGCCTTTATCATAATATTGGAAAAGGGCAACAAGACTGTGCAATAATGGGGTGCAGTGCGAGATACTGTTTACTGACTTTAACCTTGTGCCTAGTGACTGATCTTGCATTTGGTGTAAGAGTGCTGCCCAAACGGAAGAAAGGTAAATATTGTTATATTCCTAATCATAACATACTTAATTAATAAAACGATACGTTTGCATTTTGGAAAAAATAAATAAAAATAATTGTACATCGTATTTATCTAATCAACAATGAGCGGAAATGTAGAACTGTTCAAATATCGATTAAGTTAGCCGCTTTCGATCAATTATACATTTTAGCTTCTAATCGCGCTCTTCGATTGGAGATATTGCGTTAAACAATCCTTTGACCTGAATAAATTCGATACGTTATGATTTATCCCCGTGGCGAACCACGTATTGTTCATATGATCCGGTTTCGACGGACCAGCGCGCTGTCAACGCACTCGTAAACAAAACAATTGCATCAACATGTACACAAAAAAAAAATCGCAAATAAAATTTAAAATTATTAAAAATTTCTTAATGAGCTTTATCAGATACATACATATATCTCTAACAATTTAATGCACCGTAATGTTACAAAACTTTTTAAAACTTCATTTATCGAGGTTAAGTGGCTAAAATTGATGTAGGTACACAATTCAATGTACAATAATTGCTCGAGTAAATTTCAATTTATAAAAAAGATATTTTGAAAAAAAAAAGTGCGACCTTGCTAATTTTATTTTTTTTATTTTTTCAAATGTAGTATAAATTTAATAAAATAAAATAAAATAAAAACATGTATTTATTACTTTACCATTTTTGTACACATCAACGAGCTTATAATTTTAATTTCTTATAAAAAATAGAATAATCATAATAATAATCACATGCAAAAAAATAATAGCTCTACATTAAAATAACAAATTTAAAAAAGTTTCGATCCGGCTGGACATAGATGGCGAGAGCTTAATGGCTAGAACACCGGACACGGTATGTCGGGGGTGCGGGCTCGAGTCTCGCTGGATCGAAATTTTGATATAATAATAAAAAAATATTTTCGTATTTCCTCATGTGTGGGAAACACAAAAATGAAAATTATACGAATTAACAAATTTTAAGTTTAAATCTCTATATATATAAAAATGAATCGCTAAATGTGTTGCTAAGCGCAAATCTCGAGAGCGGCTGAACCGATTTCACTAATTCTTTTTTTATAATATACCTTGAAGTACGAGGATGGTTGTTACGGAGAGAAAATTTTTAAAAATTGCCTGAAAAGTCTAAAAACAACACTTTTCTATATTTCCATACAAAAGATTCGTAATAATACCTACTTAAAAGTCAACTTGAACTTTAATACCATATGATAAAGTTTAAGTGTTAGTGGAGGGGTTCCGGGAAGGATAAGTATTAAAGAATCGACTATTAGGCGGTACGAAGTTCGCCGGGTCAGCTAGTAATCCATACTAATATTATAAATGCGAAAGTATCTCTGTCTGTCTGTCTGTCTGTCTGTCGCGCAATCACGCCAAAACTACTGAACAGATTTAAATAAAATTTGGTATACAGATAGTCTAGAGCCTGAGAAAGGACATAGGCTACTTTTTAATGCGAATAAAAGGATGTAAGGGGTTGAAAGGTGGGAATGAAAATTTGTATGGAACTATGTTCGTGTTTCGTAACTGTCAAACATTTAATGTTCATCCCGTCGATATGGTAAACTCTCCGATAAAATTAAAGAACGTATTTAAATAAAGGTTTCGAATCGACAACATATATCCACAATATACAGATAGTGGCGTATTTTACATTTTAAAAATGTATAATAATGTCAGTAATTAAAACGGATTGACATAATATATTATATTGGTTGTCAACGAGGTTGTCAAATATAAAACGTAGTGGTTATAATTATACTCTTTGGTCAAATATTTATGCGTGCGTTCAGAAATTTATTTAGTGTAAACTAAGGAAAATATATCAACCTAATTAAATCTTATACTATTTAAAAAAAGGAAAGCATTTTTTCGCTCAAATCAACGCAGGTGAAACCGCGGGGCACAGCTAGTTAAATATAAATCAAAAATTAAGTACAGAATATCTGCCAACCCGCAGTTGAGCGACGTAATGGATTAAGCTCCGACACTTATCCTACATGGGAAGGGATGCGAAAGAGCTTTGCCCAGCAGTGGGCTGTTACAGGCTGAATCTAACACTTTTTTTTCGCAATGGAATTAAGCATATTTATAAATGCTTCAAATAAAATTAATATTTTGGTAAATATAAATTTTTTTTAAAATTGCCTTTGATTGAACATTTAAAAATTTATTTAATATTGAAAATATATTTATCAATCTTGAAAAATTTTACGTAAGTTCATTAACGTTGACTGCAAACATATATTGCCTACTAAAGAAAAAGCAAATCTTGTATTACACGTAACATATTAATATTTCTTTGAAGTCCTTACCAATATATTACATCGAGTCTTTTAAAATTCAAAAATAAAAATAAAAACTGTATATCGTGCAAAACAAAACATTGTACTAAAACTTTTTAACTTTGTGAAATGAAAGTACTTAGGTGATTCAGTTTGCACTGAGTTAATTAATATTAAAAACCAAATTTTGGTTTCAATCTCAGATTCGTTTCAAACGAAATTATGAGAACGCCAAAATTAGTTTTGAAAAAAAAAATATTAACACGTATTACATATAACTATTTATTTTTGTACAATATCTCAGTTCTCAATGTAAATCTACAATCGCATTAATTGTAATTGCAATGGGCAAGTTCAAAAGCAACTTGCTGCACCTCACGGTTTACACTCGTCGTGATTTCCGATCCCACGAAAATGTCGGAATAAAACTAGCCTACGTCTTATTCTGAATCTGCAGCTATCTACTTACCAAGTTTAATTTCAATTATTTCATTAGTTTTTGCACGAAGGAGTAACAAACATCCATCGTCACACGAGATATGAGTACTCGTATTTCCTTAGTTTGAAAATTTTAATAGTTGAAATCAATCACATCAATTTATTTCATTTACTTGTTTATAAGCAAATCTCGCGACAAACTTTTATATCATATAGATTATGTTTATGTGTAATGACTTTATAAGTAGATAGTAAAAGTTTTAAAGTAAAAATTTATTTTTTTCGTTTTAGCACATTCAAATAAAAGCTTGTTTTTTAAAAAGGTTTTTTACTTTTAATTTATTTTTGACTTTTTAGTCGGTTATCACGTCACTTTATTCGAATTATTCTTAGCAAGCCCTTTGATACCCATATTGTAGAAGTGCACTAAAATAACTAGTCCGCACTCTTGGATAGAATGACGTCACAAAGTTAACCATGCATTGTCATCCAAATTGAACCTGCATACAAAATTTCAGCTCAATTGGTTGCTTCAAAATTGAGTTGCAAGATTTCACCCGAACAAACATACATACATACATGCATACATACAAACCATGCATTGTCTTCCGAGCTGAACCTGTATACAAAATTTCAGCTCAATTGGTTGTAGATATCTGCTTCAAAATTGAGTTACAAGATTTCACCCGAACAAACATTCATTAAAGTTACATACATACATACATACATACATACATACATTGCAAGTTAAATAAAAGCTTGTAATAATATTATTTAGAAATCGGTATTAAGATATCCTGTCTTATCTCATTATCTTATACGAGTTTTCTAATAACTCCCATGAGTAATATGCTGTGAGACGCGTGCGCATTATGGTCTCTGTGTGTGTGTGTGTGTGTGTGTGTATGTATGTATAATCATGTGTCTAGGCGTCCGGACTACCCGAATACTAATCAAACACCGGTTTCAAGCAAATGTACATACATATTTACCTTATTTTCATATGTTATGCTTATGATCAGTGACAGTTATGACAATCACACTTTTTTGCTAATTTCAGTTTCTCTTTAACATACTTCAAGACGTTTTTTTAAATACTCGTATTATTTTAAATTACATGAAATATTTAATTTAAATCTTAACGACTTCCTTTTAATGATATTATGATTATATTGCATGTGTATTATTTAAAATGTATTTGAATATTTATAAATTAATAAAATAAACTATATAATAATTTAATGTTATTATACATAATTTTATTTATTATCCGACACATTAATCTGCGCGATATAATTTTATTTGCAAGCTGTGTAAAACTGCTTTTAAAAAATTAATAAGATAAAAGTGTATTTAAAATAATCACTTAATAAATCGTTATTAAACTTTGAGCTTAATATAAAAATAAAGGTATAGTTTTCTTAACACAACAATATTTTTAAATAATACTGCTTTCAAGCAGTGTTGTGTTCCTGTCGGTGAGTAAGGTGACCAGAGCTCCTGGGGGGGAATTGGGGATAGGGTCGGCAACGCGCTTGCGATGCTTCGATGCTTCTGGAGTTCTGGTGTTGCAAACGTCTGCAGGCTACGGTATTCGCTTACTATTAGGTGAGCCATACGCTTCTTTGCCGACTAAATATATAAAAAAAAAATTGTAACTGTCACAAATAAATCATTGTCTTGTGCGGCATAGAAGTAAAAGCCGGAATATCTTGAATACAAGTCGACAATCGTTTGATCCTTAAATAATGTTTAAAAGCTTGTTATATAAGCCCTTTTACTCTAACTAAAGAATAGTACTGCCCATAACAAATACACGTTTTATTGATATTAGTCAAAGAAAGTAATTAACATCATAAAGTGAAAACCAACATTAGACTTCTGTACATAAATAAATATATTTCATCAACACATCATATTTACACACGTATTATGTAATTAATTACACCTTATGTTATAAAAGTATATCAGTGTAAAATTTACGTTTGGTCATTTTCGCAAGAAGACGGGTTTTTTTGATGAAATAAAAAACACGTTGTATTCTAGTAGGCATACATGTTAACGAAACAACACGCCCTAATTACTCGCTTTATTTCCCTTATTTGAAACTATTATGAATGAAACATGCGATCGTGTAAAATTTAAAAATATTTTAAAAAAATTGGCTGTCTGTAAAATTGGTTTACGGACGATAGTTTAACGTGACAACGTCTTAACAAAACATCTCGTAACGGGACAATAAGCGTAACGTGACAATGAGTCATCCTTTTTCGTGCATGCCGCCGGCGTTCATCAATTTATGAGACGTTGTCACGTAATTGATTTATATAAATATTTTTCGTAAAATGAAATAACACTAACCCATAATAGTTGAAAAACTTTGATAAAAAGATCAGTATCTAATCCGATTCATTAGAATTTAAATTCCAGTTCTACAATGCAGGTTAATACAACATTTTATTTTATGTAATGACACGGAAGGAGAAACTTGAAATTAATCGATATTTTTTGATTGATTGCACGAATAACTCATATCTTATTAAATGCTACGAGCACGCTAAGTTAACACACATTTGTTCTATTTATGCTCTCATAAGTTACGGCTTTCGAGTGATTACTTTATATTGGATAATAAATGGCTTTAGTACAATCCACACTAATATTATAAATAGGAAATATCGTTTGTTTGTTAACGATAATCTATGAAATTACAGAAACTAATCAGTCAATAACCATTAGGAAATTACATTATCCAGAAGTAACATAACACGTAATATATTAGAATATACGACTTATAATACCGGAAAAGTAGCAACAAATCTGTATGCACGAGAAACCGTGAGAAACGTCTAGTCCTGAATGAAATCACTACTGCAATTTATTTAATAATGGCATTTACACGGATGAGCTTCATATGCCGTTAATAATATTGTAAAAACTTTTCACTATTAAATGTTAGCGGGCAATATTTGTGCGATACAAATGCGATATAGCTGTCAATATAATAATTTTGCTAATAGATGGTTCAATTTACGAATATATTGGTATCCTTGTGTGCTTTAAGTATGCAACATTGATTTGTGTGAGATCAACAATTGGCAAAACAGTAAGGTATTCAAAATTCATTATTGTTCTAATTAAGTATCATACACTCGTATTACAGAACTTTAAAATAAATTAATTGCATTGAAAGGTTATTTTTATTACGAAAAATATATAAAAAAGAACAAAGTGTGAATGTTATAAAATGTTATAATTAACGGGTCATAAAAGTAAATGGAAACAGCCCTGTGTTTACGGCCGTGAAGAAAATATTTGATAATATAATAGTTGCATCATTTCATTGCCACAATATTAAAAGGTCATAAAAATGAAATTGTGTATTGTGAAATTTATATAATTATGAAATTAATTCAAACAAATAATCGCACCCATGAAGTTTTCAGTTCTTTATTATAATCTTGCCTTGTCTTCTGAAAAGCGTAATAAAAATAAGATCAAGTTTGAAGGACTTTCTCATACGAGTATATATACATCGTACTTTTCCGTCTCTTGAAGACACTCAACCTAAAAATGGCAAGAACTGTTAAATACATTCCATGCCAGGGGTTGCTAACCACATGTTGGTAATATTTTTATAAGGACAAAACATGAATACAAAAACGAAAATAACCTAGTATACAACGTTGTAAAAGTAAAAAAAAAACTGGTCAAAGAAAAATAACCTTTTACAGTTTAAATATTTGTTAGGAGTAAGATACGACAGATGTTGAACACTGTTTGACATACCACCAAAAAACAGTATTTATTTCATTTAGAATGATTATTAAACCATGTAAGGAAACGAGAATGTTACTTTTTATTCATTAATCCAATTCGATTTTCCTTTACTGGTCTTAAACACGTTGACGAAGAAATATATCAAAATCTTTAACCAAAGAAAACTAACGAATGTCTATCGCATGACTTTATGTTAAGGTGTATACTCAGTCACTTGAATACGCTTAATGTTAGTTATTGGACACATAAAATGAAATTCAGTTATTTACGTTCACCAAAAAAATATTATACAGTCAGACAAAAAATATTTAAAAATTTAAATTAAAGAAAAATAAAATTATGAAATAGTTAAATTAAATTTATTCATATAAAAATTAAGAAATAGTATAGTTAATAATTTAGAAAGTATTTGTAAATCTATGCTAAAAATTGTTTGTGACATTACGATACATAATTATATTGTTATAATGGATTTATGGTGTTAAATTACATTTTTTTTATTATGTTTAAAGCAGCCATTTCACTTTTACGCTGGATTACTTCTTTTAAACACGCTGCGATGCATACATTTTAAAATAGAAAACGATAGCAACTCGATTTTCACTTTTTTAATCGTGTATTCTGTTCTAATCGCATGCGTGTTTTCTTATTTTCACCAAAAATATATTTTATTGTCTATTACAGATACAGCATGACAATTACGAAACTTTTACTAACTACTACTACTAAATTAAAGACCGAGTTCTTTTAAAAATTTAAATTATACTGCAGATTGTGGCTAGATTTTAATTTACGTCAAACAAGTATGTAACATTATCATACGGGGCATTATATGCCCAACTAAACCTCACTCGTCTTGGATTTCAATAGCTGTCAGACTACTTTACTAACATTCATGATGAGGTATCTGTACGATGAAGTGTAGTAATGTATTTTGATTATGACATTCTTTAAAAAAGGAATAATTTGTATCAAATTGAACCAATAGATTCAGTTTTATGTATCTATCTTCGTTAACATTTTTTATTTTCTTATATACATATTATAATAATACATGATATTTATCTTATACAGCGGCTAACATTCTAGTTGTATTCTTTTCACTATATCTTGAATAAAATTCTTGAATAATAAATAAAACTCTTGAATAATAATGGTATAACTGTGCCTTAATAATCGATATTTTCTATCGAGAACTTTTAATAAGCGATGGAATAACTAGAATTTTTAAAGTAGAAGGAATCGAATTTTGTAATTATAAAATAAAATAAAAAACTGTTAAAAGCTATTGTTTTAACCACGTGTGAACAATCTTAAATTTATCGTATATGAGATTTAGGATCGGATAACAATCTCGACTTAAATAGCGCGTACAAATTATACAGTTGTGGTTATTTTTATGTGTATAATAAGGACCTAAATTGCATGCACTAGTATACCAACATATAACCTGGCCTGATACAATTCTCGACCTCAATATACGTGACCTTAAAGGTGAACAACGCATGAGCAAAATGCATGAGAATATAACCGTTGACTTTGTGTCTTAAACTACGGTTTATAATTATCCTTGCTTTACAGGATTGTATAATACGAACTTTGCTTGTAAAATACCAATATTAATTACTAACGACCCACCCCGGCTTCGCACGGTTGCAATGCTGAAACTAAATATTATCTACAATAAAAGATACGTTAGAAACCTCTAAAATTACTAGTGTTCCTCTACTATAATATGCATGTATTATACATAAAAACCTTCCTCTTGAATCACTCTATCTACTAAAGAAAACCGCATTAAAATCCGTTGCGTAGTTTTAAAAATTTAAGCATACATACAGACAGACAGACAGACAGCGGGAAGCGACTTAGTTTTATAATATGTAGTGATGAAACATTAGCACTACACGAAGATGGATACGCTAGTATGTTATTGAAAGTACACAGTTAAAAGTAAATTAATTTATGAACTTTACCTCATATTTAAATATAAAAAGAGGATTAATAATAAAATTTAGTCTACTAAGTTACCGCAAATATCATACAAACAAATGTCTTAAAGTTTCTATTCGATTAAATAATTCACAAAAAAAAACATTTTTATTACACAAATAGGAAATCGTAAAAGATTATCCCATTATTTTAGTATTGTAATAAGATTTAACAAAAAATCTAAGCTTATATATCTCTATCTATTTATATCACTATCTATTTATACTATTTACTTTAATACGTAGCGTATATAACGCTATCAAGATTCATCTAAAAGGTTTGTAAACCTCTGGGAAGAAAAACTCAAGTTAAACCAGACTGCAAAAAACCCTGATAGTACGTTACCAAGAAAATGTCATCAAACACGTAATGTACTTTATTACATTCATTATAAAGGCTATTATGCCATTACAGGTAGTATCAGAATCATGTAGCTGTCAAAACACTATCGAAATTAATAGTAAAGTGTATTGCGCAAGATATAGAAATGCAAGCACTACAGCGTATCTGCAACACTATTGTTTCATTCATTCGTTCAATAGTGGGTGATAATTACTCTGTAGTGAAGAAAATTACGTTACCACTAGAAAGGAATGCAAATTACCAGAAACACGTCAGCCAACATTTGCATGGAGATTGAGTTATTACAACTATTACTTCTATATACGGTCGAAATTGTGCGTGCCTTTAAAGTCATGTACATTTATAGTCAAATTTAATATTGTGAATCTGAATCATAAAGTTTTGTGGTTTAGTAGAGTAAATTTATTTGACTTATTTGTTAACTAGCGACCCGACCCGGCTTCGCGCGGTTACAAAAACTATCAATGTTCCTCTTCTATATTATGCATGTATTATAGATATAAACCTTCCTTTGGAATAACTCTATTTACTAAAGAAAACCGCATCATAATCCGTTGTGTAGTTTTAAAGATCTTAGCATATATAGGGACAGACAGACAGTGGAAAGCGATTTTGTTTTATAATATGTAGTGATAATCCTTCTCGTCCATGGGGAAAGAGGCCTATGCCCAGCAGTAGTATATTACAGGCTGAAGCGATTTGTTAATATGCAGTGCGTGCAGTTTTAGTTCTAATTCGTAGTTTCCTAAGAAAGCCCGCTGATCTAGCATTATGCTAATTTGCTCTGTATTTTATTTCTTGTTAAACACATTGATAACAGATGTGTCTGCGTTGACATTCCCAACCTAAAATAACTTGAAAATAAATAGCTAATTTTACAGAAAAATGCAAGAAGCATTTTTTGTAGATAATATTATTGCCAACAATTTTTATGATGACCTCTATTGACCTCCGAGTAATAAGGTAGCGAGATATTCACGAAAAACTGATTTTCGTGACCTTTTGACCTTTATAACTTTTTTAGCCGGTACGATATCAATGTCGATTTTTCACATCTTCATTAAAACTCTGTAATAAAGGTGTATACAAAAATTCAGCTCACTAGGAATTTTTCCGCAGATAATACCTAAAATGACTGGACTATAAGAAAAAACAACATTTTATTGACTTTTAATTAAATCCATACATTATTAATCATACATAAACGATGTTTAAACCATCAAAAATTTCCTAATAACTCGATAAAAAAATATTCGATAAAGTTTTTAAAATGAGATAATCTTGTGTAACGTTATATAACATTAAAATTTACTTTCGCCTTTAAAATCGATACTGGCAACTAACATCCGACTGGCCGCATCTAAACCCGAGTTGTCACCGTCAATGTTACCAGTTTACTCGCGATGTATAATTTAAAACTTTCTCTAAAGACGCCCGCTACGAGTACGACTGTGGCATTGGTCAGATTTCCCTTTCCTTGGCCATCAGTTACGTTTCATTGAATCTATTAATCTACATCGAAATTGAGGTCTCGATTTGACACGAATATCTCTAATAGTTGATATTAATGTCATAATTTGTGTAACATTACGAGTGTGTCGATTTCTATCGCGAAGAAATCAACATAAAGAAAAATTTTCATTGCTTCATTACATTCCGTGTTAAATGATTTAATTCATTATTTTGTGTTACAAATATTTCTTTTTAAGATTCTTGAACTTAGGTTGAAGTGTTTGTAGGATTAATTATTATTATTTTGCTATAGTCGAAGTAATCGCTAACAAGGCTGCACAGTGCGTCTCTCTTACTTTTTATTTTAGTCTGCAAAACAAAATTCTTTCTCACTTGACTTCGCAAAAACATACTTAATTGTTTTAGGAATAAATTATTATTAATGTTATTTTGTAGACATGTGTAAGTAATGCAATTGATACATTACGCGTAATATTACCCGAACATGAAATATGGCATCACACATTACTCGATGAAATGAAGCATTACACATCACACTTGACATTACGCGATCTGTTCGGTCGGAATGTCGGATTTCTTATCTGTTTGCTATATCCAGCTCTGTCTAACTTCACTGTACTGAATGAGACACGGCGATGCGCTACACAAATTACTTTTATCACACGGGAAACGAAACTAAACGGATAAAATCGCGGTTCGCATCTAGTATTAATTAACTTGTCCATGTGTATTGCCTGTCCAGTGTCCTAAGCCTGGAATAAAAAAATCCCAATTTTCCTTGGGGTTACTTATTACTTAATTATGAAAGGAAATCAACTTTTTTTACAAATCAAAGCTAATTTTAAAACAAACTAGAAAATCAAACCAAAAAAAAAAAATAATAAAAAATAACTGAATTTTCAGCTAGTTTCCAACTCATTTACAATTTTTTTTAATGCTAAAGTGACTGTATGTTTCGTCTACTACGTACTTTGACTACGTAGTACACCGAACAATACATTTAAACATCTCATGTAATGTTTGGTGTGATGAAAATTACGTGCTATAGGAAATTTCATAAGAAATAACTCACTCCGAACAGTACACATTTCGGGTAATGTTCGGTGTGATGGTGTGATGCCATATTACTCAGTACGAAATGTAATGTAATATTACATTACATTTCAGTGCACTGTTTTGCGCATGTCTATTATTTTGCTATAGTCGAAGTAATCGCTAATAAGACTGCACAGTGCGTCTCTCTTACTTTTTATTTCAGTCTGCAAAAGAAAATTCTTTCTCACTTGACTTCACAAAAACATAATTGTTTTAGATGTCACAAGTGTAAGCGTCAGACTTACTAAAAAACTCCATTAGATGTCTTAATATCTTACATCGCTAATGTGCCAACGGTCGGCGGCCTTTAAATTTAATTTATAGTTTCTCGTACTTGTGTCTGTAATTACTCTTACTTACTTATTCTTCAAACCGGAACACAGCAATACATTGTTCTTGGACAGTAAAATAACTAGTGAGAGCTGAGTGGTTCAGTGGAAACACGATAATTGATATTAGATCGTCGTGGGTTAGAAATCAAACTGACACTTTTTAAACGATTTTTTTTAAATTGATTTTGTCTCTAAAATTTATATCATGCCCAGCGGTGGAAAAAGACAACTTAAGAAAGCCCGTATTATACACCACATACGATAGCAGAATGGGTTAAGCTTTAATCCATCTCCTTTTCTTGTTCCTATCCTTCATTTTCCTCTCCTTTCTGAACTATAGAAGCCTATCAGTCTGATTTAAAAAATGTATTTTGCATATACAATTAACATATAGAGAAAGCCTTACACAATGCATTACATAAACAAAATGTCCAAAAACTTTAAAAGCTGTAAATGTAAAATCTAGATTATTCTACATTCTCTGGCTACTGATTTTGATAAGATTCTTTTAAGGAACGAAAAAGATAAAATTATTTTTTCATACCTTCTATTAAGTGGCCGTTATCGTTACCTACACATTTTTTCTTCATATTTATTGTCAAGTAATAGGAAATTCATAAGAGTATTTCAATAAAAAGCATTACTTCCTCATAAGCATGACTCGTTATAAAATTAAATTATTTGTGATTTATCACGCTCACGATCTTAAAAGATATTTTTTTCATGATTCAGCGGAAAATATACTTTCAATTGTTAATCTTGCATTGTTGCAAAATATATGACCTTAATGTTGTTGAAGGATACCTTAATCAATTAGAATACTCAGATGCTGTATATGACATTTAATAATAATTTAATAGAACTTACAAAACTAATTTTAATTGTACGTAAATCAAAATTGGTATGCTAAAAATCGAAGACTCCTATAAACTTTCATTTGACAGAATTATCTATTTATTATATTAATAATAATTTCTCATTTCGTAATAAATGTAGATAACATAGACGCTAATGATAGACACACCCATTTACATTATTAAGTCACACAGCAGTTTCCAAAATGATGTAAGTGTAATGTAAATGAAAGACGCGCTAGGAGCTAACTGATTTATTCAGTGTTGCCAACTTTCCATACCCTACATATTTCCCCCCTTAAGCCAATCAATACATGTTCATAAAACATTTACAATACTCACTACATCACAAATAAATAAAAATTATTCTAACATATATAACATTAACTAAATGCCTGAGCAATCTAACTTAACAATATATCATTAGAAAGGTACTTATCAGCTAAAGAGCTTATGAACTAAAACAATAATAATACATTAAGACTACTCACTACATCAAATACATAAAAATTATCCTTAAATTATTATGAGCGTCTGAGCATGTTAGCTTACAAATATATATTAAGAATCGTACTTATCAGTTAAAGTCTTATGGACTAAAACAAAAATATACGAAACTATTTATTTTTATTAGAACGGTTATAGGCCCTCCACGCACGCGCCGAGGCACCCGGCGGGGGTTTATCATCTTTATCAGAAATATCAGCTGCTTCTTCATCCCCTAAACTCCGTCTACTCTCACCAGGTGCCTCAACGTCGCAGCTGGCCTCAACGTCGCAGCTGGCCTCAACATCATTTTCTGTTTTGCAATCAGAATGAGCCTCGCTAGTGCGCGATAACGAAAACCTCATTTTGTCTTGCCTAGGCAAAATCTGATCCAAATGCCTACGCCACTCCACACCCGAGCCAGAATTAACTTTATAAGAAATAGGACCGGTTTTAGCCGAAATATGCGCTTCCACCCACTTATCCCCCTTCGGAGAAAAGTTTCGAACTAACACCGGTTCTCCTATCTCAAAATCCGTATGACGCCCCTCTCTAAGACCCTTCTGCTTACTCTGCACGTCTTGTACTGCCGATTGAATATTAGGTCGTAATGCGTCTAGCCTACCTCTCAACCTACGGCCTAGCAGAGCCACCGCAGGTGATATACCTGTGGTAGCATGTGAGCAATTGCGATATTGAAACAGAAATTTATTTGTAGCAGCCATTACATCAGAATTTTCAAACACGGCACGTTTTATGGCTTTCTTTACGCTTTTGACCGCGTTTTCGGCTTCACCGTTGCTCTGAGGCCGATACGGGGCCGATGTAGTGTGCTTAATGCAATTGTTAACACAATACGTTTTAAATTCCTCGGAAAAGAATGGGGGTCCGTTGTCCGTTACCAGTTGTGAGGGTAAACCGAATCTAGCGAATATCGATCTTAATGCATTTATAGTAGCGTTAGCTGTAGTACTAGTCATGAACACTACTTCAATCCACTTCGAATGTGCATCAATTACTACCAAAAAAACGCTTACCTGCACAATCAGCAAAATCGGCATGTAAACGCTGCCAAGGATGTTGGGGAAACTCCCACGGATGCAACGCCGCGCGGGCCGGCGCGTCACGCACCTGTCTACACGCCGAGCACTCGCGGCAAGTTACCTCGATATCCCTATCTATATTAGGCCAATAGACATAATTACGCGCTATATTCTTCATTTTATTCATTCCTAAGTGACCCTCATGTAATTCGTTTAATACTTTAAGTCTTAATTTTGGTGGAATTATCACTCTGAAATTATATAATAAACAACCTAAATCAACCGATATACTGTCTTTACGAATAAAATATGGTTTCTCAAATTCACAATTTACAAATGATGGCCATTGAAACATAACATAATTTAAAATTTTACTTAATAACGGATCATTTTTAGTTTCATATGCTACCTCTTTAAAACTTATCGGTAATGTTTCCTCTAATAAATTAATATAAGAAAAACCTTGAGTTGAGTGCCGCCTGTACGACAAAGGTAGACGCGATAAGGCATCAGCCGGTCCGTTGTCCACCGAACGCACAAACTGAATCGTATAGTCGTATGCCGCCAACCGTGCGGCCCATCTCTGCAACCTACTCGCTGCGGTCTGAGGAATGCCTTGCTTATCTCCAAAAATAAAAGTTAAGGGCTTATGATCAGTTTTTAATATAAAATGCCGGCCAAATAAATATTGATGATGTTTACTAACTCCAAAATATATAGCTAGAGCCTCTTTGTCTAATTGGCTATAATTTCTCTCGGCTGCATTCAACGTACGAGAAACACAACTGACCGGCCGCTCCCGCCCATCCGGGTAGCGGTGTGCTAATACAGCACCGATGCCGTGCGCGCTGCTGTCCACTGATAATACGAGTGGTAAACCTTCTTCATAATGCGCCAAAACATGTTTGCTTATTAAAGATCTTTTTGCCTCCTCAAAAGCCGCAATACAGCGCGAGTCCCAAACCCAACGGACGCTCTTTTTTAATAAGTTATGTAATGGATATAATATCGTACTTAAATTTGGAATAAATTTCCCATAATAATTTAAAAAGCCAAGGAAACTCTTAAGTTGTGTCACGTTCGTTGGTGTTGGGATTTCTTTAATCGCCTCCACTTTATTAGGATCCGGGTGTAATCCCTCTTTATCAATAATGAAACCTAAATAAGCCACATTTTTTTGTAAGAATTTACATTTATCTAACTTAACCGTCAAGCCCGCTTGCCTTAAGCGTTCAAAAACTGCACGTAAATTATTTAAATGTGTCTGTCTATTAACTCCCGTGACACAAATATCATCGAGAAATACAACCGTGTTCGGTACCCCCCGCAAAATTTCTTCCATTAATTTTTGAAATTTCTCCGGTACGCACGACAAACCGTACGGCGTTCTCCGGTATACAAAGGTTCCGATATGTGTAGTAATAGCGGTATATTTTTGAGACTCATCCTCAAGAATAACTTGTTCGTAAGCGTGTCTTAAATCAATTTTACTATATTCTTCTCCGTTACTTAAATTCGCGAATAACTCTTCGATACGAGGTAATGGGTAGAAATCTCTTTTTAACTTAGGATTAATCGTGATCTTATAATCCCCGCATATACGAATGTCACCGTTGCTTTTCATTACGGGTACAATCGGCGTGCCGTAATCAGAATGTTCGACGCGGTAAATAGTGCCGTCTCGCTCGAGCCGTGCGAGCTCTTGCTCAACCCGCGCGCGAAGCGCCAGCGGCACGGGCCGGGCGCGCACGAACACCGCGTTGTTATCCACGAGCTGCAACTGAAACTTTTTATTACAAGTCCCTAAACCGTTCCGACATACATCGGGAAATTCTTTACGCCACAGTGTCACGAATTTATCCTCCTCCATTATCTCGTTAATATTAATCTGCGATATATCCAGCGACTGTAACCAATCGCGACCGAGAAGGGGGCGCCCCCCGCCTTTGATTACGTATAATTTTAAATCGTCAACGATTGTGGATTTTAATTGCACACGAACCAAAATATAGCCGAGAGCATATATTCGTGACCCCGCGTAGCTACGTAAAATTAAATTATCTTTACAAATTACCTTATGACTAAATAACCTATCATAACAATCTTTATTTATTGCAGCTATACGGCTACCCGTATCTATTTCGAATTTAAGATCACAATTTTCAACAATAATATTAATGTAGAAAGGCCTGTCACCTTGTGAGGAAATATCCATATTAAAAAAGTCTTCCTCGGAACTCTCACTTATAAAATTATGATTCTTACTTAAATTAACTTTACCCCGATTTTGCACTTTTTTACACATCACTTTTAAATGCCCTCTTTGATTGCACTCATCACAATTATAATTCGCGAAACGACACCGACCCCCTCGATGCATCCTGCCGCAGCGCCAACACGCGGCTCCCTCCGCGCCGGCCGGCGCGGCGGGCGCGCCCACCGTTCCCGCGCTCGCCGCTGCCGAGCTCGGGGCGCGCGCTCGCCGGCTGAACGTCGCGTGTAACCCCTCGCCCGCTTCTCCTCCGCCCTCCGAGGACGCCGGGCGCGTAGCACTCATACTTGCATGCCGTTCTGCCGCCTCTAGTGCCAGAGCTAGCTCCACTGCCTTCCTGTAATCCACACTTTGGTTAAAATTTAGACTGTGGACCGTCGATTTTTGGGGGTTTGAGGGATGCGGGGGGGAGGGGGACGGGGGGGCTACCCACCAGTACCACTCCCACATACCAGAAACCCATAGTTATGGAGATATCCATGGTTAAAGTTTTAAGATTAGAAGAAGAATTTAGATCGTTTGGCACGAATTTAAGGGCGAGAGTGGGAGGAGGGAGGTAGCGGCGGTCCCCCTAAACCCCCCCATACCACTCACGATACAAGGTAATGCGCCGTTCTTGAAAAACATAGAAAAAATGAATCTCATAGACCTAACCTCGAAATTTGACAGTTGATCGGTATAAATTCATTCCGTGACGGCTCCGGCGCTTCGGAAGGGCAGCCCTTTCGCCCTTGCGTAACAAAACGCAGACACCCACGCTCGCCTCCGCAGCCTCGGCTTGCTGGTCGCCTTCGGCGACCAGCCTCGGCCTCTCCGGCTCGCCCGGGTGTCTGTGTTTCGTTACAGCGGGCGAGGTCTGCCCTCCCTCCGCGCCTCCGGCTTTTACAAAACACTCTAGGGGTAAGACAGACCAAGACCACGTGGATAGTGGGGTGCTCCGATTTGGTTTTGGGTATTTTTCGGACTTAAAAAAAAAATAACCCTAACCTATCTAACTTCAAAATTAGACTGTTTATCCGCATAATTTCGTTACAAAAAAAATACCCTAACCTATTTAACTTCAAAATTTATAATGTGACCGTAAATAAGCAGAAAAAATATGAAGATCTAAATCGACGGTCCATAATCTAAATTTTAGCCTACAAGGTAATGCGCCGTTCTTGAAAAACATAGAAAAAATGAATCTCATAGACCTAACCTCGAAATTTGACAGTTGATCGGTATAAATTCATTCCGTGACGGCTCCGGCGCTTCGGAAGGGCAGCCCTTTCGCCCTTGCGTAACAAAACGCAGACACCCACGCTCGCCTCCGCAGCCTCGGCTTGCTGGTCGCCTTCGGCGACCAGCCTCGGCCTCTCCGGCTCGCCCGGGTGTCTGTGTTTCGTTACAGCGGGCGAGGTCTGCCCTCCCTCCGCGCCTCCGGCTTTTACAAAACACTCTAGGGGTATGACAGACCAAGACCACGTGGATAGTGGGGTGCTCCGATTCGGTTTTAGGTATTTTTCGGACTTAAAAAAAATAACCCTAACCTATCTAACTTCAAAATTAGACTGTTTATCCGCATAATTTCGTTACAAAAAAAATACCCTAACCTATTTAACTTCAAAATTTATAATGTGACCGTAAATAAGCAGAAAAAATATGAAGATCTAAATCGACGGTCCATAATCTAAATTTTAGCCCACACTTTTCTCGGCGAATATTCTAGATCTCATTACGTCACTCGAGAGCCCCGAGACAAATTGATCCCGTAAATTTTCTTCTAATCTAGTGCCAAAATTGCACGTAACCGCTAAATGTTTTAAATTTTGTAAATACTCTGTGAGGGATTCGTCCGACCGCTGTCTTCTTTGACGAAATACGTGCCTTTCTGCGATTTCAGAGCGTTGCGGCTCAAGATGGTTGGTGACAAGGTCAACGAGGTCGTCAAATTTTTTCTTCTCCGGGTGATCAGGAGCACACAAATCACACATTAGCGAGTACGTCGCTTCACCCACCACCGTTATTAACATCGGCACTTGTAAATCGTCCTTAATTTCGTTTAACAAAATGAACTGTTTTACCCGCCGTACGTACGCCGGCCATTGTTTTGAGTTTAAATCGAAAGGCTCAATTTTACCGATCGGCATTGTTTTTTTTTTTCTCACAAACGGTATATATCGTAATGAACAATAATGTAACAGTTTTTCAAGTCTTTACAACGCGTAATTCCACTTTAAATTAATTATTTTTATACTCGTCGCCAGTGTAATGTAAATGAAAGACGCGCTAGGAGCTAACTGATTTATTCAGTGTTGCCAACTTTCCATACCCTACAGTAAGAAAAAAAATTGCTTGTTAAGCGATTAGAAAGCGAAACCAAAAATCTGTTAATGTATTAATCTCGATTCATCATACGTTGAAAACGAGTTTGATTCAAACTCGGCGAAATATTTAGTGTAAATTCATCTTCGATTCATTTGATTTGATTAAAATGTCCATAATCGATTTTTTTATGATCGGATACAGTCTTTTACTCGTACGCAACGGAGCGATGCCTACCTAGGTCAAGAACGTTGGCCGTGGCATCAAAACGAATATCTCGTCTCGCTGTCATCGAACTCGATGTAGCGGCGTGATTACGAAAATAATATGCCATGTCATTTCTATTGTTATACATATTTTACGCTTGCATTTCACGTTACTTGAGATTTAAATATTTAAAACAAGTTTATTTTTTAAAATATGTAGGATAATTATTATAATTAGATACTATTACGTAATCACTACATATTATAAAACAAAGTCGCTTCCCGCTGTCTGTCTGTCTGTCTGTATGTATGCTTAAATTTTTAAAACTACGCAGCGGATTTTGATGCGGTTTTCTTTACTAGATAGATTCAAGAGGAAGGTTTATATGTATAATACATGCATAATATAGTAGAGGAACACTGATAGTTTTTGCAACCGTACGTAGCCGGGGCGGGTCACTAGTTATATTTTAATTGTACTACTTTTTAATAGGTTTGAACATATTAAATCTATGATTCAAAAATAAAACAAAGAAGTTAGTTTTAGCTATAAACGTAAATAGTTGAACAGACGCAAAACAGAAGAATTGAATAAAGATTGCAATTTTCATTTTTCTATAAATTAAAATTGCAATTTGTATAACAAGAGACAAACCAACTATTAGTTTATAAGTATATAATTATGTATACGCTTCTAATCATTCAACAATACACCTAATGATTGAATTCAATTAGTTCTACGATTGGAAACAATCGTAGACATGTCTTAGTATTCAAGGTTGCAAGTACATTTGGATCTAGCGTGGGAACTCAACTTGCATTATGAGTACGTACATAGTTGGGTAAAAGGGTATCCGCTAGTTTTCAACTGCTAATATCTTTATTACGATAACGAATCCGCTGTTAAAATAGCAAATTTTATCTTAAAGTCTGTTCGTAATACTTTCTAAGTCTGAAGATGTTAAAAAAGACGGTCTAGTTATTTTCGAGTTTGCACCTACCTAAAAAAATTGATTTCTCTTCATAACTTTTTTATAAATCACGTGAAAGGCGCGATAGAAATCAAATATTTTACCTTAACAATAGTTATGTTGCTATTGTAGCAATTAGTACAGTCATTTGGTGCTCAAAAAGGGGGTTACCTGGAAAGTTTTCCGGTAGTTTTGAAAATTAGTAATTTTATACATTTCGACGTGCTCTTTTCAAATTTTCACTTTGCCACCTCGTATCTTTGCCGCTCGCGCCGCCATATTAAAAAAATGGCGCTCAAATACAGTTATTTGAGAATAACTCCGTTCCAACTCATTTTACGATTAAAAAAGTCTGTTATAAATTAAACTAGAGAAAATTTCCTACAGTATATGTAGTAGCCTTTTTTTTGTAAAATCATTAGTTTCAGCGTACGAGAGCCGCGAAGTCCACTCCAACACGCGTATAGACGTGTCATAATTATATTTCGTTAAGTCCAGTCGACAAGTTTTAAATTTTTTTTTTTTTTAATTTGAAAAATTATGGTGTACTAGCTTCTGCGCGCGACTTCGTCCCCGTGGAATAGGACAGATTCTGTCATACATGATTTGTGCGAAACTTTAACTGTTTACGTAGCGGAAGCTCCCAAAAGGAAAAAAACCGATTTGGAAACATTCATCATTGGTGCTTCGCTCCTATCGGTCGTAGTGTAATGATATAGGTACCTATAGCCTATAGCCTTTCTCGATAAACGGGCTATCTAACACTGAAAGAATTTTTCAAATCGGTCCAGTAGATCCTGAGATTAGCGCGTTCAAACAAACAAACAAACAAACAATCAAACAAACAAACAAACAATCAAACAAACAAACTCTTCAGCTTTATTATATTAGTATAGACTGATTCACTATAAATACTTAATTCCCGTTGGAAAATTTACTTAAACTTAATTTATCAACAAGTTAAACGATTGTTAACGAACAAAATTTTCTCGAAATTACGTCTCAATTGTAAATGAAAAAAAAAAATTAAGTAATTGTCGTAATTTTTTTCGTTTCATAGAGCCTTATACACATAATTGACAAGATCACGGCATAAAAATAAAAAAAAAATTCATACTTTGTTTATAACAATTTTTGTACTTGAACAAAAACTAGTGATTTTTACAAAAAGTGATGATTTTTCTGGAAATACAAAAATTATTATAAACAAAGTATGAATATTTTTTTATAACTTTAATAGCATGATCTTGTTAACTATGTATATAAAAAAGGCTCTACGAAGCGAAAAATTTTTAAGACAATTATTTAAACTTTTTTTTTCATTTACAATTGAGATGGAATTTCGAGAAAATTTTGGTAGTTAACAATCGTTTAACTTGTTGAAAAATTAACTTTAAGTAAAATTTCCAACGGGAATTAAGTATTTATAATGTTCAGAATGTGCTGTGTGGTTACGGCACTAAAGAATTTAGCCACCCACTCTCTTCCCGTGGGTGTCGTAAGAGGCGACTAAGGGATAATACAGTTCTACTACCACCTTGGAACTTAAAAAGCCGACGGATGGCGGGATAACCATCCATGCTGGCTTTGAAATACACAGGCCAAAGACGGGCAGCAGCGTCTTCGGTGCGACAAAGCCAGCCCTGCGGTCACCAACCCGCCTGCCCAGCGTGGTGACTATGGGCAAAACACATGAGTTCGCGTCATAATGTCGGGCGCGAACTTGTGGAGGCCTATGTCCAACAGTGGACTGTGATAGGCTGAAGTGATGAATGTTCAGAATACACCGCAATTTTTTCAAATTTAAAAAAAAATATTCAAAACTTGTCGACTGGACTTAACGAAATATAATTATGACACGTATAAACGCGTGTTGGAGTGGACTTCGCGGCTCTCGTACGCTGAAACTATTGATTTTACAAAAAAAGGTTACCACATAAATTGTAGGAAATTTTCTCTAGTTTAATTTATTACATAACTATTTTTATCGTAAAATGAGTTGGAACGGAGTTATTCTCAAAAAAACTGTATTTGAGCGCCATTTTTCCAATATGGCGGTACGAGCGGCTAAGATACAAGGTGGCAAAGTAAAAATTCGAAAAGAGCACGTCAAAATCTATAAAATCACCAATTTTAAAAACTCCCGGAAAACTTTCCAGGTAAAACTACCCAATGACTGGACTAAATTGCGTATTATAGAAACAACTGAGAACGATAAAAAACTTAAGGATAGTTTCAAAGGTTGTCCCGAAGAAATTACAATTTATTTTTTAATACAGTTGCTCAAAAAATGGCGTATTGCAGGGACGTATAGCGTTCGGGATGTGGACTATTACATAATCGTGTTTTTTTTTACCTTTCCCGAACTCGTGCGTTCTCTTTCCCAACTGTTAAAATAATGTCTATTAAAAAGAAAAACCAACAATGAAGTTTTTACTAAAAAAATTCATAGAAGTTTTTATGATTCATGCAAATATGTACAATGTACATTTCTAAAAAGAAGCTACTAATTTGTTTCAATATCAGATTTAATGATTTGATTGAATGAGTTTGGTTAGGTTTCATTTCATTTCATCTCATTAAATTTCATTTTCATTTCATATCAATAAAAAACTTCTACTGAAGACTTGGCTGTCTGGGCCATATTCTACAAATCATTCATATTCTAAAAATCTCTGCTTATATTCTACGGTTGGCGCCATTTTTAGTTGAGTTTATTGTGTTTTTATTATTTTATTAAATTGCTTCATTTTTTCGCAACTGTATTAAAAATAGTGGTTCAGTAGGTACACGTGCGGAACCGTCATTGCAACTTGTTCCGACTGTCAACCCTTGCCTTCGGCTACGCCTCGACTCAGGTAGACATTTGTCGGAACTCTTTGCAATGACAGCCTTTCCACACTTGTAATGAAATATACTATTTTCTTAAATATTTGTCGTGTTTAATACCTACTCAAGTATGCGTTATTGTACTTATTTTGCAACTGTTATCTAGGTAAGACATAAGAGTAAGTAATTCTATACAAAAATTCGAATCGGCATTTTTTGTCTGATCTAGTACAACGCAGCTGTTGCACTCGCGTTCCCATGGCAACTGTCATGTTGAGAAACAGAGCAATTAATTACAAGCAATACATTACTCACCACGCACTTACGGATTAACAAAACAGGTTAGTGATAACGCAATGAAATAGTTACTGATTTTAGTCTACGTTAAGACTGCTCACTTGCTTCGCTAATGCACGCAGCATACTAATATTGTGGACCATTAAAGAAAGGCCTTCGTCATTATTACATAGGATATAGAGTTGAAAAACTAAATTAAATACGTGCACACCATAATATAAGTTGTAAATGCACTGAGCGATAAAACTGAAGCTACATAACAGCATATTATATACACTTTCACTATTCCACAGCTTATGTTAATATTTAACGTGCGTTAATACATTAAATGGTTAATGTAAACAAATGTTTTTGTTTTGAATAGACGCGCACACACACACACAAACACACACACACTTTTCCTAATGCCTTTGTTATTGCGGGATTTATATAATTATGTATAAGTTAACGTATAAATTCATTTATTGTAACAGAAAAATCATAAGTGAGGTATTTTGCACATCTGAATTTTATAACGGTTTTGTGCTGTGTGAGAATAAAAAAAATAATAACTTTAGTTTTTAATATTGTTTAATAATTTATGTATTAGATCAATTTAATTTTTGGGCACAAATAGATTGACAAACATTTATTGATAACAAAACATGACTTTTTTTGAGCTTGAACTATTGTTACAAATCTTAAAGTGGATGTTTCGACTGTGATTCATTATCATATAAATAACCATAAACACTCTTGTAATACCAACTCACAGTACTTTCCATTTCATTCGTTCATAAAATAAATACTCGATGTAGGAATAGAATGGAATTCTGATTATTACCTTAATTTACATAAAATTTCAGGTAATAATCGAAAACAAAAAAATAAGTAAAGCAACAAGTAACAAACAAATTATTGTGATAAAAAATAGTCTTTTGTTATATAGTTTTGTATATTATGTATTGTGTAGCTACTAACATTTTATTTAGGTTTAAAAATATTTATGTTGGGTTATCAAATTCGGAATAAAAAGCTTAATAGAAGACAAAAACACGTAAAAAATATACACGAAAATCAAAATAATATTTGTAAAGATTTGACAAGATTACTTTTTATTACCTTTTAAAGTGTATCCGCAGTTAGTTTCTAACGTTGCACGAAAGCTGCTCGCTACAGCGACATTTTTTACACAAGTCTTAACTATAAATCAATGTCACAACTTTCCTTCAATTTGACTGAGAACGGTTGACAATCCTGTTTAATGTATTTTCATACATATTTTTTATTTTTAACCCGCGAATATCGAAATAGAAAAAAAATATTTTTATGAATCTGTGCCCAAGGCAAGTCTGTTTTGTTTTCAATTGTTTTCTGTCGCTTTTTATCCTTTGTATGTAAATCTGACTCTCACTTAATTGCTATTTTTTTATTCTCGTCAGATTAAAATATAATATTATACAAAAGTTAAGAAAGCTCTCTGTGAACTCGCGTATAAAAAGCAAGCTAGACCACACATCGAATAAAAAAATCCTCAGAAATTTTTATCATATGTACAAATTGAATAAAACTGTGAGAACATTATTTGAATATAAAACAACAGTTCCAATGACAAGCTCAAGAACGGGCACTTTTACTTTCGCCAAACTAGTGCATTTCGGTTTGGTTTCTGTAGCAACGGGTTTCTTACTGGAGCAGCGGTGACAAGGTTGAGAAATATCTTGATCTAGACTACGCACTGTTACGATACCAATGAATTCCCCTCGACGCAACTAACGAAATAAATTGCTCTCAATAAACATTCTTACGCAATCTAAAAGTTCTGATATCTATGTACAAGAATTCGCTCTCCGATAGATAATGTTGCATAACGCTGTATCTTATAACTACCGATAAGCATTGTCAAAGCTAATTGAGAACTCATGTAACAATATTTATTTATGAAAATAATAATAATGGATAAGTAAAAAAATGCAAATACACGTGCAACGGTATGCCGCAGCTATTTCTGCGTTACGAAAGAAAAGCCCAACAGATGTATTTGTGTCGCATACTGGTGCCAGTGACCAGAAACTTTAATTACATTTTGCCAAATCGATGCCAAAGCATAGAATCATGGTAATTTCCGGACTAGTAAAGGTGCACCTTGTTGTGGACAAGGCCAATTCGCGAGAATGGCCCCGACTCACGACAATAGAATTCCTTTTTACTTCTCTACCCGCGATCTAGAAGGACGCTAAACGAATTTAGCAACTCCGTTGCTTATAATAAAGTATAAATTGTTTCGAAACTATTATGACAGTTTTAAGAGCAGATCTAATTGATTTAAGAATAACACGGAGTGACGGATGTCGACAACGCCCTTGTCATAGAATCGACCGCTGATAGCAACAATGTTTAGCGATTTCATAAGTATCTTTATAATACTAAGCATTCAATGTATTATACCTTTAGTATTTATCAAATGCTTAGCTTTTCAATTTGTATTCAGCTCGGAATAATTAAACAAATAAAAACGTTACCTTCTTGACTTACATACACATAGGAAAGATACTAGTAAAGTAAAATAAGTTAAGTTAAATAACCGAGTAAATTAACCTCTAGAACAAAGTCAACACACGAAATGAATTTCAAAGTATATGTAATAAATTGCGCTATGTAGTTAGATTTTGACATAGTTACGCTGCGGTTACTGGTGTGATACGGTAGTTTCAATGACTATATGAATTATGATTTACATACCTAAATAATAAGGCTAAAACGAATGTAACAACGTAAAATTTCAACATTACCGTTACTTTTTAAAACGCAAAAAGGTTCTGTTTACACGTATACAACAGAAAAACGGACGTTAATATAAATACAAAGCATAATAATCTCGGTTATTACAATTATTAATTATGTAAACGGATCGATGTAAACGTGACTAAAATAGACTAATATATTTTAGAAGGGTCTTAAATTATTCATCTGTAATTAATACTCATTGATTTTGAATAATTGATTAAAGAGTCATTAACGAGTATGGAATCGGCGTTTCAATTAGTTCTATGATCGATGATAGTAAAGCTGCATCGAAAACTGTTTTAGCTGAAGCAATAGCTGAGTACCTTAGACCTACAACGTATAATTTATATGCAATTTAATACAGATAGGTTTTATATGCGAACACATTTACGTTAATTTCAAATAACAGTCATAATAATGTAATAATGTCACAGTTAATATTATTTAATTATCTATTACGCCAATAATCTAAGAATAACATATTTTTCAATGTAAGAATTGTTTATATTATAAAAATACATTGTATAAAAATTTTTGTACCAAGTGTAAATGTAACTATGATTATTATTATTTTTCTTTTTAAATATTATTACTACTTTTTTACCAGTATGAAATGTATTTAGCATTATACAAACTTTAGTGGTTTTCTTATGCTACTTATAACTATAAATTTGTACATATTGTTTCTTTATTTGATAATTAAATAAAATAAAAAATAAATAAATATATAAAATATCATACATTCATTAAATTTATATATATATAGAGTAACCATTCATAATTCAGTTAACCTTCACAAATATCATAATTACGAACGAGACTGCAATAACAATTGCACATCGGATGTGCCTTCCCATCTTATAATGACCTATTATAATATCATTAAAGTACCACCATTGTTGCAATACAAATCACACACGGACTGACACATGTGACATTAAGTAGACAGGAGAATTGCGTGAACGAAGAATTTTAGTCAAAGATTAAATCTAAAGAAAGCCACTTTCTATGTACCTACCATTAAAGTAATTTATACTAATAAAATAATAAGAATTTGTTTGGACAAAGGAATGTAACAGTTTACGTGGCCTAAAAAACTATTGTATCTTGGAAAGCAAGTTTTAAGGAAAATTTTGGAGCATCACGCTACTGTATGCGACTATCTAAAACAGGATCTTTGTCAAGAACTTTGTTGTAAAAAGTATGAAACTCAACGCGCCATTTTTAAAGCTAGTTTCTATGGACTAGTGGACGATGTGCAGAGCAATTGTGCTTCTAACATAATTATTTAAAAAAAGTAAAAATTTATAACTTTAACTACCGCCATTTTTGTTTCTTCCTACAAGGTTATAGCATAAATAACTTCATAGTTTATGAATAAAAAATAATAATCAATGTATCACTCTGTCACAATGTTGTTAATTAATTACTATTTTGACGCTTAAATGGTAAGGTATTTTTAAGTGTAGAAAAATCTAGAAAAACGTTTAAACTTAACAAGTAGAGTACACGATTCGCGGTCAAGCAACTTGACAAGGAGACACTTGTCTACTACAAACCACTTTTACTAGCTGAGAAGAAATTATTAACAAACTCGTCTTAGACAACAAACATTATCGTCTAAAAATAAAAGCCACAAAAACCACTTTTCAAAAACCTATTTAAACTATAAAATAAAATAAAATAAAAATTACATCAAAAAACTACCAGTAAAAGAGATAAATTTAACTTTATTTTCACGTTAGTTCTTTATATAAACACTTTAATTATAGTCTAATAAAACATTACTTATCATTACCATTAAAGTTTAAAATGTATAATTTAGTAGAAAGTGAAATAATTATTTCATACACATTGTTACATACTTCGCAAAACAGTCACCTATAACAATTAACGAACAACGAAAAAGCTTTAAGATTACTTAATCTCTATTAAATTGTTACGATAACTCCGTTTAGGCGAGCGTGAAAAAAAATTTTTTATCCCACACTTAATTTCTTTAACAAACACACGTTACAGTAAAACAAATAACGATAAAAATGTACTTCCGAGTAGTTATATTGGCATAGCGTTATGTAAAATTTTGCAATTCTTGTACTACAACAGTTATAAGACCGTGTGAAGTTTCACGAGATACGTAATTAATGAACCAATGACACGGTGTTAACAAGTAGTTTGTATTTGTAACGAAAATATTTTACGTAACGTTAAGTGTTAATTATTCTTCAAATATTGACACGTTAAATTGTTATTTGTTTTTACTTCTCTGACGTTCAACTGTTGGATCTCTTATTTTATTTTTTATTTTTTGTTGCAGGTAACGTTGGATACTGAATTGAAGATTTTCGGAGTTTTAACAAAAAAATGTGATCCTATAAGGGTTTCGTTTTTTCCTTTTGAGGTACAGCCACCCTAAAAAAAGAAAAAATTGACATACTTCATATACATTCATTACTTTTAATTGCTGTTGAAATTCTCATTACTTTTGTGTATCGCAAGAATTATTTAGGCATGTTACAATTAGACACCCGTAACATTACAATTTTCTACGTCCAAATTTGTTCATTTTCGCTAACGCATTTAGCCTAGGAGTACTTTCTAGCGTTGATTCGTTTTCTCTAATGAATAATATCGCTCGTTTTATTTCACGGTATGCGGAACTAAATTTTATTAAGTCGTCAACCAATCTAAATAAATTACGCCTCTAGGCTATTAACGTTAACAATGGCTATTTTTTATTATTTAAAAACTTACGGCAAATAAAACATGACTTTGCAACCGAATGTAGGAGTTACGGCTGACTCTTGATTCCTAAGCTTGATTCAAACACTACGCGATCAAACGTGCTGGAATGAGGACCCCACACTGGGAAGTCCAATGTTGACAGGCATTTACTCGTACATACATATATTAATATATTTATGTAAGCATATATGTATATATAAATATAGAAATAGTAGAAAACACGACAAACGTGAAATATATATTGACTATGGCCATCGTATTCATACAGATATTACTCATAATCAACTAATTTGCATAGGTATTTTCTTAACGTAACTCTTCCGGCTTTTCTTCCTATTTTCTAATAATATAATAATATATAATATTCTCGCTAATTTCGCTAGTCATCAAGTTAACATAATTTTAAGAGTCTACGTACTCGTAACTTCTATCTTCTCGATTTCTCAAGGAAACGTCTAGAAGACTAGACAAAATAACTCATGACAAAAGAAATAAGAAATAAAGTTTTTAGAATTGTCTTTCATCATTTAAAATTACGCAACAAATCGAACGGAAATTTTAAAAATTGATCAATTCCTAATAAATTGTGTTCGAAAATGGAATGACACGGTTAACTGTAAAAAAAATGTAATCGTGTTTCAGCGAAAGTCGGTAGCCGCTCCAGATACAAAATAATGTGCTTCTATTGAGCAGTGAAACCAGTCCGAGAAATGTGCGGAAACTAAACCGCATCGGTCGGTCACGTGCGACGCTCTTGAAAGTGCAAGTTAAAAACAAACATCGATGACTCAATAAACAATATAAATAAGATTTTAGTACTAAGCCTACAGAAACTTGTAATAGTTATCTTCCTGCCATTTATATTAATATTAGATATTTAGTCAATCTCTGTACGGATGTTAGATGTATAATTAAAATTTACAATATAAATAATCTTGGTATTTTATAAATATACTATAAAAACGGTAGTGAATGAAGTGTCAGTAACTCATAACCCAGATAAATACTATGAGTATCCTGTGAAACTTACGACATTTCAATTAACTATGTAACACTCTGTAGTTTCTAGCGCCTTTGTCATAAAGACTAAAATCGATTAAACATAATTCTACAAGTGTAAACAGACAAAAGCAAGCTCTAAATGCCAACGGAAGTCAAAGCAAAAACGTTTAGGAAAAGACTAATCCGTTCTTTATGTTTGTAATTATTTATCAGATCACAAGATGGAATGAAATCTAGCACGAAAGTGAGGCAACTCAGCCGTGAAACGTTCATTATAAATAGTTAAGTAATATTAATTGGTATCCAGCAATCTTCTTTAAAATTAGAGAATAGATTAATACTATTCCGACTCTCGTTACTTCATGCAACTTCGATGTTACGAAAAAATAATAACTAATTGGTGCTAAAAAATAGAACGTTTATAAACGGGTACCTATGTGTACCGAATGTTCCGGATTGATTGATGAACTGCTATTTTGTTATGTGTACTATTAACACTATTAACGCCTTCGCAACTACGGGAGTTCGCGCTCGGGCGAGTCCGGTATACCAGAGGTTAATTCGGCTATACTATTTTCACGATCACGATCGCGTGGTATAGCGGAAAAGTTATATAATACCTTTTTTCTATTACGTTTAAACTTCTTTTAAGATAAGTAATAAATGATAAAATTATAAATTCAATCGACATCTCGACTCGGCTCGGACTGGGCAGTAGCTGGTATCGTGTAGACAGCAAAGGCGAGCCGAGCTACTCGCTGCGAGTTGCAAACCGAGTAGCTGTCTAACTGGCCAGGCAGCAGCTCGCACCGTGTAAACCAGCCATTACTTGGAGTTATTTCACGCGAAAAAGTTAACTAAGATATACCGTCTTATTAATGCAATTAAAATTATATTGCAGAAAAAAAATACAGCCAAAACGTAATTTATATGAATTATAAATAACGTTAACAAAATTATAACTGTTAATATTTTGTTAATTAAAACAAACAATCAATTGAGTTTAGTACCGAAGTAAAAAATAGTTTTACAACTAGGTATTCCACGCATCAATTAGTTATTAATAATAATCAGCGAAAATGCATGAATAATGATGAATAATTATTAGCTTGACACGCCAATGTGATCAATATATTGCTCTTGGTGACATAATCATAACATCATTAAAGTATCATCACAATTTAACACTTTTATTTTTAATGTTAAATCTGAACTTACTATTACTTTACTACTTAAATTGTTGCAGATTTTTTTACTCATGCTGGTTAGACTTTTTATCTGCTCTGTTCTATATTTTGTACAATTTTAAGTGGAAACAGAAACTCCATTGTCAAAAAAATAATTTCTTACAAATATTTGACAATAGACCATGTAGATACACATTTTCTATTTGCGATTTTGACAAACTCAAATTATTAATTATTATTAGTGGTATGTAAATTTCTACCCTTTCCCTTCATAGCAAAAAAAAAATTTGCCTAGCGGTGAGCGTATAATATACAGTTACAAAAGTCTGACTTCACGTGTTCAGTTATGTAAAACACAACGATCATCGACACTAGCATATAATTTATGTAATGCTTCATTAATCATTAGTCTTCAAGTAGCTAATTATTACAGTTTTCATATAATGGCCGTACCAATGCCTAGCGACTGACTGAGTTAAATAATTATTGATAAACGCGAACCAATAACCGTAACGAAACAATTGCTATTTGACCTAAGCTGTCAGTTGATTGATTGCTAATTAATAAACAAATAATTTGAACATTTTATACTATTAAAAATTTTAGAACTTTGGTTTTGCACTATATTTATGTGAATAAATGTAAACCACATGTAAACTATGCGTAGGCCGTAATTTATGCGCAGTATTTTATTTAATAAATAGACTGTTGACTTTTTGACTTTAGCTGATATTTGTGTTATAGTTGATATGAAATTAACAATTTAACCTGTATAAACACAATAAAAATTAAGAAATATAGTGTGGTGTCATTGTTTTCTAAAACCATTGATTTTATGAACCTTTCTTTAAAACTCCACAAAAAATCACAATGTCATATAATACTACGATAAAAAATTATTTAACCATCGAAACTTACATATTAATTTAAATATAGTATAATATTCAAACATAAATGAAAATATAACGTTAAATTTATTATTAATTTATAACAATTATACTTAAGTATTTTTAATTACAAGGCATAATAATTTTTGCATTTCTACCAGTTCAAAAAAACGGTTCTAGGACTCACGAGTATATTTCTTGCCCATTATTTCAAAATACTAACGACTTAGGTGTTACATACATTTACTAAAATATACAAAAAACTTTACTTCGTCCCCGTGTAATAGGACCAATTCTGTCATACATGATTTGTGCGAAAACTTAACCGTTTACGCAGCGGAAGCTCTCAAAAGGAAAAAAGCCCCGATTTCGAAACATTTTTCATTGGTGCTACCCTCCTATTGGTCTTAGCGTGATGATATATAGCCTATAGCTTTCCTCGATAAATGGGCTATCTAACACTGAAAGAATTTTTCAAATCGGACCAGTAGACCCTGAGATTAGCGCGTTCAAACAAACAATCAAACAAACAAACTCTTCAGCTTTATTATATTAAGTATAGATATTAATATCGCACGACTGAAAAAATATCTTAAGATTTTAAAGTAGGTACGCTATATGCGAATTCATTTGCTATCGTCTTCCACACCAAAATCTAGGACACTGTAACCGCAACTCGCAAGTGTAATATAAACATAGCAGTTCGGTTACAATTACTTAAAAATATTCCTCACCTTTGTTTAAGTATTCGCGATTTATGTTTACGAACATAGCCTTGAGTATTACTTACATTTAGTGAAGTACCTACTCAATTAAAACATTGCAAATGTATAATTTTCAAATCAGAACATAATATAATAAAATATTTTTATGTAATTGCGTCGATCACTAAAAATAAAAGTGTTTTTCGTCTATTCAATAAAAATTATAAAAATTGACCTTAAGCAAGTGACCTCGTCAGTACATATGTATAATGTAAATAATTTCATATTACGATAATTCGGTATGTATTTCGTAAATGTATTATTTACCCTTCAAAAACTAGACAAAAATTTAATTTAAGAACTGTATTATTGAGGAAATCGTAATTGATTCCTGCAGTGATTTAATAGGTAGGTAACTAGGTACATGGCATTGAATTATTTTGAATTCAGTATTTTTTAGCTACTTGAAATAGATTTCTTTGTAGATTTCTTTGTTAAAGAAACTGTTCCTTTTGTATCTAAAAACAAGTTAAGATGTATGAGTTTCAAAGCGTTATAATAAACGATTTACGTATACGAATTCTAAAACTCCGATGAAAACAAAACTATAAGAACAATAGCAGTTATGACCTATGTTTAAATATTCTTTAAATGTACAAAAGATAATGAAACACGTGTTAAGCTAAAACTATTAAACGATCGTAATGAGACATAAATTACCGTCTATTTATGTAGCGTTGCTTAACGCGGTCTATTGTTTTTTTTCAGAAATAATTATATCAAGTAGTGTTATCAATTCAGAATGTCTACACGTTAATAAAGGACGACTACATGGCCAACGGACACGCTTAGTAAGCATATTATTGTGTCGCCACGTTGATACCCCATCTCGTTTCCGCTTTGATGAAATATTAGACTAATTAAGGTAAATGTACTGAGATGACAATAAAACACGTGAGTATAATAATAACTTGCAAAGAACGACCAAATGCTGGATAAAAGTTAGTTTCGTGTTTGGCGAGGAAGGAAAACAAAGCGAGAAAAGCTCGCAAAGAATCATCACTTCAGCCTATCGCAGTCCAGCAGGACATATGCCATGACCGCAGGGCTGGCTTTGCGGCACCGAAGACACTGCTGCCCGTCTTCGGCCTGTGTATTTCAAAGCCAGCAGTCTGTTGGTTATCCCGCCATCAGTCGGCTTTATAAGTTCCAAGGTGGTAGTGGAACTTTGTTATTCCTTAGTCGCCTCTTACCACACCCACGGGAAGAGAGGGGGTGGCTATATTCTTTACTGCCGTAGCCACAAAGCGCAAGAAAAGCTGAATGTTTGAAAAGAAATTATTTGAGAAGCTTATATCCAAATATTTCTAGTGATACAAGGTTTAAGTTCTGATCCTTCTTTTTAATTCTTTGTTTTTGCCTAACAATACACACTTGTAGACAGTTACGATACAGCGATACAGCGTCTCAATTGCGAGGGAAATGAGCAACGGTTCATACCATAATAATAGTAGAAATTGTTACTGGAAACTTTGTTATTACGTCAATAACTCACGGCCAAGTATTATGAACAAAATCTAGACAAACTGATATATTTATCAAATTATCTACGCAACTGAATCTGTATTCAAATAATATTAAAGTAAAGCGTAAGCTATGAAACTAATAACTAAATATTTCCTTACAAATACGGAAGACAATTATGATACCTATTATTGTTTACGCAATTTAATTTATCACTTTTATGTTCATATTTATTGCGAGCATTAAGAATAATAGATTTTTTACGAGTAGAGTCCGGTCTGTAATATGTTTCTCAACGCTTATTGTTTTCTAATGTTTACGTGAATTTCACTCATTATAGTGGAACAATGTTTTCGGATTTTATCGCGGTATATTAAGTTTTTTATATGCCCGATGTTTCGGATACTTTACAGCTACCATGGTCCCGGGAAGACCATGGTGTTTCTCAACGCTTTTATTTTTATGTAAATAATAGTTTAGATAAAATAAAAGTGCTTACTTTTTGCCTTTAATTTCTCAATTATTAAAAGTCTATCTATTTGACGGACTTTGTAAAGATAAAAAAATATAATTAATATTGAAAAATATTTCGTAAATTTGGATGTATATATTTCAATACATATCATACATTTATACATCATATACATATATATGATTATGTATTAGGATATTCATGACATGTTTGTTATTCCAATTTAATATGCGAATTTCACCATTTCGCTTTCATTTACGCCTACAAACATGACGTCAGATTATATTCCATGAATCAGCACCGAGTTTACAGCGTAATCACGTTAAAGCACAGATACAGAACAGAGAGTTTATTAGGAATGGTATAGATAGCCATAATTAACTTTGATTAAATAGGAAACACTTAAATAAATTACGACATTCGTATTATTTTTATTTTTGTGTTTCCCACACATGAGGAAGGTTGCTTAAAACAGAATAAAATCATATCAAAAATTTCGATTTGGCGAGTTCGTTCCATAGCTTAATGGCTAGAGCACCGACACGGTATGTCGGGTGTGCGGGTTCGAATCCCACTGGATCGAATTTTTGATATGATAATAAAAACATTTTAAATTAAGACATAATATATAATTACATTAATAAATAATTCAATACACTTAAAACATTTGGTATGTCAATATTATATTCAGCTCTCATGTTAAACTTATGTTAATACATAAACGTTTATAAAAGTGGAGAATTTCTTTGAAATAATTACGCTTCAGTCTGTAACATTCCACTGCTGGACATAGGCCTTTTTCCCCATGTAAGATAAAGATCAGAGCTTAATCCACCACGCTGCTCCAATGCGGGTTGGCGAATATATTTCCTACATGAGTATCGATCGCTATCAGGTGTACATGATAACAACCGGGACCGACAGATTAACGTGCTCTCCGAGAGGCACGGTAGGTAGTCCCACAAGGCCTAACAACCATACCGGAAATACATATTTCTATAAACACAAATACCCACTCCGAGCGGGAATCGATCCCGTGACCGTCGTCGGTGTTTAGGTGCCGCCGATACTTTACGTTTTTTTAAAAATCGCAAAAATAACCATAAATATATTCAGGTTAAACAGAATGTCAAAAAGTAAATAAATCCCTAACATAGTAGTGGCAGCTTAATACCATTTCTAATGCCTATCACTTATAAGGCAATAATCGTGTGAATTGATTCTTGCGCAGGCTAACCCGTACACCTTTACTATTAGGTTCGAACAAGCCCTCATTATTGTGTTATTGCCGCTCTGTAATTTACTAACGCCAATTGAAATATTGTCTTTGATTTAAAATCGACTTATCACGACTGCGACCGGACTATTAATAACCGCCCACAATATTTAGTCACGTTAGTACTTTTGACACGGTTGGTTCCTGTAAAAAGCTAAGCTAACACTCCCCTGTGTTTAGCAACGCGTAAATCAAAGTATTGTAGAAGAACGAAAATTATATCATGAATAGAAAACGGTCGAAAATATTATATATCTAAAATCAGTTTATGACCAACTACTCAAAAAGTACCTAAACAGCTATAGCTTACATTTTTAAGCTATTTAGGTTGCTGTTTTTATTGTATACCTTTTTGGAGTTTTGTGTTAGGTATATTGTTTTTACGTCCCAGCAACTGAGCATACTAAAGAATAAACAAATAAATAGGTGTTATAAGGAATGGGACAACTAGGAGAGTATGGTGTGAATTATCCCTATTCTTGCTTATTGTGAGAAGGCACTTATACAAAATATTTCATCGCCATTTTTGTGTGAATTTTGTACAAATAGCACCTAACTATGTTGGTGCGCCTCTAAATACGAACTGATTCATGATCTTTTACTAGATTCTTCCATGAAAAAATTCTGTCTATGATTATTGCGATAAATCAAAATAAAACCTTGCTCTATAATTCAGATAACAATTTATGTATAAAGCTAAGGTCACCACCACAGTCTGTTGGTAAATAAATCTAGACTAAATCTTATCTTAGTGTTCTTAAATCTTAATTTCTAAGATAGAAACTTGTGATAACTTCGTAAGCTCATTTATTATTTTTAGATATCTATTGACAGTTATATTATCGCTTTAACTTATACGTATTTCAGACTTATCATAACTATGTAAATTTAAAATATTCTTGCGTGGTAATTAATGTGTAATTAATGAAATGCATTTGGCAATGTTAATTTAATTATTATTTAATGCAAAAATAATAAACCTATATTTTTAAAATAGCTAAATAATATAAATAAATAAGTGTTGTGAATGTAAACATTATAATTAATGGTTTTTACGTGACTATAATTATTGAAAGCGGCAGTAGATAAAGCTTTTCTATATCAATTTATTAACCTTTATCTTATATTATATTGTCAAATCTTAATGTCAATAGTAGAACTATAGTCGGACTTTTAATTCGATTCCAGATTTGACAATTTCAGTGTTGCAGCGTTATGACAAGTAATAAATAGTGACGTTGCGAAATTATTCGATACGGAAATCGAATATTTCCGGATCGATTCTTCTCGTTTATAATTTTATTCTCGTAAACTAAGTATATCAGGAAATTAAATATTTCTAAACGGATAATTTAGTTATGACGATTAATTTTATTAAGGATCTGAGAGTTTTCTTTAATAATTGTGTGTGAAATAAATAAATGTGATCACGAAGGAACATGAGAAATAAAACAAATATAGTCGTATTTTTAATTAGACGAAGCCAACTGACAGTAGCTAATGTCACTTTGTAAAATAATGATACCATATTTAAAGTAATAGTGATGCGTTCAGTTCTCGTTAAATTAGATGAATGAGCAATGAGTATGAATGCAAAAAGTGTCCGTGAAGACGACGAACCAACTGATGAGAGCTCGTGTGAATTAGATTATTTTTTTAATAAATATCCCGTTTTGTGTTAGTTTCTGGTTTTATAACGATTTTACTGACATAACGAATAAAAAAGAGTTTCGTCCAACTTTTCATGTCAAATACCCCACTGTGCAACGTAACAAAACTTTAACAAAAGCCAACAAAATAACAAAATATCGATTCGCAATTAAACAAGATATTCGTGCAGTCAGACTGGGAGAATGAAGCCGAATGACAAGATAATCAAAATGGCGATAGAATACTAAGAGAAAATAGAAAACTATCTAGGCTCTTTTATTATAAGTTTTGTTTTTAATATAAAAAACAAAAATATTAACTTTTTATAAAATAAAGCTAATACTAATTAATAAATAATTATTATGAATAATTATGTATTTACTTAAATAAAAATCAATAATTTAGTATTTAATTGGCACACCAATATTATGATTACATAAACATAAATCGCGATTGTTTATCGATTTTTGTGTTCATCACTACACTATTAAATCTGGTATCATTATTTTACAAAATGACAGTAGCTAATGTCAAATCTGGAATCGAATTAAAAGTCCGACTATAGTTCAAAATTTTATACAAAACAATATCATTATATTGTTAGTTAACACATATTTTTCCGTAAATAAATGTTAACTCAATGATATAAAGTAATTCATAATAAAATAATCTATATAACTATGTAAAAATTTCATTGTTGATTTATTTTAAATTTTATTATACATTTTGTTAAAAATAAGTACTAGGATACAAAATTTAAAGTAACGTTTATTCGATTGCAACATGGTTCGTTTAACACACTTGATATAAATATTTATCAACCCAATTACTTTAAATAAATAAGTGTATTGATTCTTAAAATATATATGTTCTAACTTCTATTTATACGAGTTTATTTCTATAAAAGGCTATAAAACTTTAATTAAGTCTCTATCACATGCTCCTATTTGATCGCGGTATTTTATGCAATTGAATAAAAACGCAAAACATCATAATTAATTTTCTATGTACGTTTTATACAGCTCGAATTTTATTTTTATGCCTAATTAAAAGACCCTTTCAGAGTGGTTCGCTTTTATGCTTTTACTCCATGTCTAAGAACGCAAGAGTGATATTTTCCGGTCTATAATCTTACACAAAAAGAGTTTTCAAAATAGGATAAGTTGTGTCTGAGCGTAACGCCTTGAAACAAAAGTTTTTTTTTTTAATTCTTTTATTATGTTTGATTTTATTATATTAGTAAAATACATGAAAAAATTCTCACCTAAGTTATACTAGAACTATATTTTATTCAATTATTTATAGTCAATTTTTTTAAAGAAAAACTGTCACTTTAAATTTGACTAATGAACTTATTCATTTATCTCTATATCTCTATCTCTATCTCTATATATATAAAAATGAATCGCTAAATGTGTTGCTAAGCGCAAATCTCGAGAGCGGCTGAACCGATTTTGCTAATTTTTTTTTATAATATTTCTTGAAGTACGATGATGGTTGTTACGGAGAGAAAAATTTTAAAAATTCCCTCAAAAAGTCTAAAAACAACACTTTTCTATATTCCCATACAAAAGATTCTTTATTACCATACCATGAAGTTGAAATGTTAGTGGAGACTGTAGTCTGGAGGGGTTCCGGGAAGGATAAGTATTAAATAAATAATTAAAGAATCGTTTGTTAGGCGGTACGAAGTTCGCCGGGTCAGCTAGTCTCTATATATATAAAAATGAATGTTGCTAAGCGCGTAACTGGAGAATGGCTTGACCAATTCGGCTAATTTTTTTTTGTATATTCCTGAAATCCCACGAAAGATTTTTATACTTTAAAAAAAAAAAAACAAACAAAACATAAGAGACAGACCGAAGTCTGTCCGGGCAGCTAGTAATAAATAAAAATAAGGAACCTTTCGATAACATTTACTTAATTATCAGTATTGACATGTACACTATACAATTGAATAAACTCGATTAGTACCTAATGATTATGGTGACGAAGCGTTAGCGCATCGGCCACAGCACTAACTGGTTGCGCTGTCGGTCGCGTGTCCGATTCCCGCTCACGGAAAACATTTGTATTGGCCGGACATTTGTATTTCTGACCCCAAAACCGGATTAAATCCTACTGCGTGCGTTTAGTGTGAGGCTTTTATTTATTCATTTATTTATTACAAAATAGTACAAACCTGTAAAGTAATTTTTTTTTAATTTTTGTGTGAAATAACATTTACACAAAATGCCAAACTCATATACGCTATATTGTAATAGCTTAAACGTGTGAATCGTCACATACATTGTTGGACTTGATTGTTGTTACCCTGAATCGCAATCGATGCATAGTGCACCCAATCTACTAGCTATGCTCGTGAGAACTTATAGACAAAGCTGTCATAATGGAATTAAGGTTAAGGACGTTATTGCAATTTTCTTCGATCGCTAAAAGTCACCGGCCTCACTCTAATGCCCTAATTATCTTACATTCATCTGTTATTTGCATCAAATTGCTTTTTTTTGTTGTTAATTTCACTGTCCTTATTTGTTGAGCAAGACTATATACGTATATACTGTTGCCTAACTTGTTTATCGATGTCTGTGTTTACAGTCGTATTTTGTTATATTAAGCATTTAAAGATTGCCACTTGCATAACTGACATAATTATGTTTGTTTCCTGCGGACATTCAGTGTACCACGCAAAATATTGCAGTACAAAAAATTAATACGACCGCGATTATATGGAGCTTGGACATCGTAATACCAAATTACCCTGTATTATGTGTGTATGTCGCTAAACCCTCATCTATACTAATATTATAAAGCTGAAAAGTTTGTTTCATTGTTTGTTTGTTTAAGCGCGCTAACCTCAGGAACTACTGCTTCGAATTTAAATATTTTTGTATTGGGTACTTTATTTACCGAGGAAGACTAAAGGCTATAGAACATCACGCTACGACCAATCGGAGCTGAGCATTTATAAGAAATGTTACGAAAACGGGAAAACATATTTTAACTTTTTGTGAGCTTGCGTGCGCTGCGGTAAACCAAAAATTATGTATGATGGAGTTGAACGCCATTAAAAGTTCTAAAAAAAGTCCAATTTGTTCTATGATATTGTATTATTTGCGAAGGTTGTTTTATAGACATGATATAAATACTTATTCAAATAAATACGTTATTCATCACAAGTATATTTCGTTTTCCTTTCAATTATTTGACTTCAATTAGTTATTCTAATATATCACAAAAATGTAAAAATCTAGTCAGCTGTAACAAATTCAATAGAGTACGTAGCTAATACTTAAATAAGCAGTAGTGCAAAAGCCTTGTACTTATTAAGTCAGAACCACACAATTTGAAGTACTAACACAGATGTGACAGATGTCAACCATCAATAAGTATACCAACATTAAAAAAAGCTCTATAACATGATAACCTTTACACAGTTACAAATAAGTAGACCTTTTTATACACACGATATTAAACATAGTGTAAACTTATTCTCAAAAAACTGAAACATTTCCATTAATCAAAATACCACATATAAAGTCTGAGCTTTAATTTGCACTATAAATCTAGATCCGTACTAAAATGAAATGAGCTTAACCGATTTGGTGATCGTTATTCAAGTTGAAATTATCTTGCCCCATAACTGAGCGCCTAGTATGGAAGAGTGCGACGTAAATAGACAGACCCGTGCTAATTAAACCGAGCTTCATTAGAGATTTGCCACCGACAAAACACCGTGGGAATAACATGTAAAAGTGGAATTATAACTGCTTAGGTTCTAGGTAAAACTTTTTTTTTCAATTACGTTGCAAGAGTTACAAAAAAATGTTGTCTATTTCATGATGATACAAAAATGTTTTAACGAGTAAATCTTTAACTTCAAGATCTGTTTTAAATATTTTTTTATGGTAAGCATGTTAATTATGAAAGATTATGGGCTGTCTAAGATCACGTTATAAGTAACAGTAACGGCCGGCAGCAGTGTAGTCATTAGTGTTAATTTGGTATAGACGTCACTTACGTTTTACGGTATAACTAGCTTCTGCGCGCGACTTCGTCGGCGTGGACTCCGCTCCTATTGGTCTTAGCGTGATGACACATAGCCTATAGCCTTCCACGATAAATGGGCTATCTAACACTGAAAGAATTTTTCAAATCGGCCCAGTGGTTCCAGAGATTACCGCGTTCAAACAAACAAACAAACAAACAAACAAACAAACAAACTCATTTTAACGTAGTAAAAATGAAAAAGATATTTTAGTAATAAGTAATGTATCAAATTAGTAAGTCATCTTAGTTAACAATTCGTCTTATTCCTTATTAGAAACATAAAATATCCTCAAGAGGAATTTAATAACTAGGTACAATGCATTGCACATAACTTATTGGCTCACATTATTTTATTCAAATATTAGTTGAAACAGTGGTCACTAGTTCAATGCTCATGGTCGCGGTTGGTACGTTGCTAAATAATTTTAAATAATTAATAAAATAGTAATTAATGAAATAAAATAAAAAATGGTAATAAATTTAGACTTTCTACTAAAATATTTTAAGTAACAGTATTTTGCGAAATTTGCAATGATTAAAAAATTGTTTTTTACAATTATTCGAATCAAGTATTTCTCTTTCGAGTTAATTACAAAAAATGTCTAATAGTGTAGATCGTGATGCTATGCCTTCCGGAATATAAAATATTCCAAGCGAATTGTTGTTAATCACTTGGCGGAAAATTGTGACACTCTTACGTCCTTCTTTTACTGGAAATCAATCAATAAACAATTTATTAGTTGTTGATTCTGTCTGTTATACTTGCGTAAGTAGGGAATGAACCGTCCTTATGAAATATTCTTAAGTCGTCATTATGAGCACTAATATTGTTAAAACATAAGTAAAACTGTTTGTCTATCCAGATTTTTAAAGTGATTTTGATAAATCTTGACAAAAAAAATAGTTCAAATATTTTAAGCTATGTGTATCCACAGAAAATGATTTGATGTAGGCTATATTAAAAAAAAATTAATCGTAGTTTTAACAGAGGGTTCAATAAATCGATTTATACATAATTTTGAATGTAAATATAGGAATACTTTTTTTTTTTTTTGTTTACAAACCAACAGATATTTGTACACATAATAATAGATTAATAGACACTTAGAATAAAACCAACAGTTACTATAGACTATAAGACTACTGATATAATATAGTCTGTAAAAATTCAACAGTTTTCTTGACCTCGTTGAAAAAATAGAGTTAAATTACTCGTGTACGTTGTTTTACACGCCTTTTTTGCTCAAGTTATGCATTTTTATACGAAACATTTTTTACTCTCTATAAAAATGTTATGCTACTGACTTTAACTATTCACCTTAAACCAGTTCACGGGTTAATAGGCCGTGACACTTTAAACAACTAACTTTTTGCCACTTATTTATCTAATAATAAATTAGAACTATCAATTAATTTTTTAGCGTTTGTCGCACACATAAATTATATATTCATTTTAAGCAAATTATCAATATTAATAACTTTCTTAAAATGTCAATATAGTAGTTATTTACCTTTAAAGTCACAGATCCAATATGTCCTCTAAGCTGAACTAACCTTACCCATAATAATTTTAATCTTAGGGCCACGAAGTATAGATCTATATTTCGTGCTTTGGGCTTAAATTATTAACATAGATAATAAAAATTATAACCTATAAGTAAAACTCAGATCAACAATGAGACAATATAAAAAAATTGAAATAAATAAATAGTAAGTAAATGCTAAAAAAATACACGTAGAACACGCATGTTTGCGAATTGTTGAAAAAAAAAAGATATTATATTGCAACACGGCCTGTTGTGCGTTTTAGTAAGTGTTTATGGCTTGCGTTTATTTTATTGCAAGAGAAGTATGTGAAAAAACACCAACAAAAGCTTTATTGCACAACATGGCGTGCGTCAACTAATCCGATCTTATTTAGCAACATAAAATAACATGTGCATACACACTGGACAAGACAAACGGTATAAAAAGTGAAAGTGGATATTAATATGCGTAACAATCCGTTTGTACGTATATTTACGGACTATAGTAGGATTTTACGATTTTAAACTTTAAAACTCACAAAATTACATATATTTTAATAATTTAAAAAAATATGTTTAAATTAGTTATTATTATTTCCTTACATAAAGTAAAATGTTAAAAAGTAAAATGAAAGACAGATTAAATATATTCATTAACTGACAACTCATTAGTAGGTACAATTTACGGACTTTCACTTTTATTTTAAAAGTGATAATAATTTTTAAGACATAATTACTCAATGATGATTTAATGGCCATGCAATTAGCTATAAAATAATTATGCTTGCCACATAAAAGTATTCAAAATTATTTCCTCGTTTAATAAAGATACACAACAACTTTACTCATATGACATACGAAAATTATACCTACCTAAAGCAGAAAAATTACCTAGTAACTTATATAGTTGTTTACCTACTATTTATACGTTCAAACGCGCTTTTATTAGACGTATATTACTCGTTTCTAGTTGTATACGTCGTGGTAACAATATTCAAAACGATATTTAGTGCATTGTGATCCGAGTATTATATATATTTTTTTGTATATTTTTTTTTCTTTCAGTTAGTTAATATCTATATAATTTAATAGTAATATTGTCCTACAAATTGCGTGGTACGTTATCCCGGTCCTACGCTCACTGCTGCTCTACCCCCTACTATCTCTGTTAGCTACCACCATCGAGAGTTTTCGAAGAGAAATTTTTTGTTCACCTCATCAAAATGAAGTTACTCCCAAAAAATTAGCTTGATACTAATCAGGTGAAAAAAATGTAGTAGGGATCCCTACCTATACTCGTAGTAGGTATTAATAAAAGCATAATTTGAATTGATGATGACACTGACATACTTGCCGTCGGTCGAGAGGAGTAAGTATCCCAGTTACCACTACCTGATCTAATTCTGTCGAAACGTTGAGTTGAATTATTGTGTTTGTTCCCTGACAAAAAAAACCGACTTCAATTTACATTGACAAGTAATAAAATGAGAATATTATCAACGTAAATCAAAAATTACCTATATAATAATCATATAAACTGTTCAACTCTGCTACTGCCAAATCTCGCTCAAATTTAAATAGGAAAATATGACAAGCTCTAGCTTTCGAATAAATCATCATATTATAATCTTAAAATCGGTACATCTAGAGAAAAAAGTTATGAAATTACTCGTACCTACAAAAAATACAGTCGAATTGAGAACCTCTTCCTTATTTTTGAAGTCACTTTAAAACACATAAACACGTAAATAGAATCATGCACTTCCGACATATACTACAAACCTATAAAACTATAATAAAAAAATATTGTAAGACATTTATTTTAAAAAAGAAGTACTTCACACTTCGACGTCTGGAAGCGATTAAAGCAACTATTTATGTTTATTTAGAAAACCATTAGTTATGGCTACGAACCGTAAAATTTATCGCGTTTAAGAAATAAGCAAGAAAATCAAGTCGTTATCTTAATATATGAACCGAACACTAAACTTTATTAACGCGATGTCATAATGCTAGAATGTTAGCCGGATTGTAATGATACGTGTAGACTAATTATAACATAATAGTGCAGTGTTGTTATCTCTCATCAGTTTCAAACTTATAATCAAATTGTTATGGAGGAAACAAATGAGGGTACGTATTTTATAGATTGCGAATACTATACTAAATAGTTAATTACAGATATTATCAAATACAATAAGAAATTAAGGTCAGACAGCTTAATTCATTTCTTACACACGGTATGTATTTAATATTTTAAATAGTAAATTACGCGTAAGTTTAAAAATTTTAGTGTCTTACAATATTATTAACATCGTTATATACGAACAAATATCATCTCTGGAGATAATAAAGTTCTTATGCAACATACAAAAGCTGTTTGCACAGGTACACTAACATGCTTCAGTTGATGCATAGAGATAAAAACTAGAACTCCCCTGAACCAAAAATATAAAATACATAAGATCACAAAAAAAAATCCTTGTTAATCTTAATTTATTGTTACCTTTCAGTTATTTCGTGACCGTAGCCAAATATGTTACTGTACAAAAATACGATATGATTTCTTATTCGGATAATCCGTACTGCTAATCTGATCCAGTTGTACGATGATTTGTTCACGCGTAGATTAAGATAATTTATTTTGATTCATCTTTACGATAAAATAATAAACGCTTGTGAGAAAAATGTAAGTTAAACAGTGTATTTGTTTTACAATTAGAATCTAAAAGATAAGAGTTGAGTATAAAGATGAGAGATTTCTTCGTTTGTCTGTAATTGACTGATTTTTATAAATGACTAGCATCTGCGCGCGACTTCATCGGCGTGGACTCCGCTCCTATTGGTCTTAGCGTAATGATACATAGCTTATAGCCTTCCTCGATAAATGGGCTATCTAACACTGAAATAATTTTTCAAATCGGCCCAGTAGTTCCAGAGATTACCGCGTTCAAACAAATAAACAACCAAACAAACAAACTCTTCAGCTTTATATATTAGTATAGATTTATAACTAAAACCTACATTATCCAAAAGCGAAATAGGCTACAAATATCACGCTACGGTGAATCAGTCTCATTTTTAACCGACTTCAGAAAAAGAAGAGATTTTATGTTCCACTGTAAAAAAAATTTAATGACCCCATCGCTACACTTTTATTTTTAACATGTACAAATAAGTGTTAACATTTATCCGTCTTGTGTTGTGTTGCAAATACGTTTTATTTTTTTTATTTTTATAATAATGCAAATTACCCCAGAAAAGGTTGACAATGTGTTTATAGTTATTATAATAGTTTTAACTTGTATTACAGTACCGTTACTGTTTATAAAGCACAAGTATGACTGTTGTTAAAATCTGCATAGTTATTTCAATGCAGGTTCTATAGTATTTGCATTATGACAGAATATTAACATTTTACATAACGTCGGTAAATAATACTATTCATTGCATTTATTTAGAACGAATTATTATAATGATCAACATATAGACAGCAATTAAACCTTTTCAGTAACTTACGCCATGATTTATGAAATAACAAAAAGATTACAATTGGTCTAAGAGACGTGAAAGAGCGACCTTCACCGATCTGATAACTCGATGAGACATATTTTTTATCAAATATAATTTATAAACAAATATGCCTATGACCACTTTTCGATAGGCAAGTTATCATAGGCATATTTGTTTATAAATTATATTTGATAAAAAATGTCTCATCGAGTTATCAGATCGGTGAAGGTCGATGTTCTACGTCTCCCCTACCAAATCTTAAAATTACTCACATTCTATTGAAATGTATGAAAATAAATGATACATTATTATTGATGGTAGAATGTAAATGATTCATGTAAAATTGTTATCATTAGCGATGATAAATGAATCGTGGTAGCGATATTAATATTTAAATTCAAATTATATAGCATAATATAATTAGTTAAACCGTCTGTTACGCGTGAATAGTAAAAGTCAAGTGAAATAAAACAGTACATTTTCGATGCTGTTGTAATAGGCCAGTAAATAAAGCCGTTTTTTCCGGTCAACCTCGCACTAAATTTCCGATCCAATTTTAATTTTCTTTTAGGTTAAGGGTCACTTACCGACCATAAAAACACAAAATGCTGACAGAGCATTTTGTGTTTTTATGGTCGGTAAGTGACCCTTAACCTAAAAAAAAAATTAAAATTGGATCGGAAATTTAGTGCGAGGTTAAATGCTTTATTTACTGGCCTTTAATATTAATATCTATGTTTGTGTATAATGACATTGTAATAGAAAGATTTTTATACATGAAAGATGTTTAAGGGCAACGAAATATTGGGATTTTCATGAGAGCATGAGTAGTTACAAGAATTATTTTGAGCATTTTCTTTTGTCTCTACTTTTGTTTTTTTTTTTTCTAAAATAAATTGTATTCCTAAACATCTTGAAATATCCTCTCTCTCGTTATTATTCTATGAAAAAAAATGTATTAAAATTGTAATGAAGTCGATTTGGATACACGTGTAATAACTACCACAGACGAGGTCGCAATTATAAGTTGGTTTAAAATAAAAATAAAAATAGCAAACTGTTGTAAACGTTACAAACACGAACCAACTATTTAACATTATTCAAAACAATGTTTATTACTTGGTTCAGCTTCTGACAGTTAGTTATCTGATTTATAATTTCTGTGCCACAAACAAAATAATTTTGGAACGTAAAATAACCCATTTGTATATTTTATAGTTTCCGCCGCAGATATTGATACATAATTCATAACAGAATTGGTTAACTCGATGACAAAACATGTTTCATTTTTGTAAGTTATATTTTAGTACTTAATACGGAGATATAGATAAACTGTTGGATAATAAATGAATACGTATATATGCCCTAAAGAGTAATAAATATATATAATTACAGACATAGGTTATGATGCACATACTTTTATACTTTTTAATGTTTCAAGAAATCATTGAAAAGTTTAATTTTTTTGTACAGATAGAGATAGGTACATATGCGTTGCACCATACCTACTTTTAAAGTGTGCAATAAAGTATTAAGTAAAGAAATAAAAAAAAATAATATAATCATTAAGAGCTGTAATATACCAAGGAATTCAGTTTCGGACTAATCATATGAACATTTTGTGACGCTTTTACATCAAAATTGCAAATCTCCGGGTACTATATTTATTTACTTACATTCTAAAATAGTTTTACGAGACTCGACAGTAAAAACAACTGTCAATTTCGGACTCAGACTGTAATTAAGATCAAACCCGCTTACAGTGTTGCGTTTGCGATATAGTTTCATATTGAATTGAAAGGCTGCGTTTACGCGGTTGTTGAGTTGACAACGAATTAATTTTATGTCAACGTCGAATTGCCGTAAGCGGTCTGCTTTAGGCTAGTTAATAGCCTGGCTTTGGATCTAGACTGTGTTTATTGTTAACACTGATTGATTTATTTTAAATATTAGTTTTTCTCATTTCATTTTACTTAACTTACTTCGAAACTTACATCGCAAAATTCAACCTTTAAACTTTTTTTTTTTATGTTACTTCACAACTTTTTAATTTCATTTATGTTATGAAGGGGTTTAATTATTAATTTAACTGAGGTAGAGCACATCAGGAAATTTCCTGTTCAAAATATGGAGCAGCCCGACTGGGGTAGTACCTCGACCTTACAGAAGACCACAGCTAAATAATACTGTTTTTGAGCAGCATGTGTTCCTGTTGGTGAGTAAGGTGACCAGAGCTCCTTGGGGGATTGGACATTATGGTCGGCAACGCGCTTGCGGTTCTTCTCGTGTTGCAGGCGTCTATAAGCTACGGTAATCGCTTGCCATCAGGTGAGCCGAACGCTTGTTTGCTGACCTAGTTATAGAAAAAAAAATCTACCAAAATTGCCAAACTCGTAATACTATTCTAGAACCCGATCGTACTACAATACCCATGGTTTTCAGCTTCAACAACGTATTTTACTACACATTATTAGTCTCTCAAACTCGATTAAAGTTTTAAACATCGCTAAAGTGTCCACTTTCACTCTTCACGCTTGAACGCACTCAATTGCTTGCTCGACTAAGTAAAAGCTTGGTTCTTTGAATAGTCCATAAAGTTTTGTAACACAAAATAAATTAAAAAGATAAAGTGTTTATGTAAATAAACAGTCTTATTTCAGCTTCCGCGAATTCAATGATACAGACACTGAACTGCAATCATTATGCACTCGTTATGTAAAATATTTCGTTAATTCTTTACATACGAACACAGATCACCCCCTACATACGAATAAAGCACAGATAAAAATCAAACAAGGCCTTCGAAACATTCCGCTTACATTATTTAATTTGTAATGTTTAAAATTTCACGTGGGTTCCTATTAAAAGAATAAGTTTCAGAAGAATTTGTTTTATTTTTCTTTTAGTACTAGTAGATCGATTACCTGATCTAAATGTAATTGTTCTGATGAATGTAAAAACCATTCCCGTGTAGCGTGTAATAAATTACATAGCTACGGCCATTGATCAGTGTTATATAACGCGTTAATAACCTAAATCAGTGGCGATAATAGGGATTGCAATCCGGAAAACCGGATCCGGTAATCCGGCGGATCCGGCATCATTTTACAGTTACCGTATCCGGTTAAAAATGCCGGATCCGGTGACCGGATCCGGTGTTGGCATTTTTTGAGAAAGTGACCTCTTTTTAAAAGAAAGAGCGTGGTTCTTAAATACACGAGTCCTTTGACGCTAAGACTAAAGACTTGATTGATAGATTTTTGCCATTTAAATTAGTTATAGATGCATTATAGTGAAGGTATTCAACTCTATAATTTACAGCTGAAAAAACACTGAAGTTGCTTGACTTATTGTGCGAATATTAAATAACTTCACATTGCCGTTACTTGCAGAATACCTAGAAATATTAAGATTCAAACTAGGGATGTTATTTTATCGTACCCAAACTATTGGACATACCTACGTAATAAAAATGTATCTGTAACCGTACCATAAACCGATATTAAAGTTTCGGATGATTTCGCAGGGATCTATCGCAGAGGTAATTTAAATACTAAATTTTTTGCTATGTTTTTACATTTTTCTGGTCAAATAACATTAGCCTAGCGCGTTCTTCATTGTCATAAAGTCAATCAATTTAGCAACTAAATCATCGTGGGAGTCATCGCTGTTTAACACAGAGTACTCAGAATTTTTAACAGTAACTAATACAATAAACGTTAATTATTAACTTATCATAGGAACTAAAATAAAGTATTGTGGCATTTCCTCTAAAATCGAATATCTGTAACCTAAACTAAAGGACAATCCGAACAAATTTAATATTTGTAACTATAATATCATAACATCGACGGTTTGCTGGTTGGATTACCGTTTGGGATGGATATTTGTAATTGTACAAATATTTCTTTCCAGGATGGATGTCTGTCCTTGTGGGTCCGCCCCTCCGTGACTCGGAGATCACGTTAAGCTGTCGGTCTCGATTGTTATCATAAATACCTGATAGCTATCGTTACTCATAGTAGGGAACATATTTGCTGATTAAGCTATAATCCTTCTCTTACATGGAGAAAGGGAAAGGCCTATGCCCAGCAGTGAGATGTTATACATAAATCTTATATTTGGAACCACATCACATCTATAAATATTCGTACGTATATATATCCGTAACCAAAGCCTTAACCAAGTAATAGCCTGATAGATAGCGTAAAACTTGTGAAAGGAAAAGTAGAGACTAAGATCTACAATCACTAAAAAATTTAATATTAAGGGACTAATTAAAATTACAAATCTAGCTCTTTGATCCGTCTCACCACGTGTTAATACGACGTGGTCGAAATTGGAACTCGGCTTAGTTCAATTTGTATCAATAAATTCGACATAATATGAATACTGAGAAATAACTCCCACGGCTACATTTTTAGCTCTTTAAAGTTGAATCAAACGTTTTTAACTTGTCATTTGATAGATATATAATTTGTTTTGAAACTGAGATTAAATTTAAAAAAAAATGTAATTAAAATGTACAATTTTTTCACTTCATTAACGGTCAACATACGTTTGAATTAAAAAGAAAAGTTAGGTTATTATGGTTTGATAAATCCAGCCCGGATCCGGGCCGGATCCGGCCGGATTGATAAAAATTCGACCGGATCCGGCCGGATTGAAAACGACACCGGATTGCAATCCCTAGGCGATATTTAACTATAATATTTTCTAGATTAAATACAAAAGCTTATAACAAACGCTGCCAGTATATCAATCATTGTATTACGCTTGGAACGAAGTTTTGCTTTTAAACGTCCATGAAACGCCGAATACTGAACGAGTTGATCAGTGTTAAATAACGCGTTAATAACCTAAATCAGTGGCGATATTTAACTATAATATTTTCTAGATTAAAAATACAAAAGCTTATAACAAACGCTGCCAGTATATCAATCATTGTATTACGCTTGGAACGAAGTTTTGCTTTTAAACGTCCATGAAACGCCGAATACTGAACGAGTATAATATCGTCCGGCCTCACTGATAAATGAGTTTATATTGAAACTAATCAACTAGGCGTTATTAATTGATATAGCTAGCTAAGGTCACTTTCGTTATTTATACATGTATATTATATGAGGCAATGATTACGCCTGCTATAAGACAAGCAGATTTTGGGTTTTTCCAAATTAGGGAACGTTAGTCTTTTAAATATCGATTACGGAATTTTTTTTCAAGGTTTCAAAACAATGTCACAAGGAATTGCATAACATTATAATTCAATTTCACATCAAATTCCATAATCGATGTAGTTTTCGATTATTTGTGAAAACCCACAATTACAAAACCGTTTAAAAATCACGATGTTATCAAGAAATTACATTTCGTAGCAATCTCAGTATCATTATCGTCCTCAATTCGAAGGTAACAATAACGAATCGTTCCTATTCTGCTTCAGGGCGTTCACGTTTAATTCATTCGAACGGAACGGAAAACTGGTGTTCCGCTTATTATCATACTCGATTAGAACATACGATATAATACTCATGCATACATCTTACCTAAATTGATTTTACCTTATTGGATAATATTATGCAATAATATTATTTTTTATATGTAACAATGTCTTAACATAGACAGCATAGACTCCTAATAGCGTTAGGTATTCATATTTGCTGTGTGGTTACGGCACTAAAGAATGTAGCCACCCCCTCTCTTCCCGTGGGTGTCGTAACGGTAAGAGGCGACTAAGGGATAACACAGTTCCACTACCACCTTGGAACTTAAATAGCCGACGGATGGCGGGATAACCATCCATGCTGGCTTTGAAATACACAGGCCAAAGACGGGCAGCAGCGTCTTCGGTGCGACAAAGCCAGCCCTGTGGTCACCAACCCGCCTGCCCAGCGTGGTGACTATGGGCAAAACACATGAGTTCGCGTCGTAATGTCGGGCGCGAACTTGTGGAGGCCTATGTCCAACAGTGGACTGTGATAGGCTGTAGTGGTAGTGGATTCATATTTGGGAATTTATCCGCCAACCAACAGTGGAGCATCGTGGTGGATTAAGCTCCGAAACTCCTCCTACATGGAGAAAGCAGCTACCAGCAGTGGGATGTTACAGGCTGAAAGAATAAATCAATATGGATTAACAAAACATTGTTTGGAAAACATGAATAAAGTAAAATGCTGTAATTATGCTAAATAATAAAAAACTTTTTATAAATACTGTTTGTATTTGTAAAAACTCATCAATAAACCGTTTTTTATGTAAGAAGAGAGTTTTTTTATAAATAAATTATAATAATTAAGTAAGTATACATATATAAGTATTTTTTATATTCTTGTTCATGTGGATGATTAAACGATTTAATTTCTTAATATAATTAATGTAATCGAAACTACGAGATTTTTTATGTAATATGTAGATTGAAGATGATAAGTACTAGATATTCAAACTACGTAGGTATATATAATTACAGGCTCGCCCGAGCTCGATTACTTTACGTCGGTAATCAAACTAATAGCCTAGTAAAATCTAAAATATTAATCATATATGATTTTAATACGAGCTAAAAACATTAGTCTATTATCACATAAAAGTTAGATAAAAGCGCCTGTTGATGTTTTCAATGCAAATATTTATATTTAAAAAAATGTCATGATGATAAGGTATATAGTTCTTTACAAATTGATGTAAAACTTATTTCCGCACGCTTGACTTGGGGTTAAGCTGGTGAATGCGTGAGGAGAGTGTTACGAAAAGTGTGATCGGAAGAGGCGACCGGAAATTGAGAGGTAGATATAAGTTAGACGGGGCTAAAAAAGTTTTACTTCAGTCGTGTGGTCTAAACTTCTAAAGCACACTCTTTTTTTTTAAATCTCGTTTGTATAGATATCTGCAAATATGTATTCAAATAGTTATCGGAGTAAATATCGTACAACGAATACTCAAAGTGACAATAACCAACGAAAGTAACCACTGTTCCACCTAGTCATTACGTAGTTCTTTCACAAGCACATTAAATTATAGTCGGCAACAGCAATATATTAAGTTTAGTTTTGTACATTTATTCGCATAATCGTAAATTTGCGATATTGAGTAAGACGTGACATATTTTCTTGCTCTACTTAGACTCTATTAAACTAGAGTTATTATACAAAGATTCAATATACAGCGTCATACTTTAAGTGAAATATTAACTGTATTCATTGATAAGAACATGAAATATATCACCACAGATAAACATTTGGTTACATTAAATTAATTTGAAAAAACCTGACAAATTAAAAAAGACAAGGAAGTAAAAGTTAAAGTCGATTCACGGTCATGGATCACAAACGCCAAGCTATAAATAAAAACAGTCCATAACATAGTAGTCCAATGTTGAGTAAGAAATGCTGTTGAAATAGAATAATACGATTGTATCTAACAAAATGTTCAATTAAGTGTAACGCTCGATAAAATATAGAACAACTGCCACGAAATCTAACACACGGCAATAGAGGAAGTAAAAGTCCTTATAAATTAAGGATAGACACGAGACCGGACCCCCTTAACTAGTACAATTGCAAAACGGTCGTGACAACGCGTAAACTGGTCTGTAATAATTGAATACAATACAAAATTTTCATTGATGCAACACAAATGATAAAAGACGATTATTATTATCAAACAAAAATATTTCTAGTTTAACACTTGTGTTACCAACTACAGTTTAAATTATTTTATTTTATATTTTTACGTCCAATTTTAATAAATTATTTTTCTTTATTTACAGAAGCAATAAACATCCCGGATGACCAATCAACGTCAGCATCATGGTGGCAGTCTGGCACAGCCACGCCTTTCCGCGACAGCGGTAACTTCGCTTCTACACATGGTTTAGTTCAAACTCACCCAACTGGCAGCGATCCTTTCGGTTCGTTCGGTTCAATCGGTAGTACAATTGGACCCTCAGCGAATCCTTTCGTGCCAACAAGCGGCAGCGGTCCGCTCAGTGGTGGTAGCTTCAGAAGCAATCCCCTCCCACCTTTAGCAAGAAACGCTAATGGAAAACTTTCATTAAAACATTTGGACTTCACGAGCAGCGCTACTGCTGAGCTTAGAAGAAACCCTGCTTTGTCAGCACCCGATGAGTGTGCAAGAGCGTGTCGAGAGAACGAACCTCCTAGGATATGTTACTACCATTTCACCCTCGAATTCTACACTGTTTTGGGAGCGTAAGTATTCATTACATCATTGAAAAAATTTAATTATACGTTTAGAAACTTATAAAGCATATTAAATGCATAGTTGTGCTAGTTAAAATTCTTAAGTGTTATTTTATTCAATTACGCCCACGCGAAGCCAGCGCGAATTGTCACCTTGTAATAATAAGTAAATAAGTTGTTCACTCGTAAAATATCTTGATTTCGCTTAATAAATATAATACTTTCAGGCTATGCAAACTTTTGGTAGTATCTGTGCTAAAAATGTTTAATTTTTATTGATTCCAGGGCTTGTCAAGTATGTACACCCAACGCAACCAACGTAGTATGGTCTCATTGCCAATGTGTGTTAGCTGATGGAGTAGAACGTGGTATCCTTACTGCGAACAGAATGTTGCCTGGTCCTTCTATACAAGTGTGTGAAAACGACAAAGTTGTTATTGATGTAGAAAACCACATGGAAGGTATGGAAGTAACTATTCACTGGCATGGAATCTGGCAACGAGGTTCTCAATACTATGACGGTGTGCCATTTGTTACCCAATGTCCCATTCAACAAGGAAACACTTTTAGGTAATTTTGCACATAATCTACATTGAATTTTAAGCAATTCGATTATTTAAAACTTTAAAGTTTAAATGATTTAATACTCATTTTCAATAATTTTACATTCTAGATACCAATGGCAAGGTAACGCTGGCACTCACTTCTGGCATGCTCACACTGGTCTACAAAAATTGGATGGTTTATACGGAAGTATAGTCGTTCGTCAACCGCCATCAAAGGATCCCAACAGTCATCTGTATGACTACGACTTAACAACTCACGTTATGTTGCTCAGCGATTGGCTCCATGAAGACGCTGCTGAAAGATTCCCTGGTCGTCTGGCCGTAAATACTGGCCAAGACCCCGAAAACGTATTGATTAACGGAAAGGGACAGTTCAGAGACCCTAATACTGGATTTATGACGAATACACCTCTTGAAGTTTTTACTATTACACCTGGCAGGAGATATAGGTTCAGAATGATTAACGCCTTTGCCTCAGTTTGCCCTGCCCAAATCACCATTGAGGGTCATAATCTTACCGTAATCGCAACTGACGGTGAGCCGGTACAGCCTGTGCAAGTTAATACAATTATCTCATTCTCTGGTAAGTTCAGATTTAAATATATGAGTAGTAATATAAAACTAAAGATATTTAATGTTAGCTCTTGAAAGTACTTTCCGGAACTTCTTTATTATATGTATTATTTAACAATATGAATATGTTAATAGTCGACCGTAATTTTCATAAGGCACACCTTGTTATGTTGTAATCTGTATCTCGTTAACTTGTGCATCAACTCAAGCGAAGAGAATTGAATAATGTTTCTGACTACTTCCTCGATTACGCCGATTTTCTTAGTTAATTATTATTAACATGAAATGGAATTAAAATAATCGTAAGGCATGGTTTATTTTAGGTGAACGGTACGATTTTGTCATCGAAGCTAATAATATCCCTGGAGCGTACTGGATTCAAGTACGTGGACTTGGAGAGTGCGGAATTAAACGAGCTCAACAATTAGGTATACTTCGATATGCTAGAGGACCGTACCAACCATCATCCGCCCCACCAACCTACGACGTGGGAATACCACAAGGAGTCGTAAGTTGTTTAAAACACTTTGTATATATTTAAACACGTCTACAAAATGGATTTGATAATATCCACATATGTAAATAAGTACTTCTTAAACTTGGTGTTCGAGTATTATGTTTCCTTTGAACACTACCTTTAGTTTTTGTCATGAACCTCTCTCACTCATTAATCGGCGGATATTGCATACTGGATTCTTGCCGACACGACAACCTCGATAAACTTAGCCAATTTGATTGCACATTATTTCTTAAGCATAAACATTAGTATCGAACCAGATAGTTCAATTCATTTTATATTTTTAATTACCTATTTACCAGTATGCAATTGTATAAAAAGCTGTTATTAAGTGAGATTTGTAAATACCGTAATACATAATAAGGTGACTTATATTCTACTGGAATGAAGCAATATAAAAAAAGTAGAGCTGGTATCTTAATGTAGAACCCCCTTTGCACGTCCCTTAATGGACTTTACTTATGGTAAAAAGATTTATTTTTCTTCTGTTTACAAATTTATTACTGAAGTTATTGCACTACTAAAAAGTTTATCATAATATAAAAATTAAATCTTTTTACCAATCAAAGTAATTTTATCAATTATATTCTTACCTATAATAAAGTAGTTAAATAATTATAAGCGTAGAAGACCTGGACGTAGAAGTAGTTATGCACGTATATTAGTAATTGCACGAACCTTTCTCCCCACTAACTATTCAGGTAATGAACCCCTTGGATGCGAGGTGTAATGTTCGCAGAAACGATGCTATTTGCGTGAGCCAACTGAAAAACGCACGAAACATTGATCCCGCGATTTTACAAGAGAGACCTGACGTCAAGATCTTCTTGCCATTCCGTTTCTTTGCATACAGGCCAGAAATGTTGTTCCAACCTAATACATACAACAGATATTTAGGTAAGACAATATACACCACCATATATACTTCAATATTAGTAAAATGTGTCACATTTTCATTAAGAACAAGATGTTAAAGCTAATTCAATGTTACAGTTGCACCATCAGGAGATCACGTGATAAGTTTGATTGATGAAATCTCATACATGGCACCTCCTGCTCCTCTTATCAGTCAATATGATGATATTAACCCAGACCAGTTCTGTAACGGTGATAACAGACCAGCCGACTGTGGACCTAATTGTATGTGTACACACAAAGTGGATATCCCTCTTAATGCTGTTGTAGAAGTTGTAATGGTAGATGAAGGTAAATTATATAATCCGGTGTATATTGTTATTATTTTTTACTTTTGTATATATGTAAATGCCTTAACGCAACTTTTTCTTACTTTCAGTACAAATCGCAAACTTATCTCATCCGTTCCACTTACACGGATATGCATACAATGTTATTGGTATCGGACGGTCACCGGACCAGAACGTTAAGAAAATTAACTTGAAGCACGCTCTCGATCTTGATAGAAGAGGATTGCTGGAGCGTCATTTGAAACAGGGCGACCTCCCTCCGGCGAAGGACACTATTGCTGTTCCCAACAATGGCTACGTGATTGTCCGTTTTAGAGCTAACAATCCAGGATTCTGGCTTCTTCATTGCCACTTCTTATTCCATATCGTAATCGGAATGAACGTAGTACTTCAAGTAGGCACTCACGCAGACCTTCCTCCAGTCCCTCCTAACTTCCCAACTTGCGGAGACCATCTTCCTCCTATCAACTAAAGCGGTTCCTAGAAACATCTTACAGTTTTCATACCGTATTGTGCGCAAGAATTGGTAAATCAGTTGATTTTTATGTTAACTAAGTGTAATTTTATGTTTGTTTTGTGTGATGTGTTCGGTAGAATCGAAGTGCTCGATTCTGCCTTTTGTGTTTATTTTATATTAGAATGTTTCTACTGGAGTTCGTGCTATCTTGTGATTTTATTTAAAGGTGGATAATTGCTGAGTGAATTTCAATTGAATCTTGTCTTATTTTGGTGATACGTTGTTACGGTCGATATATCACTTTTAATATCGCTTAGTTGAGGCTCTTTATTGTACATTTTATGTACGACTTTTATATTTTATGAACATACGTGTTATGTAACTAACGACTTGCCATTTAATTTTTCACCAAGGGTATTTATTGCGTGTATATATTAAATCTTATTGTTGCCTACAAATAAGTCGCCCAAAACATTATTGTTTACAACCTATGTAGTATTTTTATAATAATAACATCATTAATTAAAATGTTATCTTTATTTGAACATAGCCGGGTGGCTAAATTTGTAGGCGATCAATTAAAATAAAATTAGATATTTAAGTTATTATTTCAGTTACTAACCCAGAATTGCATGAAACAAAAAAAAATTAAAAAAAATAGCTTGTCTGTAAAGTTGGTTTACGGACGATAGTTTTACGTGACAACGTCATAACAAAACATCTCCTCGGACGCATAGGCTAAGCGCGCACTAGTGACTTTTGTCACCGTGACTGTTGCGTCACTGTCACCGCGTCCATCATCACTAATGAAGGTGCGCGCATTTGGATACGTGACTCACGTAATAAAATCTTTGGACGCGGTGACAGTGACGCAAAAGTCACTAGTGCGCGCTTAGCCATATGCTAATCGAGTGGCCTATATTCCATATACTATCACTGAGCATAACGCTACAATGAGTCATCCTTTTTCGTGCATGTCGCCGGCGTTTATCGATTTAGTAGACGTTGTCACGTCAAAACATGTAAATATTTAGTAAAAATTGCATTACTTGTAAATACACAATAAAAATGTACCGTTTGGTTTTTAAACAGATGCACAGCACCCACTGAAGACTGCTTATAACCATTAATATAAATAAGTAAACAAAATGTTACCACACGCAGTTACCAATATTTATGTAAGACGAAGTACTCGTTCAAATCGATGTTCGAAATTATTTATCATAGAAAAAAAAACAATATTCAGTTGATAAAAACTCTATTTATATATGTATATTTTGTTGAATATAAAGAAGAAAAGTCATCTTCGCAACAGATTACCAGCAAATTATTTTTATATTTACTTTTTTAAGAAAATTGTAAATTTTTATACCACTTAATAAAATATATAAACTATGGTATAATTTTATTTTCCCCTATTATTATAATTATAAAATGTATATTTACTAAATATTAAACAAACTCCCACTCACCGTTTTATAACAGAATTCTGTTATGTTAACTGAGTGGAATACTGCTTTATGAATGAATTAGTGTAAATTGCACACCTGTAGTGGTATTTTTGTACATTATTAAATGCACCAGTAGATAGTGAACCATGAAGTAAAACCCCTTAGCTGAAGTGTAGTGGTACACTGGTCCCTATTGGATTCTTGCACGAGGCCCTTCAATAAAGGTTGTACAATATTTAATTTTTACTTTATATATTTTCATAATAAAATGTTATCTTTACTTTTATTTTGAAATGTTTTTGTTCAAAATTTTTTACGATTTCTCTTTTTTTTTAAATTAATTTCATATTTGATTTTTTCTCGTTTATATAAATATCTGATAAATAATTTCAGGTTTTGAACCCATTAGATGCAATTTGCGATGTCAAACGTAATGACGCTGTGTGTGTCAGTAATTTAAAATCAGCTAAGCCTGTCGATAAGGCGGTTTTGCAAGACCGACCTGACGTCAAGATATTTCTTCCGTTCAGATTCCATTTCTACAAACCTAAGGATCTCTTCAAGGAAAATACGTACAAAAACTTTTTAGGTGAGTACAGTGATGTATTTACATTAAGCTATTTAAAACAAACAAACAAACGTTAACTGAAAAGTAAACCAAGTAAATCTCGTATTATATATTACATGAATTGGGGTTTACATTTTTTTATTCGTATTTTTAATTGTTTTCCCCTAAAAACATAATTCTGTAATACTATTTTTCGTTATAGAATGATTCAATTTTAAATCTACTTTTTTACAGTGGCTCCAGGTGGTGATCACGTCCTGAGTTTAGTTGATGAGATCTCGTACACAGCGCCTCCAGCTCCCCCGCTATCTCAGATGCATGAACTGCCTCCAGAACTATTCTGTAACGGCGATAACCGACCTGCTGATTGTTCAGTCGACTGCAGGTGCACGCACATGATTGATGTGCCACTTAACTCTATTGTTGAAATAGTTCTTGTGGATGAAGGTAATATTTAGTTAATGTAACTATTAAAATTATGTATAAAGATCTGGAAAATAGTGAATAGACATTGCTTAGAAGAGTCTAAATTAAAATGGCACTTTTTGTGATACCGTTACCAATTTAGTAATTACTATTTATTATTAGTAATTACTAAATTGGTAACCACTTGGTAACTTATATTAATTTGTTGTGGAAGATAAAAAAAGATGGAAAAAATCGGCATAGCGATTCAACGGGGAAATGCTGCCGGCATTCTTGGCACAATTCCACGCAAACATGATCTGTACCATAACTATCTGTAAATATTTAGTTCTTATGTTATGAATTGTAAATATTGTACAGATATTAAAAACACTTATAAACGTCACTTATTACAATATTTTTACACCTTTCAGTACAATCTCCGAATCTTTCTCATCCATTTCATCTCCACGGAATATCATATAACGTCATCGGTATGGGAAGATCGCCAGATAAGAATATCAAGAAGATAAACTTGAAGCACGCGCTAGATCTTGACAGAAAGGGTCTTTTGCATAGGCAATATAACTTACCACCCTTCAAAGATACACTCGCCGTGCCCAATAATGGATACGTTGTATTAAGACTGAAAGCTGATAATCCAGGTGAGATAATAATCTTATAATAAATATTACTTGGAATTTGTTGAAACAAGCACTGCGTTCTAAAAGCCTTAGCCTACCTAAACTAGCTTTTGGACCCTATTTTTCTTAAATTTTTTATTTAGAAAAAAAAACTTTATTAATAAAATCTGTTATGATATAATCGAAGTGCATAAAGTAGATTAATATTTTAATTGATAAAGCTATGCGTATTTTAGATTATAAAATACCCTTAAAGTAGGAAAGAACTAACTTTGATTCAGTTGCGAATGCTAAAATTAGAGTCAACACTTAAAATTTTTAATAAGAATTATTTTATACGGCAACGCGCTTGCGATGCTTCTATCTGCTACGGTAATCGCTTACCATCAGGTGAGCCGTATGCTTGTTTTCTGACCTAGTTATATTTTTTTTAAAGTATCATAAAAATGTAAAAACCGTCTTTAATCGAATCGTCGTTTTTCTTTTTCAGGCTATTGGCTGTTCCACTGTCATTTCATCTACCACATAGTGATCGGAATGAACTTAATATTACACATAGGAACGCAAAGGGATCTACCGCCCGTTCCGCCGAACTTTCCAAGATGTGGGCACCATCTACCGTCAATAACATCGCCCGCCTCGTATCCTATTCACTAACATTAGACCACTGCTGATCGCAGCGCCCCCTATCTAGTACGGTATGCATTATATACCCGAGAACATCAAATACGCGTACTGCCATATTTTATTGTGTTGTTAAAAAATATGAACAACGTACGAACGAAATAAATTATATTGGATAAACGATCCATGATAAACATCTTTTTAACTAGAAGACCAAAGTTATCAAATATAATATAGCCCCTCTTGTATTCATTTACTTGTGAATGTTTTCATTGTTACTCTATTTTGACATATTTATGTATTAGCTTTTTATTTTGATTTTGTTTTGATTTAAAAAAAATCTCAATTATTGATGTAAAATATTTTAGCGGATTTATTGATTTTTTTATTTATTTTGTAACTTTTTACAGACGATTTGGGGCTCGAATGGTAATCCTAAATCCGTTAAAGTTTTTACCTCAATTTGTTTTGTTACTCGTTTTAGATTTGTAAATAAACATAGTTAGGAAAACTCGCGTAATGTATAACCTAGTGATTATAGTTATAATTTTTTACATTACGTTTGTACAACAGAATACATTTTTCATTAGGTATTAAAGTCCACGGACTTTTATGACTTTTATATCTAAGGGCTTGTACACACAGCTGCGACGTCTCAAACTCACTCATGCTGTGGTTAGGGCGAATGAGAAGAGTTTTGTATAAGCAATGTCGCTATTGTGTACAACAGCCTTTTTTATATTAAAAAAAAAATTATTCATAACCTCATTTAAATGAGATATTCGATGTAGAAGACGGAATACTGTGTATTATGAAATGATACTTCGTATTATTAAATTTGTATTTCTTTGATTCAAGTCGTTAAGACTTGAGACCGTAATTTTTATTACGGCCACCAATTTCTACTGCACTTTAATAGATATTTGTTACAAAAGTTATATATAGATATATTTGTATATTATGTATAGAATATACCAGCACTTCAAATGTTTACTTCATTAGAAGGTGTAAAGAATAAGTACCTAACTGATGTTAACTAAAGTAGAATAATATAGTTCAAGATTTTATTTAAAAAAGGCGTCTTCACCTCAACTTTTTTTTATCACAATATAGACGTCAAGTATTTAGGTTTTTTTTTTGTTAATTAAGTAACATAACATTATATTGTTTAAGACTGTGTGTCTGTGTGTTCAACTGTGTGTTCTTATAAATAATGCTCTGTAATTCTGTTTACTTATTGTTATTGTAATGAAGATAACATAATTATTTCGATCAAGTATTTTGGAAGTCTTGATATGTTCAATAAGATTTGTTCGCTTTCGTTAATATCAGTTACCTGAAGAGCTTGGTTATTTTGACACAGAGTAGTATTTTAATTTAAAATATACGTCTGTGGTGGGTTTGCCACAATGTTTATAGTTTTATGCTTTATAATAATTAGTAATGTTTTGTATATTTGTATTTAAGTTACTATTAAATATGTGTATTGGTCTACATCGAATGAGTGAAATAACAAAAAAAAAAACAAAAACAAATAAATGAAAAAAATTGTAAATAAAATATTGTTTTATTATCATAATAGTAGTAAGTTAGAATGGAAGGCACATCTTAAATATTTGTAGTTTAGTGAGTATATAATGTTAACTAGAACTCCTGCGAACGCTATGTGTTGGCAGCAAAGGTAAAGATGGCAACGCTCTTGTGCAGTTTGCTGCGTCTGGTGTTGCAGGCGTTTATAGATTCTGTTACGCTTGTCATTAGACGAATCGTACGCTTTTTAAAAAAGGAACTCTTCTTATTCATTTTAAAATCAACAAAAACCCATTAACCCGAAAATTGGCATAAAGAAGTTGGAAAATGACAACATGAAATTGATCACTTCCTAATTTCGGCAATACTAAATAAAATTCTGTAATTTATAATTTTCTCAGTAAACGATATTAGTAAAAAACATCCCAGAATAATGGAATGCCAAAAAAACAAGGTTGTGATTTTTCTGAGCACATTGTTTAAAGTATGTTCAACAAAAATCAGTAAGCAGTATAAAGCAGTAGTAGTAGACACATCAGTACTTTAAAATGAGCCGTTTACCTGTAGTAGCTAATCTAAGTGGTGTGTCATCCATATTTTAAAATCCAAAAGGTCCTTGATTTTTATTGTCTACGTTTATATTCTTAATTTTAATCACTTCATCATCATCATCACTTCAGCTTTTTGCCGTTCACTGCTGGACATAGGCTTCCACAAGTGCGCACCAAAAATGGCGTGAACTCATGTGTGTTGCCCATACACGCTGGGCAGGCGGGTTGGTGACCGCAGTAGGGATGTCGGTAATGAAAAAAAATATCGATATATCGATGTATCGATATTTATAAAAATATCAATATCGATGACGATATATCGAAGAAAAAAATATCGATATATCGATATATCGGTCAAATTTTAATTTGGCTGAGATGAGCTACTAATCCATATAGGATGATTAGTATGAATTCAAAAAAATTTATGTATTCAAACCCTTTGCATAAGTAAAAAAAAATCGAAGATTTTGCGTTGCTAAACTAATAGTGTGTTTAGCTCAATATTATCGATAGTAATTTTTTAATACATTGTTAATTATTTTTATTTTAATGTAAAAAATCTCAATAATAATGTACGTATTTCTATAATTATTCCTTTTTAAGCAATAATTACAAAAATATCAAAACCTAAAAAGCTATCTTCTAACTACAATCAACTTATATCGATAATACTGATGTCTGGTAAAACTCAAATGAGTTTATGTGGCGTCTTATTAATTTATATTCTTTCATGTATGTTAATAAATAAAAATATAAAAAAAAAACATATATTTACAAGCTATTTGTTGTAGGCAAACTAGTGTTTCTCCGGTGGCGAAAGTAGGAAACTCTGCTCTTTACATGCTGTACTGTCAGTGTTTAGTTACAAAAAATAAAATAAAAAAATATCGTTTTTGATACTATTTTCGATATTGGATATTTTGTATCGATATATCGATATATCGGATCAAAATATATCGACTAAAAATATCGATATATTGGATAAAAAATATCGATACATCGATATATCGATACTTTTCCGACATCCCTAGACCGCAGGGCTGGCTTTGTTGCACCGAAGACGCTGCTGCCCGTCTTCGGCCTGTGTATTTTCGGACTCTGTGAATCTTCTCTGTTTCCTGGCTCTGTTCTAGACACAAGTAATCGGTCATCGAAAAGTCTTCTCATAAATAAATATATTACAAATAACTGATATTAATACAATAGTGACAAAAAATTCTTCTGAGAACCTGAACAAAAATAATAATAATATTTATTTTGAAATAATAATATTTTTTAACCATATCCACCACGCAACGCTTTTTAGATCCTCTTCACTTATAATTTATATTTTTTATACTCGATATAATTATATTCTGCATTTATTGTACTGTATACATAATTAGATTATGGACGTTTCATATTGTTTTCTTTAGTTTCATCATTTTCCTGGATTTTCGAAATTTCGTTACGGAAACAACAGCTGAAAAAATCTTGAAGTATTACAATTATTATGAATTGAAGCTATTATATAATTGTTTATTTTTTTCTGTTATAAATGATTAAAAAGAAATCTTACGTTCATAACATCGTTATCAGCTTCCTCTGAATTGTGAGTGATTATACAACGTACCACATACTTGACCTACTTCGATATTATAATCACCCGTAGATATGTTATTAAGTATCCGTAGACATACAATTAAGGCTCTGATATACTACTATTTTTGACGAATATTACATTTTACATTTGTATCAGGAAATATCAACAATTGAAACATTAATATTTTATTTAAGCTACTATTCATAAAAAGATTTTCTCTTGTTATTTTTGTTTATTTAAAATAAGCGCTAAAAATAGTAAAAAATCTGTATTGTTTTATCAAAGCTAAAATAACTCTTAAGAATATTTTCTATTTTAAAAAAAGGTTTAAATTATTTAATAGGTTAGTGTTCATAGAAAACACATTTTTATGCCAGGAATTTCAATAGAAGTTTTATCACACATAAAAACATCTTAACCTTAGCGTATTAATATATATTATATACATATATTATGCGTATTAATAAGTAGTACCTGGGTGACCGAGCCCTGCTCGGTATTTTCATTTTATTTTTTGCTTTTTTTTTCTCGGTATTTTTATATTTTAATTTTATTTAAATAATAAATCACGAGTGAAATTAAAAAAAAAAAAGAAAAAAAAGTAATCTGGAGACTGAGATTCGAACCCGGGTCAAAACGATTTAAAATCCGTCGCTTTCCTAATTACGCTGTAACAGCTATATTAATAATGGTGAAATTAAGCTTCGTATTCTAATGATATTTTTTCATTGCCTAAAAACAGGGATAAAACGACATTTTTTTTTAATGAATCCTAGCTAGATCAATTTTTCGCCCCCGAAATCCCCTGCATACTAAATTTCACGAAAATCGTTTTAGCCGATTCCGAGATTCAGAAAATATATATATACAAGAATTGCTCGTTTAATAGTATAAGATATATTACATATAAATTAATACGCTAAGGTTAAGCCTCTTTTGCCTCCCTTTTTTTAAAAAAAAACCTCTTTGTACTTCAACAGATTCGTTTAAGTACCATTTTCATGAAAGCCTAAATATTTTCACCTTTATATAAGCAAAATATGATCTTCATTAGTCACTGTTTGTTTCCTCTGATATTTACAATTATGCGAAAAAAATACGCACACGCACCTTAATTAAATATTATATATAAGCCTTAGTAGAGCATATGATATAACAATGTTTACTATGAACTTTGTCGTGAATTTGTTTTTAATTATTTTAAAATGTTACCTCTGCTTGGCTGGTAGGTAGAAAATAAATTGTATATTCCAGATAGCAAAACTGTGTTATTTTAAATTTAATTAACAGTCATAACGACTTCGTAGTTAAAATATTAAATGACTTTTCATGTTATAATTTAATCTATACTAATATAATAAAGCTGAAGAGTTTGTTTGATTGTTTGTTCGTTTGTTTGAACGCACTAATCTCAGGATCTACTGATCCGATTTGAAAAATTCTTTCAGACACTGAAAGAATTTTTTGCCAGATAGCCCATTTATCGAGGAAGGCTATAGGTTATATATGATCACGCTAAGACCAATAGGAGCGTAGCACCAATGAAGAATGTTTCAAAATCGGGGTTTTTTCCTTTTGAGAGCTTCCCTGCTGAGAGGTCCTATTCCACGCGGAAGAAGTCGCGCGCAGAAGCTAGTATACGTATAAAATTACTTTTGTATAGACTACATATCAAGTGTAATCATAATTAAGTACAATTGTTATTTTATTTATAAAGAACACACGAAAAAAACTCACGTTGTTTAAAAACCATTCTTAACTTTTTATTAAGTGTATTCGATTTATATCTCTATTACCATTTCAAGTTTATGCTCATAAATAAATTATACTTCTCCTTCAGCTAGTAAACACTATGTAGGGGATGGGAGGCTAGTAGGTGGCCATGAAGCCAAGCCTTATAGCCATCCTTACATGGTGACTCTTCAGATTAGGTTCCTATGGATAAGGGCACATTTTTGTGGTGGCAGTATATTGAGTGAAGACTGGGTAAGTAATTATCATTCTATAAAAATATGATAAAAAAATGCGTGCGTACAAAGTACATATGTCAGAAGTGAAATTTATTTGGAAAACTAATGAAAAAAAGTTAATTAAAAACAAACGTATTTAAAATACAAAAAAAAAATAATTGAAAAAAAAAAACAAAAAGCCAACGTCACGCGGTGTGTTTCCAGGCGGTCTCATCCAAGTACCTACTGACCGTCCCTGACGCTGCCGCGTTACCTGTCGCTCAAATTTTACCCCTCAAGCGCCTAAAAAAGTTTCACTTCAAGAAATGGCCACAATAATAATCTATACTAATGTAATACTCGTAAAGCTGAAGAGTTTGTTTGTTTGTTTGTTTGAACGCGCTAATCTCAGGATCTACTGGTCCGATTTGAAAAATTCTTTCAGTGTTAGATAGCCCATTTATCGAGGAAGGCTATAGGCTATATTTCATCACGCTAAGACCAATAGGAGCGAAGCACCAATGAAGAATGTTTCAAAATCGGGGTTTCTTTTTTCCTTTTGAGAGCTTCCGCTGCGTCAACGGTTAAAGTTTCGCACAAATCATGTATGACAGAATTGGTCCTATTCCACGCGGACGAAGTCGTGCGCAGAAGCTAGTTAACTCTAAAATCAGTAGCTACATATATTGACGTTACTACGACTTACGAGTATTAGAAAAATATTGTATGCATTCAGCCTGTATTATCCCACTGCTATAGGCCTCTTTTTCCGTGTACAAGGGTTGGAGCTTATTCTACCACGCTGCTCCACTGACTGCAGGTTGGTGGATATAATTAGATTAGTAGTCATTTATTATTTTTGTCAAAATTTAGGTAAAAAAGGCCAATTTTTATTTTCATAACTGTGTATTAAATATATTTAGTGCCTGCTGATTAAAAAAATAATCTTCCACCTCTGTTTTACACAGGGAAACCATTGAATTTTTATGAAATACATCTCTGTTTATCTTCGATGGCTAATTTACTAAAATTATTTACACATATTTATGATTTAAGTATAAATTATAATTGTATACCTCTTGTATACATAGTATAACAGCAATTTTGTGTTTATCAGACAGCTAATGTATATTCTATCTATATATTTATATGGCAGATTCTAACAGCCGCGCACTGCATGAGGGAATCATTTCTAGTTAGGTGGCTACCAGTGGACGCCATTGCGGGAGTGCACGATGTCAATAATTTCGGACCAGAGGTTCAAATAAATTCTATAAGCCAACGTTTTCCGCATCCTTTATATGCAGGGTTAGTTCTTTTTAATGTATTCTTTATTGCACTAACGTCATTATAGAGGAAGCTATAGCTATAGTTAATTAATGAAATTAATTATTTATTTGTTACTTATTTATGTAATAAAAAAGTAATTTTAAAGAATAAATTATGAATAGGCACATACAAAATTATCGGCAACGAAAAATACATTAAGACAGCCTATTAGATTTTCGTGATTTCATTTGCGAAAAAAAACTGCTTGGTAAACATTATAGTAATTGTAGTGTTTATGTATCTTTTGGCAAATTTAGTTTACGTGTTTCATTATTCCGTTTACTCTCTACACTTTACACTAAACTAACAAAAAATATTTTATATATTAACACATTTAAAAATTACAGCTGAAATTTGATAGACGCAAAATATCTATGTTTTTTATTATTTTTAAAAAGATTTTATATTTTAGCGGCATCGGTCCATATGACATTGCAGTGTTACAAACCAGTACTCCTTTTACATTCACAAATGAAGTTCAACCAATAAATCTACCATATAATTATAAAATCAGCAACGATTCGATGATGTTAGTCGGATGGGGTGTTTTAAGAACGACTTTCTTGATACCAGATCTTCCGAGTAGATTACAAGAAGTCAAAGTTACTTACATCCCCTATCAAGGTAAAATAAAATTTTCGGTTATTATTAGCTCGAAAGTAGAGATTTTTATAAATTACGTGTGCTTTACAAATTTCGTGGTCTTTTTATACCAGTTACATATAGGTGATTATTCTTTAATGACATTATATTTAAGTGATTTTCAGGAGATTAAATTAATAAAAAATGTTTCTATTGTTTGAAAAAATAAAAAGAAAAAAACACTATGAAATAGTAGACTGAGAATTTTTACGTACTCGAAACAGATTAATTTATTTCTGTAATGAACGTTGACACGTTGACGAAACGTTGATAAAAAGTTAAAAACTCCATAAACATATATTTTCATTTAGATGTTTTTTAATAATTAATGACGTAAATTTGTATTTTCAGAATGCTATACGGCCATTGATAAAATTAAAGACGATAATGAGGTAAATCCTTTAAGCAAAGAGGCAAACATTTGTACCGGACCAATCACAGGCGGAATTGCAGCGTGCAGTGGCGACTCAGGCGGACCTCTGATACAATACGCAACTAGAGATAAATTACACCGCGTTGATCAAATTACCGATGAGCTTTTTTATGATAATTACGATGAAGAAAATTCTATAGATAATAATAAGCAAAATAATATTCTTGAGCGGAAAATGGTGAGTTCTAATGATACGGAAAAAGTACCAGTAGTTGTTGGTATTGTATCATGGGGTATGTCACCCTGCGGGGATAAAGGAGCTCCATCTGTGTATACGAAGGTGTCAGAATACTTAGATTTTATTAAAGAATATACTCAGTCATGAATAAATAAAAAAAGAATTCAAATTTAACATTTATTTTTTTTATTTTATCTCCCGTGCAATGAAATAAAAAATTTAAGTTTCTACTTAGTCACTTTATTTAACTGTTGAACTGTTTATTATTTCTAGTTCATATTATATAACATTTCAACTCAAAAGTGAATAACATTTCAAAATTTTAGCGTTTCATTGTAATTAGAGGAACTTGAAATGAAAATGCATTTCTATATTATTCAGCATGTTTTTTGAGCCAGCAAATGTAATAATAATTGACATAAAGTATACGAAGATTACCTAAATACATTTTAATGAATGTTCTAACACAACCTACATAACCCGTTAATAAATAAACTTAAAATTTAAGACTCTTGTGTTCTCGATATTTCCATATCTTCGTCTTGTAGTTTAGAATGACTACTGGTAATGTTCGCCTGTTTATAAAATGAAAATGCAGTATTTAGTAAGTGTTATTATTTAATATTTATTATTTATCGTACTCCTTAACATTTATTGTTTTTAGTGTTTGCTATAACATATGGTGTAAATATTACATTTTAATTAAGTGGTAGCATGTCTTTTATTTTTTTTAATACTTTTAATACTATTGATATAATTGTAGTATACTCGTATAGACAAATGATAAAAGGATCACAACCATACTTACCAAATTAATTAGAACAGTTTATTTTGACAGTAAAAACAAACCTTAAAATAAAGATGTCTGACATACACACACGGGCATCTGTTTCTAGGGTAGCAACTTAATGCTTATGTTTTAGGTAACAGCCGGCTGATATAGATAAATATTCATAAAGGCAATTCAGATAGATAGAAAACCGACATATCAGTGATTTTTTAAAATACTTTTGTTGTACACAATTTCGCATATGAAACTTAAGAGAATTTTATTCAACAAGTAAGGTTTTATGAAAGTATCGGAAAAAGTAATACAGTTTGGCCTTAAATCAGACCTTCACCTATATTGAAACCTTGTGTAACATTTCAAGCACTTTATTGTTACCACAATACTTACCTTACTTTCATTTAATATATTAAAAAAACTCACTTGTTACGGTCAAGCAAAGAAAAATTTCAGAAAGAAATAAAAATGTTTTGTTTCTTTAAAAACTAACATTGTTAAACAACAAATAAACGCAAATCATGAAATTAATGACCCTTTTGAATTACTGTGTCATTAGAGTTGGTTTTTCGATAATAGGTGCCCTTTATTTTACCTATAAGATAGTGTTTCTCAAAGGGTAATAGTGAATTCATCTATAATGTAAGTGCTAAGTTGTTATTGGAAAAATTAGCAAGTAAGTGCTTGCATAAAATAATGTATGCAGACTACATATCATTTTTATATTTAAAATTTAACGACAGTAACAAATTTGTACATAGCTTGAAGAGTCGTTGCAAATGTATAAATGTTAACTGGAATTATATCAGCTGCTAACACAGTGACCGGCTGCTGAGCTTGCATCAACATCACAAATATCATTTTCTTCTCCTTCATACCGAACCTCTCCCAACCACAACTGTATATTGCATTCTCGAACAACTCTGCACAGTTTATAAGCCGCTGACAAAGAAAACAATACAAGAAGAAAACAAGAAAACAATATATAAGAATAGGTGTCAATGTGACCCATTCGTCAAGAGGTACACAGAAGAATAAACACATGCAAACTGCATTGCTACCGAAGTTAATCCCAATCGGCATAGAGTACAAGGCTTTAATGTTTTTAATGATATTCAAAGTCAAGGAGTGACGTTGGATCAGTATTGGTAAACGTTCTTTCACAGCAGCGTAACTTTCCGGAGTATTGTCATATTCTTCAAAGACCAATATTTCTGCTGATAGCATTTCGTACATAGCTGCCGTATGTGCGATAATGAACAGAAGCAGAGCTTGATAATTGAGAACAACTGTCATTATGCAAATTTCTTGCGCACAAAGAAGTACTTGACAAATTTCGCGGTTCGGTGTAATAGTTAGTGGCTCCAATCCTAAAAAAAATTGGGGTGCTGCATTAGAAGTTGTGAAGGGAATTTCAGGTGTTAGTTATAAAAATCGCACGAGCATACGTTAGGCGCTGATCTTCTTGTAATCTATTTTAGCAAGCAAGAGGAATATAGAACAAGCCTTAATAATATTAGACTTTTCTTACCGACACACGGCGTCATCGAGTAATAATCATTTGTAACATTGACTCGATGTGGCAAGTAAATAAATAATGCATCTATTAAATTGGATCCGTAGAAAATAAATAAAATCTTCTTAATGGCAAATAACAACTTTTCATGCTTTTTTCTCATAAATTCTTTCTCTCTTGACAAACTATCATTAAGGCTCACTTGTTCAAGTACTATCTTCAACAATTGTCTAAAATAAGTGTCTAAAATTAACTCAGCATCTATCGTAGTTTTAGCCTCTTATTACTATACTAGCTTCTGCGCGCGACTTCGTCGGCGTGGACTCCGCTCCTGTTGGTCTTAGCGTGATGATATATAGCCTATAGCCTTCCTCGATAAATGGGCTATCTAACACTGAAAGAATTTTTCAAATCGGACCAGTAGATCCTGAGATTAGCGCGTTCAAACAAACAAACAAACAAACAAACAAACAATCAAACAAACAAACTCTTCAGCTTTATTATATTAGTATAGATATAGCCTAATCCAATTGATATAGGCTTTCTAATGCTAAAAAAACATCCGATTGATCCTGAATATAACGCGATCAAACAAATAAACCGGGTAAATATTCGATTCTATTATCATAATATGAATACAAATAAATTATATTGTACTATTTACCAATAGGTATTTCAATGTGCTTTTCCTTACCTTTTCATCAAAAACCAATAGCTATTGTTCAATATAAGCGCTAATAGCGATATATTGACGAAACTCTTGATAGAGTCCACGGCTCCCTCCGCAAATCTTATAAGGTACACGTAATTGCCGACTCCGTACACGTAGAATAGAAGAGACAAGTGTACAATCCAGAATGGTGCTAAACATATTTGTAAATTAATCATTCTATTAATTCAGTAAATATTATTGTACCAATCAATTCGTAATGTCTTTTAAATGCAAAAAAGATAAATTTTAATGAACAAGAAACAAAAACAACAAGAGTTTAAATATTAATTAGAATAATCGAAAGTCCGCGATGTAATTTTAGTAGTATAGTGTTCTCATAAAGAATTAAACCATGTAAACAAAAAATAATGAATAAAAAATTTGGAACGATCACAACAAAACGCAACAACCTTATTGCAATTTCGCAGACACATGTCGAAGTATTGCTTTGATAAATTAACTTGAAGCTCAAGGCGTAATTCTAGCTCTTACACTTTTGTGGCGTACCTACACATATATGAACTTTTTATATTAGAATATTATAAAACCTCATTTTTGTTTTTTTTTATTTTTATTAAAAATAATTTTTGTGATACCTAGATGTTAAGAATTTTATTTATAAAAATTTATATGGTCAATTTGATTATATTATGCTTTAATAAAATAAAAAGTTAGGAAAAAGTTAGGAAATATTTTAAGGATTATTTCATTACATATCAAATTATCGACTAAGCTTTATTGTCACAAAAACCGTTTCCTTTTATTTTCTTATATTAAGGCTGTCTGAGAGAAATCGCTAAAGGCTTCCTGATAAGATACTTATTTATTTATTTATTCAGAAAACTAACAGCTTATATATACATTTCAATATTTCTCTTATCTTACCTTTACAATGTAGATGTACTAATACAAAAATCATTAGTACCCGTCGGTATACTAAATTACTAAAGTCATTTTTGTTTTAAAACTTACCAGATATTTTATCACTCAAAATGGAAAAACCAACCCGTGATGGAACTAAGTTTACAAGCCAAATTATACTGTCTAGATTATTGCTTTTAATGTTCTGTTTAGTTTGCTTAAAAGAATCTTTCAGGTAATCCAAAAGCATCATTAAAAAAATTGAGAAATATGTCTTATTGGATGACGGTGAAACTTCTTAGTTCTAAGAAAAATAAATTAAAACAAATATTTTAAAAGGAAATAATGCGAATGTTCTAAGTCTATAATTTTACAACCACAATTTCAATCCTATATTTTTGCTTTTATTAAAAACTAGCAGCTCGCCCCGGCTTCGCTCGGGTAAAAGAATTATAAAAACACAAACACCGATTTACTAAATTTTAAAATATTAAAACGCTTTTTTTAGCTAAGCTGTTATAGATAGATATAAACCCTCGTGAACTTTTTTGTAGATCTTTTTTAGTCCTATAATTCAGTCGTACATCATTTTGTCTTATCTTTAACCATTTAAGTAGTGCACGCGAAGGAAAGAAATATTTGAGACGATTTTTTACACCTCATAACCCGTTTTTTTGCATATGTCTAAGTTTTTAAGAAATAAAATATAGCCTTTGTTACTTCCTAATAATGTAGCTTTCTATTAGTGAAAATTTTATTAACATCGGTCCAGTACTTTTGGAGCCTATTCAATACAAACAAACAAAAAACAAAAAAATCTTTCGTTTTTATAATATTATATAATATATATGTATATTTATATATAAATATATATATATATATAGTGTAGATATATTTTAATTATTTACTACCTGTAAACACATCATGACTTAAAATTTGTTCGCGTGGAATAGTGACTATAAATCGGAGAATCTTATTGAATCCCAATTCTCCAGAAAAGTAATTGTACCAGTTCTGTCACCAATGGAAAGTCATGGAGTTTGGGTTTTCAGAACTTATAACCGCTGTTTCTTAATAGCTAATCAACTAAAAAAAATTGCAATTTTTCGTAGCAAACCATTTAGCATTACATGAGATAGAGCCAGTGTGACATAATGACGATGCAATATATTTTCTTTTTTTTTAGTAGATATTTATTGCATCCAATATAAATTACTTTTTGAACTCTGTTCTCGAATCTAACTTTCTTTTGCTGTATCAATTAGCAAAATTAATAATTTACTTTATACAAACATACAAAATATACTAATTGATATAGTTAAACATAGTGAATGGTAATTTGCAAAAGAAAATAAGTATATCATTTAAAAAATAATAGGGGAAAAAGAACTCTGCAATTTTTTGTTCATCACATATTATTTTCATGAGTTCAGCACACGCCCTCCTCACACCTTGTGTTTCAAATAAATATTATTATTTCATATTGCTATATGTATAATTACACGTATTATTCAAGGTAAAATATTTATATATTAATACGTGAAGCAAAAACTTTGTAACCCTTTATATGAAAATTGCGGGGACGGTGGAGTATGAAATTTCGTACACGTATAGTTTATATAGAGAAGGAGTGCAGAATGCTAATATTTTTTTAAAAATTATGCATACAAATATTAATATATTTCAAAATCAATAAAAAAAACATTACACACATTACCATGCACGTGTGTCAAATGTCCTGGTGTAACGCAGCAGCTGACATAAAAATCCACAAAAAAAAATTCTCTATGCTTGGAAGGCTGCCACTGCCCTCTCCACGAACTCACTGCTGACAAAGACGAATATTCATAAAAAAAACCCTTATTCATGTTACGAAGTTTCGATTGGGAGGAAATGATTGACCGATTTTTTACCTGGCTCCCGGACCAATACTCTGCCTATAACATTTTCAGTCCATCGTTCTAACTTAAATGTACCAAACTTTCAAATTCTTTAACGGCGTTTTATTTACATAGGACGTAGTAATATGTTTCATTTACAATTAGGCGTTTTTAAGGATATATGTATATCAGATATCCTTAAAAACGCCATCTGACGATTACGTTTCCAACTACAAAACTTACTACCTGTGCCTACTTAAATAGCATATATTATAACGTAATAGTAACAAGAATTTGCGCAAGATGTCGCTAGCACTTAATATAGAAAAAGGAAAAATATTAATAAAGAAAAAATAAAACCTTATTAAGTATAACAAATGATAAATAAAATAAACTAAAATAATGTTTTATGTTAAACGGTTTTATTGCAATAAAATCGTTGGGCGTATAGCGTATCCAGAGTAAACATTATGATAGAAATTTCACGTGCCCAACGATTTTATATTTGTCTGATCAATACCCCAGATTGATGAGAAGATTGGTGCGATCTGGTAGCTAGGACTTACCGAATTATTTTTTAGCTTTTAGTCCATAATCCATCTAACCTAACCTAACCTAACTACATCATTTTTATTGCAATAAAACCGTTTAACATAAAACATTTTTTAGTTTATTTTATTTTCAAGTTTTTAGTTTTGTTGAGTAGTTTTTAGATTAGTAATAAATATACCTACACAGTCTAATAAACTATATTCTACCAATCAAGCCTTTTCATTTGATTCCCATATTGAGGTATTTGTGGAAAATATGTAATCCACCATTTTGTGGCGGCAGCCATCTTGGATTTTTCATAGTGAGCCCTATTCTACCAATCAAGCCCTTTCATTCGATACCCATATTGAGATATTTGTGGAAAATATGTAATCCACCATTTTTTGGCGGCGGCCATCTTGGATTTTTCATAGTGAGCCCTATTCTACCAATCAAGCCCTTTCATTTGATATCCATATTGAGTTATTTGTGGAAAATATGTAATCCGCCATTTTGTGGCGGCGGCCATCTTGGATTTTTCATAGTGAGCTGTATTCTACCAATCAAGCCCTTTCATTTGATACCAATATTGAGGTTGTTGTGAAGTTATATGTAATCCGCCATTTTATATTAGCAGCCACATTGGATTTACAACCATAAAAAATATATTATGTTGTATTGTCATCAAGATTAAGAGTGTGTGCCAAATATCACATCAATCTGTCATCTGGAAGGGGGTAAAATTCCAGTTACTAACTTTGACCCAAACACACAAATAAATAACACTCAAGTCAAGCTAAATATAAAACCGTTTAAAAGGTACACTATAACTATAGATAGATTTAGATAGTTCGCAGCCTTGTATTAAGCTAAATTGTTATTTTTATTTTTTTGCTTCGCTAAAATATAACAATTATATTTTTATTTTTTAAGTGAAACTTCTTTAGGTACATGAGGAGTAAAATTTGAGCGACCGCTAACGCGGCAGCATTAAGTATTCGATTAATATATCGAGTACCATTTTCAAGTTTATGCTCACAAATAAATTACATTTCTCCTTCAGCTAGTAAACACTATGTAGGGGATGGGAGGCTAGTAGGTGGCCATGAAGCTAAGCCATAATATAGCCATCCTTACATGGTGACTCATCAGCTTAGCTTCCTATGGATAAGGGCACATTTTGTGGTGGCAGTATATTGAGCGAAAATTGGATAAGTAATTATCATTCTATAAAAATATGATAAAAAATACCACAATAATAATAAACTCTAAAATCAGTAACTATATACATTGACGTTACTACGAGTAATAGAAAAATATTGTATGCATTCAGCCTGTAATATCCCACTGCTGGGCATAGACCTCTTTTTTCATGTAGAAGTATTGAAGCTTATTCTACAACGCTGCTCCACTGCAGGTTGGTGGATATAATTAGATTAGTAGTCATTATTTTTGTTAAAATTGAGGTAAAAGGATTTCGATTAGGTCGTGCAATGAAATAAAAAAAATTAAAGTTTCTTCTTAGTCACTTTATTTAACTGTTTATTATTTCTTGTTCATATAATAACATTTTTACTACCTTGATTGTTTCATCAGATAATTATGTTTTCCACCTCTTCTTTTGCTCTAACTTTATTATTTACTTTGATAAAATATAAATCTTCAAGTAATGAGCTGATGAAAATATATATTCATAATTTGTGTTTTAAGTAATTCAAAAGTGAACAGCATTTAAAAATTTTAGCGTTTCATTGTAAATAGAGGAACTTAAAATGAAAATTCGATTCTATTTTATTCGGCATGTTTTTTGAGCCAGCAAATGTAATAATAATTGGCAGAAAGTATACGAAGATTACCTAAATACATTTTAATGAATCTTCGAAAACCACCTACATAACCCGTTAATAAATAAACTTAACATTTAAATATATACAGTCTTCACTAAATCATATTATGTACAATTTCAGACTTATCTTAGAACTCTATTGTTTGATTTTAAAAATAATTAATTGAGCAGTACGTCAGCAGGCTTATAACTACCACAACTTGGTAGAGAGTCAGTGACCAACTTAGGTATAGATAGAGGAACGTTAATGAGAATTGCGACTGGTAATGAAAATGAGCATGATCTACACTCCAGAAGCCAACTTCCGCCAAATGTTGATGTAAACCTTACGATTGTCACTCCTTTGTTTGGTACAACAACGGTGTCCTTCACTGGTGGATTCTTAACGTTTCTGAAAAGAGAATAATTCTATTTAATAATTTTTTTTAATTCTTGTAATGTCTATTCTCTACATATCGTTTAGAATTTAAAAGATGTCAAGTGCATAAATTCAGTTATACATCATGGAAATGGCAACTTTATAAAAAAAAAGAAAACTATCATGCATAAACTGATGACCCGAAAATATCGAAGTAGCACTTTTTTAGAAAGTTTGCTTCCGCTGAAAATTATTCAGAAGAAAATTTCAAGAGTAGATAAGAGTTAATCGAATATTTATTTTTTACAAAATTAATACGTATCTATACTAATATTATAAAGAGGTAAAGTTTATAACTTTGTTTGTATATACGGGGTAATCTTCGCAAATACTGATCCGATCATGAAAATTCTTTCGCTAACAGAAAGCTACACTATTCAGGAGTGACAAGATAAAAGGAAAAAGATAAAAATATATAAAGATTTTAAATCAGCAGGATTTGAACCTGCGCCCTCTGACGTGCCGTGTCAACAATTCAATCTAATCAAGCATTATTATTTGCCTTAGAAATTAATTGGTGATTTTAAAACATTTATATTTATCTGATTTGCTGAAAATAGTGAGAGTGTATTGGAACATATCAAATTTCACCGTACCCTTCTTATGTGAAATGGATTATAACGCCCAACGAAGTGGGCACGGGTCGGCTTCGATGCTTTGTACTAATTGCGTAGGATAATTACGTATACATATAACCAGAGTTGTCATGATAACGCCAAAATAAATGCAATCACTTAAAGTGACACTTCACTGAGTGAAAGTTACAATCACAATTACTCAGCAGTTTTTTACCAACAAAAAATAAACATAAAAAAACATAGATATTTAAAATAAGTAGATATAATTATCATCAAAGTATTTCATTGTAAAAATAAACTCATATATATATATATACATATATATATATATAATGTTTTGTCTGGTATTTTTTGAGATATTTCAATGTTTTACGTAATGTTTGTCTTTTATGTCCGCCATTTAAAATATGACAAAAAATATTAATATTAAAAATAGGTATATATATATATATATATATTACCTTTTTCCATGTGCGGAATTTGATGAAATCGCAATTCTCTATTTATGCGAGATGAAGACGTGCAATCTCTCGCAGCACAGGTAGTATCCACTACCACTACAGCCTATCACAGTCCACTGTTGGACATAGGCCTCCACAAGTTCGCGCCCGACATTATGACGCGAACTAATGTGTTTTGCCCATAGTCACCACGCTGGGCAGGCGGGTTGGTGACCGCAGTGCTGGCGCCGTCGCACCGAAGACGCTGCTGCCCGTCTTTGGCATGTGTATTTTAAAGCCAGCATGGATGGTTATCCCGCCATCCGTCGGCTTTTTAAGTTCCAAGGTGGTAGTGGAACTGTGCTATCCCTTAGTCGCCTCTTACGACACCCACGGGAAGAGAGGGGGTGGCTACATTCTTTAGTGCCGTAACCACACAGCACAGGTAGTATGAACAATTTCAATTGCTTACAAAATAAAACAAACACGCATCCTATCTAAAAGTCTTGTCCCGAGCTACCAATTCCGGAGGCAGCGGCGTATGCAGCTCGGGCTCGCCTACCTAAGTCTCATCCCTCTACACCCTAGTCTAGACGGTTTCGTTGGACTACTTGTGGACTGTGCCGTAAGCTTGTTTGCTACCCTAATGGTATAAAAAAGACGATACCTTGTAATTAAACCTTCGCGTTCCAATTTGTAAAAATCTTCTTTAGATATAGGAGTATTGCCAGGGTTTTGCCAGGTTGTAACAACTTGCATACCATAGCCGTGCATATGGAATGTATACGTGTCATTACTCCTATGACCTGAAATTATATAAATTAAAATAACTTTTTAAGAAAAAATCTGTCATTTAAAATAGACTGAGCGACGGAAATATTATTTTACACATTACGTTTATTTGAATTTTCAAAACTATAGGAAAGCGATAATAAATAGAATTTACTTAGATGAGTTGGAAAATGAATATTTTGCAAAGATTACCTCAAAATTACCTACAAATTTAGTAGTGCTTACAAAACATAAATGCTAATGCATAAAATATAAATATTATAATAATCTCATTAATATAGGTAAATATTATAATTGTTATTATAACATATCTGGGAACAAGATCCGTGCGAGTAACGTTTACACCCAGATATATTTTTAACGGTTTTTTTTTGCGGTAAGGCACAGCAGGTGATGTGTGATGATAGAGACAAAAACTCAATTAATATGACATGCACGTAGAGTAAATACCAATGTCAAATGCCTTACCTTCATTCGCTAAGACCAGTTCAACGACTTCATTAAGGTTAACATTCAGAATGAGCATACATTGAGGTTGTTTATTATTTTCCTCCTCTCCAACAATACACATTGTTTGCTGGGGAACTTCACGTCGTTTAAGTAAATACGGCGCGGTAGGATATAGGAAATTTTTATCGTTTATCTGAACAACATCATCACGTAGCGCTAGAATAAAGGTAAAAAAATTAATTGAACTACTTCATAATTAAGGAAAAGAATAACAGCTTAATTACTGGATTTAATCGGGTTTTCTGACATCTTGGTGTTGATCAGTAGTTATTTAAATTTGTTTTTTATCATTTGACACTTTAATAACGTATCTTACAGAAATCAAAAGAGTTATCTGCAATACCGGTATAACATTCTAATGTACTAGCGACCCGCCCCGGCTTCGCACGGGTGCAATGATGATACTAAATACTTTCAACAATAAAAGATACGTTAGAAACCTCTAATCTAAAATTATCAGTGTTTTTCTACCATATTATGCATGTATTATACATAGTACCTGGGTGACCGAGCCTAGCTCGGTATTTTCACTTTATTTTTTGATTTTTTTTTCTCGGTATTTTTATATTTTAATTTTATTTAAAATAATAAATCACGAGTGAAATTAAAAAAAAAAGAAAAAAAATTTATCTGGAGACTGAGATTCGAACCCGGGTCAACACGATTTGACACCTGCCGATTTCCTAATTACGCCATTAAAGCTATGTTGACGCGTAGTGAAATTAAGCTTCGTATTCTAATGATATTTTTTCATTGCTTAAAAACAGGGATAAAACGACATTTTTTTTAAATGAATCCTAGCTACATCAATTTTTCGCCCCCGAAATCCCCTGCATACTAAATTTCACGAAAATCGTTGGAGCCGATTCCGAGATTCAGAAAAAAAATATATATATATATACAATAATTGCTCGTTTAATAGTATAAGATAAGATAAACCTTCCTCTTGAATCACTCTATCTATTAAAAAAAACTGCATCAAAATTCGTTGCGTAGTTTTAAAGATCTAAGCATACAGACGGCGGGAAGTGACTTAATTTTATAGGTACTAATTACTATGGATAAAGATGCCCATGTGCAGGCATAGTAGGCGCCGAACTTTAAATGCTTCGCTGTTAATTACTTCTAACGACGATCTGAAAACCTATTCATCTGATTGATATAGTGTAAAGGGCAATTTTAGTCTGCATTAAATTCCTAAGCTAACTAAAATATTTGTTTGGATAAGGATTAATACTGAACTAAAGAAAATAGCTTGGAAAATAACGTAATGTTTTTAATTAAAAATTTGAACATAAAAGTGGTTATTGTAAGTCAACCGTAAGAGATAGAGATATGCTATCGCGGACTTTTTTGTAGCATTTTTATAGATTTAGAATTCGCTAGTACATTACTCCACTGTATCTTTGCTAGTTTACGCGGCGTTTGCGTGGAAAGCTCCCAGTTGGCGCGATTTTTTGCGACTTCTTCAACATTTATCGCCGTATTTCTGCTAATTTACATAAAAGTATACTAAATTATATACATAAACCTTCCTCAAGAATCACTCTAGCTATTAAAAAAAACCGCATCAAAATTCGTTGCGAAGTTTTAAAGATTTAAGCGTACAAAGGGACATAGAGACAGAGAAAGCGACTTTGTTTTATACTATGTAGTGATGATAGTGACTACCTGACCCAGCGAACTTCGTATCGCCTAACAGTCGATTCTTTAATTTTTTTTTAATACTTATCCTTCCCGGAACCCCTCTACTAACACTTAAACCTTATTGTGTGGTATTAAAGTTCAAATTGACTTTTAAGTATTATTACGAATCTTTTGTATGGGAATATAGAAAACTGTTGTTTCAAGCAATTTTTTTAAATTTTTCTCTCCGTATGAACCATCCTCGTACTTCAAGAAATATTATAAAAAAAGAATTAGCGAAATCGGTTCAGCTGATCTCGAGATTTGCGCTTAGCAACATATTCAGATATTCATTTTTATATATATAGAGATATGGCATGCTTAATTTTTTTCTTTTTTCGTTATTTAGCTCAAATTGCATACAGAAATAGCGTGCCGTTTTCGAGTTTAAATTTTGTTATAAATCTATGCAGTTCTTTTTGAGTTCTGTTTGTTATTACATATAGACAAACTCGATGAATTTTATAAGACATAGATGAAGCAGTTTAAAACTTATATAAAGAGATTTTTTTAAATTGTCTTGCTCATCTTTGAAACAAATTAACGATACCTACAATTTTTAAGAAGAAAATGCTAAACTCCATCTATGACTCTTAAAAATAACAATTAACCTCGTCAACATGATCAAATTATTTATATCCAAAAATGGATTTATGATGATGTTTTTGAAATCTCATAGATGGCGCTGCTTTAAATTTGTCTTGAACTACTGATATTCATTTAACTCGTAACAACAACATTCAAATTAATATGCGTCGTTAGATTACACGTTGTTACAGAATTCGTTGAGTAATAAAGGTTCACTGCTCGTTCTCCATAGGTGATAGTGTGATAATATGTAGCCTATATGTTGACGCGACTTCTTAATAATATTCGTACCAAATTTGAAGTGAATCCATGCAGTACTTTTTGAGTTTATCCCGGACATACGTTTGAAGAAAAAAGGTTCACTGCTCGTTCCCCGTAGGTGATAGCGTGACAATATGTAGCCTATGTTCTGACCCGACTTCTTAATAATATTCGTGCCAAATTTGAAGTAAATTATTTGTATTTCTGTTAGTGATTTATAGATTACTCATGTGTCTCATTAATGTGTGCTTTTATGAATTGTTTAATATTGGAAACTTTATTGGTTTATATATTATGGTATAAGTTTTTTGTTACTTTGTATTATCCAACTGTTTGTTTCCTTAACAAGATAAAATAAAAAATAAAATAAATCCATGCAGTACTTTTTGAGTTTATCCCGGACATACGTTTGAAGAAAAATGGTTCACTGCTCGTTCCCCGTAGGTGATAGCGTGATAATATGTAGCCTATGTTCTGACCCGACTTCTTAATAATATTCGTGCCAAATTTGAAGTAAATCCATGGAGTACTTTTTGAGTTTATCCCGGACATACGTTTGAAGAAAAATGGTTCACTGCTCGTTCCCCGTAGGTGATAGCGTGATAATATGTAGCCTATGTTCTGACCCGACTTCTTAATAATATTCGTGCCAAATTTGAAGTAAATCCATGCAGTACTTTTTGAGTTTATCCCGGACATACATACAGACAAACAGACAAAAATTCTAAAAACTATATTTTTGGCTTCGGTATCGATTGTAGATTACACCCCAAGTATTCTTTTAAAAAAATATTCAATGTACAGTTTTGACTTTCCTACCATTTTATTATATGTATAGATTAGTAATGAGACGATCAATTAACACTGAATCGTTTCGTTATAGACTTATAATCATCGTTTAGGCTGATATCAAATGCTGTCACATATCGTCAGTCAAAAGATTCATAAAAATCTACAAGAACTAGTCTATTTCTCGCCTGTCTGAAGGTCTTACTGGTCAATAAGAATACGAAATTCTAATTGACTACAAATTTATTGGTAGAGGCAAGAGCCAAGAGGCGTAGCAAAGTAACAGCTAGGTGATAGGTACTTACTTATTCTCTTAACGCAAACTGAATACAGATATTTATAGCATATAGTTAGGTTTTATTTAATATTTTAGTGAATTGCTGCAAACTCTATCTTTAAATATGCATAAGTAATCGATAAAAAAAAGTCTAATAAAAACTGTAATTAGACGGATTCTAAAAAAAATAAAAATACATATATATCGCAGCGTAAGTAACAGTTACTTACATAATGCAGCGGGGAAAAAAGGTTTATGTGGCACAGCATCGCTTAAATAACGGAAATCGATATCGTCGTCCTTGACCCTCAAGTGAGATCTATCTATTTTTAGATATATCGACTTTACATTGTCGACCGCGGGTACATCCCGCGATGAGTGTAATGCTTGTCCGGTTATCGCCTCTTTAGTGTCTAGTATAGTAGATTCTGTATCTGTGTCCTTGAAATATACATTTCCTTATAAATGTATTAAAATGAATATTTCATTATAATTTATACAGTTAATATCAAATTTAAATTAAAATAATTTTATATCGCATGAAAATAAATATAAAGTTAATTAACATTATGCCATTATATTACTTATCAAAACACTTAAACAATATATTATAATAATAATGTATTGAATTAAAAAAAAACAAAAAATTATTTATTCAATTAGGCTTCAAAAGAGCTTTTATTCGTATTTTTTGTTATCACGTAAATAAAAAATTATAGTAGTCCGTAAAAAATATTTACCGGTCCATCTATAAGCATAGAAGTATAGTTGAAGCCGGAATACAGAAGCATGGCGTATGTGTTTAGTCCTTTACAGAGTCCTTCACCGGAGAATCGAACCCAATAGCCGCCGCTTTCTTGATCCGTTCTGATTACAACATCCATTCGCTCGCCTGAAAGTGTTACAAAACATTGTTATGAATATATTATGTTGAAAATAAGAAGTTTAAATGCGCCTTTTTCTTTCTTGAAGCTTATTTCAAGAAGCTACTTTCTTTGAAGTAGGGCACATCAGGAAAGATCAAACTCAAAATCGGGACCAGCCCGTTTGGGAAGGTGCCTCAACCTTACAGAAAACCACAGCTAAATAATACTGTTCTCAAGTAGTATTGTGTTCCCGTTATGAGTAGCTAAGGTAAAAAAGTAAAGGTAAGGTAAAACTCTTGGGTATGTTCGGCAACGCGCTTGCGATGCTTTTAGTGTTGCAGGGGTCTATAGACTACGACGCTTTTTTGCCACCTGGGTCGTATAAAAAAAAATTCTATCTTTCGTTATATTTATTTTTAATTACTTTAAAAGAAGTTTTTATTAAAAACGGACCTACTACAGTCGGTAATATCAACTACGAATTTGATCATGTTTCTAGTCAACAGCCAATAGACAAAACGACACACCTGTCAACGGCCTATGTTTGTATTTACAAAAATGAGATAATTAAAATTAAATCCTAATCTTTATATCCATATATGGTAAAACAAGCTAGACATTTTATCACATTTTTAGTAATTATAACCCTAAGGGATGAAAAACCCGCTAGAAAAAACAGTTGAAAAAGGAAAACATCATCAAAGTCAGACCATAGCCCAGTCTTCACTGGACAGTTCTAAAGACTGCTGATGTAATCCATAGTATGTAAATCGCTTTAGGATAATTATGTGCATGTACCTACTTTTCATAAAAAAAGGATAAACCAATTTGCCGGCAAGAAAGTTCATCAACTAAATTCATAGTCAGGATAGTTTTTATTTTTAGTAACTAAAAATAAATAGTATATACGCGGCTAAATTAAAACGAAAAAAGAAGGTGTTTATTTATTTCTTTCTGTCTCTTTTTTGTACACAATTTCGTAGCATTCTCATCCTTTTTTTATGCTAGTCCTCTGCCCAAGCGTTGCCTGGAAGAGTTCGCTGTGTTAGCGATAACAATGCCTTTTTTTTATGTCGCAGGGTAACCCATTTACAGGTGATATCCAGGATGCCCGGGTAGGCAGTCCTAAACCGTATGTCGGACTCAGCACTTGGGGGTGCCACTACCGCACTAAACCCCCTGCGGGAGCCTTCAGCCGCTTTAATTGGAGGGTCCCGGATCTGCAGGCAACAGGATCCCTCCAGCGACAGGCTGGCCTCGGAGCGATAAGAATGCCTATTGCATCTGATGTAAATTGTTTTAAATTTTATTTGTTGTTTATATTTTGTGCAAAAGTTGCTTATTAAATAAATATCTAAACTAAATGAGCAAGGAGATAATACTAAACTGTTCATTAGATATATACCTAAGATGGATAAGGAAACATTACAGAATTCTGAAAGGATAAAATAAAGTTTCACATCTATCGTATATTTAAATTTCCATTTGAATAAACAAATATGAAAATAATATGAATAATAAATTGTATTATGTACGCAATAATGACTTGTTCGAAACAGTAGGAATGATGACAAAAAAGAAAATTATTAATAGTTTATAGAATACTACGTAATATTGTTGCTATTACTTCCTTAAAGATAGGTATCTCAAAGGAGTTTCGAAATATTTGTTGCATTACCTACGGTCAATTTGTACTATTGTATGTACACACTGTATGAAACGAAATATTATAAAATGACTAGTCCATTGTCGCAGTTTGCAAAGACTCTGCCTTCTGAACGGGGGCTTTCGATTACCGTCCCAAGTCTGGGTCTAATATATATATTTATGTATAAATGTGCACAACGAAAAAAAAAAGGTGTAACTATTTGAGTCGGCTATTATAATTATGGCGTTAATTCGCCTATCTTGAAAGAGACGACCGTGTGTGTATGTTAAACACATTTATATTTATTTACATAGAATATCAGCTTTGCATTTGTTTCCCTTAAACATCGTACACATAAAATTTTAGATTTTAATAACATATTGATTCTGCTCAAAATCAAAACTAAAATGGTGAAATACTTATATGACCTAGCTTTCAAATGTATGTGATTTAAATCTATTAAATAAATAATAAAAAATAACAAATACGGACAAGGGGAATCTCCGCTTGAGCCTATTTATTATTCAATACATTTTTGCGGTTAGGGAGTTAACAGAAGAGAGGTTACAAATTTTTGGAAGTTACAATTACTTACATGATTTGTTGTAATAGTTTAGCAATACATAAGCGTTTTAAAATATTTTAGCAGAGACTGATTTTATTCTTCTACAAAATATCGAAAATAGGCAAAGAATTTGTCCATTTCAACTGAAAAATCTCATTTTTTATGGTTTGATAATTAACTCTTTCACTTAGAACTCACTTTCTGGCAACTAAAACTTGACTAACTTAACATATCATATTTCTACATTTCGATATAAACATTTTCACGTATATGTCATTTAAAAAATTACGGTTCTAATAACTTAATAAGCCATGCAAATATCACTTTTAACTCAAATTCAAATATAATGCAATTGAGAAACCATAATTTCATGAGACACGTTATTACGTGTATCACGAGTATGAATTATAGTACGTTGGTGCCTTATTAGGCACCAACGTACTATAATTCATACTCGTGATGTTTATGATGTCGATTGTTTAGAAAGTGAAAATCAACAACACGACCGGTTTGTTAACCTTAAACTCCAATGTGTAACGAGACGAACCTTTCTCCTCTCACTCGACGCCAACGGATGGGAAAGTAAATAGGTAGGTAGTTCCTTGAACACGCTGCTACCATTACAAGTAATGAGATTTATTTTTTTGGTTTTAGTTTCATTTGAAACAAGCAATCTTTAAAACTTTAAGTACAGATTGTATTGAATCTATACTTAGAATCAAATTTCCACAGGAATCAATTTGCGCAAGGCAGGACACATTTCATCCCAAAATTCAATCCAGTTCCCTTGTAAAAGAAAAAAATACTTTTTATATAGATATTAAGTACTGCTTTTTATAGTAAAACGCAAAAGTAAAAAACTCTTTCAGACTTATAATACCTACTGGCAGTATTGATATTCTTAGATGACTGGTAAAAATGATTTTGCAATTGTATATATACTTGTTACATCGGGCATCTACAGATGTCACTTATTTAAAAGAATGAAATATGTAATTGTGTTTGCTCGTAAACGAGAAAAAAACGACTTTTATTACATCGACAAGTAATACAACGTATGTATGTAGGTAGACAAAAAAATAGTCAAGTAAATACGGTTTAACAAAGATTACTCAAAAAGTTGTCATCCCATCTCGATCTTTAAATCTACAACTACAACAAGGACTACAAGACAAGCATGAGCTTTCGATTAAAATAAGAATCATCAAAAGCGGTACATCCGGTGAAAAGTTATGCGGTATAATACAAGTACAACGTACGTCGACGAAAAAATAGTTAAGTAAATACGCATTACTAAATTTAAATGCGACCACATGACTACAGATGAGTAAATAGTACATGACACGGACCACCTTTCGATAAAAAAAAAATCATCGAAATCGGTCCACCCAGTTAAAGGTTCTGAGGTAAAACATACATAAAAATTAAAAAAAATACAATCGAATTAAGAACCTCCTCACTTTTTGGAAATCAGTTAAAAACAAAAAGTTATACATAACGAGTTCTATTACGTGAGTTTTGTTGACTTTTAATGTATCCAATATTCAGATAGTCTCTCAAGTGTCACGTGCTAAGTACGTCTAAAAATTAACAATCTTATGTCAACAGATCCACTTGATGTTATGTATGCATATTATAAAAAATATATATAAGAATTAAAAGGTAAAACGTAATAAACCTTTCACACATTCACATCCACTATTACCATAAAGAAAGAGATTTTATTGCACTTAAATGTAGCGGTTTCTATTGTTGAAGATAATATTGTATAAAAATTACATTTGTATGTCATATTTTAGCTTTAAATTATTTTAATAGTTTGTTGTATAAGTCACAACTGAACTGAAATTAACTTTTAGTTTAATGCTCCTTCTCATTATGAGAAAAAGGCTATAGGTAAGGGATCCCTAGTACATTTTTTTAACCTGATCAGTATCAAGCTAATTTTCCGTGAGTAGCTTCATTTTGATGAGACGAACAAAAAGTTCCTCTTTGAAAACTCTCGATTGTGGTAGATAATAGAGTTAGCAGGAGGTAGAGCAACAGTGAGCGTAGGACCGGGATAATGTACCACACAATTTGTAGGACAATATTACCATCAAATTATATAAATATTAAGTAACTAAAGGAAAAAAAATCGGCTGGTTAGTAATAATTTTTGATCATCACATTTGATCAAAAATTGATTTTTTTTTCGATTTTTTTTTCTTTTATTTAGTTAATATTTATATAATTTGATGGTAACATTGTCCTACAAATTGTGTGGTACGTTATCCCGGTCCTACGCTCACTGCTGCTCTACCTCCTGCTAACTCTATTATCTACCACAATCGAGAGTTTTCAAAGAGGAACTTTTTGTTCGTCTCATCAAAATGAAGCTACTCACGGAAAATTAGCTTGATACTGATCAGGTTAAAAAAATGTACTAGGGATCCCTACCTACTAGGTAAAAAGCTTAATTTACGACTCTGCTCTACTCCGCGTTGGCACCTAATCTCAATACCAAATATTTCTTGGCTTCATTGCTATGATTCACAGATATTACTTTTTACTTCAGGTTTTGTTGTTTCAGAATTTATCAACCACAAACAAACTTATACCTATTCTTTATTTTTATATAATTACTAGCATTCACATCCGTTGCTTCATTGCGTGGATTTTGATAGCTCTATTTTTCTCCCGTTAAAATATAGCTTATATCACCCATGGATAACGAAACGTAAAATCCTTAGTTTTTAAGTTTATTAATTTATAATTATATAAATCAAAAAAATATTAGTGTAGATGTTTACCTGGATATATTTTAACAGCTGCGGTCGTGACTGGCTGAACCGGTTTTCCGTCGGTGGCTATGACCGTCGCCGCATGCCGGTAAGCCTGGATTACTAAAGGACATTCTAACGCAATCGCGTTGATCAAACGCAACCGGTATCCGTAGCCCGGTATCACGAATATCCTGCAAACATATAGTAGTATTAGAAAACAATTAAACATTACACCAACTTTAAAACGGTTTTAATAAATATTTACGACGTAGATAATATAAATAGTAACTTCACTTCAGCTAGCAGATTCCACGACCAAGACTAATGATCATTGTCAGGTGTTTATGGCAACAACCGTACGCTATTGGAATCCACTAAAGCATAATTATGAATAAATAAATGAAATGGTCATAACTTTAGCCGATATTGTGTGTGCTTCGTCATAATTCAAGTAAAAAAATAGCTTTCTAATACAAAAATATAATTTCAAAATTGGATCGAATGGTTTCTTATTACAGCGAGCTTAAAAACATTCACTTTCGCTTTTAGCCCTGTACTTTCTATGAAACTTTTTTAATTGAATCGACACATTGATATTTTTGATTCTATTTCTTTCTATTCTTCTCTTTACACTATTAACACTTTTGAAAATTATTTTGTACTAGGAACATAACATTTAAATCTATACTAATATAATAAAGCTGAAGAGTTTGTTTGTTTGATTGTTTGTTTGTTTGTTTGTTTGTTTGTTTGAACGCGCTAATCTCAGGATCTACTGGTCCGATTTGAAAAATTCTTTCAGTGCTAGATAGCCCATTTATCGAGGAAGGCTATAGGCTATATATCATTACGCTAAGTCCAATAGGAGCGGAATCCACGCCGTCGAAGTCGCGCGCAGAAGCTAGTTACAAAATAAATCAGTTTCATTGCCATCGATCATTGCCAACAAACATTACCGAACTAAAAACGTATACCTACTGTTAAAATGAAACATCAACATATTATTTCTTACACCTCCGTTGTATTTAAAAGCTTTTTACCATTACAAAAGAACACAAGAAAAAAATTTAACACTGTTTAGTATGTTAGAACTTTTTGTTAAGTCTCTCGTATGTAAATTACACAAGTCGTTTGACCCTAATAACCCATTTTAGTTTTTGTATTTTTTTCTATTATTAAGATTTTTACGGATATCAACTGTTTACTTCATTACACTTACTTTGAATAATCTTCGTTTCGATTAATAATAATACTATCAGGTGCTACGGAGCTGGTATCTTCGAGTCTCGCCGTCAATAACTCTGGGAACCTTGCTCCAACTATCAATGTATGCTCATCGCTCCTATCATAGTCATATAAAGAAGCGTGAGGCTCTAAAGGCTGTGGTTGATCAACTATGAGAGCTCCATAAACTCCGTCACTATGGTGTAAAACTGAAATATAGTTCAATATGTATTTCGGAAAAATAATAACTACATATTTTATAAACTATGCATCTGTAACGCCGGCGTTATTTCACCATTTTATTACTGTTCTTCTTCACTTAGTTGTTCTGTTATACCTTCCTTAATCATTCCTAATTTAAAATTTTATCACATATGTTGCAAATACAACTCTGCTACTGTAAGTCTTTAAAACATTGAAAAAAACAAATGTTGCTCTTATCTACGAATCTTAATACGATTTATATTTGCTACCTTTGTAAGACGAAATGAATAATAGGATAATAAACAGGAAAATAGAAATCCTACTTTAAATTATAAATAACTTAATTATTTTCCGACCAGTGGATAAGAAGAAAAGTGTAATTAAATATCACATTTAGAATGTTAGCTTTAAGAATCGTTTGCTTTGTCTTAATTTCTAACGAAATATCTTAATTATATATATTTAAAGATGAAATAAGAAATTGTAATGAGTTTCTACAAATTAAATCTACTCTTTCTAATTACTTGGCGACACATAAAATGTCACCTTTGTTTGTGATAAAACCTCGATAAACAAATAACCTTTTTATATCATCGATAACCATTAGGTATATTATTTATTAGTACTGTAAGGATTCATAGTAATCATTGATCACTGATAATAATATACATCTCTTACATTGTTTACTAAAATTTAATTATTTTTGAAGTTAACGATTCAGCTTGTATTATCCCACTGTTGGGCATAGGCCTCTTTCCCCATGTAGGAGAAGGATCGGAGCTTAATCATTAATAACTTAATTAATAATTAAGTTTGCTAGCTAATTAACTATGACTTCTTACGTGCGTACGTATACGAACCCCTTTTTTACCTGAATCTGCATGATAGAAGAAAGTTCCAGGTGACGAAGCAGCGAACGAATATTCATAAACTGATCCATATGAAATAGGACACTGTGTAACCATTGGCACTCCGTCCATATACGGAGTACCTTTCTGTTCGATCCCGTGCCAATGTATAGTTATATCCTGATTAGGTATCTTATTCTTTACTTTAACTACAATAATATCGTGTAAGCAGACGTGGATCAGTGGTCCTGGCGTTTGTCCATTAATAGTTAACGCTGGTCTATCATCTTCACCGAATGTTGGCTTAATTTCGAAGTCGTAACGACATCGTCGAGGCTTTACGTTGAATTTACAAGGTCGGCTACACGATTTGTCTGAAACATGTAAGTCATTAAGAAATGTGTAATTATCGTATGTATTGCAAACAAAAAAAAATAGAAAGTGTCTTTGCAGATTGTTTCTAATTGATATAAACGACTATATTTCGTAACGATGAACGTGCAATAATATAATTTTTCATAGCCTTAATTTACGACTATATATTATAGCCACATCATAATATGGTGTAGTAGCAGACTTGATATAGTAGTTTCAAAAAGGAAAACTTATTTCAGTTTCCTAATATTCTTAGAAATATACTATAAGTTCTATTGCAAACGCAAATAAACCGGCTTTAATTTATGTCGACAAGTAATATGACGTAAATGGTCAAAAAATATCAATTAAATATGTATCATTATTAGTTATGCTTATGACTCAAAATATACTCGTGAGAACTCGATTATAGGACATCAAAACAGGCACCAGCTTACGATAAAAAAAAAAAATCATCAAAATTGGTACATCCAGTAAAAAGGTATAAAAAAATATAGTCGAATTGAGAACCACCTCCTTTTTTGAAGTCGGTTAAATACACAATAATTAATTAATTAAATACATGTAGAGTACTCAGTAAAAGTAACTTTTTTATAAAGCACTGCGTTTTTATATGTTTAAATGTGTCATCACGATTCAGCCTGTAATATCCCACTGTTGGGCATAGGCCTCTTCCCCATATAGGAGAAGTATCGGAGCTTAATCCACCACGCTGCTCCAATGCGGGTTGGCGGACATATTCCCTACTATGAGTAACGATCGTTATCAGGTGTACATGATAACAACCAGGACCGACGACTTAACGTGCGCTGCGAGGCACGGTGGGGAGACCCACAAGGACTGCACAAACACCCAGACCAGGCAAACATCTGTATGGCCAATACAAATGTTGTCGTGTGCGGGGATCGAACCCGCAGCCGCCCGCGCAACAGCCAATCGCAATCCAGTGCTGTGACCGCTGCGCCAATGCGTCGTCGTATAAATGTGTCATACATATATAAAATAATAAATATACACATGTTACATTGGCAATGATCTCATGATAATGAAATAAGACTTCCTTTTTTAATTGTAACCTTAAACCGGAATCATTTAGAATTTTGTTTTAGAAGCTACATTAAACATGATGTAGTATTGTATATTTTATTATAGTTATATATTATAGCTATCTGCTGTGTGGCTACGGCATAGAATTTAGCCACCCTCTCTCTTCCCGTGGGTGTCGTAAGAGGCGACTAAGGGATAACATAGTTTCACTACCACCTTGGAACTTAAAAAGCCGACCTATGGCGGGATAACCATCCAACTGCTAGCTTTGAAGTACACAGGCCAAAGACGGGCAGCAGCGTCTTCCGTACGACAAAGCCAGCCCTGCGGTCACCAACCCGCCTGCCCAGCGTGGTGACTATGGGTAAAACACATGAGTTCACGCCATTATTGGCGCGAACTTGTGGAGGCCTATGTCCAGCAGTGGACTGCGATAGGCTGAAATGATGACGATGATATATTATAGGTCTCGTAATTGCACTAGGTTTTATTTTATATAAATGTATGAGCTGTGCTGCCTCTATAGTATTCACGACCTGACAACTATAAATTAAGCACTTTGACCCTTTCTATACAAATATGGATATAAACGTAAATGTTAATTATATTTGTACTAAATATTACTAACAATTAATTTCTATACAGCAAAATAACTTACCAGAACTTTTCGTGGTATCAGACAATAGAACATCATTACTCGGTAAAAAACTTTCCAGTGATGCTTTGCTATCATTACTAACATTCGCAATAATGAATATAAACAGAATAAACAACCTCATCTTAAAAACACTTAAAACCACGGAATTATCTAGAAAACTTCGCAAAAATAATAAACACTAATCTTTATTCATTTATGTGTAATTGATTATATATTATTATTAATTTATTTGTTATTAAATTTATATACGGATACAACAACCCGCTTTCAACTGTAGAATAAAACTGAGGGAACTTGTTGTCGGCACGCTGAAGGCAAAAGCATTTTCATCTCTAGAATACAACATGTAAACGAAAATGAATCTTATGTTTTCACACTTGGAATTTATAACTGCTCACCCATGCTTCGTAACTTCACTTTTAAAAGCCTACTTTGTACGAGTTCACTCCTAAAAAGATAATTATGTTACCAATATTTCTTTAAACTTGTAAACTTTCTGATAGCTATAAAACATATTTAAAAAACATAACTAATAAAAATCTACTGAGAAGTATGGACGCCATTAGTTTAAAAATGTCTTTTGGATTTTATCTCAGTTGTTTACTACCGGTAATAGGTGTGTATTGATGAAGACACAGGCTAAAATTAAGCCATTATGAATTGTAGCCAGAAGAATATAGTCCTACTAATATTATAAACGCGAAAGCTTATATGGATGTTTGTTCCTCTTTCACGCAAAAACTACCAAATAGATTTTAATGAAAGTTTACAGTAATATAGCTTATACGTTAGAATAATACATAGGCTATAATTTTTAAAGATAGTGTGTGAATTGTCCAAAATATAACGATAATTGTCAAGTAAGTCGGAAAAAAAAATCTACCATCTGCGAGCGAGAATTTTTGTATAAAGATAGATATTTGAGAAGATAATAAGCTGCTCAAAGTACTTACTAATTCTGCGCAGACGAAGTCGCGGGTACCAGCTAGTATCTAATAACGTGAAAACCAATGGGCACATTTAGTTATACAAGTCTAGCTGCTACTGACTCAGCTAATTTCTATTTTACAGAGAAAAAGACTTTAGAAAATTTTTGATACGACGCTCAGTAAGGATTTGTTAGGCTACCAAATAAGTGTTATCTTTCTACTATTTACCAGTACGTTCATTACCATTGTGATCATCCGTCATGCTCTAGTTGATCCCATGGTTCCTTACTGATCACACGCTCAATACTCAATTGCAAAATGTGTATATGTTGACAAGTTGTCATTTCTTTCCGTGTGTAGTAATGCTAATGATGATGACTTTATAGATTTTGCGAAATATTCTGTCAAGACTCTTGTGTTCTCGACATTTCCATTTCTTCGTTTTGTAGTTTAGAATGACTACTGGTAATGTTCGCCTGTTTACAAAATGAAAATGCAGAATTTGTGTTATTATTTAATATTTATTATTTATCGTCGTACTCCTTAACATTTATTGTTTATAAGTGTTTTCCATAAAATATGGTGTACCTAAGTATTATATCTTAATTAAGTGGTAGCATGTCTTTTATTTTTCTAATACTCGCTAACAATACTCAAATATACTAAGTACTATTGACATAATTGTAGTATATAGACAAATGTTAAAAGTGTTACAACCATACTTACCAAACTAATTAGAACAGTTTATTTTGACGTTAAAAACAAATCTTAAAATAAATATGTCTGACATGAACACACGGTCATCTGTTTCCAGGGAAGCAACTATTTAATGCTTATGTTTTAAGTAACAGCCGGCTGATATAGATAAATATTCATAAAGACAATTTATAAAGATAGAAACCCTACATATCAGTGATTTTTTAAAAAATACTTTTGTTGTACACAATTTCGCATATGAAACTTTAGATATTCAACAAATAAGGTTTTATGAAAGTATCAGAAAAAGTAATACAGTTTTGCCTTAAATCAGACCTTCACCTATATTGAAACCTTGTGTGACATTTCAAGCACTTTATTCTTAACACAATACCTACCTTACCTTCATTTAATATCATAAAAAAACTCACTTGTTACGGTCAAGCAAAGAAATTTTTCGGAAGAAATAAAAATGTTTTGTTTCTTTAAAAACTGACATTGTTAAACAACAAATAAACGCAAATCATGAAATTAATGACCTTTTTGAATTACTGTGTCATTAGAGTTTGTTTTTCAATAAGTAGCTGCCCTTTATTTTGCCTATAACATAATTTTGTTTGCTGGCTTTGAAATACACAAGCCGAAGACGGGCAGCAGCGTCTTCGGTGCGACAAAGCCAGCCCTGCGGTCACCAACCCGCCTGCCCAGCGTGACTCGGTGACTATGGGCAACTTGTGCAGACCTATGTCCAACAGTGGACTGCGATAGGCTAAAGTGATAGTGTTTCTCAAAGAGATAATAGTGAGTTCATTTGTAATGTAAGTGCTAAGTGGTGATTGTAAAAATTATCATATAACTGCTTGCATTAAGCAATGTATGCAGACTAAATGTCATTTTTATATTTAAAATTTAACGACAGTAACAAATTTGTATATAGCTTGAAGAGTCGTTGCAAATGTATAAATGTTAACTGGAATTATATCAGCTGCTAACACAGTGACCGGCTGCTGAGCTTGCATCAACATCACAAATATCATTTTCTTCTCCTTCATACCGAACCTCTCCCAACCACAACTGTATATTGCATTCTCGAACAACTCTGCACCGTTTATAAGCCGTTGACAAAGGAAACAATACAAGAAGAAAACGAGAAAACAATATACAATAATCGGTGTCAACGAAACCCATTCGTCAAAAGGTACATAGAAGATTAAACACAAGCAAACTGCATTGCTACCAAAGTTAATCCCAATCGTCATAGAGTACAATTCTTTAATGTTTTTAATGATATTCAAAGTCAAAGAGTGACGTTGGATCAGTATTGGTAAACGTTCTTTCACAGCAGCGTAACTTTCCGGAGTATCATCATATTCTTCAAAGACCAATATTTCTGCTGATAGCATTTCATACATAGCTGCCGTATGTGCGATAATGAATAGAAGCAGACCTTGATAACTGTTAGCAATTATCATTATGCAAATTTCTTCCGTCAAAAGAAGCACTTGACATATTTCGCGGTTCGGTGTTACAGTTAGTGGCTCCAATCCTGAAAAAAAAATTGGGTAATGTAATAGACGGTGTGCACGGAATTTCAGGTGTTGGTTATAAAAATCCCACAAGCGTACGCAAGGAGTATAGAACAAGCCTTAATAATATTAGACTTTTCTTACCGACACACGGCGTCATCGAGTAATAATCATTTGTAACATTTGCTCGACGTGGCAAGTAAATAAATAATTCATCTATTAAATCAAATCCGAAGAAAATTAATAAAATATTCTTAATGACACGTAACAACTTTTTATGTTTTTTCCTCATAAATTCTTTCTCTCTTGACAAACTATCGCTAAGTCTCACTTGTTCAATTATTGTCTTCAACAATGGTCTAAAATCAATGCATATATTAAAAAACCGGTCAAGTGCGAGTCGGACTCGCGCACCGAGGGTTCCGTACAAACCTGCAGGTATATAAGTAAAAGTTATGGTATTTTGCTGCTAAATGAAATCCGTAACATTACAATATGGAAAGTTGGAGGAGCATAAATTTAAGACAAAGGTATCTTTATCTTTTCATTAATCCTTTAATTTATCTATACATATAATAAAATGGTAGAAAAGTCAAAACTGTACATTGAATATTTTTTTAAAAGAATACTTGGAGTGTGATCTACAATCGATAGCGAAGCCAAAAATATAGTTTTTAGAATTTTTGTCTGTTTGTATGTTTGTCTGTTTGTCTGTATGTATGTCCGGGATAAACTCAAAAAGTACTGCATGGATTTACTTCAAATTTGGCACGAATATTGTTAAGAAGTCGGGTCAGAACATAGGCTACATATTATCACGCTATCACCTACGGGGAACGAGCAGTGAACGCACGCAGACGACGTCGCGGGCAGCAGCTAGTATAAAATAAAATAAATAAATAAAATAAAAATCGCCTTTATTTCTATTACTATTAAAATTTCAATTAATACTAGCGTAAGTATTCTTAGTTTAAACATATGTATGTATATTAACCTATGTATATATTTATTCTATACTCGTATAATTAACTCGTCTACATGTTTATAATAATAGTAATAGTCGCCTCTGCGGCGTAGGCCTCTCCTAAACATTTCCATGTATCCCTTTCCCGTCCTTTCTGTATACACAGCGGTCCACATAATTATCTGGTTGAAGATATCTCTCCACCTTTTAATTGGTCTCCCTTTTTTCCTTGACCTGTCTCTTGGTAGGAAAGTTCTTTCATCGAAGTTATTTATTTACAAATTTTTTAGTCACTATTTAGAAATGTGGTTCAAAAATACTTTATTACTATTAAGTATTAAATTTGAACCATATTATATATAGTAGATATTTATTTATTATTTATTTATTTATTTAAATAGTCCCACAGATGATGTAACATTTATTTTGTAATTTAATTCGAGCCTTTTTGACCTTTGTACCTGTTTTCAAGTTTGTATAAAACATGTTTTCCTAAATTTATTTTTATTATTGTCTGCTATTGTTTAAACATATATATTTTTTAATGTCTACAATTCTCATTACAGTGTTAATATTACTTGATTTTATTGATCATTTCAATACTGTTGATTTTGACTTACTACTAGCTATACTTGGTTCTCTTAACATATCTCCTAAGGTGTCTGACTGGTTTCATAGTTACTTGCATGGTCGCCGGCTACGAATACAGTCATATTGAAGAACTTTCTTCATTCTGGTCTAGAATCAACGCTGGCGTTAAAGATAAATATATAATAATATGTACCTCTTCGCTTAAATGATAGCCGAACTTTGAAGATACCTTCACATTCGTCTTCCTTTTATTCTAAATCTTTCACTATTGAAGCTTATCGCCTTTGGAACTTATTGCCACTGTCTAACGCGCTCAATCTTTAATGACATTTGAAAAACTTGTTAAGGAAATGTACTTATCATATTAAATTATGTTAAGCAACTTTATTTTATTATTTATTATTTTTCATGAAGTTACGTTATGTTGTTAATTTGTTATGTCATTCGTCTTAATCTATCAATTTGCTTATAGTGTATATACGTATGTATGTATGTATTTATATATTTGTGTATACATATGAGTAAACTTATATGTACATATGTGTCATTAAATATAGCATCTATTGTTATATAGTTATTTATTTATATCTGATTTTTATTTTATATTGTTCCTTTTTTTACAAAATTTTGCGCCCTTCCCCTAGTTTATATGCAAGTCCTCTGCCCAAAGGTTGCCTGGAAGAGATCGCTGTGTTAGCGATAAGGCCGCCTGTTGCAATTGATGCAAGTTTATTGTTATAAATTCTATGTATTGTTCTTTTGTGTATTGGTGTGCAAAAAGAGTTAGTAAATAAATATTACTTTGCAAAGTTTTATAATTGAAAAACAAAGCAGAAATAAACAACATTACACATACTATTTCTTTGTTTGCGATGTAACTATACATTTAAGGTTTTCGTAATTTTTCCTGTATCTGTGCTATAAGACGTTGCTTCATACCTGAAGATTTTAGGTCAACGGGAAGTATTCTTTAGATTTTTATTCCCTTGTCAGTTGTTTGCTAGTTTCAATTTATGCGGTTTAAATTGCTGTTTCTTTTGATATCGTGGACATAGAAGTTTGATTTTGTTACAGCTTAAAGTTATTATAGACGTGAGTATTTGATATGAATTTCAATTTAATACTTTTACGCGTTCAAGAGAAAAGTGGTATTAAGTGTAAAATTATTAAAATATTTTTTTTTTATATGTAGTAACTAAATATTTACACTTTTCGCAATTTTTCCTGTATCTGTGCTATAAAACGTTGCTTTGTACCAAATTTCAAGATTCTGACTTCACGGGAAGTACCCTGTAGGTTTTGATTCCTTTGCAACTATTTTCGATGAAAATATGCGGCTTAAATTGATTTTTCTTTTGATATCGTTGACATAGAAGTTTGATTTTGTTACAGCTTAAAGGTATTATAGACCTGAGTATTTGATATGAATTTTAATTTAATTCTTTTACGCGTTCATGAGAAAAGTGGTATTATGTGTAAAATTATTAAATATTTTTTTTTATATGTAGTAACTAAAAATTTACACTTTTCGCAATTTTTCCTGTATCTGTGCTATAAGACGTTGCTTCGTACCAAATTTCAAGATTCTGACTTCACGGGAAGTACCCTGTAGGTTTTGATTCCTTTGGGACTATTTTCGATGAAAATATGCGGCTTAACTTGGTTTTTCTTTTGATACCGTTGACATAGAAGTTTGATTTTGTTACAGCTTAAAGGTATTATAGACTTGAGTATTTGATATAAATTTCAATTTAATACTTTTACGCGTTTATGAGAAAAGTGGTATTAAGTGTAAAATTATTAAAATATTTTTTTTTATATGTAGTAACTAAAAATTTACACTTTTCGCAATTTTTCCTGTATCTGTGCTATAAGACGTTGCTTCGTACCAAATTTCAATATTCTTAGTTCACGGGAAGTACCCTGTAGGTTTTGATTCCCTTGAGAGTGTCGAAAATTTGCAGCATAAACGGCTGTATCTTTTGATTGCCTTGGCTTAGAAGTTTCATTTTTTCACAGCTTTAAGAGGCAGCAGATCTGAGTATTTAATATAAATTTCAGCTTGATGCCTCCACGCGTTTCTGAGAAAAAGGGTCTTGACAGACAGACGGACAACAAAGTGATCCTATAAGGGTTCCGTTTTTACCTTTTGAGGTACGGAACCCTAAAAATGTAACGGATCGCTGTCTGTACATGGAAGATATATGATAAAAATAATTGGGACCTTTATCAACGCAAATAGCACCCAAAATAATTATTGTTAGAATGTTTGTCTCTGTTTGTCTGTGCGTTTGTGCACGCTAATCTCAGAAACGGCTTCGGGCTTATCCGATTTAGATGTGGTTTTAACTAATATAATTATTTTAGTAAGCTTAATATTTAGTGTTTGTTTCATGTCTAAGCTAACTATTCGATTCTATTATCATAATATGAATACAAATAATTTATATTGTACTGTTGACCAATAATTTAAATATGCTTTTCCTTACCTTTTCATCAAAAACCAATAGCTATTGTTCAATATAAGCGCCATTAGCGATATATTTACTAAACTCTTGACAGAGTCCACGGCTCCCTCCGCAAATCTTGTCAGGTACACGTAATTGCCGAATGCGTACACGTAGACATGAAGAGACAAGTGTATAATCCAAAATGGTGCTAAATAAATGTGTAAATTTAAATTATACCTTTTTATTGATTTAATAAAAAATATTATTGTACCAATCAATTTGTAATGTCTTTTTAAATGCAAAAAAAAGATAAAGTTTAATGAACAAGAAACAAAAAGCAACAAGACTTTAAATATTGTTTAGAAGCTTCGGAAGTTCGCGATGTAATCTAAGGATGGGTTTAAACCAAACGAACATAGAGCTAGAGCTAGAACAAGAGCATTCTTTGATCTTTATGTGAAAACGATACCTAACAACGAAAGAATGCTCTACGCCTGTTTACACTAAAATAATTTGATTAGAATTTGATATAGTGGGGATAGAATGAGCATTCGCTCGCTTAATGTAAATCGACCTTTAGTAGATTAGTGTTTTCATAAATAAATTAAACCATGTAAACAAAAAATAATGAATAAAAAATTTGGAACGACAATAAAACGCAACAAGCATCATTGCATGCAGATTTCGATAGGCTACGGTAAGCGCTTACTATTAGACGGAGTGTACGCTTGTTTGTCACAGTGCTGTGGCAGTAAAATAAACAAAAACATGAACCAATAAGTATTTCAGTATTTCTCTTATATTACCTTTACAATGTACTAATTCATTAGCACCCGTCGGTATAATAAAGTCATTTTTTTTTTACTTACCAGATACTTTATCTCTGAAAATGGAAAAACCAACCCATTTTGGAACTAAGTTTACAAGCCAAATTATACTTTCTAGATTACTGCTTATAATGTTGTATTTAGTTTGCTTAAAAGAATCTTTCAGGTAATCCAAAAGCATCATTTTAAAAAATTGAGAAATGTTTGGATGACGATGAAGCTTCTAAGTTCTAAGACAAATAAATTAAAACAGATATTTTAAAAGGAAATAACGCGAATGTTCTAAGTCTATAATTTTACAACCACAATTTCAATCCTATGTCTTTGCTTTTATTAAAAATACATATTTATTTTTGGAGTTTATTGGAGTTTACTCCTTAAGAATCGATTTTCATATAAGGCCCCCGGTATGAAAAAATATGAGGAGTAAAATCTACTGAACGAATGACCTCGTTACGTTTTTGTGCGCTATCTATCTGCTACGACGTTTACGACGGTACCGGCTACGACAGTTACGACGGTATCGGTTACGACTTTTTCTAATATAATCTTATAATATTATTTGATTCATATTTTATTTACCAATTGATATGATATTAATCTTTTTCTTAGCCTATAAAGTCTTTTTTGTACAAATTTAGACAGTCGAGTCGATCTGAAGAAGTAAACTCTAGTCGTGCGTCGGAGCTGACACACACACTTTTTTTTTAATTATTATTTACTATCTGTAAACACATCATAACTTAAAATTTGTTTGCGTAGAATAGTGACTGTAATGCGGAGAACCTTATTGAATCCCAATTCTCCAGAAAATAAGTGTACTATAGTTTTACTCTACTGTCACTAATGGAAACTCATGGAGTTTGAGTTTTCAGATCTTTTAACCCAACGACCTATTATACTAACAGTTTTAATATATCATAGTTTTAACCGCTGTTTCTTAATAGCTATTCAACTTAAAAAATAGAAAAATATATTGTTTTGGTAGCAAACCCTTTTAGGATTACATGAGATAGAGCCAGTGTGACATAATGACGATGCAATATTTTTTTTTAGTATTTATTGCATCCAATAAGTATAAATTACTTTTTGCATACTATACGCGAATCTAACTTTCTTTTGCTGTATCAATTAATGAAATTAATAATTATCTTTCTACAAACAAACAAAAGATACTACTTGATATACTTAAACATTTGAATGGTGATTTGGAAAAGAAAATAGGTATATCATTTAAAAAATAATTGGGGAAAAAGAACTCTGCAATTTTTTGTTCATCACATATTATTTTCATGAGTTCAGCACACGCCCTCCTCACACCTTGTGTTTAAAATAACTAATCGCTATTATAATTACACGTATTATTCAAGTTGAAATATAAGAAATAAAAAGTCTGCGAAGTGTGCGCCGGATTATTGCAGAATAGGTTTTTGTAAGACCGGACAATTTAAATTGAGCAAAAAACTCCAAAAAAGAAGTAGGTATTCTGTGTATGGATATTTTAATTCATTTATTAGTTGAGTCATATTAGAAATCAGTCGAATTGAGACAATCCTCCCTTATTTGAAGTTGCTTAACATGGGAAATGACGGCCGTGTCTGTATGTTATAAGAATATAAGATATTTATTTATTTAACAGGATTTCCCGGCTCTGAACCCTAGTATATGTACATAGGACCTAATAACTGTTTCATCTATACAAATAAATAGAATTGTAGTGTCTGTTTGTAATATTAAAATAACCACTTTTTACTAAATGCATATGGATCTATACACGGTACATATACCAAAATAACATTTTTTACAATTTTTGTCTCTCTGTCTGTCTGTCTGTTTGTCTGTTCCGGCTAATTTCTGAAATAGCTGGACTGATTTTGACGGGACTTTCACTGGCAGATAGCTAATGTAATAAGGTGTAACTTAGGCTACCTTTATTTTAGATTTTTTTTATAACTGCGAACTGAACAATAACTTTTTTGTTAAATTCCACGCGGACAAAGTCGCGGGCACAGCAGCTAGTTTACAATAGGATACATATATTATGTATATCAGATATCCTTAAAAACGCCACCTGACTATTACTTTTCCAACTACATTCCTGTTCCTACTATAAATAGCATATAACATAATAGTAAGAAGAGTTTGCGCTAGATGTCGCTAGTTCTTAATATAAAAAAGGGAAAATATTAATAAAGAAAAAATAAAACCTTATTATAACAAATGATAACAATTTAAAGCTAAATAGGTACATACACAACCTAATTGTTTGATGTTTAATTTATATTTTAAGAATGTTACTTTATGCACAACAGCTATGGGTCGCTTTCTAGAATCAAAAGCAATGCTACCGTAACAATATGCCAAAGAGTATAACCATTAACCACTACGTTTTAACAATATGCCACTAATGCCACTATGTATAAGTACGGATGTTTGATTTCTGATAAAGGTAAATGTATTTATTTTCATACTAAGACACAAAATATTCACAGAATTACAAAATAGTAGGAATTGATTTCAAGTTTAAAAATATATTTAGGTATTATATTTCTTGTTTTCGCATCCAACAAATAGTGACCATTGAATAAAATTCGCAGCAGCTCTGCATGCCGCGCCCGCATGCCTAAAGAGAAAGTTGTTTTGTTATGGCATGGAAACAAAAATAAAAATGGTTGTCACTAAATACACTATGTTCGCAAAAAAAATTATTAATAAGAAATACTTTAACGTAGGTACTCTAGACTTTAAGATTATATTATACCCTTACATGGAACGACACTCTACTCTAGAATAATAGTCTCAAGATTAGACCTACGTCTTGCTAAGTTTCTAGACTCCATATTACTTGTCCTAGTCGATGAGAAAGAAAGTTGGTTATATTGAACAAGCTTAATGCGTATGGCCAATTAGGAGATTTAATAATAAATGATTAATTATTTAAACTAAAAAAACACAAACATTTTAATAATTATGCTATTGATAAATATATTTTTGTTAATATTAACAAATACCGTGGCAGATAATAACAATAATTGTGTTTGCTCGCAAACGAAAAAAAAAAGAATTCAATTACATAGACAAGTAATACAACGTAACAGTAGTAAGTTATGCGGTATAATATAACGTAGGTCGACGAAAAAGTAGTCAAGTAAATACTAAATACGCATTATTAGATATAACTCTAAAAGTACTTGTCAGATCTCAATTAAATTAAAATGGGACCACATGACACGCAACACCTTTCAATTAAAACAAAATTGATCGAAATCGGTCCACCCAGTCAAAAGTTCTGAGCTAACATACATAAAAAAAAAGTCGAATTGAGAACCTCCTCCTTTTTTAGAAGTCGGTTAAAAATGTCTACAACCGGTTGTTGAAAGGCATATTTTCGAAAGTTAGGTACCTTGTCACTCTTCTTTTTTATTTACATGTGATTTTCAACTTTCATCAATAAAATAATAGAATCTCAGGATGTTTGTAACACATCGTTAAACCAACTCTGGTTGCTAGAAAAAATTCCAAACAATCGTTAAAAATAAATAATTTACATGAGCGAAACAAAGAACATCTATGTAAACTATCCATTGTTTATATTTTACAATAACTTTCGTTTACAGTTTTATATTTGTTCTAGAATAATAATTCTAGTCTAAACATTGATTTCTTTCGAGTCACGTGATTATTGTTTAGCTCAATGTCACACGTCATTCAGCAGTAAAAATAAAACTTGTAAATTATGTTTAAGTTATTTATTTGCACCGAGAATATTTATTTTGTAATAAAACAAAATTTTAAAATTTTAAAAGTAAAATAACTAACAGTGATTTATGTAATGAAAAACCGGTCAAGTTCAAAACACACGGGTAGACCGTAGAAGGTTTCCGCACCTCTGAACAACATCTTTAAATATACCTGTAATAAAATGTAACTGGTTTGTCTGATTACAGAGATATTTGAAAAAAATGCATAAATCAGTCATGTCTGGTCAATACAAGTGAAAATTATCATTTTTAGGGTTTCGTACCCAAAAGGTACAAACGGGACCCTATTAATAAGACTTCGCCGTCTGTCCGTCCGTCCGTCTGTCTGTCACCAGGCTGTATCTAAAGAACCGCGATAGCTAGACAGTTAAAATTCTCAAGATATATGTATTTCTGTTGCCGCTATAACAACAATTACTAAAAACAAAATAAAATAAATATTTAAGGGGGCTCCAATACAACAAACGCGATTTTTTTTACCTTTTTGGCTCGATGTCAATAATGGCAACAGATAGGCACTTGAAATATTCGCAAAATACTCAGTTGTATTTTTACCTTAATAATAAATAATAAAATTAAAATAAAATGAATATTTAAGGGGGACTCCCATAAAAAAAAAACACAATTTTTTGCCGATTTTTGATCGATATCAATAAATGGTAACAGGTAGGCACTTGAATTTTTTACAAAATACCTACTTAATTGTCTATTTAATTAAAAATAAATAATAATATTAAAATAAAAAATATATATTTAGGGGGGCTCTCATACAACAAAAGTGATTTTTTGCCGCTTTTTGCCCGATATTAAAATCAGCACCATGTAAACGCTTGCATTCACAAAATATTTAGTTTTATTCAACAATTTTTCAAGATACTTATATTATTTAATTTATAAAAATTTTGCTTGCGAGATTTGGTTACAGCTAGACTCCATGGTTACAGGACAAGAGAAACTAAAAAAAGTTTACACTATGAAATTTGTGTACCTACTGTTACTGTTTACCTAGTCAATGGTACGGACTACGGAACCCTTCGTGCGCGAGTCCGACTCGCACTTGGCCGATTTTTAGAATTTTTGTCTGCTGTAAAAACTACTAATTAGATTTGATTGATCTAACTGTGCATGTTTCATCTTAATACGAGTACACCGCTGCCGCTGTAAAACCTGATATTAATTACCTATACTGAATTTTATATGTCAACGAAGCGCAGTGCTGCAACAAACAATAAGTAGGTATACAATAGATGCATATTTTACATTTGAATTGAAAAATAGATAAGTTAAAACAAAAACCAATAAAACATAATAAAACTTGAAATTTCATCCTAATTTTCTCTACGTAATATGATAATTTTTGACCAAATATTCCCATGTATAGTAATTTCCGTAGAAAGATTAACTGTTACTGTTTGATTTTAAGACATAATCTATATATATAAAAGAGATTTCCACCCATTGACTCATCACGATATCTCTGGAATCTTATGGCGTAGAGACTTGAAATTTGGTAGGAATAATCCTTTCGCCGAGAAGAGGTCAGCTAAGAACGGATTTTTCGAAATTCCACCCACAAGAGGGGGTTGCCGGGGTCAATAACATAATATATGGCAAAACGACGTTTGCGGCGTCAGCTAGTAATATATATAGGTACAGTATATAGTAAGACAGAAAAGCATGACATTTTAATTAATGACAAACACGGGGACTAATGTTTCGCAGTTTTATAGCAGGTCTTCATATTAAAATACATATCCTAGTTCATAAAACAGTTTACGAAATTAATTTGAAGAAAGTAAGTGTTGAGTATTTTACCGAAAATTATTCAATAGTTTTCTTTTCTTCTTCTTTTTATAAACCTTATTTCAAATTTGAATTTGATAAAACTCTGTGATACACTGAATGATGAATAGTGGAACCCAAGCAAACATACCATTATTGCCTATTGGGCACATCAAAAATGTCAGTGACAGACTACTTCGTGCGTGAAAAATAAAACGGGTTTGTCATTAATCATCGGGCTTACCATATCCTGTGTACGTTATCGATATGTACAATTTGGCGTTTTAACTATATGTTAGATACATTTCCTGCAAACTTTTTGTATTCAAGATACAAACCTATAAACTAGCAGACTTTAGAAATACAAGCTTTAATAAAAATAAAAATAAACATTAAAAAAAAAATTGAGTGCGTAGAAGTGAAACTTCTTTGGCAAACTAATTAAAAAAAATCAGCCAAGTGCGAGTCGGACTCGCGCACAAAGGGTTCCGTACCATTGGCACTGTGCTTACCTGTTGCCATTATTGATATCGAGCAAGAAATGGCAAATAAATCGTGTTTGTTGTATGGGAGCCCCCCTTAAATATTTATATTAATTTGTTTTTAGTATTTGTTGTTATAGCGGCAACAGAAATACACAATTTGCGAAAATTTGAAGTGTCTAGCTATCGCCGTTTTTGAGATACAGCCTGGTGACAGACGGACGGACGGACAGCGAAGTCTTAGTAATAGGGTTCCGTTTAACCCTTTGGGTACGGAACCCTAAAAAACTGTTTAAAAAAACTAATTAAAAAAAACTAATTGAAAAAAACTATTAAAAAAAAAAAAAAAACAGTTGAAAAAAAACAAAAAGCCAACCTCACGCGGTGTTCCCAGGCGGTCACCCATCAAAGTACTGAACGTCATGACGCTGCCGCGTTACCGGTCGTTCAAATTTTACCCCTCATGCGCCTAAAGAAGTTTCACTTCAAAAACGTTTTAATTAAAATAAGTGATTCATGACATTTTACGAGTCAAATAGCTAAATATTTTGAGTAGCCTATCTTTTTCTACTAAAATCGTTTCCTTTTACATTATCTTGAAAAATACTCCCACTGGCACATCTTAGTTTTCTGACAGGTCATTTTTCTGCGACATGCCAAATAACGACCTCATTACGCCCGTGTCAGTACGTACGCGGATCTAATTCTGCGGAACACTGGTCTATATTGATCTCCACGGTCAATTTAGAACTGACAAATTGATCTAGATTTATGTCAATATCAAATAAAATAGGTTGTGTAAATGAAAGTATATGAGAGATCGACCTTTTCAAAACACTTCGTACTCATGGGCGTATTTACCCTAGGGCCAAAACTGAGTACCTGTGAGGGGCAGTGTAAGCCGAGCACAAGGGCGCCACTAACCGAGCATACGACTCGTACGAGGGATATGAAAAAATAACAAATTTTTCAAGAATTTCAATCGATGATTAGTACCTAAAAGAAGGTCATCCGAAATATAATGGATATTCTTGTTTCAGTTTTGTTTGTTTTTTTTTTTCTATTTTAGTTTCATCGAGTATTAGGTAAGTATATAAAAATTATACGGAATAGATAGCCAACAAAAAAAAGAAGTCACCCGAAAAAATTCTAAATTGTCAATTTTTTATCGTTTATTTTTTGCTGAAATGTCACATCTCAAATCCATACTAATATTATAAATGCGAAAGTATCTCTGTCTGTCTGTCTGTCTGCCTGTCTGTCACGCAATCACGCCAATACTACTGAACAGATTTAAATAAAATTTGGTATACAGATAGTCTAGAGTCTGAGAAAGGACATAGGCTACTTTTTAATGCGAATAAAAGGGTGTAAAGGGTTGAAAGGTGGGAATGAAAATTTGTATGGAACTATGTTCGTGTTTCGTAACTGTCAAACATTTAATGTTCATCCCGTCGATATGGTAAACTCTCCGATAAAATTAAAGAACGTATTTAAATAAAGGTTTCGAATCGACAACATAATTATATGCAAAATATACGGATAGTGGCGTATTTTACATTTTAAAAATGTATAATAATGTCAGTAATGAAAACGGATTGACATAATATATATTGGTTGTCAAATATAAAACGTAGTGGTTATATACTCTTTGGTCAAATATTTATGCGTGCGTTCAGAAATTTATTTAGTGTAAACTAAGGAAAATATATCAAGCTAATTAAATCTTATACTATTAAAAAAAAGGAAAGCATTTTTTCCCTCAAATCAACGCAGGTGAAACCGCGGGGCACAGCTAGTATAATATATACGCTGCTTTTGCCTTTTTCCGTTAATTAATGGGGCTGCAAAATGAAAATGGCCCGGGGCGCTGAATCTTAAAATACGCCACTGTATCTATATCTTATTAATAATCTACCAGGAAAGACATGAAGATACAAATATATTTCAATTATTAAAGCATTTATTCACATTTAACAAGCGTATCGACAATAATCTCAAAATATTTGGTTTCAATAGTCACAGTAAAATATCTTATCTAAAAATATTACCAATCATCTAACATCAGAAGTATAGGTACATTACAACAACAAGAATAAAATATTTACCTTATTTAATTGATGATATTAATTGAAATAAATAAAGTCCTTTATTATTAAAATAAATTAAAGCTGATTATGCCACACTGTAAGCCGAGGGCACGCGGCTTGCTTCGTGTCAGCTATGCTCCGATCTAACACTTCGTACTCTCCTAATAAATTCTTCTACTTTCTTGTAAGGACTATGGCATCCCTGACTAGTCTGTATAAGATAGGGTCCGTTATTACCGTCGCGACCCTCAGGAGTATGCATTCCATTGGAACCGTCAGTAACTACTTTATTCAAAAATGGCTCTAATTCTGGATTGACTACTGCCTTATTCCTCTCTTCGCTCGCCGCCACTTCTGCCTCTCTTTGTTTCAACCAAACTGGTGAATTCACGTATATCCTAGGCCGTTCTCTTAAAGCGTTACATCTTTCTAAAGCCGGCCTTCTCATAGGAACTGGTGGCCTATACGCAGCTGGTAGCGGTACCCCCCTTCCAAACATTGTACATATCAGACCTTTTAACGCAGCTCGAAAGTCTTTCAAATGATATGCATACAATAAAGGATTAATCGCAGAGTTAACGTGGGAAAATATAATACAGAAATAGGTTAATGGATTAGGAATGTCTAGTTCTGGCATGAATGCCTTAATCGCATTAATTGTGTAAAGTGGTATCCAACAAACTATAAAGAAGAATACGATGATGGCCAGGTTTTGAGTCGCCTTGACTTCTCGTTTTTGTGCTGCTCCGAGAACTCGCAACATTGTCCCGCCTCGGCCTTGTCCACCTTCCACAGTTACAACTGCGCTCATCTGTAAATTGATTTAATATGTTATAATATTTTTATTTTATTTAATTTTATTAATAAAGAAAAAAGTTACAAAAAATTATAGATAACAATGAATATAACAAATCACCATTTATAAACATAAGGATTTAATATAAATAAAAACCCGATTGAAACTAATTTTAACTTTTTTAGAAATAATTGTAGTTGTATTGAATATTTTTAAAAAGTTTTCAATTTTTTATTGTGTTATTGATACTCATATAGAAAGACATAAATATATAAAAATCACTTTTCCTCATACAGTACTAAACGATCACCGATTTTGATTTTTAAAATTATTTGAGATAAGGATAAGTACCTACCAACACTAAAACCTATATAAGTCTTTACCTACATAACTAGTAATGTATTCAACTATGTTTGTAATTAAATAACTTTTGCCAAGTTCTAGTGAATAAAATAAGAATTGAAACTTAAGAAAAGATCAAAAGTATGTATGTAATGAGTCAGATGCTCTCTAGTTCAAAGTCCTAAACCGTAAATTATAATTATATGTACATAGTAATATTAGTAATTAATAGTGAATTTTCTTTTTATTGTTATATGTTGACCTAAAAGTAGTCCAAAACCGTTTAACACAAATTGTGCAGTAAGATCAGATAAGGGCTAATGATTCATTTCTTTTACAACCTTATCAGTCATTGACTTCGTACCTTATTGTATCGTGTATACTCGTAGTTTGTAATAGTCGTTAGAACTTTGTTCTTGGAATTTACAAAACAGACTTTCAGCAATGAATTTTGTTGTGGTATTGTTGTGGTATTTTTCTATGTTTTTGGCCTGTAAGGTTTTAACACTGATTCATTTTCTGTAATAGCCTAAGTTACTCAATATAGGGCAATGTAGATAGCCTTGACAGGCATGGGTGTTTGTCGGTTTGTCCACTTAAATATCTTAGGTGTTATCTTAGGTGGTTAGTTATCTCTCCACACAAGTGGACTTCTGCAATATCAGGGGGCTCCATGCAAACCTTAACGCAGTCCATCAACACCTGGAGACTGCGCAGCCGACCCTACTATTTCTAACGGAGACGCAGATATCTTGCCCGGCCGAAACTTCATACTTACACTATCCCGGCTACAAACTCGAACATAAATTCCTGAGACGTGCCGGGGTATGTGTGTTCGTTCGGGAGGATATCTGCTGCCGCCGTCTCCTTCATTTAGAGGACAGTGACCTGTCGATATTGTGGGTGCGCGTGGACTACGGCGGCCACACCCGTGTTTACGCGTGCCTATACAGGTCTCATAGCGGTGACAGGGAAACAAAGCGACTCTTCGAGCACCTGCAATTGACGACGGACAAAGTTCTTGAGCAATACCCCTCTACGGAGTTGGTGATTTTAGGAGACTTTAATGCCCACCACGCTGAATGGCTTAGTTCTCGGTCCACTGACTACGCGGGGAGGTGTGCTCACGAATTTGCTCTGGCCTATGGTTACTCACAACTGGTAGATTCTCCAACAAGAATACCAGATATTGAGGACCATACGAGCTCTATACTGGACCTACTGCTGACTCAACGTCCGGATGGATATTCCATCTCAGTGGATGCACCACTTGGCTCGTCCGACCACTGCCTCATCCGGACTCTTGCACCATGCACGCGCACAGACCCACCTCGGCCAACTAGTTTGCGGCGCTTATGGCAGTACAAGTCAGCAGATTGGGATGGATTGCGAGAGTACTATGCATCGTACCCGTGGAGGCAGCTTTGCTTCACATCAGAAGACCCCGACACCTGCGCAGCTGCTGTCTCTGAGACGATACTGGCGGGTATGGAATATTTCATCCCAAACTCGCTAGTTGCTGCCGGGACAAGGAAACGACCGTGGTTTAATCGACCTTGTAAGGAAGCGAAACGCCTTAAGCAAGCCGCATTCAGGGCTTGGACCACGGCTCGGAGTAATAGCGATCCAAATATATCTGATGTGAAACGCAAACTAAATGCTGTCTCGAGGTCCTGTAAAAGAGCAATTGCCAGAGCTAAATTCGAGTTCATCTGGAGAATTGGCGAAAGGCTTGTTAACTACCCTTCCGGGAGTCGTGCCTTTTGGTCGCTCGCCAAAGCTGCCGAAGGGAACTTTTGCCTGTCGTCCTTACCACCACTGAAAAATGCCGACGGCAACCTGGCCCATAGCGCCAAGGAGAAAGCCGATCTTTTAGGCACACTCTTTGCCTCAAACTCGACTTAGAATGTCGATGGAAGCGCCGTACCGCCAACCACCCCGCGGTGTGGATACTCCATGCCGGAAATAAATTTCTCACAAAGAGATGTCCGGCGCGAGCTGCTTGCTCTCAACATTCATAAGTCGAGTGGGCCCGACGGCATTCCAGCGATTGTGCTGAAAAAGTGTGCTCCAGAGCTGTGCCCTGTACTTACGCGACTTTTCGCACTTTCCTACCACATTAGGCAAGTACCGTCTTCGTGGAAGACTGCCCATGTGCACCCGGTGCCCAAAAAGGGCGATAGATCAGATCCATCGAATTACAGGCCTATCGCTATTACCTCCCTTCTCTCCAAGGTTATGGAGCGTGTTATTAACACCAAGCTCCTCAGGTACCTAGAGGAACACGATTTGATCAGCGACCGGCAATACGGCTTCCGCCACGGTCGCTCGACTGGTGACCTTCTGGTGTACCTGACACACCGATGGGCTTCAGCCATTGAGAGTCAAGGTGAGGCATTGGCAGTTAGCTTAGATATGGCGAAGGCGTTCGATCGGGTCTGGCACCGGGGTCTTCTCTCGAAGTTGCCATCGTACGGACTACCCGAGGGTTTGTGCAAATGGGTTGCCAGTTTTTTGTCTGGTCGATGCATAAGAGCCGTTGTAGATGGCTGCTGCTCCGCAAAACTGGGCTTAAACGCTGGCGTCCCGCAAGGTTCTGTGCTGTCTCCAACGTTGTTTCTTCTGCATATCAACGACTTACTATCTATTGACGGCATTCGTTGCTATGCGGACGACAGCACTGGGGACGCTTTCTATACAGGCCGTGCAAACATCCCTCGTTCCGCTGTGGTTGAAAGTCGCGAACAACTTGTGTCTCAAATCGAGAGTATTCTTTCCAGAGTCTCCGATTGGGGTCGAGACAATCTAGTCCAATTTAACCCCTCCAAGACACAAGTTTGTGCGTTCACCGCTAAGAAAACCCCATTCACTGTGGCCCCTCAATTCCAGGACACACCCCTTATCATCTCTAGCAGTATTGGTATCCTTGGTGTCGACATATCCAGCGACGTCCAGTTCCGATGTCACCTGGAAGACAAGGTCAAGCTGGCATCCAAAAAACTCGGTGTGCTCAATAGAGCGAAGCGGTACTTCACGCCGGGGCAAAGACTGCTTTTATATAAATCGCAAGTCCGCCCCCATATGGAGTACTGCTCTCACCTCTGGGCGGGAGCACCGGCATACCAGCTTGGTCCTCTCGACTCGGTTCAAAAGAGAGCTGTGAGAATTGTCGACGATCCAATACTGACGAGCGATATTGAGCCCTTAAGTCTAAGAAGAGATCTTGCATCCCTATGCGTGCTCTATCGTTTGTACAATGGGTTGTGTTCCGAAGAATTGTTCGAGATGATGCCCACGGCCACTTTTTACCATCGCACCGCTCGCCATCGACAGGGAATTCATGCTCACACATTGCAGCCCAAATGGTCCCGTACAGTTCGGTTTCAGAGGAAGTTCCTCCCACGGACCATTCGGCTGTGGAATGAACTCCCTGCCGAGGTTTTCCCACAATGCTACAGTATGGGGTCCTTCAAGAGGGGAGTAAATAGGTTTTTGAAGGGTCGGCAACGCGCATGTGATGCCCCTAGTGTTGCAGGTGTCCATAGGCTACGGTAGCCGCTTACCATCAGGCGGGCCGTATGCTTGATTGCTACCGTCGTGGTATCTTAGGTCTATAGTCATATGTGTTACATTCGCATGGGTGTCCTAAGAGAGGATTAAGGGATATCAAAGTTCCATTACCAACTTGGAACTTATCTGAAATCCGAAGAGAGATCTGGGACATGATGATTCTAATTCATAAAACAATCACTTGTTTTATGAATCAGTGAAGGTGATAGATAGGCTTTCCAAGGATTTGTCGTTTTGTGGTTTACTTAGTTTACAAGATTCTTGCTAGCTGAAGTTCTCGAAAACGACACTCTGTCGATAAAAATCGAATAAAAGTTGAATGTGTAAAAGTGAATAAACGCTGTTTTTATTATACAGGATGTCCCGCGATAAAGTGCAACCCCGAAAGGGGGTGAAACTAGACCATAAATTATCGACAAAAAACATAGATTTTTTTTTTTTAATATTTTATTTTTTATTGACCAATTAAGATTTTTATATCTTACGTAGACTCTATGTACAAAAAATGATGATTTCTTCCAAAGTAGTGGGTCGATTACTTTAAAATAAAATAAAATATTACGCCACGTACTTGGCGGTAAGGATAAAATAACAATTAGCTCGCAAAAAAGTGGCATTATGACTTTAACTATGCTTCTTGTGAAAAAAAATCCATTTTTTATGACTGTTTTTTTTCAATGATCTCTGATTTTCTCAGAATTATGCCCCCAATACCAGGAAATTTTATGATTTATTACTATTTCTTACCACATTGCCATTCAAATAAAATAAAATTTACGCCTGTATCCCAAAAAACACGCACAGAAATCATCATTTTTTGTACATAGAGTCTACGTAAGACATATAAAATCTTAATTCGTCAATAAAAAATAAAATATATTTTTTTTCTGTTTTTTATCGATAATTTATGATCTAGTTTCACTCCCTTTCGGGGTTGCACTTTATCGCGGGACACTCTGTATATATCGAATGATTACAAAAAAAATAAATGTTACAGTCTTTCAGGCATTTATAATAGTTTGGTACATTTTACCAAAGATTAACGTACTCTATTTTTTCACTCAAATCGATTTAGAATTTTTATTTAAATTATTCTTCGAGCAGCGGGTCGCAGAAAAACAGCCTTTGACGACCAGGGGCCGCATTTGACAACCAACTTCCAAGGCTTTACATTTCACTGAAATTAGTCCTACTTCCCTTGTTGTCTTGGAGGTACTTCCCCGGTACTTTATACGTAGATCGAATTTTAACCTTATACCTTATATTTAAATATTTATTATGTATTCATTTCAATCAGACCATTGTTTTTATAAAATATACCTCTTAATTAAAAATAATATTAGTACGAGTGTGTTTTAAATTACCTATTATTATTTATTAATTAAGTATAAAAATTACAGGCCAGTTTTTAACAGTTTCCTAAATTTATGAAGGTTAATTATTTAGTTCAGAAAAGCTTACTATATATTTTGATTCTAGTTTTATTATTTTATAAAAAAACGAAACTTTTAAAAAAATGTAGAGCGTATCTGAAAATTTCTAATCTCCAATAGAGATAAAGATACTGTGTACAAAGAGACATTCAAACAAACAGATTTTATCTTAGATTTTAATTTTACACACAAAGACGACACACTCCCAAAACTGACATTGGTAGGTATCTAGTTCTCGATATTTTTAGACAAGTCATAACGACTTCAATAATACCTATTATGAAATGTCTAAGCTACAAAATAATGTAAATAGTTATGAAATTCACTATAGGTAGGTACTTATATTATAACATGGAAGAATAGAACTCTAGGCACATCTGCTCTGAATTACTCGTATTTGATAGTGATTTTAAAAATAATTTTATCATTATACAGTTTTTTAGACTAAAAGATTACGCATATTGTCTTAACTGTACCTATACATAACTACTTTTCAAATACGACTAGTAATTTAAAAAATAAAAAAATCATTCAACCTTCGTAAAAATTTCGCATTGCAATGACCGTTTTGTTTAGACGAAATTCCAATCGCGACTTTCAACGACTACGACTGTTCGTTCAGAGTTCAGACAATTTCCAAACCTACTGTGACGTCACGCTCATCAACGATGAAACGAAACAGATGACGCACAAATTCTCCAGTTTGTAATATTATTCGTGTTTTACCCACTTGCGTTATTATTCTTATACCCCGTCCGGCGACTAATGATCTTTTTGACACTTCAAGAAATTTTGACATTAGTGACTGCCTCACACGTTATTTATTCGATTCGAAATAATAATCGATTTTATTTAAGAAGAACTTTCAATCGATTTAATTAAATAGATTTAGTTTAAAAATATTATTTATTTATGCGTTTATTAGTTTTTTTAATTATAAATGAAATATATAAATAATAAATAAATGAATTAACAGAGTTATTGCTCTATATTCTTGGTTTGCAATTAAATTTCAAGATTTCGACTTAATTCCTTGCAAGTAATCAATATTGGGGTCATAGATACTATTTTTATTTCCTTTTTTGTATCAAATTTGTAGAAACAATAATCACATGACGTAAAATTATTTTTATCATATGATCGATTTATTATCGATTTATTATTTCAAGAACTGTTTCATAGTCTGTGGTTGTTTGTTATGCACAGGGTACTTCACTCAATCAATCAAATCATCAATAAAGTATGACATTACAGTAGAATTTTAGTACGTTATTCCGAAAAAAAAACAACGTAATTTATAGGCGTGGGCTGTCAAAAAGATCATTAGTCGCCGGACGGGGTATAAGTTTACCCACTATAATATGTTATTTGAATTTTATGAATTTGAATCTTTAGTAAACTAGTTTACTTAAGATTTAAAATCTATAGATTTTACAGTTCGTAAAATAATTAATGTTGCTGTATTATATTATAATAAATACAATTTAAGTATGTAAATGAAAAACAAAATAATATCCTACTTATATCATAAATGCGAAAATTTGTGAGATTGGAAGCATGGATGTTTATTGTTTATCATACTTTCTATTTTCACGCAAAAAAGTACTAAACTGATTGTAATGAAACTTGGTAATTGGTGCGTAGTAGCCAGAGATCCAGAATAAAACAAGTTTTTTTTGTTCTTGACATTCCCACGGGAACAGAAATAACAGGAGCAAAATCGCGAGGTGCAGCTATCCCAAAATAAAATATTATATTTTAACTGTAGGTATAATTGGCAGTTCCTATTACAACATAACAAATATGCTTTTTTATGCATAAGTAAATACCGAGTAATTTATTAAAGGATCGATATAACAGGTTCTGACTACGTCGTGGTTCAAATTGTTAAGTATGTGATAGATACCTACTGCGCGTTCTCAATCAATGAAAAAAATCAAATCTCAAATGAGCTGCGTACCTATGTGTTTCTTTTTTACAAGCTTTTATTTAACTTGCACTGTATGTATGTATGTATGTATGTATGTATGTGACTTTAATGTTTGTTCGGGTGAAATCTTGCAACTCAATTTTGAAGCAGATATCTTCAACCAATTGAGCTGAAATTTTGTATACAGGTTCAATATGGATGACAATGCATGGTTTGTATGTGTGCATGTATGTATGTATGTTTGTTCGGGTGAAATCTTGCAACTCAATTTTGAAGCAACCAATTGAGCTGAAATTTTGTATGCAGGTTCAATTTGGATGACAATGCATGGTTAACTTTGTGACGTCATTCTAAATCCAATATGGCAGCATATCCAAGAGTGCGGACTAGTTATTTTTAGTGCACTTCTACAATATGGGTATCAAATGAAAGTGCTTGCTAAGAATAATTCGAATAAAGTTACGTGATAACCGACTAAAAAGTCAAAAATAAATTAAAAGTAAAAAACCTTTTTAAAAAAACAAGCTTTTATTTCAATGTACTAAAACGAAAAAAAAAATTTTACTTTTAAACTTTTACTATCTACTTATAAAGTCACCTTTTTCATCTCGATAGTAAGAGAATGTTAAGGTTTTTATGCCTAAATTTCTGTAAGAAGTTTGTTTGTAGCTTCATTAATTTACGCTCAAAGATGACAAATAAATAAGTCATTCTGTCTGATATTTTTTCGGTTCATACTACGTATGTAACTGTAGTCGATAACGTGTGACGTATATACCTTATGTGCTACTCGTGCTAGTCTGTTTATACCTTGAAACTTTAAGGAAACTGAAGATTTGTCGAAGGTCAAGACTTCACTATGTTTTATTCATAAACCGATATAATGCAGTTGGAAACTACCTTGTACTGCTTGTACATCGCATAATAAGCAAAAAATACTTTAGTTTGGTATATTATTAAATTAAAAGTTAAAAAAAGTTGGAAGAAATTTCCATGAATGAAAATCAAATTACAAAAACTCAAACAGGAATTAAATATACATTTTATACATAAAACTATTAACGTGTACACTTTAAATAATGTTAAAATAATGTTGTTATTGTTAATGATGATGAGATATTTAGTTAACTACTTTTTACTTGTGTGAGTTAGTGTGTATCTTGACGAGCTATTCCATTATGTTTGCAGCAAAATATAGACAACACACAATTAGGCAACAACCTACATTTACTCTTACAGATGATCTGACCTTGTCTTTTATTTAGTAGGTACCTATTTGGAAGATGTTTAAACGGTTAAACCAATTATGTAAGTAAGTCCTCAGTCAGAAAAAGGCAATTAGAAAATTCGAATTGTTTTTCAAAATACATTGTTTTTTTCAAGCTCAGAAGTATGTATTTTCAAGAGAAGCTTTGATTCGTCATCATTGTGTGCCAGACCACTTTGCCCACAACCACATAAACGTTGTAGGACTACTGACTTGACCATGGCGGCATAAAACCTTAACTAGTATTTTCTTTATATTTTTAAACGACTTCCAAATAATCTTATATTTATGAATTTAATAAACTTGAAACAGCGCATGCTGCCACCTACAGTCTGTTTTCAAACGTATAATATAGGTTCCTTTGATGAAGTTTGTTTTCACATTTGGCATGTTAACATAAATCTTCATTTCATCATTCGTGTTGGTGGCAGGTCGCGGCCCTGGTTCGATGCCTCTTGCAAAAGAGCTTGCAGCTCCAAACTGGAGAGCTATCGGACTTGGGCTGCAGCAATAGAAGCGGGGGATCCACATGCCCATAACCTAAAGAAGAGATTCAACGCTGCCTCCAGGTCTTGCAGGAAGCAAATCGCCAGGGCAAAGTTTAAACACATTCGCAGAATTGGCGAGAGACTATTGGGCTTTCCATCTGGAACCCGTGCCTTTTGGTCTCTTGCCAAAGCTGTCGAAGGTAACTTCTGCCAGTCTTCACTTCCATCATTGCGCGAACCTGAAGGCACCCTGGCACATTCCGCGAAAGAGAAAGCGAAACTTCTTTGCACTCTTTTTGCGTTGAATTCAACTCTTGACGATGAGGGGAAAGCACCACCCAGCATTTCTCGATGCGAGCACGCGATGCGTAATGTGCGCTTTGAGCAAAGTGCCGTCCGCCGTGTTCTGCGTTCCCTCGACGTCAAGAAGTCCAGTGGTCCTGATGGTATTCCAGCCCTTGTGCTTAAGACGTGTGCTCCTGAATTGACTTCGGTTCTAACGCGTTTATTCTCACTCTCTTACACCACTGGTATAGTACCGTCTTCGTGGAAGGTAGCGATAGTGCACCCTATACCCAAAAAGGGTGACAGCTCAGATCCATCTAACTACCGGCCAATTGCGATCACTTCCTTGCTTTCGAAGGTGATGGAGCGGGTTATTAACACTCAGCTACTTGCTTACCTGGAAGATTGCCAGCTAATAAGCGACCGACAATATGGATTTCGTCGTGGTCGCAGCGCTGGAGATCTTCTAGTGTACCTAACACACCGCTGGGCAACCGCCATTGAAAGCAAGGGGGAAGCTATGGCAGTCAGCCTGGATATCGCGAAGGCTTTTGATCGGGTCTGGCACAAAGCTCTTTTAGCGAAGTTACCATCTTACGGTCTCCCCGAGGGATTATGCAAATGGATAACCAGTTTCCTTAATGGGCGTAGCATCATGGTCGCTGTTGACGGAGTATGCTCGGAAACCATGCCTATTAACGCTGGAGTTCCTCAAGGCTCAGTGCTCTCACCCACGCTGTTTATTCTGCATATTAACGATATGTTGCAAACCAGCAATATTCGTTGCTATGCAGATGACAGCACGTGTGATGCATTATACACTGGCCGGGCTAATATCACTCGGGCGGAAGTGGAAGAGAGTAGATTACAACTTCTGTCTGAAATCGAGACTTCCTTGGAGCAAGTCTCCGAATGGGGTAGACGCAACCTCGTCCAATTCAACCCCTCGAAGACACAAGTTTGCGCGTTTACCGCTAAGAAGGCCCCCTTTTCTGTAGCGCCAAGTTTTCAGAACACTCCATTAAACATCTTTAAAAGTATTGGGATCCTTGGGGTAGACATTACGAACGAGGTCCAATTCCGGGGTCATTTGGAGAACAAAGCCAAACTGGCTGCAAAAAAGCTCGGGGTTCTGAACAGGGCGAGCCGGTACTTCACATCGGGACATCGGCTACTGCTTTATAAGGCTCAGGTCCGCCCCCATGTGGAGTATTGTTCGCACCTTTGGTCAGGTGCCCCTCAATACCAACTCCACCCATTTGACTCCATCCAACGCCGGGCAGTTCGCATTGTCGACGATCCTAAACTCACGGACGGCTTAGAACCTCTAAGTGTAAGGAGAGACGTTGGCTCTCTGTGTGTTTTCTACCGTCTGTACAACGGTGAGTGTTCTGAAGAACTGTTTGATATGGTGCCGCCGTCACGCTTTTACCATCGCACCCTTCGCCGAAGGAATAAATTTCATCCACACCACCTGGATGCATGGTTTGCAACCAATGTGCGAGCTTCGCGCGCATTCTTTCCACGTACATGCAAACTTTGGAATGACCTTCCTCCTGAGGTTTTCCCTGAGCGCTATGATCTGGGGGTTTTCAAACGTCGAGTGTACAAACATCTTTTCCCTAAAGGCCGGCAACGCACCCGCAACTCCTCTTATGTTGCAGATGTCCATGGGCGGCGGTAGCTATTTAACATCAGATAGCTCCGTTTGCTCGTTTGCCCCCTTGTTTATATAAAAAAAAAAAAAAAAAAAAAAAAAAATCTAACCTGCATAAAATTTTATTGCTGTTGAGCATAAATATTAGAGGGGTAACAGTAACTAAAAAAGCGTACCCGTATGTATTCATTACTGTAACAATTAGTACTCGTCACTATCGTATCGTTACGTTACTTCTGATATTAAGACAACGTATTTTATTCAATCTGTATTAATAAAATGACAGAGGTCTGCCGTTGTGCGTGCACCACGAGAAAACTACTGGATATACTTTAGTTAAGTTTTTTGGAGTTTACTCCTTAAAAAACGATATAAGCCGTATGAAAAAAATATGGAGAGTGAAATCGTAAAGTAACGTTTACCTGCCCTTAGAGATAGATTTTATCGCGCAACGTTTCAAGAAATAAATATATTTTTAAAGCAAGAGATAATTATATTTTTAATGACCACCGTAATCGTTCCCAAGGAGTAAACTCCAGTCGCGTATCGGACTTCACACACACTTCTTTTCGTAAAATATATTGCGGAATCTTCACTGAATTTAAAGCTATCAAAGTTTTAGAAAACAACGACTTTATAAACACATCATATTATGTTCAGTGATCCATTAAAAACAACACTGTTTACAAAGAAAAATTTTCAAGCAACTTATAATTTGTTTCATATCTTTTGATGTATGTATGTGATGTATGTATCTGTGATCTTTGTACTCGGTAGACAAATTTTTTTAAGATGATAAGCAACGCAAACACGACCAGCGAGTAGGAAATATAACGTTTTAAACTTTTTAAAGTTGTTATTTGCGTGTGTATCAGAGTAGTGTCAATTGGAATCGTTTAACTTTTAAGTGCGAAGGATGCGCTTGGAATACTTGCGTGGGAAAAATTACTAATTTTAAATGAGACGCCAAATTACATCTGAGTGTTGAATCCTTTAAAACGTAGCGTGTAACCTCAGAATAAAGAACAAAAACAGTTTGTTCTGTATTCTGAGCGTGTAACCAACATGCTTGGTACATTTAGTTACCTGCAATATTTTATTTTGATAATGAAAGTGAAATAATTCTAGTCATAATACGTATCAAAATCAACTTTTGTGTTCGTTGAACTACAATTATAAATCACCGCATTCATTCATTTTCGCATGTTCTTGTAATGAAATGGAATACTGAATGTGATGCCGTGATTTGAATTTTTCATGTGAATATTTTTATTTACATTTTACACATAATTCACGACTGTTTTTAACTCCAAGTTTCCGGCTGCGCAAAGTAAACGTCTCCTTTCTGGGTTATGGTATTCGCATGTATAATAAAATCCCATAAATAATTTTGGAATTGTCTCAACATAAATTTAAAGTTTTTATTTAAAAAAAAATCGATAAAGCGTATTATTCGGTGCAGGATTATATAGTTGATAAAGATTTGTGGACTTAGTGGCGCTGTATTTCATGCAAGATATTACTAATTTTTTACTAAAACACAGTAACTTATTGTCATGGACAAATTTTTACTAACAATATTAACACTGTCGTGAAGACCACTTTTGACTGTCAAACCATATAGGTACCTAGAGTTCGACTTGTAGGAACGTTTGTGTTGCGGACACTTGACAATTGACATAAGTAGTAATTTTTTTCTTGTGGTAGGAGTTTAGTTGCAAGAATTGCAAAGGTCTTTAGCGCTATGTATTCAGGAGTTTATTTGTCTTGGCGTAAAAATTAGTTTTTTGCTTTGATATGTATAATTTAATGTCTTTTTAATAGTCATTTACATTATTGTTGTCTATTAATCATACAATACCTATGATTTGTTAAGGTGGTGGCTTTTTCATTTCCTTGCCTCTGAGTTTGTATAGAACAGTTAGGGATACGATAGACCAGGTAGTCGATTGTAGGTCTTGTAACAGAAACATTTGTTTTTGATAGTTCGACATTAATTGATCGATTAATGAGTTTGACGAAGTTTGATTATTCTACTAATATATTCGTTAACTACAGACATTTACCATATTATGTTATAACTTATATATAATCTTACACTATAAGTTATAACATAATACAGTGGACCCGCGGTAATCGGACAAACGTTTTGCAGGGCAGTGTCGGATTACCGAATTTGTCGGATTATAGAGTACCCTGCCTAAGACCCCCTATAGTCCGGATTTTTTTAAAAAGAGTACCTTGTAATCCGACAAATTACAGGTTCACTGATAGGATTATATATGTATTCAGGAGTAAAAATGATACTTCATTATGTATGTCTTTAGTAAATTAAACAACTCAATAGAGAGTTTACGTTTTATTATAAAACTAACGTCATTAATGCTATAGAACTTACAAAAAATATGCAATAACTTTAGGTACATTAGGAAATAATTGTGTACAAACAAATGAATACCCTACGCGTCGAGCACAATAGTACCTACTAGTGCGTACAAGTTATAACTCGTTCAATCATGCATTAGCAAAATATTCAAACTAGTATTTCTGTGGTCTGTGATTCAAACAGATCATGTCGGATTACAGGGGGTGCCCGATTAGCCGGGGGCCGGATTACCGGGGGTCCACTGTATGGTGGTTAAACTGCACGAATTATGTCTATTCGTACAGTTTTATATGATATTAAAACACCTACTTCACTGATTCGTATAATAATACAAATGTAAACGCACAAAGATTGCATACTACGATTTATTACGACTCTTTTTGTTACGAGAATATTTTCTAAGATTTAATATAGATTTCTGCTACACGTGTGTGCTCGTTTTATAACAAAAATAACCACGAAGCGTTATCATTATTCTTTTCAAATAACAAAATATGCAATCTTATAACATACACACACAGACGTCTGTTCCTATGCTACGTAACATAATTCTTGTGTTACAGATAACTGCCGACTGTTATAATGACTGCATTAATATGTAGGTACTAAACAGAAACTGTGATACCTATGTCCAGATATACCTACTAAACTCTTATACAAGTCTTATACCTACTAATAGGTCGGGGAAAAAGTCTTTGCATTTTCTAGTAGAAAGTTGCAATAAAATCTTTTTGTATATTATTATTGTATTGTTTGTAACTGGCTGGTTTTGATACCATGAAAATGTGACACAACAAAAAAAAACAGTTTCCCGCCACTTTTCATCTGTTTTTCTATCCACCAAAATGGGTGAATCCAACAAAGAAATTCAGTACATTTTAAAGTTTTACTTTAAAAAAGAGAAAAATGCGACTGAAGCCACGAAAAATTTTTTTGATGTTTATGGACCTAATGCAGTAGGTATCAGTAAGAGTAGCACAAAATAGTTTTAAGCATTTTACTCAGAATTTTAAGAATATATAAATTAGACAATTATACGTTATCTTTATCAGTTAATCATAACAAATAAACCACATTTTTCGTTCTTCATGATACTTCATGTAAAAAAGTGTGTGTGTCAGCTCCGACGCACGACTGGAGTTTACTTCTTCAGATCGCCTGTCTAATGCACAAAAAAGACTTTATACTATGAAGTCTTTTTTGTGCATATTGCATTGGTTTATAGTCTAAGAAAAAGATTAATACCATATCAAATCTATACTAATATTATAAAGAGGTAAAGTTTATAACTTTGTTTGTATATACGGGGTAATCTTCGCAAATACTGATCCGATCATGAAAATTCTTTCGCTAACAGAAAGCTACACTATTCAGGAGTGACAAGATAAAAGGAAAAAGATAAAAATATATAAAGATTTTAAATCAGCAGGATTTGAACCTGCGCCCTCTGACGTGCCGTGTCAACATTCAACAATTCAATCTAATCAAGCATTATTATTTGCCTTAGAAATTAATTGGTGATTTTAAAACATTTATATTTATCTGATTTGCTGAAAATAGTGAGAGTGTATTGGAACATATCAAATTTCACCGTACCCTTCTTATGTGAAATGGATTATAACGCCCAATGAAGTGGGCACGGGTCGGCTAGTGGTAAATAAATGCATCAAAATAATGCCATCGACAGATGATATTATAAGATGATAATATTAGAAAACTTCGTAACCGACGTCGTAGCCGTTACCGTCGTAAATGGTACCGTCGTAAGTGTCGTAGCAGATAAATAGCGCATAAAAACGTAACGAGGTCATTCGTTCAGTAGATTTTACTCCTCATATTTTTTTCATACCGGGGGCCTTACATGAAAATCGATTCTTAAGGAGTAAACTCCAAAAAAAACTGTCATATTATAGGAATCAATTTAACAAGGATATACAGGATGTATTTGGAACGCATTGAAAAACGAAGAGGTATGATAGTGTTGGCTTAACCTGACATGATACAAGTGAAAAAAAAGCGAAAATAAATTATATTTTTTTTTCCTGTTTTCATCATTTTTTTGGTATAGTCCGGTTTGGGAAAAATAATGAAACAGAAATTTGAAGATAATGCTTTAAAATAATCGTGTTTGGAACAAACTGTCAATGTAATGCAAACCGCTCATACGCGCCATCAGCTGACAGAGGTCAACGGCACGAGGTAAACGTACTCGCCGCCGCGCGCACGTTTAATTTTCGTTCCGCCGCCTCCCGCGCCCCGCGCGGCTCGCGGTCAACGACTACTCGTCACAATGTGTATGATACATTGCTGCCTCACATAATACATAAGTCCTAAAATGTTCTTAAAAAAACGTTTCTAGGATAAATGGTTATATGCATTATATAGTATATAAATAGTATATTACGTGGTTTAAATCTTACAAAGCGTTCCAAATACACCCAGTATAAAACCTAAGTGCGTAAGTTACCGTTATTAAATTACATATGAATCACATGGCCTTTTTTATTACCTAAATTAATCTATGTAACAGCAGGGTGCAGACACAGAGTATTGTTTTTACAAAGAAATTCTGAGATCATAAAAAACCTGTAAGTCATGAAACGTAATAAATACAAGGGCTTTCTAATTGTAAGTGGTATAGACATTTGTTACAATAATAATATATTTTTTGGATAGCCTATAGGACATGGGGCATCGATTTATGGGGTTTAGAGGGGAGAGGGGAGGAGGGGGGTGAGTGGGTTACGTAATTACGTTCTGGTACCACTACCAACCCTAGAACTGGGAATAGATTTTTGGGGTTTTGGGGGTGGGGGGTGGGGGGCTATAGTACACTGGGCATCGTTTTAAGGGGTTTTGGGGGGAGAGCGGAGGAGGGGGTGGATGTTTTACCCTCTGGTACCACTCCCAACCTCAGAACTGGGCATAGATTTTTGGGGTTTTGGGGGAGAGGGGGTTGTTACCCTCTGGTACCACTCCCACCCCCCAGCACTACACTAATATAGATATAGAAATCCGAAAAATACCCAAAACCGAATCGGAGCACCCCACTATCCACGTGGTCTCGGTCTGTCCTACCCCTAGAGTGTTCTGTAAAGAGCCCGGAGCGGCTAAGGCCTCAGCTACTCCCTACGCATTCGTACACGCACTTTCACACGGAGGGCGAGGGCTGCCCTCCCTCCGCGCCATGTCGATTAACGGTCTAATTTTGAAGTTAGAAGGGTTATGGTTATTTTTTTTATTTATTTTTTTGTAATGAACTTATGCCGATAAGCTAAATCTTATCTAAGCTCAAAATTGAAAGGATTTACGACTGAATAGGTTATGCCTTTATATAACTCCACCCTCCCCCCCAAAACCTCATAAATCGATAGCCAGTGCTGGGGGTGGGAGTGGTACCCCTTCCCCCCTCCCCTCAAACCCCATAAATCGATGCCCAGTGCTGGGAGTGGGAGTGGTACCAGAGGGTACCCCCCCCCCCCCATCCCCAAAAATCTATGCCCAGTTCTAGGGTTGGGAGTGGTACCAGAACGTAACTCACCCACCCCCCTCCTCCCATCTCCCCTCAAAACCCCATAAATCGATGCCCCATGTCCTATAGGCTTACCTATTGCACGCGTCACACGCTTAAGCGTGTGGGTGTGCTTTACTATCGAAAGACGGCTCTGTGTACATTTTCCAAGATAAAATCGTTCTTATACGTTAAGTTAGGCACTGAATTTTTAAAAAAAAGGTTGTTTCGGAAACTAGACATGTTAATCTATAAGGTCAGTGTATTTTCTTTTCATTTTGTTTAATATTTATAACAAAAAAAACCTAATTAAAAAGTGATATGTCAGCTGTCCGTTGGTCTGTGCCCTTTTGTTGTCTTCACGTTTTAGAAAAATATAAACAATTAATTGTAATAATTTCTTTTGAATAATACTTCAGTCACTCTAAGGATGAACTGTATATCTTTTTATGGTTGAACTCTTAACCGTTTTAAAGATATTAACGAAATTCGAAAGATTTTCTGGGTTTCTTTCATAAATATTTTTTCTTTTTTAAACCCCGGCGCAAAACGAGGGGTGGTATAAGTTTAACGTGTCTGTGTATCTGTGTAACTGTCTGTGGTACTTTTTTCTAGTTGATGAGGGGATCTGACTACCTTCCTTATGTCCTATCGATTCGAAATTTGGTATCGTGTTACTTTAATGATATTGAAAGTATATGGTAGGGTAACCATGACCTGATCAGGCGTTCGAAGATCATCAGCTCTTTAATAGTTGATGAGGGAATCTAATTACCTTCCATATGTCCTATCGATTCGAAATTTGGTACCGTATTACTTCAATGATATTGAAAGTGTATAGTAAGGTATCGTGTTATCGTATTATGTATGGCATCCGCCAACCCGCATTCGAGCAGCGTGGTGGATTAAGCCCTTTAATATATATAACAAAAAAATGTAATCAAATAATATATCTACAGCTGTCCGTTGGTATGTGCACTTTTAGTTGTCTTCTCGTTTTAGAAAAATATAAACAATTTTAGCGAAATGTATAAGCTATTGAACGAGCGGATAAATAATAAGATGTTATTTATCTTCGCTGACTCTTTATTGAAGAATAATAATGATAAAAAAACAATATTCAAGTAGCAAAATATAAAAAAGTAGCAAAATACAAAATATAATTATAAGATAATAGAAAAACAATATATTCAAGTAGCAAAATACAAAATATAATTATAAGATAACGTGCTACGGGTACGTACATAATTTTACTTACTAAATTGAAAAACAAATTATCAAGAAAAATTTAAAATCAAATTCTTTGACGACTATCAAAAAACGCCACATTACTCTCCTCCGAGACCGAAGGTCAATAGCCGGTTGGCGGGCCAGTGGAACCAGATGCTGCATAGCTCTGGGTGAGTTGGAACTGTCTGCGGTGATGCTTGCGAAGCCTGCGTTGCCGTTACCAGCTTAGCGAATGACCACCAGTTTAGCAAATGAGCTCGGTTTAGCGAATGGATGAGCGGATGATAAAATATTCGCTAACTCCGCAGACTTTATTAATGAATTGTTATTTTGTTATAATATAAAAATGAATCAAGTAGCAAAATGTAAAATGTTAACAAGAAGAGCTTAAAATCAAATTCTTTGACAACTATCAAAAAATATTTTTATTAAAATGATAAAAAGAGGTTTTTATTATTATTTATATAAAAAGTCTATATAATATGTAGAGACGCCAATTAATTGTTATTATTCCTTTTGAATAATACTCCAGTCACTCTAAGGATGAACTCTTTTTCTTATTATGACTGAACTCTTAACTGTTTTAAAGATATTAACGAAATTCGAAAGATTTTCTGGGTTTCTTTCATAAAAATTATCACCGTCTATTTTTTTTCCTCTCTCCTTTTTCATGTACTATTTATTTTTTAAATATCTTCTGCTGCATCTTACGACATCGACATTATTGATATTTTTGGCAGTGAAGTTAAAATTGTATCTATGTTTCGTGACGTGTCGACAGATTTTCGATAATATAAAATGCCAAAAGAAAATAAAAACTCTGCAAGAAAACGTGATTATAAAAGAGAACGTCGTAAAAATTATGAGTCTTTCGAAAAATTATAAAGATGATGTTATGATTGAGCTAAATAAACCTGAAAGCTGCTGTCTTGGAAATAAACATAGTGGAATCTATTCTGCTCAAATTCCCAATAAGGATGATGTAAACCTTGCTCAAAAAAGAAAATGTCGAATGTCTCAAGTTCGTCAAAACGATGATTTTAGACAAAGCGAACGAGAAAAAGATAGGTTAGCTAAGCAGGCTCAGCGATAATTTAGTGCCTACCTTAACATATAAGAACGATTTTATCTTGCAAAATCGACACAAAAAATAATAGTATTTTTTTCAATTGATTTCTCTTTTAGGCAATTATTATTAATTTCAATTCGTAACACAATGAGCGTGTGAGGCGTGCACTTTTGGATTTTCCAAATTATTTATTTTTTTCATAACTGCTATTACTAACTTTTTCTTTTTACAAAATATGACACTAAAAAACTTCATATTCCGAAAAACATTATTATTATATTTACTGACTGTGAGGGCCTGTTTCACCGGTTGCGGATACAGCTATTTGACAGAAATACACCAGATAAAAGTTTATGGTGTATATATATCACTTTCTGTAGTCTGTGGTATATATATACTTAATTCTTTTTTACCATCGAATTTTTTCACCATTTAAAATATAATTCCACTATATTTATGGTACCTACCTATATTTATATTCGCAATTGTGAATTTAAGAGTTGTAGTTTCTTAATTGAGGCGAAACAGACCTATTTTACCTCCTTCTATTAAAATCTATTCGTAATCTTATTTGCAGTATAACATTTATTCACAATCACAACCGTAGAAACAGGCCTTTATGTGATGACCCAACTCAGCAATCTAAATTTAACGTCTATTGTTTCACTTGTTCAAATTGCTTTAAACCGGTTTTCGGTTCTAGACTAAACAAATTCGGCTAGCGCTTCTACCTAAAAAAAGTAGGCACGCAATGGCGTGTCCATTACTCCATTCAAAGGCCGTAGGTATCAATAACAAAATAATTAACAATACTACGGGCTACGGCTAAAATTTTTTATTATTTATTTAATTTTATAGCGGTACTTTAATAATTAAATTTAAAAAAGTTAGGTGTTATAATAAATAATACTCATGTAGGTACATGGTACCTAATTGTTAATTTACCTTAAAATATGTTTCACAAGCATGCAAAAAAGTACATACCTAATTATTATCATTATTTATCTGTCATCGACTAAGGGCGCGTTCCCGCTCTGTCGTGACGATTAATTATCGTTTTACGACTGTCATGTCGTCTCTACCTGTTCCCATTATAACGATTGTTTGTCGTCAAAAAATGTTTCGTTTCGCAACTATCGTATCTTGCCATTCCCACTGTCACGACAATCTGTCGTCACTGCAAAGTGTCGTAGACGACAGTTAGTCGTGTCGTTTTATATGTGAACACCAACACCTCCATTTAAACATATGAGCCACGACACTTAAAACTACACGATTATCTGTCGTCACGACAGAGTGGGAACGCGCCCTAAAGCAAGTAGATTTGTCGTGTGTTCTAAATTCTAATTTTTTTGTTCGTAATTTTTTATTTATAATTCTAAATTATAATAAGTAAATCGCAAGTGAGTGTGAGATTATTTTATGATAATAAAGTCCTATCAACTGAATTGCAATATGTATTTTTTTTTCACTAAGTATTCCAATTCGTTTAATAAATTATACGCGGACGGAAAACAATACCCAATTATGTTGAACAACCTTAATTATTTCCGACTTATATTTATACATTTGATATATTGGTTCAGAAACCATTTTCCTATAAAGAATATAAATACACACTACTTAATCAAATATGTAAGCAGAATCGTGTCTTTATACTACTTTTAGGAATACCCACAACTTTCTTTTTAACATAATATTAATATTCAATTTCACAAACCTGTTTCACAACCACACGGTAGATGTGCGCGTAGAAGGCCGCTAGTAGAACGCTGGGGGTCACAATGGTTGCGAAGTAAAGGAAAAGAAGGTAGTTGTAATCCATGACTTCGACAAAGTAGCAACCCGGTGAGCTGTCGACTGCTGCGTGCCAGCCGAACAACGGAAGGAGTCCAACACCGGCGCCTGCTACCCAGCACGCAGAGATGATAACTAAAATAAAAATGTAAATAAGAAATAGCAATTGTCAAACAAATTTCACAAATAATAAATCATATGTAGTGTGATGAATTGACACAAATGAATTATTTGTTTTATTTTATCACTTCTTAGTTCTTAATTGTACCTAATAATTAAAAATCTTGTGTAAAGCTATAAGTAGTATGAGATAGGTGTTATCTTAGCTATTATGTATTTACGAGACTACTCGTATGATATATACGTATGATTTACTGAATATTGGCACGTCATATTTATACTGTATTGTGTGTTGTATTATGCTACGTTCGTGGAACAACGACCAGACACTCTTTGTATCGTATTTTCGTATTACAAGCTAGACAAATATTTCTGTATTGTGTTTCCAATTATCATCGCCCAGTTTTTACCAAATGTTTTACAATTGTACAAATAAATATGGTACATTATTTTTAATTGTTATAATTCATGTAATATTTTAGAACTTTTAATAAAATAGGTACGTAATTTTTAATTTGATCAAATGATCTCTTTTTTTCCTCATTTTTTTGTTTTCCTCAACATACGCGTACCTATCAGTTGCAGGAAAAAATTAATTATACACGTCGTGGTATGCATGTAGATCATGAGATCTATCTATAATAAAGCTACTAGCATTGGCTCGCCAAGGTGTTTTATATTGTAATTTTCGTTTTCTTGGGCATTTGGTGGGTACAAATAGCACCGTATTTGGTCTATGTTTAGGCGTAAACGAGTTACAAACCGTCTATCTGTCCATATATGATTTTGGGATTGATATAAGTACAAAATTGTGTTTGCTCGCAAACGAAAAAAAAACCGACTTCAATTACATCGACAAGTAATACAACGTAATAAGACCAAAACACAGTCAAGTAAATGTACGCGTTATCAAAGATTACTCAAAAAGTAGTAATCAGATCTCGATCAAATTTAAAAAAGACTACATGACAAGTAAGGTAGCTTTTGATTAAAGTATGTTTATTAATCTGAGGTAAGAATAATCAAAATCGATAAACCCAGTGAAAAGTTAGCAGATAATAAAAACTTAGCAGCTAATTGCTAACAAAAGTAAGGTCTCCTAACATAAAACCTAGGGTTTTGCGGCCAGTATAAAATAATTTTCGGTATAAGAATTTGTGAATTATAAATGATACGACAACAGAAAAATCGCATATCTCTACCGAAATGCCAGTTGGGATATTGCCAATATGTCCTTGTTATGAAAATATATGCTAGTTATACAAAACCGTCCCACAAAATTGGTTTCACATAGAATTTGCGGAGCGTTTGTTTTAAAAATATATAAAAGAAGACAGCTTTTATCCATACATAAAAATTCTTTACGTAGTAGGTATATTATAGCAAATTGAGATGGTTATGCTAATGAACCTGGCTGTATCTAATATTTGTGCCTACACGCACTAAAAAAAACAATGATTAATACCAAAATCTCAATATCCACCTCCAGAGTCCAGACCACCATTCCGTCAAATCCGACTCTCAAATCAATCATCAATTCATCAATCAAATCCGATTCTGCATATATCTACACCTCTGCTGGGCTCTGCACTCTGCTTACTACTAATTGGTAAATAAATTAGTAAAAAATACTGAGGTTACTAATCCATCATGTGACCAAAATTTACGATAAATACTTTAGTTTTGCATTACGTATGACGTGAATGTGATTCACATTATTTTACAATTTAATTTGTTGTATAAGTTGAATCGTTATTAGTCATACCTACTACAGACGTTAATAGTTTAATACTATCGAATGGTGCAATATGTAACTAAATGAATATAGCGAAACTGATAAATCAGGAATATAATAATAGTCAGTTTAATCAGGAAATTAATATTTTTGCTTATTTCAACAGTATTTAAATCAAGCTATACTGTTTATATTTGTAGCCGAGCTGTTAATTTTGACGGCGATCGGCGGCAGATGAATGAAGTAGATCCAAATAAACAGTATCTTCACAAATTAGTAACATTAGTTTTTAATGCCGGAATTGCTGTAAAAGAGAACATCTACAACCGAAAATCTGAAATGGATAACTATGATGTAAGTTTATACATAAAAACGTAACAAATTGTTTATTTGAATTTTTTCTTTAAAACCTACCTTCTGTTTATCGGACAATGCTATAAAACTTATATTCCAAATGATCAAAGTTTAAAAGTTATTATAGTAAAAAAACAGGTAAATCTACGAAAAAAAAAACATACAAGTATTAAATTAAAGCAATATAATCTTCAAAAATAAAACGATTAATTTAGTTTTAACAGTTTATTTAAGCAAAGGAAAGCAAGTAATACTTCAATATAATAAACAAGTAACTATATAACATCACATTAACACAAACTAGACAATACTTTTACACAATAGTTTGAATTGCTGAAAATTAATCTCTAAAAATTATAGCAAATATAAAAAATATATAGATCTGAAATCACTATGTTAAATATCACCACTGCTATGTTAGTAATATGTTGAAAATAATGTTATATTTTCCTAACACATTATTATAAATATAAAATCCTTTTTAAAAGTATGAATTATTTTATAAAGTGTAAAATTTAAACATTATTTTACCTAGATCAGTCACATTGCAATTGACATAAATTTCAAACATGCATACTTTTATTTATATTTAAATCAGGGTTTTATCAATTATGATAAACATACAATACTGAATACAGATCACGATTTTTATTTATAAAACACAATTTTTTTTTTTATTAAAAATAACCATAAAAAAATAAATTTTGTACAACATTTTATGTAGACATCTTTATTATCCAAAAATTTTAAAATGAAATTCCGATGTAGGGATACTATTTGCCTGAACATTTGTCTTTCATAAATCTTTACTTATTAAGAAACTCATTTTTAAATTGGTACAATGATAGTTTAAAACTGTTAAATAACGTAGAGGCTGTCTAATTTTTCAGTTTATAATTGTATTTGCTCGCAAACGAAAAAAAACCGACTTCAATTACATCGACAAGTAATACAACGTAATAAGACGAAAAAATAGTCAAGTAAATACGCGCTATTAAAGATTACTCAAAAAGTTGTAATCAGTTTTCGTTCTAATTTAAACAAGAGTACAAGACAAGTATTAGCTTTCGATTAAAGTAAGAATCATCGAAATCGGTATACCGAGTAAAAAGTTATGCGGTATAATATAACGTAGGTCGACGAAAAAGTAGTCACGTAAATACGCATTATTAGATATAACTCTAAAAGTACTTGTCAGATCTCAATTAAATTAAAATGAGACCACATGACACGCAACACCTTTCAATTAAAACAAAATTGATCGAAATCGGTCCACCCAGTCAAAAGTTCTGAGCTAACATACATTAAAAAAAAAAAAAAAAAAAGAACATACGTGTCGAATTGAGAACCTCCTCCTTTTTTGGAAGTCTGTTAAAAATACGGAACAGAATAAACCATGTTTAATTTATTGAAGTGAAACTTCTTTAGAATATTTATGGTTTGAAACTCAATGAAATTAAAATAATTAGAATAAAGAAACAAATACATAAATATAAAGGACTAGCCGACCCGTGCCCACTTCGTTGGGCGTTATAATCCATTTCACATAAGAAGGGTACGGTGAAATTTGATATGTTCCAATACACTCTCACTATTTTCAGCAAATCAGATAAATATAAATGTTTTAAAATCACCAATTAATTTCTAAGGCAAATAATAATGCTTGATTAGATTGAATTGTTGACACGGCACGTCAGAGGGCGCAGGTTCAAATCCAGCTGATTTAAAATCTTTATATATTTTTATCTTTTTCCTTTTATCTTGTCACTCCTGAATAATGTAGCTTTCTGTTAGCGAAAGAATTTTCATGATCGGATCAGTATTTGCGAAGATTACCCCGTATATACAAAGTTATAAACTTTACCTCTTTATAATATTAGTATAGATTAAGTCAGCGAGAGAATGAGACATTACACAGTATTTATTTTTTTATAGAAAATTTTCACTAAGAAAGAAAATCTCTCGTAGGCTATTTTTCAGAAGTTTCACTTCTGCCATGTGTCAATTGCACACACACCCTTTTTATTTTATGTATTGTTTTGAAAACAATTTTTATTTTAATTACATAGAATAAAAACCAGTGTTAACTATGGTCAAATTTTTTACAAAGACAGCATGTTAGGCTAATATAAAAGGATTAACAGGTAATCTTCATCAGCAGTTACTGTTATTACTACCCATAATGTTCTTGTTTGTTTAGTACATAAGCTGAAGGCTAATAATTAAATATCTTATAACATACACACGGTTATCTGTTCCTACGGAAAGCAACTTAATGCTTGTTATAAGTAAGAGTTGTCTTTAATAGCAAAAATATTTTTATGATAAATTTACACTGAAATAAATACAAATATTACACCCATATTTAGGCAGGAATCGAACCCACAACCCCCAGTGCAGAAAGCAGGGCCACTACAAACTGCACCAACGGGCTAGTCATAGGCAATAGCTAGTGATATTAAATTGTTTATATAAAAAGTAATCTAGCAATAAAACATTTTCTGAATACTTATTATTTACATTTTAAAAGTACAAAGAGTGGAGGGATATAAATTATTGTTGTTATGATTCATATATATATATATTACAAAGTCAGTATCTCAATTATAAAAATAGACTTTCTCAAACCCTGATTTGTAATAAGTACAATTTTCATTTAAAGTGATTTACAAAAACTTGAATGATCAGTATAATTATAAAAATTATTTCGAGATTATAAACGAATTACTCAGATATTGTATTCAGTTAACAAGCATCGCTACAATCACACCAAATATTGAAATGATCGGTAAATTTCTAGTTGCAGAATTCTTTTTCAAAGATTGTTCAGCGTATGTTTGTAATAAACCGCAAGGAACGGACCTCTTCATATTTCTCATCGGTGAGTGACTTATTACGTAACAATGCATACCTGGGGTCACATCTACTGGTTTACCTTTTACATCCAAGGCATTTGTTAATGTAGTTGTATTTGTCGTTGTGACTATCACCGATGAGGTCACCGTGCCGTTTGAGTTATTGTTGATATTGGCTGTTGTGTTAACATTAGTGACATTAATGGGAACCAGTGTGCCGTTCGGTAACATTTGATATAACGGGTTTGATAATGGTGGTGAATATGGAGCTGGCTCGATACCGTTTGTCATGTTAATCGTTGTTACATTTGTCACTGTTGTAACAACTGTTGCGTTTGTACCTCCAGTCTTAATTTTGGCCTCCTCCTCATATATGAAACTTGATATCAAGTTACAATCAATTCTTGTTTCCTCATAATCGCCATTATCCTTCTTAATTGCGAACTTGCACACTTCGCCAGGCTTCGGTTGGTAATTCGAATGACTCTTACTAAGAGCATATGCACTTACACCAAGCGTTCCGAGGTTAAGAAGCGCTAGACCAGCCAATAGCGTACCATATTTGCTTCCCGAATCCTTATATTGGTAGACATACGTTGGGGGGGGTTGATGATAAACTGGATAAGTCCTAGCGGGTCCTCCATACGTAGGAGTGTAACGAATTTGTTGGGGAGGATTGTAGTTATAGTGATAATGGACGTTGGTAGTATGCCCACCTCCCGTATTTGAATTGCCTGATAATCCCTTACCAGCTGGATATCCATGACTACCGGATTGAGTATTCGATGAAGGGTACGAATGACTTCCGCCGGACGATGGGTATCCGTGACTTCCTCCTCCTGATAAACCTCCATTTGATGGATAGGAATGGCTTCCTCCCCCTCCAGACGACGGGTATCCGTGACTTCCTCCCCCTGACGAGGGATATTTATGTCCACCTCCCGAAAGACCCCCCGACGATGGATAGGAATGGCTACCACCGCCAGAAAGGCCCCCCGATGACGGATAAGAATGGCTACCACCGCCAGAAAGGCCACCGGATTTTGGATATGAATGGCTACTCGAATAACGTTTCGAAGTTACTATGTCGTAATTAGAAAACACTAAAAGAAGGAGAACTAATATGTAAGAAAAGCGAAACATGATTATCATGGTATAGTCACTTTCACAAAATTAAACAAAACGGAAACTGTCGCAGCTCCTGCGCAATCCGTAACTTTTGCAAAACTAAAATTCATTTAATTAAATAACAGACAGGGTCAGTGTTGCCAACTCGAATTTTATCGAGTAGGTAGATACAACTTCAAAAGTTGGTAGTTTCCAACCATCTTCAATTCGAAAAGTAGGTAGATCTACCAACTATAATTTCGAGTTTTATATACGATTCTAGTATCCTAAGATGTGATACCTTTAATTCATTTTTTTTCGTAAAAAAGTAATCATCATAGTACAATCATTTCTAATAGTAAAAAAACGAATAATAACTAAAAAATGGTCAATATTAATAAAAAAAAGAAGCATATTATGGACTGACGAAATTAATGTAATAATTATAATTTACTTGACAATGAAGGCCGGAAACTAAAATGCGATTTTCTGTTAAAAAAATTTATAAAAGAAATTGTTTAATTATTGAAGTGAAACTGCTTTAAGCCTATGAGAGGTAAAATTTAAGCGGCCGCTAACGCGGCAACGCACACCTGGATGGTTGACCGCCTGGGAACATCGCGTGACGTTGGCTTTTTGTTTTTTTTTTCATTTTTTTTTTTCAAATTAATAATTAATTAAGAACAGTAAATAATATTCATGTAAATTGTTTTCAGGTTGTGATATAAAAAATACTTGTTTGTTTCAAAGGACTAGTTTTGCAAAGAATGTTTTTGCGTGTACTAAATAGATAGCGCTATTCAGCGGTTTTGTGATTTTTAATTGGCCTTTTGTTTTTTTTCCAATTGATTTTTTAATTAGTATGCTAAGGGGTCGTTCAAGTATTACGTAACGCAAATTTTGAAGATATTTAACCCCCCCTCCCCCCACGTAACGCGCCGTAACGTTTTCCTACCACCCCCCCCCCCAGCCCATAAACGTTACGTAACACCCCAACTGACCATTTTTACCCAAATGTCACAACTTTGTTGCGAAAACTACCGTAAAGTCGCTTAACAAAATCGCGTTTGCGTTTAGTATAAATATACATATATATACAAAAAAGTATATAAACGAAAACGGTTGCCAATTTGGGAGATTTTAGTACACTAGTTTTTTTATTTAAATAAAAAACAACGTTACGTAACGTGTTGTTCGAGACCCCCCTCCCCCCCTGTAACGCATCGTAACGTTTTAGAAGACCCCCCCTCCCCTCCTAATTGCGTTACGTAATACTTGAACGGCCCCTAAAGAAGTTTCACTTCTCACTTCTGACATGTGAACTTTGTACGCACGCAATTTTTGTTTACGTACCATAAAATATTTTTTTATCTTATACCTACTTACAGATTATTCAATCAAAATATGCATTATTTTGAAGAATAAAATAATCTAGTTTCAATTAATAAAGGATACTTAAATATAATAATGAATTGTCTGAACACGTCAAAGCACGTACCGGGGCACGGCTTCATAGAAAAATGGGTATTGTCCAAATCAACCAGTAAGAACACGTGACGACTTCAACTTGAAATCTTGCTTGAAAAGTTGAAATATATTACATCGATATATTCCAAGTGACGAGTGCGCGAACGAATACGCTGTTTTCTAGTATATAGAACATAATATTAAATTTTTTCAAAAACTTGAAAAGTTGGTAGATTTTTCTCGTGAGGTGGTAGATTTGAGCGAGACACGGAAAGTTGGTAGATCTACCGAAAAGTTGGTAGAGTTGGCAACGCTGGACAGGGTAAACTGTGTTACCATATGAAAAAGAAACAGAGTAAAAATAGTGTTCGATGTTTTATTCGATTCAAATATTTGAATAATTATTATTGCTTGCGATAAGCTGATGATGAACAAAAAAATAATAATAATTTTGTCATTAGTGTTTAAGCGTAAGTTTTAATATATTATGTATGTAAGGAACATATTATGTGTTCTCAATTAAGCAAGAAAATAACAATAATAAATTAATATTTTTCTTGAATTAATTAATTCAGAATGTGTTCAAATAATAAAAACTTGGTTTACTGGATGCTTCGTATTCTAGGACAACATTATGTTTTTAAGTGAAACTTTATTTTGTTTATTAAAAGAAAATGTTCTAATTTCACAATTTCACACAACAAGATCAAGAAGTAAGTTTTTAATAACCATTTCAAGCTTACTTAAATTAAAATACCTATTTGTGGTAAAATACAGATTTTGTCACTGCAAAGACAATTATTAAAAAATTAAATTAAAAAAAAAGAATCTTATTGAAAATTTTAATTAGTTTGATTACTCTTTTTATCTATTTCATTCAATCCTTTCTACTAGACATGTAAAGAAAAATGATTATGAGGAAAGAATACCGGCTCTTTCCCCATACAAACGTAGTCGACTGTTTCCTCCCTGGTTAATGACACTAGATCAAATAATTTTGTAACATAAAACCTTTAGCTGCCATGAACATGCCCCTATGACTTGGGTTTTTTTTTCCTATCTTATACTATTAAACGAGCAATTCTTGTATATATATATATAATCTGAATCTCGGAATCAGCTCCAACGATTTTCGTGAAATTCAGTATACAGGGGATTTCGGGGGCGAAAAATTGATCTAGCTAGGATTTATTTAAAAAAAATGTCGTTTTATCCCTGTTTTTAGGCAATGAAAAAATATCATTAGAATACGAAGCTTAATTTCACAATTACTGACATAGCTCTAATAGCGTAATTAGTTAATCGGCGGGTGTCAAATCGAGTTGACCCGGGTTCGAATCTCAGTCTCCAGATTAATTTTTTTCTTTTTTTTTTAATTTCACTCGTGATTTATTATTTAAATAAAATTAAAATATAAAAATACCGAGAAAAAAAAACAAAAAATAAAATGAAAATACCGAGCTAGGCTCGGTCACCCAGGTACTTCTTATTAACACAGGGAGAAGCGTTCTTTAAAAATTAGGAGTATTGCTTAATTTTTTGTACATTTTCACTCATTCAAATAAATTTACGCATATTAACAAAAAAAAAAACGACAACATAGAGGCATAGCTGAAGGTTTTTTTAGTTACATAAAAAAATGTCATGTTTTGGGGAGAAAATAGTCGACTACGACACTTTGGTCAGTAATTATCTACTTAAAACGGTCTGAGCTGCAGTTGTCCCTTTATTAGCTCGGGGCTCGGTGGCGGCATACAGCGAGACCTACACTATACTGCGAGAGGAACATTTTATTCAAATACCTATTTTTCAAAAGTCTCTCTCGTACCTTTTCCTCTTAAGGTTTTAAAATTGAGATCAATTAACTATAATATTTTTTTTACATTTTTGAAATATAAATATTCAAACTTCATAGTTGTTAATAATCAAAATTTATGAAATTTATGAAAAAAAAATGAGTGCTTTAGACGACACGACTGAAGTAAAACTTCTTTAGTTTCCCCTACAGTAATATACGAAACGTAACTCTCTCTTTTTCTATCTTCACTAAGTTATATCTCAACATCAACTTTCATTCGCCTCACTCGATCACACTTTTCGTAACGCATTCACCACGCATTTACCAGCTTACTTTCCAACTCAAGCATGCGTCAAGAAGTTTTACTTCAAAAATATAATAATTTAATGCTGTTCTTACTTCATAATAACACTGTTTGTTAATTTGTGTCAGGGCTTGTTACCGGTACCAATTACCTTTATAAAATACCGGTAAATAGCGTTAATTTTATCCGATACCTGTTTTACCGGTAAAAGTTTTAAAGGTAATTCGGTACCGGAAACGATTTTTAACGGTAATTTTTAACGGTAAATAGAATTTTAACGATACTGGTACCGGTACCTCTGACGTCACGATTAACGATATTTTTATCGGTACCTCTACGACGTTGCCGCTCCATGCAAAGAAAAAATGTTCAACTCGATGCTGCTGATAAGAGCGGCAACAGCGCGTGACATTAGATTATAACGCTGTGAGATCAAAAATAAAGAAAAGTAGGTAGTATTCTATTAGCGTAATAATTACCGGTACCTATAAAGGTAACAGTAGAAATTAACGGTACCGGTATGGATAGGTACCGGTAAAAATAACGTTAAACGAGTTTTTACCGGTAAAAAATTTAACGGTAAAATGGCTTCAAAGTACCGGTATTTAAAGTACCGGTACTCCATAAATAACGATACGTCTGCCGAGACAAAGTACCGGTACCGAATTTTTACCGGTATTCCAAGCCCTAATTTGTGTTGTCAAACTATTGAATGTATTATTGTATGAATTAATATATTTGATAGTCAGTGGTTCATTTGTTCACCCTCACCGAAAACGTTGTTTCATTAACAATAATGTTATTATTTATTAATGTTTGCTGTGTCTAATTCAGGGCTTGTTACCGTTACCAATTACCATTATAAAATACCGGTAAATAGCGTTAATTTTAACAGATACCTTTTTTACCATTATAACTTTTAACGGTAATTCGGTAACGGAAACGTTTTTTAACGGTAAATTTTACCATTAAATAGAATTTTAACGATACTGATAACAATACCTCTGACGTCACGAATTAACGATATTTTAACGATACCTCAACGACGATGCCGCTCCGTGCAATAAAAAACCTTCAAATCGACGCGCCGGATTGATAAGAGCGGCAACAGCTCGTGGCATTCGATTATAACGCTAAAATCTTACTGAATAAAAACTCTGTCTCTTTCATACATTATACGATTGTAATAGTTTCGTTACCTATAACGTTAACAGTAGTAATTAACGGTAACGGTATGTAAGTAAGTAACGTTAAAAATAACGTTAAATGAGTTTTTACCAGTAAAAAATATAACGGTAGAATGACTGAAAAATAACGGTAATTTAGGTATCGTTACTTCAAAAATAACGTTATACCGGCCGGGACAAATTAACTTTACCGAATTATTAACGGTATTCCAAGCCCTAGTCTAATTGGTTTAAATGAAAAAAAAATCGATTCTGGTTCGAACGAATTAATTTTTGATATGGTAACATTTTATTACGTTACACTTTTTTTGAGAAATTCTAAAGGCTTTATTTTTTCCTAAGGTAATTTAATTATGTTGAAATAACTTAAAGACACGCAAACACTCATTAGGTTACCAAGAATGGACAAATTCCTTTTATGCTTAAAAATTATATGTAATAAAACTTGAGGTACAGTGAGGCATGTATAAAAACGCCAACAGTCACGGGTTTGATTTCCAGTCGAGGCAGATATTTTTACGTTAAGAGGCTACACTACCTCAGCTCGAATTCAGATTTCACCCGCACTTCGTCGTATAACACGTACAAATTAACTTGACACGGGCCGATGACGGCATCTTCAATGTACGGTGTGAAAAATAATGTAACCATATCATAATATATGTTAATATATCAATAAAATATATAGTAGAATAATGTAACATATTATCATAATATGTTACATTATTTTTCACACCGTACATTGAAGTTGCCGTCATCGGCCCAGGTGTCAAGTTAATTTGTACGTGCTATACCGACACACATGAGAATTGAGAGCGCTTGGTTGTTCATCGCGCGAATTATATGTTATTTCTCCCCACAAACATTATCAATAGTTATTTTTTAAAAAACGCAACATATAAAATGTTCTTCATACTTATTTCAATTACCATGCTTAATCTCAAGTCCATACCTTCTATATTTACTGAGATATTAGGGTTTTAATACAAAAAAAAGGGGTAACTTTGCGATTTTTTTGTATCAAGAAAATTTTATGGAATCGTGTTTTCGAAACATATGAAAGATAGTTTATGTCCTGAACTTTACCATACATAAATTTTAAACTTAAATATTCAGTAGTTTGGAAGATATGGAGATCCTGCCGAGTGGAAAATAAGCAATTTGAGGTAGCATACACTCTTAATGTAGAAATATTCATTTCTACCCTGCATGTTTGTTCTTTTAGGTCTCACTCTACCCTGCCTCATAGAGCTAGCGCGCGTAGGTATCGTACAAATAAATTAATTTCTCAGTGTTGTGTATTTACGAAAAACAATAAGTTAGCCCGTAGCCGGGTCAACTAGTTTTCTATACATTATTGTATACTCGTCACGTTTTATTCAAATTCTGAATGAGAATCTGTCATTCCCTACCTAAAAGTTATATCTATACTAATATATAAAGCTGAAGAGTTTGTTTGTTTGATTGTTTGTTTGTTTGTTTGTTTGTTTGAACGCAGTAATCTCTGGAACTACTGGGCCGATTTGAAAAATTCTTTCAGTGTTAGATAGCCCATTTATCGAGGAAGGCTATAGGCTATGTATCATCACGCTAAGACCTATAGGAGCGGAGTCCACGCCGACGAAGTCGCGCGCAGAAGCTAGTAATTAATAATTATGTATCTTATAATTACGTGCACGTCCTTTCACCTTTCTGAATACTGAAATTTAATTTACTACTTAATATTACAGTTTATATTTTATATAAATTTTGAATATTTTAAAGGCAAGAAGAAATCTAAATTTTTATAATAATTTTGCTATAAGTTAATTTTCGATTGATAAACTTTTACTTTAAAATGTTTCTTAATATTATAAACACATTAAAATACTTTATTAGGCATATTATTTTTCAATAAAAACTACTTAAGTAATTAGTAGTAAACAAAAATAATTTATTTTACTATGAAATAATCGCCAACACATAATTATTATATACCTACTAGCTGCGCCCACGACTTCGTCCGTGTGGAATAGGACAGCATTTTTTGGATATAATTATGTTTTGGTTTATTTTGGCTTATAAACACCTTCGTTTGGGTATGTACATGTTCAATGTGATTCTTTATATTGACATAACTGACAACCACATCTAAATCGGATAAGCCGTTTCTGAGATTACTGTGCAAAAACGCATATACAAACAGACACAAATTCTAACAATCATTGTTTTAGGTGATATTTGCGTTGATAAAGGTCCCAATAATTTTTTCACGTCACGGGAGGTGACCATGGTTGCTGTAAAGTATCCGAAACGTCGGACATTTAAAAAAACTTAATAAACCGTGATAAAATCCGAAAAAGTTGTTTCATTGTATATTGTATATTTACTTATTATATCATAAAATAATTCGTCACCAATATAATATTACATATTTTCCAGTTATATCCTCTGAACAACCGCTCTGGTGTAGTGATGCGTGTAGGCGCCTGCGGTTTGCGGGTTCGATTCCCACTCGGGATAGATAGTTGTATTACAGAAATATTTCTTTTCGGTTTGAATATCTGTCCTTGTGAGTCTCCACATCGTGCCTCGGAGAGCACGTGAAGCTGTCGGTCCCGGTTGTCATCAGAAATACCTGATAGCGATCGTCACTCATAGTAGGGAATATATCCGCCAACCCACAGTGGAGAAAGAGGCCAATGCCCAGCTGTGGGATGTTGAAGGGTGAATCGTATTTCCTCTGTCCGAGATTTCCATGGAATGGATAGAGCATGTAGAGTGTAGACCTCATAATAAAGGTCACGGCTTCAGATTCACAATCATTCTTCAAATTCATTGCTCTTTATATTGTGTTCTGTAGTTTAGAAAAACATCGCAAAAACCTTAATGTTCGGGAGAAATTACAGAAGTACATATTTAACCTTACAATATTCTAATAGGCAGGATATTACATGTTTGTGATGAATGAAGTAAAGTCCTTTGCCCAGGTGTGGGACATTTATGTGTTGTTACATCAGTTACATGTTACCTACATTGCCGACATTGACGCCGCGTTGGCGCAGCGTTCACAGCACTGGATTGCGATTGGCTGTAGCGCGGGTGGTTGCGGGTTCGATCCCTGCACACGACAACATTTGTTATTAGCTATACAGATGTTTGCCGTGGTCTGGGTGTTTGTGCAGTCCTTGTGGGTTTCCCCACCGTGCCTCCTAGAGCACGTTAAGCCGTCGGTCTCGGTTGTTATCCTGTACACCTGATAGCGATCGTTACTCATATTAGGGAATATATCCGCTATCCGCATTGGAGCAGCGTGGTGGATTAAGCTCCGATCCTTCTCCTACACGGGGAAGAGCCCTATGTTAAACTGTGGGATATTACAGGCTGAATCGTGATGTTATATTGTACTTTAGAGCAATGCTAAAACAGAAATGCTACCAACAATTAGTTCTAAGTGGTTTAATGTAGCAATTGATTGTTATTACAAAAATTCCTAGAAACGGTAGGTATAATAAAGATTTGCAAACATCTGAGTAAACAGCATTTCAAGAAATAAATATATTAAAACCGTCAGAAAATATTACGTAACATTTTACTAAATTCAAACAGTGTGACCAAGAATCGTGAATTGTAACCTAGTGATCATTCCGTCGTCCTATAATCACTGGCTGTGAAGGCGATTTACGACTGCTTGCACTTTTTGCCGCTACAGCACTCATGACAATCAGTCGTAATCATGACGTCGTGCTAAGCGAACATTTAAAATGTTATTCATACTATTACTCACAAGTATAGCGTTCTTTAATGTCAGCAGTGTAGATTTGCCAAAGAACCACAAGCCTTACCTTATATTACCCTTCCCTTTGGAATTACCGAACCGCAACGATCGCGCGAATCAATGTTGGTTGAGAATCGAAGATGTCGAGTTAACGGAAACTGTCACAGTCTACTGTCACATAGCTCAAGCGTTTCTGACGAGTTTCATTCGTGACTACAATTCCAGGAAAATGACGGAGGATGACGTTGACGTAAGTCTCTGGAGCGAAGAACCGAGACCACCTGACGATAGTCTTATGCCCAGAGTCGGTGAGAATGGAGTTGTAGATTGGAAGCTGACCACAATAATGGACCCGACGACTCACCGACGTCTATATGTAACGAAGAATGCTCTTTGCAAACTTATCATGTACAGCCGAGAAGGAATGACGAACTATGAAGTGAATTGTGAAAAAATATTGTATTTTGTTAATGTTCGTATCAACAGTTCTACGACTTGTGTCGGTAGTAAAATATCTGTGATAACATTGGTAGTTATTCTACTTAACATTTTATAGATATTTATTTTAGTGTACATAAAAGATAAACTAATATTTTAATATATATATATGTATTGTATAGCCATCAGTAGAATTTATAGTTTATCTATGAATTAACACAATGAAGAAATATAATCATTAATATTAAGAAAAACATTTTTTTCATTAATTCAAATTCAATCAATAATACCTAATTTTACGTATTTCTCTTTGTATAAAATACGTACCTATCTACTTATTTTTATTTTTTTAATAGATCAGTATAATTATGTATACCTAGCATAAGATATTTTAGTGTTAAAACTTTACATTTTCTAAGAGTTGATAAAGTAGTAATTGTACAATATATACAAGGTAGTTCAACGGAAAAGTAGTCAAGTAAATACGCATTTTTAGAGATAACTCATAAAGTACAGTTGTTGTACAGTAAGTTGTATACAGATGTCGATTAAATTTAAAGTAGACTAACATATCACAAAATTCACAAGCACCACCTTTCGATTAAAAAAATAATCATAGAAATCGATCCACCCAGTAAAGAGTTATGAGGTAATCAGTTCATCACACGTTAAAAAGGTCGAATTGAGAACATCCTACTTTTTTGAAATTGTTTAAAAAGGTCATGAAACTACGTTTATGATACGTGATACGTGTCTAGATATAACTCAAAAAAATTAAATCGAATAGAAAACCTCCTCCTTTTTTGAAAGTTGGTTAAAAATAATACTAATCAAACCAACTGAAATAGTAAGAAACAATTTTCTATCAAGACCCAGTAAAAACATTGACAAGTTATCTTTGTAGAGAACTTGTCAATGTTTTTTATACCATATTTAGAAAGATTATTATAACCATGACAATAAAGAAAAGGTTTGACAAAGTATTTAGTAAGGAAGTTGATCAAAATTAACTACGATTTATAACGTTTTAGCTTTGGCATTGAACTCGGTGAAGTGCAATAATTAAAAATTTAAACCATTAATTTGTAAGTGTAACATAAACATATTATGTAATTGGAGATAAAAAAATTGCGTGTGTACAAAGTACACATGTCAGAAGTGAAACTTCTTTGGCAAACTAATTTAAAATTATTTACATAGATTTACAAACTAGTGCGGCGCGCCCTTCCCTGTCGTTTTTCCGTTGCATCCGGTTTGAAATCACAACGATTCTAAAGAAGTTTCACTTCAAAAATATATTTACGTAAAATGATTTCTTTTATTTTTAAATAACATGTAAAATACTGGTAAAGGCTACATTTGTTACGACTTTTCAAGTTAAAATTGATTTAAATAATAATAAAATTATCATCAAATTGACAGACACCAAAGTGATTAAAATAAAATTAGCCTATTTATTACATTATTAATTTAATAACGGATTGCCTTATTATCCTCGAGTTTTATTGACAGAATAATTCAATGTGATTAAAATAAAATGAGTGTATTTATTAACATTATTAATTTAATATCGCTGAACGGACGTTACACGTGAAGGCCATTAACAACAATAGAATTAGTTTCCATTCATTCCTTCATAGCGGTTTGTTTATTTTAAACAAATAAAACAACTTTATTATGTTTTTCATGATCTATTTTTATAAATTGATTTAATTTTGCTGAAGATTTTATTTAAGCGCAATGATATTAATATCTATTACTAGCTTCTGCGCGCGACTTCGTCGGCGTGGACTCCGCTCCTATTGGTCTTAGCGTGATGATATATAGCCTATAGCCTTCCTCGATAAATGGGCTATCTAACACTGAAAGAATTTTTCAAATCGGACCAGTAGATCCTGAGATTAGCGCGTTCAAACAAACAAACAAACAAACAATCAAACAAACTCTTCAGCTTTATTATATTAGTATAGATCTACTGCTCCGATTACAACTTTTTTTGGCAATCTTATAAGAAGTCAGATAGGTACTCGCTTCAGCCTGTAGGAGTTAGCTGCTGGACATAGAAATATTAGGCATTATTTTATTCTTATATAAAAAGTTCTATTTCTCGTAAGACCGAGACAAAATTGCTTCTTTATTGTTAAACATGTGGTCAAAGAAACAGGAAAGTAGATATCAAATTTGAACACAAATGAAACCACGAGAATCACAATAGCTTGTTACTTTTGAAATGCATAGAGTCGATTTATTTGCATGATGATCTATACTAATATTATAAAGAGGTAAAGTTTATAACTTTGTTTGTATATACGGGGTAATCTTCGCAAATACTGATCCGATCATGAAAATTCTTTCGCTAACAGAAAGCTACACTATTCAGGAGTGACAAGATAAAAGATAAAAATATATAGATAAAGATTTTAAATCAGCAGGATTTGAACCTGCGCCCTCTGACGTGCCGTGTCAACAATTCAATCTAATCAAGCATTATTATTTGCCTTAGAAATTAATTGGTGATTTTAAAACATTTATATTTATCTGATTTGCTGAAAATAGTGAGAGTGTATTGGAACATATCAAATTTCACCGTACCCTTCTTATGTGAAATGGATTATAACGCCCAACGAAGTGGGCACGGGTCGGCTAGTTCCTAATAAAAGGAACCATTATTTATAAAATACCTATATTGATGTTTTAAAGATTGTAGTGAACAAAGTTTATACGTTTTTTATAATTTAAGAACAAGTTAATTATATTTGTACAAGTAAACAAGTGTTGTAGTGAAAATGCGACTACGAGTATAACGCAAAAAGAATTCTCAAAAAAGTTTCTCAAAAAATAAAATAAAAAACACAAAAACTTAAAAAATAATTATAATATGTAGGTATTTGTTGTGTATGTTAAAATATTTTTCCTCAGCTATGCAATACGGTGTATACGAGTATTATCCTGTTCGAGACAAATTCTGCTTCTCGTGACTAATTTCGCCAAAATACATTAGTGACGTCGTTATTTTCCTTAAGTCTACAGTAAACAGGCTTTAGGCAGATAGTCTAAAATCCGAACTAATGATTTTGACCCATCTGCTTAATAAATAAAAATTATTTTATATTTACTTTATTTAGTACCTATCTATACTAATATATAAAGCTGAAGAGTTTGTTTGTTTGTTTGTTTGAACGCGCTAATCTCAGAATCTACTGGTCCGATTTGAAAAATTCTTTCAGTCTTAGATAGCCAGTTGCCCATTGTAGGAAGGCTATAGGCTATATATCATCACGCTAAGACCAATGAAGAATGTTTCAAAATCTAAGATTTTTTCCTTTTGAGAGCTTCCGCAGCGTAAACGGTTAAAGTTTCGCTCAAATCATGTATGACAGAATTGGTCCTATCCCACGGGGACGAAGTCGCGCGCAGAAGCTAGTGTTAAAGATAAATCGCGAAAGGGTTGGCTGGAAAATTCCTGGCCAGGTTATATTTTATTCAACAATCGCCATTCAAAGCAGATTTTTAGGAGATTGTTACATAACTACCTACCTATACCTATTGCCTATACCTAATGTATAACTCACTTATTTACTATTTACTTCCATAATTATCATGTACTATCTTAACAACCTTTAGCCCTTAGTTAGTAATAAACGATATTCACTGTTTACTTCCATATCATGTACTTTAGATCATTAGTATGTAATCACTCTCTTAAATTAGTTTGTGAACAATATTTACTATTTACTTCCTTATGATGTACTTTAGACTATTTGTAAATATTTATTTCGTGTGAACAAATTTGTTATGTGAACTAAATAATAACTAATCATCCCTTCCTATTTCATCCTCATTCCAAGCCTTATAAATACTCCCGCGATCCCGAAACAAAGACATTCTATTTCCAACTCCTTTCAATATCACTACTTTGTTTCTAGTATAAGTTATATTACTATTTCTGTTAAATTATTCTCTTTTTATTGAAATATTGTTATTAAAGTGTTAATAAATAAATTAGTTTTTAAAAAAGATTTATTTTGCTCTCGCCACATAACAAGATAACCAACCCATGACATATCATCGTAGTCGCAATGAAACAGCGTTCATTTCGATGTAGGTAATATTTATTTATTACATATGTGGGTGAAAGTAACTACCTAGTATCAACATACTCGTATATTAATATTCCTATTTATACCTGCCACTAAGTTGTTAAGCCAGGAAAAAATTTGAACAACCCATTGCTTACTTTTTTTGCTTAAGCTTGTAATATCCCACTGCTGGGCATAGGCCTCTTACCCCATGTAGGAGAAGGATCAGAGCTTAATCCACATACAAATGTTTGTCTTTGTCATGATCGAACCCGCAAGGCCGCAACCGCCAGCGCAACAGCCACAAACCAGTGCTGTCACCGTTGCGCCAACTCGTCGTTTGCATTTTTGAAGGCTTCACACTGTCGGTAGGTATTAAATTTATTATTTAAACTCGTAGGGGCATTGTAAGGAATTTTTCAGTCAACCCCTTCGCTTTCAAATACACAGACCGAAGACGGGCAGCAGCGTCTTCGGTGCGACAAAGCCAGCCCTGCGGTCACCAACCAGCCTGCCCAGCGTGGTGCTATACTGTGGGCAATACACATGAGCTCGCACCATTTTTGGCGTGTACTTGGGGATGTCTATGTCCAGCAGTGATGGTGATAGGCTGAAGTGAAGTGAACAAAAATAGATTGAGAGTTGAGACATAATACGACGATGCGTTGCGCAGCGATCATAATACTTTTGAGCTGGCAGTCGCGAATTCGATTCCCGTTCGTGGCAAACATTTGTATAGTGTGATGCTTTTGTTTATTTAAGTACTACTTATTTAATCTGCCTCACTGCTCCATTAAGCGTTAACTGGTAGATTCTTCTATAATTTAGGTCTTCAGTAAAAGAATGGCTTAAGGACAAAAAAACTGCATGGATATTTTTTTAAAAATGACTGTGCTTTAGACCACACGACTGAAGTAAAACTTCATTAGCAATATAGGCCTGCACAATGGGCCAGCACTGTTTCTTATCTTAAATATACGAAACGTAACTGGCTATGAGAAAAAGAGAGAAAGAAAAGTGCGCTCAAAAAGAAGAGAGTGCGCTCGCACTTCTCTCTCTTGCTTCGTTCGCCTCGCCCGATCACACTTTTCGTAAGCCTATCGTCACGCATTCACCAGCTTACTCCCCAAGTCAAGCGTGCGTAAAGAAGTTTTACTTCAAAAATAATAACTCTATTCCAGGTCCAAATAAAGTAAAATAACGAACATAAATGTTTACCATAATCACCTATTAGGCTATTAGGTATACAGGGTGTATTTGGAACGCATTGAAAAACGAAGAGGTATGATAGTGTTAGCTTAACCTGACATGATAGAAGTGAAAAAAAAGCGAAAAGAAATTATTATTTTTTTCCTGTTTTCATCATTTTTTTTGGTATAGTCCGGTTTGGGAAAAATAATGAAACAGAAATTTGAAGATAATGCTTTAAAATAATCGTGTTTGGAACAAACTGTCAATGTAATGCAAACCGCTCATACGCGCCATCAGCTGACAGAGGTCAACGGCACGAAGTAAACGTACTCGCCGCCGCGCGCACGTTTAATTTTCGTTCCGCCGCCTCCCGCGCCCCGCGCGGCTCGCGGTCTACGACTACTCGTCACAATGTGTATGATACATTGCTGCCTCACATAATACATAAGTCCTAGAATGTTCTTAAAAAAACGTTTCTGGGATAAATGGTTATATGCATTATATAGTATATAAATAGTATATTACGTGGTTTAAATCTTACAAAGCGTTCCAAATACACCCAGTATAAAGTAGGTAGGTACTTATCTTAAAACTCAAGAACCTTTGTTTTTGGAAATAAAATGTATTCAATTTAATACTTATTATAACTCGTATAATCCTTTGTGTTTCCAAAACATTTAACATAAACCGGTTATTAACATTATTTCAACTCGACATTAAGATTAATGGACGACGCTCCTAAGAGCGTGAAACAGTGCTATCTGGGGTGGCGCTAACTTTGGTCAGTTTAAAATTTATTAAATTCTTAGTATACCTATGATAGAATAGATATGATAAGAAGGGATAATTTGTGATGATTACTCATTACTTTTTGCTGTGTGGCTACGGCAAATGCTGTGTGCCTACGGCAAAGAATATAGCCTGCCCCTCTCTTCTCGTGGGTGTCGTAAGAGGCGACTAAGGGATAACACAGTTCCACTACTACCTTGGAACTTAAAAGGCCGACCGATGACGGGATAACCATCCAACTGCTGACTTTGAAATACACAGGCCGCAGACGGGCAGCAGCGTCTTCGGTGCGACAAAGTCAGCCCTGCGGTCACCAACCCGCCTGCCCAGCGTGGTGACTATGGGCAAAACACATGAGTTCACGCCATTTTTGGTGCGAACTTCTGGAGGCCTCTGTCCAGCAATGGACTGCAATAGGCTGAAATGATGATGATGATGAAATGATACTTTTGTTTAACTGGTGTGTATTCGATACCGAGCTGGTTAGAGATAATCTTATTTAAACAGTGAATCAGGTCCATTTTATTAGGCTCTCGTTCATTGACATAGAAGTTCTACGAAAAATGAGCATTGTGAAAACTACAGATATAGACAGCAAAGCAAGCAAGCCAGCAAAGAATTATCATTGAATTTTCTTGGACGATATAAAATTGTTTTCAGAGGCGAAGAGAGAGAGAGAGAGAAAGAGACGAGAAATCACCAAGCAACAGATTATACCTTTGCGCGAATATCAGTAATCGTGAATCTCAATTAGATGTTAAAATTAATTCTAATCAGCTGCGAGAATTAAACGTCTGACAATTGTGAGTGTGACCAACGTAATTGCAAACAATGTTTTACCATTTTTTATAATGCCCGCTTTGGAAGAATTTTCTAAAACCAGAGGCCATCAGCCCACTGATATCTAATTTACGCCATATAGTTTTGCAAATTAGTCCACATGACGCCTGGTAAAAGTTTGTAGCAAATGACACTATTGAAACAATGGTCAACATTTTTATCAGTCTTGTTTGTACCGCACGCTTGAGCCTGTATCCCACTGTTGGGCATAGGCCTCTTCCCCATTGTAGGTGAAGGATCGGAGCTTAATCCACCACGCTGCGCCAATGCGGGTTGGCGGATATATTCCCTACTATGAGTAACGATCGTCGATCGCTATCAGGTGTACATGATAACAACCGGGACCGACGGCTTAACGTGATCTCCGAGGCACGGTGGGGAGACCTACAAGGACTGCACAAACACCCAGACCACGGCAAACGTTTGTATGACCAATACAAATGCTGTCGTGTGCGGGGATCGAACCCGCAACAGTAGTGTGTTTGTACCAGTTCTGGCTCACGAGCCAGAACTGGTACAAACGGTCGGTCCTCTGATCGAGTGATCCTAAAAAAAAAAAAAAAAAAAAAAAAAAAAAAAAAAAAAAAAAAAAAAAAAAAAAAAAAAAAAAAAAAAAGGTTTTGGGGTCATCTAAATCGATTGCACGCATCCATTTTGTGCTAACTCTAACGATTCGCGACTTAGGTTTCTACATTTGCAAACTCCAGTACCCTTAATTACCTCTATTGTCCGCTTATCTATCGTTCCTCGAGCATCGTCGCTATTGTGCTCCATCCATTGTTTCTCGAAAAAGGTCGTTGCCGCTCTTATCTGTTTCTAATGATGCACCTTGCTTATCTGTGCTATTGTATTATATTATTATCATTCTTTGTTATTCTCAATGTATATATATATATATATATATATAAAAATAAATAAAATTGGAGTGTCTGTTTGTAATATTAAAATAACCGTGTTTTACTAAACTCATATGTATGCATACTCAGTACATATACCAAAATATTTATTTATAATTTTTGTGTGTCTGTCACTGAACAGTAACTATTTTGTAAAGCTCCACGCGGATGAAGTCGCAGGCACAGCTAGTCATAAATAAAACTCATACTTTTTTTTGTTACAATTTTTATTTCCAAAATGTTATTGCTGATTATGTATAAAATAGGAGCGAAACATCTCATCCACTAAAATATCGTTGTACAATGTGTTCCCTGTAAAAATGCTCGTAAAACTGTGCATTGAACATCCCCGAAACTTATACAGCAAATACATTAAACAATATTCGCCACAAACTGAAGTCCACTCATTCTGAATCATATCAACATTCCAGTCCCATCTTTTACAATTCCTTTTTAAAAACTCTAGATGATATCGTGCAGGTGATCGTCCGTATGAATCAAAATATTGACCGATGCCATTCGTATCGATATGTAAAGCTATCCAATGTGAGCCTGGTTTATCATCTGTATCTAAATTGCATATTATATACGTTGGTACGTGGGTATACATGGGCAGTCTATTAGCAGCATAAACATTATTTTCTAGACTGGGGTGAATCTTTTTCAGATGTTGTTGTACATCTAGTGTATCCATGATATTACTGCTATTAGTAGATTATTACTGTACCAATCTATTCAATGGTTAACATAGGAATGATTAATTATATTGATTTCTAAATATTAAATCATATTCCTTAGTGATAATTTGTATGATTCATCAGCGTAGCGCGTCTCGTCGTGTCGTCAATACGAAACATACTTTCTAAATATTAAATCACATTCCTTAGTGATAATTTGTATGATTCATCAGTGTAGTGCGTCTCGTCAATACGAAAGAATGCGAGATAAGTGAAAAAGTTAAAAAATACTTTTTTAACAATGACAGTCATTAGCTGATCATTAGTGAATCTGTTTACTTAAATTACTTCTTTGTACTCATTATATTCTTTTTCTAATCATTTGTAAATCTATATTAATTGTTTAAACCAAAACTTTCATTTTTTATTTCACCCCCTAGAACCTTAGACGTGTGTAATGTTTCACTTTATCCATCCGTTTACTGCTATTGTAGCAGGACCAAGTGGATGTGGGAAGTCAAATTTTGTAACAAATTTCATAAAATCAGTTACAGAAATATGTAATTGTGATTTTAATCAGATCACATGGTGCTTTGATGAAATGCAACCTTTATATAATTTACCAAATGTTAACTATCATCAAGGAATTCCAAATCTTAATATGTTTGATGGTGAAAACCCACATCTTGTTATTATTGATGATCTGATGAGAGAGTCTGATGGAAGAATTGTGGATATATTTACAAAAGGTAGTCATCACAGGAATCTTAGTGTATTTTATTTAACACAAAATTTATTTCATCAGGGTAAAGGTCAAAGAGATATTTCTTTAAACTCAAGTTATATAATATATTTTAAAAATCCTAGAGATAAAACTCAAATAAGATATTTAGCACGACAAGTGTCACCGGATAACCCAAAGTTCATTGAAGATGCCTACAGGGATGCAACTCTAGAAGCACATGGATATTTAATGGTAGATTTAAAACAGAATACCAATGATTTTTGTCGTATCAAATCAAATGTCTTCCCATTTAATGGTTTCTGTACAGTCTACGTCCCCACAAAAGAGTTTAAATACACCAAGAATCAAACAATTCAAATCATTTCTAAATGATGCATCGTCGACTCACAACGCATAAGCATTTGCTAAACGCTTTGCATACGCTTAAACCAAAATATCAAAGAGCATTACTTAAAACGTGTGACGAAGAAGAAATAAATTGTATTTGTGAATGTATTCATAACGTTTTACAAGGAAAGGTACCTCTTAAAGATCAAGATAAACAAAAATTGAATAAACATAAAAATATACTCCGTAAATTGGTGCGTAAGTGTAAACATAAAATAAGAAAAAACATAATTATACAAAAAGGAGGAGCTTTCTTACCAGTAATATTAGGTGCAATATTGAGTGGATTAGTAAGTGGACTAGTCAGTTAACATGGAAAATGCAAAGAAAATGATACTAATTGAACCTGGATTGATTGAAAAATTAAAACAAGAAAATAAGGTTAATAGTAATTTGTCTCGATTAGATATGGAAATGCAAAATATTATGAATAGTAAGATAGAAGACCGAAAGAAGTGGATGTTATATTTACAAACACTACAAAGATATCTTCACTTTGTCGAAGAGGATCGTCAACCACTCAGATTACCAATTTATTCTGATACATCTAATGAAGATTCAAATGAGTCTAAAATTGGATTTAAAAATAAAGATAGAGATTTAAAAAGTTCAGTTGATGCTGAATCTTTGTTGGAAGAGAATCGTTCCATTAAAAGTAAAGAAAATGATACAAAACCACTTTATACAACAGCTCAAATACTCAGTTTAATACCAAAAACTTATAATAAAAAAGGTGAGTTATTATTAAACTTAGTTGAAACAAGTAAAAGTAAAATAAATTGGGATAATGAAGGCACAGTCATAATTGATAATGAAAAAATTCCTGGAAGTAATATTGTTGATTTAATAAATGATTCACTAAGACCCTTAAAAAGAAGTGATCCGATAGGGTGGGATAGATTTGCTAAAGCATTAAAAGATATTAAAGTACCACTTACTTATATTGGAAATCCAAAGAGATGTGAGTTTATTAACCGGCTTCAAGTAAAAGATCTAAACAAATCCTCTGAGACTGAAGTTCAAGAGTTTTCTACACCAAGAAGTGGAGATAAAAAATCTGAAACTAAAATAGAGTTTTCTACACCGGGAAGTCGAGATAAAATATCTAAAATACGTAAAAAGTTTGATTGGGAAAAATGGACCCCGTACTAGAAGAAATTAACAGGATTTATTATGATCCATCTAACCCCGCTGGTTTTGGTAGTATTGATAAATTATCGAAAGCCATGAATGGTAAAATGGATAAAAAGCAAGTAAAGGAATGGTTACAATCACAAGAAACATACACATTACATAAACCCATTCAAAAAAAATTCCCACGTAATAGGTACATTCTATCAAATATTAATGAATTGTGGCAAGCTGATTTAAGTGATATGCGAACTTATTCTCAATATAATGATGGTTTCAACTATATACTTTGTGTTATTGATGTATTTAGTAAATATGCATTTGCAAGATCAATGAAAAAGAAAAACTCAGAAACTATTAAAGAATGTTTTGAAAGTATATTTACTGAAAGTAATTTAACACCTACTCACATACAATCTGATAAAGGTACAGAATTTGTTTCAAAAGATGTACAAAAATACTTTAAATCCAAAAAGATTAATTACTATACCACTAACAATCCTGATATTAAGGCCAGTATTGTTGAACGATTTCAAAGAACTCTAAAAATGAAAATGTGGCGTTATTTCACTCATAATAATACTTATAGATATATAGATGTTTTACAAGATTTAATATATTCTTATAATCACAGTTTTCACTCTAGTATTAAGATGTGTCCATGTGATGTGAATTCCAACAATATTATGACGGTTTGGACTAATCTTTATGATAGACGATCAAACAAACTTTCCAAAATCAACTTTCAAAAACCAAATTTCAATGTGGGTGATTATGTTCGAATAACTAAATATAAACATGTTTTCCAAAAAGGATATGAATCAAACTGGAGTGATGAAATATTTATTATAACTTCAATAATTGATAGATCTCCATGGGTTGTTTATACAATAACAGATTTACAAAATGAACCAATAGTTGGTACTTTTTATGAAAGGGAATTACAGAAAATCACTTACAACCCCACCTCACAATATAAAATAGATAAAATAATTGACACTCGTTATTCAGGTAACAGAAAAGAAGTATTAGTGAAGTGGAGAGGTTATCCAAATAAATTTAACAGTTGGATTTTAGCTTCTAGTTTAAAAGAAATATGAATAAAGAAAGTTTTTATTTAACATTGCTCAGCAATAGTTCAATGGAATACTTTCCTGATAACAAGACCACAAATTTTTCAACGAAATTACCAAAAGTTATAAAATTAGAAGGTGAATGGTCGGTTGGAGTTGTTGAGTTTCAATATCCATGTACCATGTTTACTGTTCAAGATCATGAAAATGTTATATACATTACAAAATCCATGATAATGCCTAGTGAAGATAAACCATCCACAGTGCACTACAAAAAACATATTCCAGCTACCAGCTATGCTAACGTTGAGCATATTTTAAAAGCATTAAGTGGTATCGGAGAGAGCATAAAATTTCGCTATGATGAAATAACAAAATTTGTTTCTGTTTCTGCTTTGGATAAAAATATAACATCTATAACATTATCACCCAAATTAAGTTTACAACTAGGTTATGAACCAAATAAAAATCTCCTAGACAGAAATTTCGGAAAGTGTCCTGCTAATTTACACTTAGGGTTACCATCTCAACTATTTCTATATTGCGACATTATCGATCCTCAGATTGTGGGTGATGTTATGACTCCCTTGCTAAGAGTAATTTCATTAGATCCTTCAAAATACATTTATGGAGCAAATAAAATGCACGTTTTCTCTCCACCTCACTACTTACCTGTTATGCGAAGAGAGTTCGATACGGTGGAAATAGTTATAAGATCGAGCACAGGACAGAAAATACCATTCCAGTTTGGAACCGTGTGTGTTAAACTACATTTCCGAAAATTGTGATAATGAATTCTCTTCGTGATCATCATATATGCCCATATGAAAATTATTATACACATCAAGCTGGTTCGGGGGTAGGAGTAATTTATAAGGGTTCACCATACCAACGTGGTCATGGTATTGGAAGCTTCTTAGGGGGGTTATTTAGATCAGTTTTACCTTTACTTTCAAGTGGGGCTCGAGTGGTTGGTAAAGAAGCATTAAACGCTGGAGTAGGACTTTTATCGGATATGATTCAAGCGCGTCCTATGGAAGCATCAATAAAAGATCGTCTAAAGCAAGTTAGTACGAATTTAAAACGAAAGGTTGATGGCAAAATTGATCGATTAAACATGACAGGTTCTGGGTATATAACTAAAAGAAAACGATTGACCTCGCTCATTCCACCATTAACTGCTAAAGTGAAAACCGCTAAAAAACTTGGTATAAATCCAAAAAATATCAAAGATATATTTTCAAATTAAATATGTCTTTCCTTCATAATAATTCTTGTGAGTGTGCTAAGTCAGAATTAGATTTGTTTGCACTACCGTCTACACAAACAAGCATTGAAAATGGATTGTGGATTCACTATAAACCAATTTCGTCTCTTGCTGATGATGGACCTATAGAGTTTCAAGTTCCTGGGACAGGCGATGACTACATAGATTTGTCTCATACATTACTCCACATAAAGGCAAAAGTATTAAATCAAGATTCAACTAAATTGACATCGACCACAGTAGTAGCACCTGTAAATAATTGGCTGCATTCACTTTTTAGTCAACTTGATGTTTATTTAAACCAAAAACTTGTATCACCACCTAATAATACCTATGCATATCGAGCATACATAGAAACCCTTTTAAACTATGCTCCTGCTGCTAAACAATCTCACCTTACTTGTAGTCTTTGGTATGAGGATACATCAGGAAAAATGGATTCTACAGATGATAAAAACTTAGGATTTGTTAAAAGACAGGATTTGGCTAGTGAAAGTAAGGAAATAGAAATGATTGGACATCTTCATGGTGACATTTTCAACCAAGATAAATTTTTAATTAATGGTGTTGAAATGAGTGTAAAATTAGTTCGGTCAAGAGATAGTTTTAATTTAATTGCTGGATCAAGCGATGTAAAGATCAAAGTTTGTATTACGGATGCAACTCTTATTGTTCGACGAGCAAGAATTAATCCAAGTGTATTACTCGCACATCAGAAAGTTTTAGCTGCTACTACTGCTAAATATCCTATTACTCGAGCCGAAGTAAAAGTTTTAACAATTCCATCGGGTGTTCAAGGAAAAACTCTTGATAATATATTCCTAGGACAGGTACCCAAAAGGTGTATAATTGGATTTGTGAACAATTCTGCATTTAATGGTTCCCTTACTAAAAATCCATTTAACTTTGAAAACTATGGTATTAATTCTTTCAGCTTATATATTGATGGACAACAAATACCTTCAAAAGCTTTGCAACCATCTTTTAATAGTAGTATATTTACATCAACATATCATACTCTATTCTCGGGAACTGGTATTCACTTTCTTAATGAAGGAAATGGAATCTCTTGTGAACAGTATGCCAAAGGTTACTGTCTATTAGCATTTGACTTAACTCCTGATTTATCAGCTAACTCATCAACTCATTGGAATCTCATAAAGCATGGTAGTGTAAGATTAGAAGTACGATTTGAATCCGCACTAATACAAACAATTAACTGTATAGTTTATGCTGAGTTTGATAATATTATTGAAATAGATAAAAACAGAAATGTTAATGTAGACTATAGTAGTTAAAGTTATAATGTGTGTTAGATTTATGTGTAATGCATTTTTTTGTGTATGTAAAAATTATAAATTAAATAAAACAAATTATATGTAATATATTATTTTTTATTTCTCATACAAATTATCACTAAGGAATGTGATTTAATATTTAGAAAGTATGTTTCGTATTGACGACACGACGAGACGCGCTACGCTGATGAATCATACAAATTATCACTAAGGAATATGATTTAATATTTAGAAATCAATATAATTAATCATTCCTATGTTAACCATTGAATAGATTGGTACAGTAATAATCTACTAATAGCAGTAATATCATGGATACACTAGATGTACAACAACATCTGAAAAAGATTCACCCCAGTCTAGAAAATAATGTTTATGCTGCTAATAGACTGCCCATGTATACCCACGTACCAACGTATATAATATGCAATTTAGATACAGATGATAAACCAGGCTCACATTGGATAGCTTTACATATCGATACGAATGGCATCGGTCAATATTTTGATTCATACGGACGATCACCTGCACGATATCATCTAGAGTTTTTAAAAAGGAATTGTAAAAGATGGGACTGGAATGTTGATATGATTCAGAATGAGTGGACTTCAGTTTGTGGCGAATATTGTTTAATGTATTTGCTGTATAAGTTTCGGGGATGTTCAATGCACAGTTTTACGAGCATTTTTACAGGGAACACATTGTACAACGATATTTTAGTGGATGAGATGTTTCGCTCCTATTTTATACATAATCAGCAATAACATTTTGGAAATAAAAATTGTAACAAAAAAAAGTATGAGTTTTATTTATGACTAGCTGTGCCTGCGACTTCATCCGCGTGGAGCTTTACAAAATAGTTACTGTTCAGTGACAGACACACAAAAATTATAAATAAATATTTTGGTATATGTACTGAGTATGCATACATATGAGTTTAGTAAAACACGGTTATTTTAATATTACAAACAGACACTCCAATTTTATTTATTTTTATATATATATATATATACATTGAGAATAACAAAGAATGATAATAATATAATACAATAGCACAGATAAGCAAGGTGCATCATTAGAAACAGATAAGAGCGGCAACGACCTTTTTCGAGAAACAATGGATGGAGCACAATAGCGACGATGCTCGAGGAACGATAGATAAGCGGACAATAGAGGTAATTAAGGGTACTGGAGTTTGCAAATGTAGAAACCTAAGTCGCGAATCGTTAGAGTTAGCACAAAATGGATGCGTGCAATCGATTTAGATGACCCCAAAAAAATATTTCATCACTCCAGTTTGATTCATATCCTTTTTGGAAAACATGTTTATATTTAGTTATTCGAACATAATCACCCACATTGAAATTTGGTTTTTGAAAGTTGATTTTGGAAAGTTTGTTTGATCGTCTATCATAAAGATTAGTCCAAACCGTCATAATATTGTTGGAATTCACATCACATGGACACATCTTAATACTAGAGTGAAAACTGTGATTATAAGAATATATTAAATCTTGTAAAACATCTATATATCTATAAGTATTATTATGAGTGAAATAACGCCACATTTTCATTTTTAGAGTTCTTTGAAATCGTTCAACAATACTGGCCTTAATATCAGGATTGTTAGTGGTATAGTAATTAATCTTTTTGGATTTAAAGTATTTTTGTACATCTTTTGAAACAAATTCTGTACCTTTATCAGATTGTATGTGAGTAGGTGTTAAATTACTTTCAGTAAATATACTTTCAAAACATTCTTTAATAGTTTCTGAGTTTTTCTTTTTCATTGATCTTGCAAATGCATATTTACTAAATACATCAATAACACAAAGTATATAGTTGAAACCATCATTATATTGAGAATAAGTTCGCATATCACTTAAATCAGCTTGCCACAATTCATTAATATTTGATAGAATGTACCTATTACGTGGGAATTTTTTTTGAATGGGTTTATGTAATGTGTATGTTTCTTGTGATTGTAACCATTCCTTTACTTGCTTTTTATCCATTTTACCATTCATGGCTTTCGATAATTTATCAATACTACCAAAACCAGCGGGGTTAGATGGATCATAATAAATCCTGTTAATTTCTTCTAGTACGGGGTCCATTTTTCCCAATCAAACTTTTTACGTATTTTAGATATTTTATCTCGACTTCCCGGTGTAGAAAACTCTATTTTAGTTTCAGATTTTTTATCTCCACTTCTTGGTGTAGAAAACTCTTGAACTTCAGTCTCAGAGGATTTGTTTAGATCTTTTACTTGAAGCCGGTTAATAAACTCACATCTCTTTGGATTTCCAATATAAGTAAGTGGTACTTTAATATCTTTTAATGCTTTAGCAAATCTATCCCACCCTATCGGATCACTTCTTTTTAAGGGTCTTAGTGAATCATTTATTAAATCAACAATATTACTTCCAGGAATTTTTTCATTATCAATTATGACTGTGCCTTCATTATCCCAATTTATTTTACTTTTACTTGTTTCAACTAAGTTTAATAATAACTCACCTTTTTTATTATAAGTTTTTGGTATTAAACTGAGTATTTGAGCTGTTGTATAAAGTGGTTTTGTATCATTTTCTTTACTTTTAATGGAACGATTCTCTTCCAACAAAGATTCAGCATCAACTGAACTTTTTAAATCTCTATCTTTATTTTTAAATCCAATTTTAGACTCATTTGAATCTTCATTAGATGTATCAGAATAAATTGGTAATCTGAGTGGTTGACGATCCTCTTCGACAAAGTGAAGATATCTTTGTAGTGTTTGTAAATATAACATCCACTTCTTTCGGTCTTCTATCTTACTATTCATAATATTTTGCATTTCCATATCTAATCGAGACAAATTACTATTAACCTTATTTTCTTGTTTTAATTTTTCAATCAATCCAGGTTCAATTAGTATCATTTTCTTTGCATTTTCCATGTTAACTGACTAGTCCACTTACTAATCCACTCAATATTGCACCTAATATTACTGGTAAGAAAGCTCCTCCTTTTTGTATAATTATGTTTTTTCTTATTTTATGTTTACACTTACGCACCAATTTACGGAGTATATTTTTATGTTTATTCAATTTTTGTTTATCTTGATCTTTAAGAGGTACCTTTCCTTGTAAAACGTTATGAATACATTCACAAATACAATTTATTTCTTCTTCGTCACACGTTTTAAGTAATGCTCTTTGATATTTTGGTTTAAGCGTATGCAAAGCGTTTAGCAAATGCTTATGCGTTGTGAGTCGACGATGCATCATTTAGAAATGATTTGAATTGTTTGATTCTTGGTGTATTTAAACTCTTTTGTGGGGACGTAGACTGTACAGAAACCATTAAATGGGAAGACATTTGATTTGATACGACAAAAATCATTGTTATTCTGTTTTAAATCTACCATTAAATATCCATGTGCTTCTAGAGTTGCATCCCTGTAGGCATCTTCAATGAACTTTGGGTTATCCGGTGACACTTGTCGTGCTAAATATCTTATTTGAGTTTTATCTCTAGGATTTTTAAAATATATTATATAACTTGAGTTTAAAGAAATATCTCTTTGACCTTTACCCTGATGAAATAAATTTTGTGTTAAATAAAATACACTAAGATTCCTGTGATGACTACCTTTTGTAAATATATCCACAATTCTTCCATCAGACTCTCTCATCAGATCATCAATAATAACAAGATGTGGGTTTTCACCATCAAACATATTAAGATTTGGAATTCCTTGATGATAGTTAACATTTGGTAAATTATATAAAGGTTGCATTTCATCAAAGCACCATGTGATCTGATTAAAATCACAATTACATATTTCTGTAACTGATTTTATGAAATTTGTTACAAAATTTGACTTCCCACATCCACTTGGTCCTGCTACAATAGCAGTAAACGGATGGATAAAGTGAAACATTACACACGTCTAAGGTTCTAGGGGGTGAAATAAAAAATGAAAGTTTTGGTTTAAACAATTAATATAGATTTACAAATGATTAGAAAAAGAATATAATGAGTACAAAGAAGTAATTTAAGTAAACAGATTCACTAATGATCAGCTAATGACTGTCATTGTTAAAAAAGTATTTTTTAACTTTTTCACTTATCTCGCATTCTTTCGTATTGACGAGACGCACTACACTGATGAATCATACAAATTATCACTAAGGAATGTGATTTAATATTTAGAAAGTATGTTTCGTATTGACGACACGACGAGACGCGCTACGCTGATGAATCATACAAATTATCACTAAGGAATATGATTTAATATTTAGAAATCAATATAATTAATCATTCCTATGTTAACCATTGAATAGATTGGTACAGTAATAATCTACTAATAGCAGTAATATCATGGATACACTAGATGTACAACAACATCTGAAAAAGATTCACCCCAGTCTAGAAAATAATGTTTATGCTGCTAATAGACTGCCCATGTATACCCACGTACCAACGTATATAATATGCAATTTAGATACAGATGATAAACCAGGCTCACATTGGATAGCTTTACATATCGATACGAATGGCATCGGTCAATATTTTGATTCATACGGACGATCACCTGCACGATATCATCTAGAGTTTTTAAAAAGGAATTGTAAAAGATGGGACTGGAATGTTGATATGATTCAGAATGAGTGGACTTCAGTTTGTGGCGAATATTGTTTAATGTATTTGCTGTATAAGTTTCGGGGATGTTCAATGCACAGTTTTACGAGCATTTTTACAGGGAACACATTGTACAACGATATTTTAGTGGATGAGATGTTTCGCTCCTATTTTATACATAATCAGCAATAACATTTTGGAAATAAAAATTGTAACAAAAAAAAGTATGAGTTTTATTTATGACTAGCTGTGCCTGCGACTTCATCCGCGTGGAGCTTTACAAAATAGTTACTGTTCAGTGACAGACACACAAAAATTATAAATAAATATTTTGGTATATGTACTGAGTATGCATACATATGAGTTTAGTAAAACACGGTTATTTTAATATTACAAACAGACACTCCAATTTTATTTATTTTTATATATATATATATATACATTGAGAATAACAAAGAATGATAATAATATAATACAATAGCACAGATAAGCAAGGTGCATCATTAGAAACAGATAAGAGCGGCAACGACCTTTTTCGAGAAACAATGGATGGAGCACAATAGCGACGATGCTCGAGGAACGATAGATAAGCGGACAATAGAGGTAATTAAGGGTACTGGAGTTTGCAAATGTAGAAACCTAAGTCGCGAATCGTTAGAGTTAGCACAAAATGGATGCGTGCAATCGATTTAGATGACCCCAAAACCTTTTTTTTTTTTTTTTTTTTTTTTTTTTTTAGGATCACTCGATCAGAGGACCGACCGTTTGTACCAGTTCTGGCTCGTGAGCCAGAACTGGTACAAACACACTACTCGCAACCGCCCGCGCAACAGCCAATCGCAATCCAGTGCTGTGACCGCTGCGCCAATGCGGCGTCTATTTATTATTTCAAGATATCTTTAATGTACAGTGAAATTAAATACACAATATATTTAGTTAGTTCTTGAATTAATAAAAAACATAAAAATATTGTTTTAATGCAATCTTTAAATTGTCGATTTATTAATAAACCCTGACACAAGTATCACGACAAAATTCCTTTCATTCGAAAAATAAAATTAGTGCCCTCCGCAGGCTCCGCACCTTTGTTGCTCCTGAACCGTCAAAACCGTCTGAGCCGGCCGTAGTATCCAAATAGGTACCTAAATCATTACACCTAAATATATAATTTTGAGTATGCAAAGATAAACAAATATATTTCTTTTATTAGATAGTGTTTGCATGTATATGTAAAATGTAATATAGATCTCGCTTATTAGAATTAGAACTGTTACTAGCTTTGCAATTTTAGATTTCACAAAAGATATACCTACTCATACTTCGGATCACTAAATTTTCCACGCCAATATAAACAAACTACATTCGTGAAAAAATATAAACACCCACTTATCAAAATTATGTTAAGCAAAACAAAATCATAAATGCAAAACAAAAATATAATGATATCAATAAACGACATAGCAAACTTCATGACACTAGAACACAAACAAACAACTTGAAGAGATATCTTTTATATATAGGCAATTAATTATTATCATGTGATGTGGGGCAATAGCTACTATGAGTTAAACGTTTTTCTAGTTAAAACTTAATATATCTGATAACGATAGGGATATTTAAGTGATTGCTGTGGTATACATTGGTAAAATAAAAATTCCGTTAATTTTCATAGATGTAATATAATGAATTCTCTTTGTTAAACTCATAGTTGCTAATAAAACAATTATAATATTTGCTTATAATAATAGTAGAAACACAGTTTGATTTTCCTTTTATTATAAAAGAAAAAGGCACAGTTATAATCTAACATTAATTTCGTAAAATTTATAAAATGAAACATACATTTGTAAGTCATAATAAGTCATAACAATAATGATTTAAATTAAATTATATCTTTGTTTTCAATTCTTGTCTATAGTTAAAAAAGTAAACATTTATTTATCTCGATAAAGAAGAGACATTTTCAAGAATCTAATTAACTTTTATGTACACATTTGAAGACAATGTTTTTTAATATACCTACAGCAAATTACAATAAATCTTCTATATAATAAAAATGAATGTTGCTAAGCGCATAACTGGAGAATGGCTGGACCAATTCGGCTAATTTTTATTGATCCTTAAATCCCACAGAAGGTTTTTATACGTAAAAAAAACCACATCAGACAGAACGAAGTCTCTCCGGGCAGCTAATTGATAATAATAATTACTTTTTACTCGAGTTATAAATTCTGAGCTTGAGCTAACATGTAGATATACTATACTATACTATAGTAACAAAGATTATGATTTATCTTGTTTTTATACATAGTACAGAACATGTACCTAAAACATAACTAAAAGTACTTGATATTGCAGTACTATTGTATAATTTTCTATGTGTAAAATAAACAGCGTTTTGTCGTCGTAATCGTAATAGTTTACATTTAGAAAATATACTAAAACTGAGGTAGTACTACAGGAACATAAAATAATGATATAAGCTTATAGCACCAAGTTTCTAGTCTTTTGTTAAAAAGACAACTGGGCCCAATTAGCTTGTTGTGGAGTTTTATTACCGAAATGAGGTACCCAAACCCTAACTACTGTCATACTAAACTGAAAAAAAGGTGTGTGTGCGATTCACACACGATAGAAGTGAAACTTCTTTGGAAAACTAATTTTAAAAAAAAATTTAAATTAGCGGCTTGCAGCGCGGAGCGTCCTTCCCTGTCGTTTTTCCGTTGCATGCGGTTTGAAATCACAACGATTCTAAAGAAGTTTCACTTCAAAAGTTACGATTGTCTTCGTAAAACAAGACTAAACAAAATATTCAACACGTGTGTGGTTCCTACCACACGCGTGTGTCCACACACGTGTGTGGTTTACCTATTTACACAATATTCAGTGTATATAGGTTTTTACCTATGGGCATCCATTGAATTATCGTAATTTTTTGTTATCGAAATTTAAAATAATAGACAAAATTATTGCAATGAACAAACAATATATTTTGTACATTTTGTTAGTACGTACCTGTATTAAGAACAAGGTATGATAATTTTCCACAACTATAAAGTTTGGAGCAAAAATTAAGTTTTAGTATAAAAGGGAAACAGAACCCGGTGTTTTGCTTAAATGCTACTTGAGCATGATGAAGAGTGTATTAAAAGCATGGCAAATGTGCATCCTAATCAAGCTTTAAAAATACGTCATGGGTACAAATTTATTTATCACTAGATGGCCCGGTGAACTTCGTATCACCTACGTATATGTATTTGTGAAAAATATAAACAAAACACTTTCTGAACGCACCTATAAATATTTGACAACCAATTGACAACGTTTTTGATAAAAGACATTAAATTTCCCCGCAAGGAACATTTTGTATTGGAAAATTAAATCGTCGTTTTTAGTATTTTCCGTTACATATTCATGCAGCGTCTTCGGTGCGACAAAGCCAGCCCTGCGGTCACCAACCCGCCTGCCCAGCGTGGTGACTATGGGTAAAACACATGAGTTCACGCCATTATTGGCGCGAACTTGTGGAGGCCTATGTCCAGCAGTGGACTGCTATAGGCTGAAATGATGATGATGATTATTTATGTTTCTCACTGTTTAAACCTTCCCTGAACTTCCACAAACATTTCAAGATCAAAATTAGCTAAATCGGTCAAGCCATTCTCGAGTTTTAGCGAGACTAACGAACAGCAATTGATTTTTGTATATATAGATTATTATTATGCTATAATGAGTTAGCATAACTTAACGTAATCTCAAGCTAATGTTTTTATTTGGTTACTAAGATTGTGATTACTTCAGTTGTTGTTATTATTATTCTCTTATTATTCAATTACTTGGATTTAAAATAAATTTACCAGTTTCGTACTTAGTAGTCAATACTTAAACAGCTATAAATATTGACATCCACCACGGAGGATTAGAAAGCCACGACTTCAACTTACTTCTTGATGGCAAAATACTACTCTCCTTTTTAGGCGGTTCCGGCATTTTTGAGTACTCAGCTAAAACATTACAATCCACTTTCGTTCTATAGCGGGCTTCTCTAGTATTAATTTCTACCTCACACTCCATATTTGTTGGGTTCACTGGAGGACCTTTTACACTCAGTGGATCTGTTGTTGTAACACAATTTGTCGAATTTATTGTAGTAACCTGGGATGGTACAGAATTCGATAAAGTAGCAACTGTTGTTTCATTTGCAGGTTTTATCGTCGAAGAAGATGTGACATCTTGTTGGGTTGTTTTCGGGAAAGGTGTAGTGGTAGACGCGTTGTTATTTAATGTACTATTTGTTGTTGCTACAGAACTTACATTACTTGTAGTATTTAAAGGATTAGCCGTTAAATATGTGACGTTTAAAGGTATGACGCCTGTTGCATTATTATAAGTTGTAGTATTCGCAGAAGATAATTCTGATATAGAAGTTTTATTACTTGGGGTTGCTGAAAACTCATTTAACAAAGTACCATTTGGCAGTAATATTGTATTAACAGTATTCGCAATTGGTTGAGTATTATTTGTAATTGGTTGAGTAGTATTTACAGTTGGTTGAGTATTATTTACAGTTGGTTGAGTATTATTTACTACTGTAAAATTAGATGTGCATACCGTTTGGGTTTCTGTTCCAGGTGACAATTTTTTGCTACCTTCTGTAAAAGTAGAAACAATCTCACAAGGAATTTTGAGCACCTCAACTTTATGGTTTTCTTTAATTCTTAACATACAATGTGCTTCATCTTTTGGTCTTTCATTTGAGTAATAAGAATTATCGTTTGAGTAATAAGAATTATGTCCTGAATAATATCTGCGTGCGTAATAATCATCGTTATAATAGTGGTGATCATAATGATTATGAGATCGACCTAAATTATACAATGTCAACCCAGTTAAGAGGTCACTATAGCGACTGTTGGAATTTCTGTATTCCGTTACGTAGACGTGTTGAGGCGCCGAAGAATAGTAGTTATGAGTGTTATAAGTATATCCTGATTCAAATCCACTGTTGGTGTTTGTATGTGATGGACGATAGGATGATCCGTAATTGTTGTTCCCGGAGATACCATAAGAAGGCGGGTAGTAATGACTTCCACCAGAAGTTCCACTAGACGAAGGATATTTACTACTCCCTGATCCTGAACCTGAGAGCCCGTATCCGTATGAGGGAGGGTATAAACTACCTGATCCTGAACCTGACAGCCCAGGTGAAGATGGATATTTGCTTCCTGATCCTGAACCTGATAGTCCAGATGAGGGTGGATATTTACTTCCTGATCCTGAACCTGAGAGCCCGTATCCGTATGAGGGAGGGTATAAACTACCTGATCCTGAACCTGACAGCCCAGGTGAAGATGGATATTTGCTTCCTGATCCTGAACCTGATAGTCCAGATGAGGGTGGATATTTACTTCCTGATCCTGAACCTGATAGTCCAGATGAGGGTGGATATTTACTTCCTGATCCTGAACCTGATAGTCCAGATGAGGGTGGATATTTACTTCCTGATCCTGAACCTGATAGTCCAGATGAGGGTGGATATTTACTTCCTGATCCTAAGTTTGAGTAACTTGGTTTCCATGACCAAGAATTACTAGAAGATCCTGTTCCAGACAATCCGGATGACGATGATGGATACTTGTGAGATCCTCCTGAGTACGAACCTGATAAACCGGAGGACGAGGAAGGATAGCTATGCGATGAACTAGACGAACCATAGCTTGAAGAAGGCTTGCTACCCGAACTTGAACCCCAACTTGACCTCGAACCAGATCCTCCCCAACTTGAGCGTGAACCTCCCGAACTAGAGTGCGAACCTCCCGAACTTCTTGAATGCGAACTACTTCTACCTCCCCCAAATCTTCCACATATTGTATAGTCTGTAACTAAACACAATATCACGAGGCTCAACAGTAATCTGTTGGCCATTTTTACGTTAGAACCGCTCCGTGTCTATGCACAAACTGCGAGACGAATATAATATCCTAATGATGTCAGCGATTTATTCTGGGAACGTTATATCGTTCTTTCCTGCTCAATTCTATGAAGTCAATGTTTCTTATCAATACAAAGTTCAAAGGTGACATAAATGTTATGTTGTTTAAGTTGAACGCTATCAGTTAAAAATATGAATGCGTAATTCACAAGTAATTATATTCTCACAAATTAATCTAACAGTAGCTATAGCTGCGTAATATAAAATATAAAATGTAAGAAATTATGTAACAAAGTAATAATTAAAACAAAATGACAAGTATTTTTTAAACTGGTTCTTTATTTTCGAATGGATGATACCGAAATATACCTACGAATAACAAGTATAAATAATTAAATCCAATGTTAACTTATGAACAGAATATATATTGTTATTTGATTTTTTGTTCTAGCTAAAGAATTTGTTAAATATATTTTTTCATTAGTCTGGTGTCAAATAAAGTTAGATTTTTAATTAATATTTATTATTGTGTAAAATCAACTCAATTATATTCACGTCAAATTAACACTATGGTCTAAGATCCGAGAAGGTAAATCTTCCCTCATCTGTTAATTAGATGAAACAATTTTTTATAAGTAGGCTTATTTTAATATTGTGAATTTATAAAAATAACCTCTGCCACCATAAGCCTGCTGCAATTTTTTTTATCTTTTCCCTCTCATGTTAATTCAGTCATGTTAGTTAGTCATGTTAGTCAGTAACCTCAGTCAGCAGTAACCTGGCTGCAGGTAAGTATAGCAATCATAGAGATGGGTGCCTACTATAGTCAGGTATATAATGTAAAATATTGACGGTTTTAGCTTACTACATGTAATTAACATGAGAGGGAAAAGATTTTTTAGAAGAAAAAAATTTTTATAAGTATTATTATTTGCAGCAGGCTTGGTGGCAGAGGTTGTTTTTATAAATTGACAATATTGAAATCAGCCTATAAAAAATTGTTTCATCTAATTAACAGATGAGGGAAGATTTTGTTATATTCCAGATCTTAGACCACTAGATTTACCAGCAATTTATAACTATATATTCCTACCAAACCAGTCAAAACGACTGATGCATGTTTCTATGTAAAAATTCTACGATAAAATGACTTGAGGCAGGTATACAATTGATGGGTAGTGCCGTGTTTTGTCAGAAAACAGAAATATGATATCATGAGAATAATGCAACGCATACGAGTGGCCGTACATACTCGTATATTTTGCGAGATTTTTAAGAGACACTATTTTAGGATCAGTCTTGTTACGAGCTTCATTTAACACATCTAAAAATACCTTAGTTCAAACTATCACGATTGCTTACCTTTATCCCCACAGAGACACATAATGAAAGGATATTTCGATGTCCACATAAATGTAAGAAACTTTGTAGAACATGTGTATTGTTGAGGTACAACAGAAAATATCTTGCTCAATATGAAGCAGCCGGAATAGGGAAGTACTTCAACCTTACATAACATCAGAGCCAAATAAAACTGCTTTGAAATAGTGTCCTTTTCCTATGGTGAGTAGGTTAGCCAGAGCTTATTGGGAGAGTCGGGATTGGCATGGGATTGGGTCGCCAATGCGCTCTCAATCATTGAATATAATTGTTCTGTAAATTAATAAAAAAATTATTATCAATTATTATTTTCCTTAAAATTAATTACTATCGATTTTAGCTTAAAAGCTTTATCTTCTCCATTAACAAGACAAATGTTTGGAATTTATTATTTTATTATTCATCTTCAAGTCTTCAACATAATTATACCTGCCATCATTAATTGTTTATTAATAACATCATAAAAACATTAGGAAAGTTTGTTTATTTGAACGAATCTACTTAAATTATATTAGTAGGTCAGTTAAACATTTCTTTTATACCTACTTGTAATAAAATCTTGTTTACTAAGGAAGATCGTAAGTTATAAATCACCATTTTACAACTAATAGAAGCGAACCAAGAATAAAAATAAAATTTGAACTTTTACCTGCGTTGATTTGAGGAATAAAATAGCCTTCCTTCTTCCTGAAGCATATCTAACCTTCCTTTTTAAATATTTTAAATTTTTTAGTTGTGGATGCCGTGCCGGTAGAACAAGGAATTATTTATAAAATGATATAATAATTTTTGTGGAGTGATTGTGAGGTTTTTTCTAAAAAGGGAGGCAAACATCTTAACCTGAGTGTATTAATATATATTATATTACATATTATAATTAGAGGGAACCCAATTACCCAACAATGTTGTATACTGTATAATTATGTGTAAAACGTTTTTGAAGTGAAACTTCTTTAGGCGCATGAGGGTTAAAATTTGAGCAACCGATAACGCGGCAGCGTCATGACGTTCAGTACTTGGATGGGTGACCGCCTGGGAACACCGCGTGACGTTGGCTTTTTGTTTTTTTTTTCAATTACTTTTTATTTTTTATTTTGTTAGCTATTTTTGAATTCGTTTTTTTATTAGTTTGCCAAAAAGGTGGCAAACAAACGTACCTATTTTGTAAAATATGGTAGTTTATCATCAAAAATGGCACTTCCTGTCTCCAGGAGGTAATTTATGGTACATTCTCACTGAAATATCACGGGATCGTGACGCAGAATTCAAGGCCAGTCTCTGAAATTATAATGATACCTACTCAGATAACAGACCAATAAAATATCCTGTGAAAATAATTGAGAAATAAATGTCACTTTCTAACTTTATTCGAAACTGTAATAAGATTATAACGTTAATAATTATATCTCTATATATATATATATAAATTAATCGCAGAATGTGTTGCTAAGCGAAAATCTCGAGAGCGGCTAAGCCGATTTCGCTAATTGTTTTTTTATAATGTTCCTTGAAGTACGAGAATGGTTCTTACGGAGAGAAAAATTTAAAAAATTGCCTGAAAAAGTCTAAAAACAACACTTTTCTATATTCCCATACAAAAGATTCGTAATAATACTTAAAAGTCAATTTTAACTTTAAAACCAATCGACTGTTAGGCGATACGAAGTTCGCCGGGTCAGCTAGTTGTTGTTAGAACTGAACGGCATCAGACTGGGGCAAAGTTATATTTTCTGATGAATTTAAGTTTCAAGTGTATAGAAATGATAATTGGAAATAGATTAAATGACCAGCAGGTACCTGGCATGACGTAAAGTGTTAAACTCCTGTTATAAAAGATAAAACATGGTGCCGCGAATATCAAAGTTAGGGTAGAGTTTCCTGAAGTTGGCATCAGTCCGCTGGTAAATATTTATGGCAATATGGATCATACAATATACAAGAGTATTATGCTAGACCATATATACAAGAGTATTATGTGAGACCATATACTTGCATTTTCAACAAAAAAAAAAACGATGCAGAATATGTTTCACGTCTTGTAAGATACTCTGATTAGAGGTGAAAAGTCTGCCTCCTTGGCTGAACCTCTGAGTAACTGGACTTACTCGTAGATTTGATAAAACACCTTTGCCATAACCAAAAGCTTCGTATCGGTGCGAAAATTCACTTAAACAAGACGGAATTGAGACGTGAGTAGAAAAAGTTTGAATACAATTTCACAAAACCTGAACATTCGTGTGTTTCACCATTATTACGGGAATGAGAGTAAATATTTTGGTTTTCAATCATGCATGTTTATAGAAGAGCGTGTTTCAAAATTAATAAAAAATAAAATGTCAAAAAATATTGCGTAGTAAGGTCCGGCGAACTCGTGAATTACGGTGGCTCAATACTTTTGCACACCGCCGAAAATAATTTCCCGTGGTACAAACAAAATATGCCGAAAAAATAAATAATTTATGATGTTATTATCTATATCTCGATATTCTTAAACTGCTCAAATGATTAACGAGTGCAGAAATGAAATATTAATTAATATTTAATTAATATTTATTTATTAATATTATTTTACGTACGTTCATTAGAAAAAGACAGACACACAAACTTTTTATAATTGTGAGCTTAGTCTTTAAACGCATGAAAGAAACGGTTCGTAGTCAATATTTAAAAATGTGTGCGAAGAATTAAAAATGTTATTACTATTTTACAACAATTGTTTATATAGGGTAAAACCCGGATAGTTGCCGCGGGGGGATACTTGCCCCGGTTCTTAATACACTATGTTAGGAATATGAGTTGTGTTCACGCTTTACTACAATAAGTAATGACCTTCCTCAGGCCTCAGTGCCACGTAAGCCATCGGAATATATGCACTTATTTCGTCAGTGTGAGCAAAAATCTTCCGCGTCGAAACTTTGACGGGCGTTATAATTATATTGGTAAGTAATTTCTGTTGTATATATTTTTTACTGATCGTAGTTTTAGTCAACTTTTTGTTTCTTTGAATGCATTAGAGTTTAAACTACATTGTTTATTATGCTTTATTGCTAAATGTTTTTTATTTATTTTCTAAATGAAAAGGGCAAGTATCCGCATCAAAAAGGATAGTTGCCCTACTTACTTTTACGGATAGTTGCCCCTTAAGTAAGTAAAAAAATTTTAACAAGCAAAGACTGATTTTACTTTTTTGTTGTTTTTACGAATTTAATATGACTTGCTTATTGTAAATAAAATAAATATCTAATTAACTATTTAATATATTTATTCTAGATGAGCAAAACGACTCGCAAATATAAGTGAAAAGCAGGCGTGGTGCCACGCAACATCAACTGGACAGAAGATAGCTTAGTACTTGCCCTGGAAGAATTAAGACAAAAAAAATTATCAATGAAATTTCTCGATCATACGGAATATCCTCTCGAACCTTAAGAAGACGCTACGAAAAGAATAACCAGCAACTGCTAACTCGAGGCATATTTTTGATATAAAGATATAATTGTATTTATACCTAGCAGTATAAATACAAAATTCTATCTACATACCTTCTTATTTGACGTAATTCTATTTTTGTCACTTCTAAGCCGCAATGGCTAAAAAGTTTTCATGAAAGAAAGCCTGAAATAGCTTTGAGACAAGCTGAGATTTTATCAATTAAAAAAGCGAACAAGTACCAGATATTTGTACTGTACCAGAATCAAGATCAAATTTTCTCAACATTGTACAGCCTTAGAAGATAGCGAAATTGAAGAATACATCTTTGATAATACTGAGCTATCATTGCCATCGCTGATATCTTTAAATGAATCTCAAAACAAAAATAATCCCAGAACAAAAATCTTGAAAAAAAAAACCCCGTCTAAATTTTTACATCAAGCATCTCCTATACCAAGAATAATACTACTAAGCATAACTAAAAAATCTAAACAATCTGCAGAAATTATAAAATCCAACGATAAAATTAACGTTAGCTTCTGTTAAAAAGCAATGTTAATACCAAAGTTGATTAAAAGAAAAAAAAACTTAAAACCGAATAAAATCATATAAAAAATTTCGATTAGGCGATTATATCGTCCCATAGCTTAATGGCTAGAGCACTGACACGGTATAACGGGTGTGCGGGTTCGAATCCCGCTGGATCGAAATTTTGATATTATCATAAAAAACATTTTAGAATTTCCTCATGTGTGGGAAACACAAAAATTAAAATACATAAAACGAATTAATTTTAAGGACTGTTAAATAAATAATAAAGATTACTTTAATGGCTATAAATTTATTTCTTTCCAAAATAAAAATCATACCGAGGCTACTATCCCCGTACGAGGCAAGTATCCCCCGAAGCATTTTCCACGCTAGGCTACTATCCGCCATAGTAGGCAACTATCCCTTTTTTGAGAGGTGAAATAAAACAGTATTTATTCAAAACCATTGTTAATTATCTATACCAAAATAGGCTATTATAGAAGATAAAAGACCTATGTTTTGAGATACATACTGAATAATTTTCAGCAAGTTCATACTTTTCTTAAATAAAGCTTTTTCGAAAAGTGGGGCAACTATCCGGGTTTTACCCTATATAGTTAAGAACTGCACTTTTAGATGTTGTATGAAGATGAAACCCACAAAAAATTTAAGACAGACTTCTGTCCTGGATGTATTTACTTTGTGTTCCTACACTAACTAAAATATAAAATAATTGTTTCTCATAAAGCTGTCCTCATAAAGACCTCTCTAATTGGTTTTTTTCAAAATTTATTCCATTTATATACATCGGCTGGTTACAATTTTGTTATTTTTATATACTCATAGATGCAGTTAGTAGATATTTTATGAGATTAGGTAGATATATATGTTAAGGAACATTTCGAAGTACTTATTTCGTTGATTAAGTGTGAAAAAATATGTACTGTTTATTTAGAAAATTTATTAGCTGTGATATTATGTGATAATTACTATGGTGAGTATGGTGACCAGAGCTCCTGGGGAAGGCCGGGGAACAACGCGCTTGCGATGTTTCTGATGTTGAAGGCGTCTATAAGCTATGGTAACTACTTACCACCGGGTAGGCAGGCCGTACGCTGTTTTATATATATATAATGTAAATCTCTACTTTCCGAGCGTTTAGCTGTTTTAAGTTTATAAGTCATGACTAAAATAATGTTAATGTTGCTAAATAATGATAACAAAAAATCAAAGTGGAGAGTGTATCATACTGTGATAAAAGTGTTATTATGATTAAGTGTATCAAATTTTACATTATACGGGTGAGTTACATTTAACGGGTTTTTACGTTATTATATGATTCATTTTGTATAGCTATGAGTTATTTAATTGGTAGAACAACAAACATTTTTGTTTTAAATAACAAGTTCTGCAAATTATATTCCTCAAAGCGACTTGGATTATCGTATACCTAAAACTTTATCAAATATAATAAATGTAGGTAAATATTATGGTGTCGTGAACACTCTTTGACAAAAGTTAGTATATCTTACAATGTTATGTACAGTTGGAAAGTGGAAAGTTAGTAAGTTAAACCAAAGAGAATGAGTCCAGGAAATAGATTAAAAAATTTCTCACTTTTATCGGTAGACATAAAAGTACAAAATTTTAATGATAATTGCATATGTATTTCATTTATTCAGATTAATATGTGACGCAGTATGAAGACAATGGAGAAGACTGTGATATTGTATTTACATATTAATTTCACAAAAAAATTCTGTAAGCTTTTTCTGTAAGCGTAAAAAAATTGTAAGGCAATATAAGTAAATTTGTCGTAAATGTCGTAATGTATTTTGCTTGTTATTTCATTGACCTCGTTATACGCGTATTTCGCTTAGCGCGAATTTGATCGGAATTCGGAACGCATCCTTCGCGTAAAGCGAGGTATTACTGTATACCAATTGAATTTATGGTGCTGTTGTAAGCTCATCTGATGACAAGTTGACATACGTCTTTGAAGCCTTTTTCGATAAAATACCCATTGACTTAACTTCTCGACTGAATTCATCTTCAACTAATTCTACCCAAGTTCTACCCAGTTGATTTTTCATTCTCGCGGTTGATTCTATAGATATTCTAAAAGCATTTAAGTCTTAATATTTAAAAAAATTGCGTGCGTACAAAGTACACATGTCAGAAGTGAAACTTCTTTGGCAGACTAATTTAAAAAAAAAGCTAATTGAAAAAAAAAAAAAAGCCAACGGTAACGCGGTGTTCCCAGGCGGTCACCCATCCAAGTAATGACCGCGACAGACGTTGCTTAACTTCGGTGATCGGACGAGATCCGGTGTATTTACCGTGCTATGGACGTTTCAATATCGTGACGCCCGCGCCGTGACGCGTTTGATCCGTAAAAATTTTACCTCATGCGCCTAAAGAAGTTTCACTTCAAAAACAATGCACAATGATATGTGGAGCATTTCATTAAATTAATTAGTACTATCATTGATTACGTCGCTCCGAACTTATCTTTAACTTTTAACAAAATTCTATTAAAGTGGGCTCTTTTTCAGATTTGCTAAAATATAGTAAAGTTTTACCAATTTTTAACGGACTTCCAAAAAAGGAGGAGGTTCTCAATTGGATTGTATTTTTATATGTATGTTAGCTCAGAACTTTTGACTGGGTGGACCGATTTTGATATTTTTTTTTCTTTAATCGAAAGGTGGTGTGTGTCATTTGGTCCCATTTAAATTTATTTGAGGTCTATCTAGTACTTTTCGAGTTATATCTAATAATGCATTTTTACTTGACTACTTTTTCGTCGACCTACGTTGTATTATACCGTATAACTTTTTACTGGGTGTACCGATTTTGATGATTTTTAATTTATTCGAAAGCTGGTGCTTACCATGTTGTCAAATTTAAATTTCATCGAGATCTCATAACAACTTTTTGTAAAATCTTTGATAACGCGTATTTACTTGACTACTTTTTATTCTACCTCCGTTGTATTACTCGTCGATGTAATTGAAGTCGGTTTTCTTTTCGTTTGCAAGCAAACAATTATTAAAAAGGCACATCGTAGTGATCCCAGTAATTGTAGACCCTTTTCAATCCTACCGTCCTTAAGTAAAACTTTTGAAAAAAATATACTAAATCAACTTCTTTTCCATTTTAATGTTAATGGAATTTTTCATAGTGAACAATATGGTTTCACTAGAGGTCGCTCTACGACAGATGCTGGTGTGGCACTTCTCAAGCATAACATATATGACGCTTGGAAGAGGTCACAAAATGCTGTTTTATCTGTATTTTGTAACTTATCAAGGGCATTTAATTGCGTGGACCACGGAATTTTGAATATTGTTATATATAGTGTTAATGCTACAGATATTGAGACTGTATTTATTTTGCAAAAAAGGGCTATTCGCGGCATTTACGACCTTGGAGCTCGAGTCTCTCTACGGGATGTTTTTCAAAAAGTAGACATTAGCAATTGCTTTGCAATATATTTATAACAATATTATGTATATTCACCAGAATATTTGTCGGTACCTGTGATATTGTCGACATTCAACTACCCTCATTTTATTATTCGAGTCATTCAGTCGTGTATAAAAGACCGATGCAACCGCAGCTAAGTCAGTCTTGGCTCTGGCTTGGTACGGTACACTCGTTGTATCCTGCTAGTAGCTTAACCTCGACTCTTCTAATAGTTAGTTTGTGTACACGAATTAATTGTTACTGATTGGGCAACTCGACTGGTGGTGGTGAGTGCCAATGCGCATTGTGAGGCAGCGCTGCCCTAAGCCAACACTCGGGTCACAAGTCCCGGGCACTGCGTCGAGTTGTCTCTCTGCCACGCGATAGACGGTACCCGCTCGGTGAGTCCATTTGATACTTAGTAATTCGGTCATCCGTTCGTTCTTCTCGTACCTACTTCTGATCTGCGACATCAGAAGTGGGATACTGTTCTCGTGCCCACTAAAAGTGTTACTAGTGAATAATTTATTTCACGATGCCACGTGAATCGCGTTCGCGTAGTCCCGTTCAATTATCGTGCGGTTAGATCGAAGCTCAAGTAGAGTCGTCATCATTTAAACAGATTTAGTAATTTTAGTTCATGTAGTAGTTTTAGTTCATGAAAAAAACACCACTGTAAACCTGTCCTCATATTATTTTTGGACAAGATATTACTATTCGCAAATGTGACTCTGATATTTGTAGTTTATTAATTAATTAAGGAGAAACAAGGCCCACACTGACCCATACTGGCCTATTCTTATAATAATTAGTTAATTTTTCGGTTTAATGGAAGTAATCCTAGAATGATTCTGATACTATGACTGTCAACTGATACAATGACTGCCAATTACTGCGATACTGTGTGTGTGTGCCGACTCTAATACTGACTTTGTACAATATCTTTTGACATTATGATACAAGCTAATGCTCACAGAGCTAACGAAAGTACTTAAGAGATGAATAGTAAATGGAGTGAAAAAAAAAGAGATGTTTAAAAAAAAGATAAAGATATAAACAATGCGGGCCAGTGTGGTCTCTCCTGCTGTTCTGGGAGACGATCCATGTTACGCTGTAGGGGTCTCGCCTGCTTTAGTGGGCGACGATTCCGACCAGCCTGTTTTACATTAGTATGGTCTCTTCTGCTGTTGTGGGAGACGATCCATGATTCACTGTAGGGGTCTCGCCTGCTTTTAGTGGGCGACGACTCAGACCAGACTTTTTGTAATAATGATTGTAACGCTGTAGGAGTCTCGCCTGCTTTTAGTGGGCAACGACTCAGACCAGACTGTTTGTAATGATGAGTGTAACGCTGTAGGAGTCTCGCCTGCTTTTAGTGGGCGACGACTCAGACCAGACTGTTTGTAATGATGAGTGATGCGCTGCAGGAATCTCACCTGTTTGAACTATAGGGGTTTTCATATTTTAAACCTAGATCAGTGATACTTACCATATTGATATGACTGTAATGATTATGATGATAACCATATTAAATGTGACTGGTGTGACTGAGTGACTTACTAACTGAAACCAATTGTTTCTAGTCCAAAGGGTCAGTGTGTACCGAACCAGATATTAAGATGTTGAATAGATTTTTGTCAGGATAGTCGAGCGATATTTTGTTGTTTAATACCCAAGATTTTAATGGATAGCGCGCGAGGACGCACGCGCGTCAGAATGGCCGTGTCGGTACCTGTGATATTGTCGACATTCAACTACCCTCATTTTATTATTCGAGTCATTCAGTCGTGTATAAAAGACCGATGCAACCGCAGCTAAGTCAGTCTTGGCTCTGGCTTGGTACGGTACACTCGTTGTATCCTGCTAGTAGCTTAACCTCGACTCTTCTAATAGTTAGTTTGTGTACACGAATTAATTGTTACTGATTGGGCAACTCGACTGGTGGTGGTGAGTGCCAATGCGCATTGTGAGGCAGCGCTGCCCTAAGCCAACACTCGGGTCACAAGTCCCGGGCACTGCGTCGAGTTGTCTCTCTGCCACGCGATAGACGGTACCCGCTCGGTGAGTCCATTTGATACTTAGTAATTCGGTCATCCGTTCGTTCTTCTCGTACCTACTTCTGATCTGCGACATATTCATTGTTTTGAAATAAATAGTAATAATCGCAGTGTAAACGCAAGAACTAATAACAAAATTGTACTCCAAGTTTCTGACTGCGCAAAGTAAACGTCTCCTTTCTGGATTATGGTATTCGCATGTATAATAAAATCCGACGAACAATTTCGGAATTATCTCAACATTATATATTTTTTTTTTTTAATATAACTAGATAGGCAAACAAGCGCACGGCTCACCCGATGGTAACCAATTACCGTAGCTTAAAGACGTCTGTGACACCAGAAGCATGCGCGTTGCCGACCCCATCCCCAGTTCCCTCCAGGAGCTCTGGTCACCTTATTCACCAACAGGAACACAGCAATATTTGAAAATAGTGTTATTTAGCTGTGATCTTATGTAGGTAAATTTAAAGTTTTTATTAAAAAGAGATTAATAGATAAAGCGTATTATCCGGTGCAGGATTACATAGTTGATAAAGACATGACTGTGGACTTAGTGACGCTGAATTTCGTGTAAGATATTACTTATTTTGTACTACGTAACACAGTACAGACCTGTAATTGAGGTGACACTTAACAATCAACATTTTATACTCAAGCTATTTTTTTGTGATGTATTAGTGTTTATCTTGTTGGTGCAACTAAATAAATAAAATAAAATAAAGCACAGTTATTACATACATTACATATATTATTTTCAAAAATATTTCATTCCGAATCGGTGGTAGCTTTACTTTTACAAAAATAATAAACACTTTAAAATTTTAATTTGTAAAATGACGATTCGAAAGTGCTCTTGGGGCCTATTTGAATAAAGTTATTTTTGATTTTGATTCGTATTTGAATATATTATGATTTCCAAAAAACATGATTTACTAAAAATACCGAGCAAAGCTCGGTCACCCAGGTATTCTTTTTAATATAGGCAATTAATTATTATCATGTGATGTGGGGCAATACTTATGAGTTAAACGTTTTTCTAGTTAAAACTTAATATATCTGATAGTGATAGGGATATTTAAGTGATTGCTGTGGTATAGATTGGTAAAATAAAAATTCCGTTAATTTTCATAGATGTAATATAATTCTCTTTGTTAAACTCTTAATTGCTAATAAAACAAGTATAATATTTGCTTATAATAATAGTAGAAACACAGTTTTATTTTCCTTTTATTATAAAACAAAAAGCACATTTATAATCTACCATTAATTTCGTTAAATTTATAAAATGAATCATACATTTGTAAGTCATATTATGTCATAATAATAATTATTTAAATTTATACATATAATATATATATTGTCTTTGTTTTCAATTCTTGTCTGTAGTAAAAAAAGTAAACATTAATGTATCTCGATAAAGAAGAGACATTTTCATGAATCTAATTAACTTTTATGTACACATTTGAACACATTTTTTTAATATACACACCTACAGCAAGTTACAATAAATTGATAATAATTACTATTTACTCGAGTTATAAATTATTCTGAGCTAGAGCTAACAGTACAAACAAGTAGTAACAAAGATTAGCGAATAACTGTCTTGGGTAAAAAAACAACAGCGTTTTGTCGTCATAATCGTAAAGGTTGACGTTTTAGAAAATATACTAAAACTGAGGTAAGTACTACAGGAATAAACAATAATGACATAGAAGCTTATAGCAACAAGTTTCTAGTCTTTTGTTAAAAAGACAACTGGGCCCAATTAGCTTGTTGTGGAGTTTTATATTATCGAAATGAGGTACCCAAACCCTAACTACTGTCATACTGAACTGAAAAAGTTACGATTATCTTCGTAAAACAAGACCAAACAAAATATTCAACTCGTGTGAGGTTCATTTATTTACAATATATTCAGTGTAGGTTAATATGGACATCCATTGAATTATCGTTATTTTTTGTTATCGAAATTTAAAATAGGTGGATTTATGCATTAAAAAGAATTGTAAAACAACATTGTTGCCAATGAACAAACAAATTTACATGTTATTAATACCTACATACCTATAATAAGAACAAAGTATGATAATTTTCCATAACTATAAAGTTTGGAGCTAAAATTAAATGTTAGTATAATAGGGAAACAGAAAACGGTGTTTTGCTTAAATGCTACTTGAACATAATGAAGAGCGTATTAAAAACGTGGCAATTGTGAGTCCTAATCAAGCTTTAAAAATACGTCATGTAAACAAATTTATTTATCACTAGCTGCCCGGACAGACTTCGTTCTGTCTGTTATGTGTTTTTTTTTTTTTTGTTTTTTTTTTAAGAATAAAAACCTTCCGTGGGATTTAAGGAACATACAAAAAAAACTTAGCCAAATTGGTCGAGCTATGCGCGTAGCAACATTCATTTTTATTATATAGACTAGCTGTCCGGACAGACTGCGATCTGTCTGTTATGTTTTTTTTTTTTTGTTTTTTTTTTTAAGAATAAAAACCTTCCGTGGGGTTTAAGGAACATACAAAAAAAATAGCCGAATCGGTCGAGCCATTCTCCAGTTATGCGCTTAGCAACATTCATTTTTATTATCAAATCAAAATCAAATCAAATCAGTTGAATAATTAAGCATTATTTCTCTTATTATTCAATTACTTGGATTTAAAATAAATTTACCCGTTTCGTACTTAGTAGTCGATACTTAAACAGCTATAAATATTGACATCCACCACGGAGGATTAGAAAGCCACGACTTTAACTTACTTCTGGATGGCAAAATACTACTCTCCTTTTTAGGCGGTTCCGGCATTTTTGAGTACTCTGCTAAAACATTACAATCCACTTTCGTTCTATAGCGGGCTTCTCTAGTATTAATTTCAACCTCACACTCCATATTGGTTGGGTTCACTGGAGGACCTTGTACACTCAACGGATCTGTTGTTGTTACACACTTTGTCGAATTTGTTATAGTAACCTGGGATTGTACAGAATTCGATAAAGTAGCAACTGTTGTTTCATTTGCAGGTTTTACCGTCGAAGAAGATGTGACATCTTGTTGGGTTGTTTTCGGGAAAGGTGTAGTGGTAGACGCGTTGTTATTTAATGTACTATTTGTTGTTGCTACAGAACTTACATTAGTTGTAGTATTTAAAGGATTAGCCGTTGAATATGTGACGTTTAAAGGTATGACACCTGTTGCATTATTATAAGTTGTAGTATTCGCGGAAGATAATTCTGATATAGAAGTTTTATTACTTGGGGTTGCTGAAAACTCATTTAACAAAGTACCATTTGGCAGTAATATTGTATTAACAGAATTCACAAGTGGTTGAGTATTATTTGAAATTGGTTGAGTATTATTTACTGTTGGTTGAGTACCATTTGAAATTGGTTGAGTATTATTTACAGTTGGTTGAGTATTATTTACTACTGTAAAATTAGATGTGCATACCGTTTGGGTTTCTGTTCCAAGTGACAGTTTTTTGCTTCCTTCTGTAAAAGTAGAAACAATCTCACAAGGAATTTTGAGCACCTCAAGTTTATGGTTTTCTTTAATTCTTAACGTACAATGTGCTTCATCTTTTGGTCTTTCATTTGAGTAATAAGAATTATCGTTTGAGTAATAAGAATTATGTCCTGAATAATATCTGCGTGCGTAATAATCATCGTTATAATAGTGGTGATCATAATGATTATGAGATCGACCTAAATTATACAATGTCAACCCAGTTAAGAGGTCACTATAGCGACTGTTGGAATTTCTGTATTCCGTTACGTAGACATGTTGAGGCGCCGAAGAATAGTAGTTATGAGTGTTATAAGTATATCCTGATCCAAATCCACTGTTGGTGTTTGTATGTGATGGACGATAGGATGACCCGTAATTGTTGTTCCCGGAGATACCATAAGAAGGCGGATAGTAATGACTTCCACCAGAAGTTCCACTAGACGAAGGATATTTACTACTCCCTGATCCTGAACCTGAGAGCCCGTATCCGTGTGAGGGAGGGTATAAACTACCTGATCCCGAACCTGATAGTCCAGGTGAAGAGGGATATTTACTTCCTGATCCTGAGTTTGAGTAACTTGGTTTCCATGACCAAGAATTACTAGAAGATCCTGTTCCAGACAATCCGGATGACGATGATGGATACGTGTGAGATCCTCCTGAGGACGAACCTGATAAACCGGAGGACGAGGAAGGATAGCTATGCGATGAACTAGACGAACCATAGCTTGAAGAAGGCTTGCTAGCCGAACTTGATCCCCAACTTGACCTCGAACTAGATCCTCCCCAACTTGAGTGTGAACCCCCCGAACTTGAGTGCGAACCTCCCGAGTGCGAGCTTGAATGCGAACTACTTCTACCTCCCCCACCTCTTCTACATATTGTATAGTCTGTAACTAAACACAATATCACTAGGCTCAACAGTAATCTGTTGGCCATTTTTACGTCAGAACCGCTCCGTGTCTATGCACAAACTGCGAGACGAATGTAATATCCTAATGATGTCAGCGATTTATTCTGGGAACGTTATATCGTTCTTTCCTGCTCAATTCTATGAAGTCAATGTTTCTTATCAATACAAAGTTCAAAGGTGACATAAATGTTATGTTGTTTAAGTTGAACGCTATCAGTAAAAAATATGAATGCGTAATTCACAAGTAATTATATTCTCACAAATTAATCTAACAGTAGCTATAGCTGCGTAGTATAAAATATAAAATGTAAGAAATTATGTAACAAAGTAATAATTAAAACAAAATGACAAGCATTTTTTAAACTGTTTCTTTATTTTCAAATGAATGATACCGAAATATACCTACGAATAACAAGTATAAATAATTAAATCCAGTGTTAACTTATGAACAGGATATATATTGTTATTTGATTTTTTGTTCTAGATAAATAATTTGTTAAATATATTTTTAATTAGGCTGGTGTCAAATAAAGTTGGATTTTTAATTAATATTTATTATTGTGTAAAATCAACTCAATTATATTCACGTCAAATTAACACTAGATTTACCAGCAATTTATCCTACCAAACCAGTCAAAACGACTGATGCTTGTCTCTATGTAAAAATTCTACGATAAAATGACTTGAGGCAGGTATACTGTATGTATGAATTTGCATAATATGCTTTTTGTATATTTGTATGTATGTATGAATTTGCATAATATGCTTTTTTTTTTTAGTGAACTTTATTACCGATGCGCAAGCCCGTTACAATGCTAGCTCCTTTCTGTTGGGTAGTCTGGAAGAGATCGCTATTTAGTGATAAGACCGCCCATTGCACTAAATGTATTATTATAATATTAAGGTTTGCTATGTAAGCTAGTTTTAGTTGCAATAAAGATGTTTATTATTATTATTATTATACAATTGATGGGGTGCATGTCGGTCACCTCCTCGTGGTGCACCCTGGGCAACGGGACGGGCAGCAGTATCGCAGTAGCGGTACTGCTGCTCGTCGCGGCTAACGACTGACTCGAGGGGTGCGCTCCGGGTACTGCTGGACCCTTGAGTGCACTAGAGGGACAGGGTGGGTGGGTTCACTTGAACGCCCTGTAGCGCGAAAGCGCGGTTTGCCGGCCGGGTTGTGCTGGCTCCCTGGAGCCTTGCTCGGTTGCTGGTGCAATCCGGCAGACGTGATGTGTGAGGGACGGGCTGTGCTTGCTCCCTGGAGCTTTAAGCTCGGTTGTTGGTGCAGTCCGGTGGACCCGTGGGGTAGTCGCCGGGTCGTGCTGGGCTCCCTGGAGTTTTGCTCGGTTGCTCGGTGCGATCTGGCATTGAAGGTCGGGCGGGCCTGACCCCCAACGCTATGATGCCGGGCGTTGGAGGTCAGGCCTGCCTGACTTGGAGGGGGGACGCTCCTGGACATGTGTCCCCATTCTGCAGACGGTAGACTAGTCCGGTTGAGCGTCCCCTAAGTGGGGTGGCCGGCTGGGGGTCGGGGGATCCTAGGCTGGCTTGAGATCCCACGTCGTCGGGAGGGGTGGTCTTGTGGGTGCCGCCCCTCTGGGTGCCGGGGCCCGGATGTTTACATTCGGGCAAACCGCCGGGGCGGGGTGGAGTCTGTTAACGCGACCCCATCTCGCCCCACTCAGGCGGATGTCTGCTCACACGTGGATCGTTTTTGGTCAATAGGAGTCTGAGATAACCCTCTGGTGCCCCCGCCGCGGAGCGTATCCATGATGGATTTTCCCCACTTAAAAAAAAGGTATACAATTGATGGGTAGTGCCGTGTTTTGTCAGAAAACAGAAATATGATATCACGAGAATCATGAGAATAATGCAACGCGTCGCAAGTTTCGATTGAGAGGAAATGATTGACCGAATTTAAACCTGGCTCCCGATCTATATGATGATATTACCCATATTATAAATAGAAGGAACCCAACAATGTCGTACACTATGTATGTCTAAAGCGTTTTTTTATACTAATAGGGTGGCAAACAAGCGTATTTTGGAATATATGGTAGTTTATCATAAAAAAGTCTTTAAAAGCTTGAAAGCTTTTATTAAACTAGTAGTCTAGTCAACAAGTTTGAAAACGTGTTAAATAGAAATAAAGCTCCTAAAATATGTGCGATAGCTCTTTCGATTCGGAATGACGTCTAGAAAAATGTTTTTAAGGGTTTATTAGCACATAAAAAATTGCGATTGGTATTAACAAAATTAAAAAGGAGGTATTTAGTGTTTCGTTAATAATTTCTAAAAGAATGATATATAAGGAATTTTAAATAAAAATAAATAAATCTCCAATAAAAAGTCCCGACTAACAGAACTCTATCTCTCTCTTTTTTGTAATTATATAGACAGTCACTATGTTTAATGAACAGGAACCTAATAAAATACAATTAATAGATTCATATACAGAGTAAAGCGAAAAATAAAAAGGTAACATCTATAAAGTTGATATTGAAAGCAGAAGTTCAAGGTCGAAAAGTAAGTAATTAATTCTCTAACAGTGAAAGGAAAACAATACGCTTAGGTCGTTCTGACTAAGTGAAGATAACTGAACATTTTTTAAATGACTCCCATCGGTATTAAAAATTCAAAAGTAATTGCAACAACGCCTTGTTGTGTGCAGTTTAATTATTTAATTATTTAATACATAAATGTAAAAGCCTGTGTAAAAAAAATATGTACTCAACATTCTTTTACAAGTCAAAGTCTTGGTGTTTTATTTTAAAATTAAGTTGTATACATAAGTTTTAACTTTTAACACAAAACCAGATGTTACTGTAAAATGTAAATGCACGAATTATGGTAAATCCTAAGATTTAAGAGTAAAACCTAAGATTTACCAACTCTTAATGGCAAAAGCCCGAACTATTTTGCGATTTGCACTTTTACCACTATTCACTTGGTAAGTCTTAGAATTTCAAATGTTGAAAAAGATATTTTATAACGTGGCTAGTCTAGATTAAGACCCGCGTCCGTCTAATTTAGAAATTAGATAGGTTAGGGTAATTTTTTTTTAATTTGTAACGAAATTATACTGATAAACGCTCTACGGGTCTTAATCTAAAGATTTACCAATTTAAGTTTTTGACTGAAATAAATGAATAAGAATGAATCTTTGTTTTATTCCCAAAACCAACTTTTACTAGCTGTCAGTGGTAAAACCTAGCATGTAAATTCTAATAGTTTACTATAGTTTACTAAAGCCCGAAAAAAATGTCCCATTTTCATAAATCCTTACATTTACCAACTCATGTTGGTAAATCCTAAGACTTACTCTTAAATCTTAGGATTTACCGTAGTTCGAGCTTTTACAGTAACATATATACCTATGTTTATATCGTTATATGATAAAACACGAGAGCGCGGCGTGTTTTTAATTCACGCAAATATAATAAAATAATTTCACGCAATCACCATTGAAATAACACAATCGCTCTAGTGTAGTGGTGTGACTTCCGCTCGGAATGGATATTTGTATTTGTACATATATTTCTTTGCGGTTTGGACGCCTGTCCTTGTGGGTCTCCCCACCGTGCCTCGGAGAGCACGTTAAGCTGTCGGTCCTGGTTGTTAGCATAAACACCAGATACCGATCGTTACTCATAGTAGGGAGTATATCCGCCAACCCGTAGTGGAGCTGCGTGGTGGAATCCTTCTCCTATATGGAGAAAGAGGCCTATGCCCAGCTGTGGTATGTTAGAGGTTGAATCGTGAATCATCATCGAAATCTTTTTCAAAATAATATTTATAGGAAGAGTTTTCATTTACTGAGTGCATGGCAGTTGAAACTGAATTGGCCGAAATCAGGTAGGTAGGTGGCCCGTGGCTGTGACCACAACCTTTTTGGGCTCGATCCGCGCTTGAGTACACACCCACATAACCTATTACGTAGCTTAAACGTAGATATAAAACGTTCAGACAATTATAATAATTTATAGAGAGATTTTTTTTACAAAAATAATATATAAACCTAGATTAAAATTAAACAAACAGTCTAACTTTCCATATTTTAATAACAAACTGATATGACCACTGTCAATAACATAGAATGACAATTCATACCATAACCAGGTAAGTATTTCTATATCATTTCTCTGCTAAAAGCTTACCTGGAAGAAATCCCTGCATTAGCGATAAGGCCGCCTGTTGCAACTGATGAAACTATGTTACTTACAAATGTTACTCTGTATTTTGTCAATTATGTATTGGTGTGCAAAAGTAGAAATAAATATACCTAACGACATATAAAATGTATAGAGAAATGATAATATTTGTATTAAGCTTTATTCTCGTTATATTAGTGAGGCCGCACACCGCCGCCACACGCTACACTCAACATACATTTACGGCGCCACAATTACTGCGATACAATTTAAGCGGCCACAAATGTGTCGTGTGTACGCACATTGGAAGCACAATTGTAGCGTGGCAACAGAAGTCAGAATGTCGACATCATCGTCTGACGATGACGATTAATGAGAATAAATTCAATGTAAAAAACCTTTTTAAAAAACAACCTTTTATTTGAATGCACTAAAACGAAGAAAATAAATTTTTACTTTAAAACTTTTACTATCTACTTATAAAGTCATTACACATAATCTATATGATAGAAAAGCATGTCGCGAGATATGAGTACTCGTATTTCCTTAGTTTGAAAATTTTAATAGTTCAAATCAATCACATCAATTTATTTAATTTACTTGTTTACAAGCAAATCTCGCGACAAGCTTTTATATCATATAGATTATTTGTAATGACTTTATAAGTAGATAGTAAAAGTTTTAAAGTAAAAATTTATTTTTTTCGTTTTAGTGCATTCAAATAAAAGCTTGTTTTTTAAAAAGGTTTTTTACATTTAATTTATTTTTGACTTTTTAGTCGGTTGTCACGTCACTTTATTCAAATTATTCTTAGCAAGCCCTTTTATTTGATACCCATATTGTAGAAGTGCTCTAAAAATAACTAGTCCGCACTCAAAAGTCTAAATCCAATATGACGTCACAAAGTTAACCATGCATTGTCATCCAAATAGAACTTGTATACAAAATTTCAGCTCAATTGGTTGAAGATATCTGCTTCAAAATTGAGTTGCAAGATTTCACCAGAACAAACATTCATTAAAGTTACATACATACATACATACATTGCAAGTTAAATAAAAGCTTTAAAAAAAAAGACGTTGTTGGGTTCACCCTTTTAATCAAAATTGTAGTTTACGGAAATTTCAAAATTGCGCAAGAATTACGATCCGAAGAAGAAAAGTTCATAGAATGAATATGAAAACACATACCTACCAATTATTATTAAATTTAGTTTAATCAAATCAAATTGTTTAATAAATTATAAATTGTTCAATTAATCAGTTCAATAAATTTATTTAAACGGGATTTTTTTCAATCTCTGCAATAAATTCAACATAAAATTCAACATTCTTTCATTTTCGCGCGTTTTTATTCTATGTTCGCGCCACATAAAACGAACGTGTTCGATCTTGAATTCGTGTGGCGTGGCAGCCATCTTGCCACAAACTGCACCTACTACAAATGTGTCCTTGATGTGCGGGTTTACATACAAATATATGGGGTCGATAAATGTATCGCGTTTCAAATGTGGCGCTACAATTATCGTAATACAAATGTAGCTGTGGTGTGCGGCCTCACTTACTCGTATTCGACACAAAAAGAATAATCCACACACACACACACAAACAAACAGACATAAAAATTATAATGTTCCTTTTTATTTATTCTTAAATTAAATCTATGAACGAAAAAAATAGTACATATTTTTGACATTCATCAAGTAACGACAAACTTTTACCAAAATTATATTTGAGGCAAAAAAAAGTAAATTTAATACTTTTTTTGCGACTTTATCTCTAAATGGAACGACACTTCCTGTCTCCAGGAGGTAATTTATGGTACATTCTCACTGAAATATCACAGGATCGTAACGCAGAATTCAAGGCCAGTCTCTGAAATTATAATGAATAATGATACTCAGATAACAGACCAATAAAATATCCTTTTAAAATAATTGAAAAATAAATGTCACTTTCGAACTTTATTCGAAACTAGACTGTTTGTAAAGCTAGTCGAATAGAGACGTATTATCCATACTAATATTATAAACTAGCTTCTGCGCGCGACTTCGTCCCCGTAGAATAGGACCAATTTTGGCAATAAAACCCCGATTTTGAAACATTATTCATTGGTGCTACGCTCCTATTGGTCTTAGCGTGATGATATATAGCCTTCCTCGATAAAGGGGCTATCTAACACTGAAAGAATTTTTCAAATCGGACCAGTAGATCCTGAGATTAGCGCGTTCAAACAAACAAACAAACAATCAAACAAACAAACTCTTCAGCTTTATTATATTAGTATAGATGTGAAAGTATCTCTGTCTGTCTGTCGCGCAATCACGCCAAAACTACTAAACAGATTTAAATAAAATTCGGTATACAGATAGTCTAGACTCTGAGAAAGGACTCTACTTTTTAATGCAAAAAAGGGTGTAAGGGGTTGGAAGGTGGGAATGAAAATTTGTATGGAACTATGTTCGTGTTTCGTAACTGTCATTTAATGTTGATCCCGTCGATATGGTAAACTCTCCCCTAAAATTAAAGAACGTATTTAAATAAAGGTTTCAAATCGACAACATATATCCACAATATACGGATAGTGGCGTATTTTACATTATAAAAATGTATAATAATGTCAGTTATGAAAACGGATTGACAAAATATATATTGGTTGTCAAATATTTACGCGTGCGTTCAGAAATGTATTTAGTGTAAACTAAGGATAATATATCAAACTACTTAAATAGACAATAAATGATAAATGTACATATGAATTAAATACAAAAAAAAACCGTTAAATTGATTGATCTCATTGAAACATTTCAGATTATTCTGTCAATCCAGTCAAAGTCAATATATTATATGAATATTTTCGTCGCGGAAGTGTAAAAGATATGACAGACCGACAGACAGAGTACTTTCGCATTTAACTCTCTACTCTCTAACTCGGCTAGTACATATATATATATATATATATATATATATATATATATATATGTGTGTATATATATATATATATATACATATTATGTATAAAAATCACGGTGTTTGATATGTACCTCAGAGAAGCATGAAGACCTAAATAAATGATCTAAGTATGTAATAAAGTCACATCGACAAGTAGTACGACGTAGGTAGACAAAAAAATAGTCAAGTATATACACATTATATAAGGATAACTCAAAAAGTAGTCGTCAGATCTCGATGAAAACAATCCATTTAAATGGGACCCCACGTGAAACGCATTACCTTTCGATAAAAAAATCATCCAGTCCTGGTATACCGTCCCAGTAAAAATCTCTACATAAAAAATACGGTCGAATTTAGAACCTCCTCCTTTTTAGGAAGCGGTTAAAAATACTTAAAAAGACTGCATAGAGACTAAGTTTGATTTTACACGCTTTTTATTAGCTTCACCTCTATGTTTGTTAATATGTTTGTAACCGACTCCTTTGGACTTCATTTTGACCCACTTCTAACGTTCAGATTATAGTCCAGTCATTTGGTAGTTTTAGCTTGAAAGTTTTCTGGTAGTTTTGAAAATTTGTGTTTTAATAGATTTTGATGTGCTCTTTTCGAATTTTCACTTTGCCACCTCGTATCTTTGCCACTCGCGCTCAAATAGTTTTTTGAGAATAACTCCGGTCCAACTCATTTTACGATAAAAATAGTTGTGTAATAAATTAAACTACAGATAATTCCCTACAATTTATGTACTTAGTAATCTTTTTTTGTAAAATCAACAGTTTCAGCGTACGAGAGCTGCAAAGTCCACTCTAACACGCGTTTACGTGTCATAATTATACTAGCTTCTGCACGCGACTTCGTCGGCGTGGACTCCGCTCCCATTGGTCTTAGCGTGATGATATATAGCCTATAGCCTTCCTCGATACATGGGCTGTCTAACACTGAAAGAATTTTTAAAATCGGTCCAGTAGATCCTGAGATTAGCGCGTTCAAACAAACAAACAAACAAACAAGCAAACAAACAAACAAACAAACTCTTCAGCTTTATTATATTAGTATAGATTTCGTTAAGTCCAGTCCACTGTACGGTCAGCGCTGACTGTCGGTCGAGCACTGTTTCTACTAACAACTTGGAACGGGGATTTTGATGTCTGAATCAGTCTGAATCTACAACCGACAAAATATTCAGTATGTCTATTTTTACAATTTTCGTCACTAATACTTATATTTATTTATTACTTATAATTGTTTTGTCTGAATGTCAACATGAGCCAAGTCTACGCATTTTTGTCAGCTACATACATATACCTACAATTTTTTTTTGTTGCCCTGTGCCCATGGCATTTGTACAACATAAAATATACGTTTTATTACCGGCGTGCGTTTTTTACAGTAGTTTAACTCCTACACATATTTTATAACCTGTATCTTATACGTAAGAATATAAGAAATTTAAACGTCGTATTTCGACACGTGGAAATGCAGAGAGTACTACTTTTCTGAAATTCCTAAGTGATTGTAAAATACGTGGTAATATAGCAAGGCGCAACTAGTACAGAAAATAGCATCACCAAAGATGTATGTTCTAATTTTTAAATATAATAAATATGTAATAATAAACGCTTCACACTCAATGGCCCCCAGTAGGATTTTCTCCTGTGTCGGTGGTCCGGAAACACACACAATACTCTAGCACAACTTCGGAGTTAAACCTATTTTGATATATATTACTTATTTAAGCATTATCCTACGTTAATTTCTGCCAAATAAACAATATTAAATCCTGCAAAATATTGGTATATAAATACACTAGCGACCCGCCCCGGCTTCGCACGGGTGCAATGATAATACTATCAACAACAAAAGATACTTTAAAAACCTCTAAAATTATCAGTGTTTCTCTACCATATTATGTATATATTATGCATATAAACCTTCCTCTTGAATCACTCTATCTATATAAAAAACGCTCACTGTTGCTCTATCCCCTGCTAACTCTATTACCAACCACAATCGAGAGTTTCCGTAATGGAAATTTTTGTTCGTCTCATCAAAATGAAGCTACTCCCGGAAAATTAGCTTGATAGTAATCAAGTGAAAAAATGTACTAGGGAGCCCGGAATATTTGACAGATGATTAGTTAATTTTTGTGTTGATCAGCCTTTGGGAAACCTGTGTAGATGTTTCACCTCTGCCGTTTTTATAGCCCATAGCCTTCCTTAGATAATAGATTAGTATAACAAGTATTATTTAATATTAAAACAGCGGATGTATCTGGAATAACGCGTTCCAACAAAATATCGAACGAACTTTTGGTTATCATATTATTAAATAAATAAATAAATAAATATATACAACATACACACACGGCCGTCTGTTCCTAAAGTAAGCAACTTAATGCTTGTGTTATAGGTAACAGCCGACTGGTATAGTTACATTTTTTTTTCGATAAACATACATATAAATACTAAATATAGAAATAAATACATATTACACCCAGACTCGGGGTGGGAATCGAACCCAAAACCCTCGGAACAGAAAGCAGGGTCACTACAAACTGCGCCAACGGGCTAGTCAAAATAATATTAGTTTATACATTGACGGTTTAATAAAGTCAGTTATATTTAGAAAGGAAAAACTACGTTTCGAAAGAACTTTATATTAGTTTCAGAAGACAGACGTCCTCGTATCGTTGTAAACACGTCAACAATGTTTGATCTCCGACGACATTTGACTAGTTATTCTTTCTTAATTTACGTTCTGAAAAAATATTTATTTCGAGAATACATGTCATCAATTAATTTACACTTCCCTCGTTTTAGTTTATGACAAATACGTATTTCAACGACATCAATTTATATTTAAAAAAAATATTTTGCTTTTAAAATTCTACGACAACTCATTAAACTGTTCGTGAAAAATGTGTTGATATTTTTGGCCCTTTATTCGAGTATATTTTGTATAGAATTCTTACTCTTATATAATATGTATATTGATAACATACGTTGCCCAGTAGTGGTAGATTTATAGGCTGATCAAGTTCAGTTCTTAGAAGAATTGAGTAAAGTACTATTAATTATGTTTGCTTGCAAACGAAAAAAACCGATTTCAAATACATGGAACATAACACAACGTAGGTATATGAAACAATAGTCAAGTAAATACGCGTAATCAAAGAATACACAAAAAATTGTTCTCAGATTACGATCAATTTAAATAGGATTACAAGACAAACATCAGCTTTCAATTAAAACAAGAATTATTAAAATCTGTACACCCAGTAAAAAGTTATATTACAACGTAAAACAACGAAAGAGTAATAAAGTAAAAATGCATTATTTACGATAACTAAAAATTTACTTGTCAGGTCCTATTTAAATCTAAACGGGACCACGTGACACCCACCACCATTCAATTATAAAAAGAATCATCGAAATCGGTCCACCCAGTCAACAACTCTGAGGAAACATAATTATACAAAAAAAAATACAGTCGAATGGAGAAACTCCTCTTTTTTTGAAGTCGGGTAAAACTCGAAATTTATTGCGGGTCAAACCATTAAAAAACTAACTCAAACCAAAGATTTCCTACTCGATAAACTGTCAAGCACTACCAGTAAGATGGAATCTATTGTCCGAATTCATTAACTCCTATTGTATGAGCGGTTTTTTTACATCACTAATGTCACAAATGGCTGAATGCTGGGAGTATAACGATTTTAGTTATAAACAGTGGGAAATACATTTTTAATCTGTAAATTTATCTCGTCAAGTAGATAAGTATTAATAGACGCCTAATAACATAAGTTCGCTTTAAGATAAATAGACATTATCACATTACACATTAAAAAAGACCGCAACCATCGCGAATAAAGTCGTAGCAGCAGCCAGTCTGAAATAACATGTTAATCGATGTCATAAATATAATTATCTAATACCGTTTTATTTACATTGAGTTGGATCAATGTCACAGATAGAATAAAACACAGCATCGACACGCTTTTAATTTAGGTCAGGATCGACATGTACTTTTAGAAATCTCATCTGTCTAATAAATTAAATACTCGCAATTGCCCACGGCTTCGTTGGCATAGAAATTAATAGTTTTTGAAGTGAAACTGAGCAAAATAAAATGGGCAACTGGGCAACTGGGCAAAATTTGAGCAACCGGTAACGCGGCAGCGTCATGACTGAGGAATTGTCCTACAAATGCAGAGGTTGTTTTTATAAATTCACAATATTGAAAAAAGCCTATAAAAAATTGTTTCATCTAATTAACAGATGAGGGAAGATTTAGCTTCTCGGATCTTAGGGGGCGTTCAAGTATTACGTAACGCAAATTTTGAAGATTTTTTTGACTTGAGAACGAGTTGTTCGACCCCCCCCCCCCTCCCTCCCCTGTAACGCATCGTAACGTTTAGCAAGACCCCCCTCCCCCCCAATTAGCGTTACGTAATACTTGAACGCCCCCTTAGACCAATACTCGTACTAACTATAAACTACATTTTTGACAAATGTCAACTTCGTAGCACTATAAACTTAATGATTTGTATAAAATCTTTACTTATCTGTCCTTGTGGGTCTCTCGCATGCCAGAGAGCACTAAGTTGTCGGTCCCGTTTGACGTTTGTTATCATAAAAACCTGATAGCGAACGTTACTCATAGGGACATAGTATATATCCGCCAGTCCGTAGTGGAATAGAGCGGTGGATTCAGATCAAATTCTTCTCCTACATGGAGAAAGAGGCCTATGTCCAGCAGTGGGGTGTTCGATCTTAGTAGACGTCTACTAATTTTAACTATCGTTTTGCCAAATTTGAAGATTGTAGCAAAAAATATATAGTATTTTATAAAATGTTCGAGAGCCCCTTTTTAGTGCTGCCCTGTCGCAAAAAACGTTCTTGGTGGACGTCTACTAGCCTCTTTCTCGGAATTTTAAAAATTCTCTGTGCAACATTCTTAATTATTCATTCCAAAAGAAAGTTCTACAAAGTATTAGAAATCTTAAAAGAAAATCAGCTAGAATTGGTTCAGCTCTTAGCAATGTTTTAAAATTTTTCGACTCTTCATTGTACAACATTAATTCATAACAGGAAACTATAATATGTCTTCATTATAAATTTTTATACCCCGTCCGGCGACTAATGATCTTTTTGACACATCAAGAAATTTTGACATTAGTGACTGCCTCACACGTTATTTATTCGATTCGAAATAATAATCGATTTTATTTAAGAAGAACTTTCAATCGATTTAATTAAATACATTTAGTTTAAAAATATTATTTATTTATGCGTTTATTAGTTTTTTTAATTATAAATGAAATATATCACTACATAGTATAAAACAAAGTCGCTTTCTCTGTCCCTATGTCCCTATGTCCCTATGTATGCTTCGATCTTTAAAACTACGCAACGGATTTTAATGCGGTTTTTTTTTAAAGATAGAGTGATTCAAGAGGAAGGTTTATGTATATAATTTAGTATAGTTTTATGTAAATTAGCAGAAATACGGCGATAAATGTTGAAGAAGTCGCACAAAATCGCGCCAACTGGGAGCTTTCCACGCAAACGCCGCGTAAACTAGCAAAGATACAGTGGAGTAATGTACTAGCGAATTCTAAATCTATAAAAATGCTACAAAAAAGTCCGCAATAGCATATCTCTATCTCTTACGGTTGACTTACAATAACCACTTTTATGTTCAAATTTTTAATTAAAAACATTACGTTATTTTCCAAGCTATTTTCTTTAGTTCAGTATTAATCCATAACCAAACAAATATTTTAGTTAGCTTGGGAATTTAATGCAGATTAAAATTGCCCTTTACACTATATCAATCAGATGAATAGGTTTTCAGATATCGTCGTTAGAAGTAATTAACAGCGAAACATTTAACCCTTTAACCGCCATCGCCGTAATATTACGTGTTGTAAGAGTAGTACCTCAGCCGCCACGTCGGAATATTACGTAAAGGTCCTGTCATTTAAAAATGTCATCATTGCACCCGTGCGAAGCCGGGGCGGGTCGCTAGTAAATAATAAATAAATGAATTAACTGAGTTATTGCTCTATATTCTTGGTTTGCAATTAAATTTCAAGATTTCGACTTAATTCCTTGCAAGTAATCAATCTTGGGGTCATAGATACTATTTTTATTTCCTTTTTTGTATTAAATTTGTAGAAACAATAATCACATGACGTAAAATTATTTTTATCATATGATCGATTTATTATCGATTTATTATTTCAAGAACTGTTTCATAGTCTGTGGTTGTTTGTTATGCACAGGGTACTTCACTCAATCAATCAAATCGTCAATAAAGTATGACATTACAGTACAATTTTAGTACGTTATTCCGAAAAAAAAACAACGTAATTTATAGGCGTGGGCTGTCAAAAAGATCATTAGTCGCCGGACGGGGTATAGTAAGAATTAATTTTGTAGTGATAAATGGTTACGAACTATCACATAAATAAAATATAATCATGTTGAATGAATGGTCCCAAATAACTCATACAAAACAAAATCTTATCTTATAAAAATCAATTGCCGTTCGTTAGTCTCGCTAAAACTCGAGAATGGCTGAAGCTATTTGGCTAATTTTGATATTGAAATATTTGTGCACGTTCAGGAAAGGTTAAAACGATTTGAAACATAAACAATAAGTAACGCAAAATACTAAAAACGACAATTTAATTTTCCAATACAAAATGTAGCTGTGAAACATTTGATCTTTTGTCAAAAAAATTGTCACTTGGTTGTCAAATATTTATAGTTGCGTTCAGAAAGTCTTGTCCATAATTTTCACAAATATATGTAGGTGATACAAAGTTCGCCGGGTCATCTAGTATATTGTAATTTATCAAACACAACTATACAGGGCGTCCGACTTCTAACTACATACGTTCCTTCAAATGTTTCCTCTGTAGGTGTAATAGATCATGTATCGCGTGAAAACAAATCCTAGTCCATTTTTAAATTTGACTTCGTTTAAATAACTGAGCTACTTTGATAGACTAGTTCTGCATGATACCTTTCGTGTAGTTAGATGTGACATTGAATAAGTTTAATGTACTTTACATGATCAGTTCTACTCGACGTTATTAGGCTATCTACCTACATTATGTAGGTATATATTGATACTCATAATCATAAACAGTTTATAAATAGATATATGCATATTTATGTATTATGTAGAAACAAAGAAGCTCGTATAAAAGCTATTTAGATTCCATGTTGTTTTATATTTTATTTTTTATTGTGCTCGTTATTAATCACTAATTGTGCCAAATTTCTGCAAAAAAATCGGCCAAGTGCGAGTCGGACTCGCGCACGAAGGGTTCCGTACCATTGACTAGGTAAACAACAGTCGGTACTTAAAAAGCGGAAAAAAATCGCGTTTGTTGTATGGGAACCCCCTTAAATAGAGCAGCCCTTAAATATTTATTTTATTTTGTTTTTAGTATTTGTTGTTATAGCGGCAACAGAAATACATAGTTTTTTGTGAAAATTTCAACTGTGTATCTATCGCGGTTCTTGAAATACAGCCTGGTGACAGACGGACGGATGGACGGACAGCGAAGTCTTAGTAATAGGGTCCCGTTTTTACCCTTTGGGTACGGAACCCTAAAAATAATATAAACACTAATTAGGTAATAATAATATAAACACCTTTTAACACCATTCCTGTTTTTAATATTTTTAAAATTATTTCGTAGTCGCTTCTACGTAATAAAAGAAATTACTGAAGAAAAGTTCATTCTTCTAGAACTAGTAGCTTAAGCTGCGCATTGTTTGTCAGACGGTCTGCCAGTTTTATAGTTTTACTAAGAACATTCTGTACATTTATTTACTTTAGTAAGTCCTTCTGCAAATACATTAACCAAATACAATGGTTTTTTTTTAATTAACTAGTATGATTCACTACTCAATATATGCACGCGTCAATCATATACCTCACTATAATAGGTATATGATTGACGTCTGTTCATTTACTTTAAAATGGTGGTACCATTAACCATTCACCAATATCAGACAATCACAGAAACTTTATATACGAAAATACTCGAAGTAACAACATAACATTGTACAATATATTATAGATCATACAATATAAATATTAATTAAATCTAGATACATATTTAAGTTAAAGCTCATAAAAATTGCAATTTTTTTCTTCACGTATAGTTTATATGTCAACATTATTAGTAATTTTTTTTTCAGTGAAAATATGTACTCCTATTAGTTCTCTATATTTTCATAGACATCAAAATATCTTCACCTAAAACAATTTGGCACGTTTTAAGATAGGAACCAAGTTTCCCGATTTACTATTAAACAAAACTTTAGCTTATTATAATGTAAGCTCTAACTTATCTTTTACTTTTCAATTTTTAACCGAATTTTAAAACAGAGGTTCTCATTTCAATTGCATTTTTTGAATATTAACTTTTTACTGGGTGTACCGATATTTGTCAGTGTAAATTGATTTTTTTTAGTTTGAATATAAGCGCGATTATTTGTAGTCCTGTTTCCTTAATTTTATTCTTATTCTATAGTATTTCTTATTATCAAATTTTTGTTTCTACACGTTCCACTATTACTGTTGTATTAAAAAAAAAATTACACTATGCAAAAATGGAATATGAGTCAAATAGGACGAATGTGTTACAAAAATAATGACATTATCTTGTATATACATATATTTAATTTATAAAATAAATACGCAACGAAACGCCTCGATTTGGGTCACTGTTTGTATGCAAGAAATGTATGCGTTTCATAACACAAGTTCAAACTATACTTTGGAAAACTAATAAAAGAACATCCGGCGCATCGAAATCGAAACTTTCGTGGTCCACTTTGGATACAACCAAAAATTTATCTATCTAGAAAATATTCAACAATACTAGATTAGCCCGTTGGTGCTGTTTGCAGTGACCCTGCTTTCTTGTGTTGGGTTCCCATACCGAGACTGGGTACAGTGGCGTAGCGTAAAAATTCTAAAGTTTATCCATAGAGAATAGTAATATAACTAGTTTATCAGTATAAATAATCTAGTACCTGGGTGACCGAGCCCAGCTCGGTATTTTTATTTTATTTTTTGTTTTTTTTTTCGGTATTTTTATATTTTAATTTTATTTAAATAATAAATCACGAGTGAAATTAAAAAAAAAAAGAAAAAAAGTAATCTGGAGACTGAGATTCGAACGCGGGTCAAAACGATTTAAAATCCGTCGCTTTTCTAATTACGCTATTACAGCTATAATAATAATGTTGAAAGTAAGCTTCGTATTCTAATGATATTTTTTCATTGCCTAAAACAGGGATAAAACGACATTTTTTTTAAATGAATCCTAGCTAGATCAATTTTTCGCCCCCGAAATCCCCTGCATACTAAATTTCACGAAAATCGTTGGAGCCGATTCCGAGATTCAGAAAATATATATACATATATACAAGAATTGCTCGTTTAATAGTATAAGATATTTTATAGACTTGAAAAACCTAATAAATAGCGATCGCTTAGAAACAACACAAACACGTTTTAATAAGTACTCTTACATTTTAGTCGAACATCTAAATTTCATCTATTTTGTAAATTAGTTTCTGAACGGAAATCTATACCTACAGAAATAATAGTAGTTACATTTCATTATTCGTTGTTTACAATTTATAAAATTGTGGAAAACGGCCAAGGTATTTCAAATAGTAGTTAATAATTTCTCACATAAAAATAAAAATACCCTAATTGTTAAAATAGGAGATATGGAATATATTTATTTATTTATTTATTTATACTTTATTGTACACCACAACTACATTTTAAACATTAAACAAATTTAAAGATATTTACAGACTGTGAAGTACAAGGGGCGGACTTATGGCTATTTAGCCATTTCTTCCAGACAACCCATAATATTATATGTTAATACTAACTATAAATCTTAATTTCTTTATAGAATTTTCTTTACAAATTCATGCCTTTTTATAGAGATAAGACGGCCCAATTGATACAATACTTGGTTGTAAAGTGTAAACATAATTGTCACAAGTTGATTGTAACTAAAAGTAAAACTACATACAACTGAAGATGAGTTTAAGAACGATTTACGAGTTATTCCAATCTTTAGTAGTAAAAATTAAAAAAAAATAATTCAAGAAATCTTGAAATTCTATTTAACCACCTAAGGACGACATTGGACCTAGTCAAAATAAATTAATTATCAGCTACGGTGTATATAATTTTGCTCGGCAAAAGATGAGCTATTCACAAGACGACATTTACATAGTTAATTCTTTCTTTTTTTTTCAATTCCAGTTGAATTTATTTGTAAATAGCAACGTTGCTATTTAATAAAAGCAAACTCAAAGTCAGTAACCGCAATTTATATAAATTAAAATATACGTACCTACGTATAGCAACACCGCTATAAACCCGAAATAAAACAAAGAGCAATTTCTTGTTTCTTGGTTTAGGCTATTCACTTAAATCCATTACAGTTTTATGTATGCGTATTATTGGAGCACTGAAAGAATTGCGATCTTATTAGATACTAGATGTTCCTTCCAGTTTTACTCACGATTATTCTTATATCTACGACTCCGTTGATAGGAGCCAAAGCATGGTATTTTATATGTAGGTCTATTCCTGGATTACTTCTGAATACTGAGTTTAATAATATTCAAAGAGAACTGAAAGAATCTGTAGACAAATATAATAATTGTGTATATTCCTTTAATTAAAATTCAAAAATTATATTTTTATATTTTAACTCTATCTAAATGACGCCCACTAACTACTTGTTACTAAATTGTAGATCTGTGTTCAACCATTAAATATATTTTTACTGATGCTGAGATTTAGATATAAATTCATGACAAGGCTTAAAATAACTTAAGAAAATAAATTTTACACAGCGCTGAAATTTTATTGCTGATTTAGAAAAAGTTTAATTTAAATATTTTTTTTAATTAACAATCTATATTAATATTAATGTAGGTTATAAAAATAATGATATAATTTAAAAATTCCTAATTCAGGTAATATTTTTGTTACCCATAAAAAGATTATTATTTATGACGTGACGTGTGATACAAAAAAAATTATTTTTTTTTTGAGTCAGTATTGTAATATAAAATAGCAGAATGTTAAAAGTTTTCCAAAGTCCAGTGAGAATAAGTCTTCTTGCGAAGCTTAAAACAGCGAATCGGAGAATTCACTCTCGCCCTCAGATCCGAGAAGAGGTTGAGAAATTCTATGAAAAGCTGATCGTTGAGCTCACACAAAGAGTCTGAGACTCGGAACACCCAAAATCCACGTGCACCATTGTTGCGCCATTTTTCCGAAGAAATCCCGGATATCGAAGTAGACGAGATTAGTGCGTTGCTCGAGCAGCTTAAAAACGGATGGGGCATCACTGCGCTGGAGGATCTAATGTAAGCCCTTGGATTGGGAGGGGGACGAGCCATCAACGTCAACAACTAATACATCTCTTAACTTCGTTTCGCCGAAGATATCGTCATCTTTGCGGAGCCGTTGGAGGAGCTGAGCGAAATGCTGAGTGGCCTAAATCCTTCCGACGAGTCGGTCTTGGTATGAACTTGGATAAAACGAAAGTTATGCTTAACAAACAAGTCATACTGAGACCGGTATCGGTCAATGGCACTCTTCTCGAAGATTGTTCTGGATTATGTCTTCCTATACCATACAATTCGACTATAGTATATAGTGTATATATATATACCTATATATATATATACAACTTCGAGAAAGAACTCGATATGAAGATTCAGTTAGACTGGGCGTCGTTTGGCAGGCTTCGCCGAGTCTTCACTTCGAAGATTTCAAGAACAAGCAAGTTAAAGTGGCAGTGGGATGGTCACCTCTGTGGCGGGACCGATGGCCGTTGAAGCAGACGTGTCCTGAAGAGTTGCGCGGCACGTGTTAGCAATCGCAGTTTTGAATGTCCTTCGACCCGCCGGACTTATGATCTACATAAGATTGCTGGTGGGGTTGAATGAGAACTGCGGTGAACCGGCAAGTTTGGCGCGAACTTGGGGGGACTACGTCCCGCAGTGGACTACAACAGGCTGAAGCGAGCGAGTGGTATGTTCAGAAACAACGAGCGGTACGGAGTTAAAAGCAATATAAAATATATTTATGTCAAAGAGGAATAATAATTGAGGGTTATATATTGAGGGTATATTGTATCCGTTAGTACATAAAAGTGGAAACCACTCACGAATGATAATGTTTAATACAACCGAATACAAATTTTCAATTTATGTATATTATTATCTTACACGGACGCGTACAATAAGTAACTAAAATCCATGTTAAAAGAATCTCATTAATATTGAGAGTGCAACTTTCAAGGCTTCCGCCTAATTGCTACAGGACCTCGGTTTCAGTCACGTGCCAGGCGTCATAACGACCGGGCAATTGTTGTATTTTGTTAAAAAATAAAATCTTTTCAATTTTGTTTCAAATTCAATTAAACTGAACTCGAAATTATGTTGATAATATTTTCTTGCTTAGTGGTAACATCGTGGTTAAAGATGGTTTCTACTGTTAATGACGACCACAGACCACAGAAATACTATAGACATGGTAAGGGGCGTGACGCGTGTTACCGAGCTTATGATCAGGCGATCACACTGTTAACAAACGCATCTCAGTCGTAGTACAGACGCGGGTGACGTATTTAGTGACTTAAAAAATATTAAAATGCCGTGTTGTGTAGTATTGTCGTGTCGACAAGGGAGCTAAGGTCTAAAAGTTACCCCAGGAATGATTTCCTTTCACATATAAGTAGTAATTTACTGTAATTATTAATATTTGGAAAAAAGCCAGTCCTCTACAATGATTTTGACTTACAATTCATAATTGTAACAGTAACGATATACACTGCTGGCTAACCATTACCGATAGTCTGGGAACAACGCGCGTAATGCGCAATCTATTGCGCGGCTATAGTTACGCTCGCTACGCACTAATTCTTGGAGTACCAGGCGTCAGTGGCCCGCCATATTATCGACTTTACTAGTTGAGCAACGAATGCCTAATCCGTAGTTTATCGATAAATTGAATCTTTTTTTATTATAAAAGGTTTTTCGTTCGATGTTTATTATCACGTTTAAGACATAAGTATACTATATGTACAATTCGAATTTCATTTTTTATATCCATTTTTATTAGATTTCAAATTTTAATGAGTGAATGATTTTTAAAATTCACTTCACCGTGTCTTTCAGTTTATTTCATGCTTGGCTCCTACTGTTTCATCCCGATAGTTTTTCGTATATATTTTTTTGAACCCTCAGTTTCATATTGGTTTTAATAAATTTCTGACATTTGATTAGTATTCCAACAGTTTTATAGAACTACAGTCTACAGTAATAGGAAACTACCAGTTGACTATTAATGTGAGGTATTTAATGTGTAATCAGTGAACATAGATAATAATAATTATTGAATTTTATTGAAATAATACTCGTCCGTGTTATCATTTATCGATAAATCTGCAATGTTTATCGAAATGCCCACGGCCCTAGAGACTCATCTATGATTGTAGTAACGTGTAGCAATGCGTACACGCACACTACTTCGTAGCCAATTAGGATTAAGATTTTAATGTTGTAAATTGTGTGCGAACTTTAATATAATTGTGTGGGTGTAAAAGTTGGCTACGCTGGTTCTGAAGCAAATAACGTTCGATGCCGTCTCCATATACTCCGTGATGACGACGGACGACGACGTAGGTTTCTTCAGCTTCGGATTGTTAGGACCTGTGACTGTCTCCGACAGTAAATAGTTTTTGATTCAATATCCTTTTTTACTTTCAAATTCTATACTATATTTATGAGATATTTCTATTCGCATAATAAAATAATCTAATTCGCATAATCTTAAAGTTGTCATTTATTAATTGCTCCTCTATTCTACAGGCTCTACTTGTCTATCCTAATTTCTACCTCCCACTGTCAAAGTTATCCACAACTAGTCAAACAGGCCCTTAATGTGTAGTTTTTCTTCGTTAGTCACATTTATGTTACTTGAAAATAATTTGTGTAAATTAAAAAAAAGATTTATTACTTTGAGCAGGAAAATTGATTGATTGATTGATTGGTTTAGTGAAGAGCAGGAAAATATCCATTTCATTATTTTGTGATTAAGATGACATTAACTTGAGTTCGGAAATTCTCCAGGTTAAAGGTATGTACCTATAGCTGTTGAATATAGAAATTAAATGGACTTTTCAGACAATATTAAAAATGTCTATTAATCTGAAATTTTAACCTTATTTATTACCTCATCATAAGAAACTAGCTCATATCAAAGTCAGTATTGATTTTAATCAATTAATTTTGTGTATGAGATAGTTGTACAAAGAATCGTGTCACGAACCAAATATCAATAAAATGTGGCCAACATAGGACAAAAATACCCTAAGACAAGTAGTATAACCGTAACTATATAAACTACACCGAGATAGGAGGAAATAAGAAACTTTCGGACTGTCTTTGGTGATTTAGGTTGACCTTACTTTTATGTTAACGAAAATAGCTTCTAGTTATTGGGATCACTTTGTCAATATGATTGTTTTCTCACACAAATGTAATACATCGTATTCAATTACATCGACAAGTAATACAATGAAGGCAGACAAAATAAAATGCAAGTAAATACTCATTATTAGAGATAACTCAAAAAGACTCGATCAAAAAATGGGATCACATCACACATAACAAGTACCAGCTTTAAAAAAAATGCGTTTGTACAAAGTATACATGTCAGAAGTGAAACTTCTTTGGCAAACTAATTAAAAAAAAGGATTTAAAATACAAAAAAAAACTAATTGAAAAAAAAAAACAAAAAGCCAAATGCGCCCCCCCCCCCCTCATGCGCCCAAAGAAGTTTCACTTCAAAATCATCTAAATCGGTGCACCTAGTAATAATTTATGAGGTAGCACACATAAAAAATACATTCGGATTGAGAACCTGCTCCTTCTTTTTTGAAGTCGGTTAAAAATTATAGAGAATGTTCATAGCAGATATGTATAGGGAATTCTACAGAGAAGCATAAGAAGTCTTTAATATCACAGGTACATTAATGAAACTATATGCATGTATAATTATAAACATCCGATCGTCTGCCGATATGCAGATACTTTAATCAACATATATATTACTATGTATTTACATTCTTATTATATTGGTACTTATTAAATCAAATACCAACAATCAACTACCACTCTGGTGTAGTGGTGCACGAAGTCGCCTAAAATCCACCCAACCAACCACCCAAGTTCGAATCCCAATCGAGATGGATATTTGTATTTGTATAATTCCTTTCCGGTTTGGATTTCCGTTATTGTAGGATACTCCACCGTTCCTCGGAGAGCACGTTAAGCCGTCGGTCCCGGTTGTTATCATAAATACCTGATAGCGATCGTTACTCATAGTAGGGAACATAATATGTAGGTATCTGCCAACCCGCAGTGGAGCAGCGTCGTGGATTAAGCTCCAATCCTTTTCATACGTGGAGAAAGAAGCCTATGCCCAACAGTTGGATAATACAGGCTGAATGCAATGCAAAAAAATACACTTAGTACATATTTGTATAACATACATTATCATATTTTTAGCTTTATAAAGGTAATAGCTTTGTAATGGATATTTCAAAATTAGCGGGACCAGTCTTTTTACTTTTACAGCTTTTGGTGTTGCAGGCGTCTATAGGCTACAATAACCGCTTACGGCTTGGGCCGTACGCTTGTTTGTCGACTGAGTCGTATAAATAAAAAGAAAATAAAAAAACAACGACCGGGGTTTCAACTCCTTCAATATTCTAAAAGTGACGGGGACTAGCAGGCTAGAATTTTACATCGTTTTGCTTTTTGGCGCAAAACTCATATTACGATACAGATAACATAAGAAACGGATCTATAAGACATAGATAATACATAAAATATGTAACAACTTTAAATAATTTAAAAACGAATGGCCTAAATGTAACTTACATTAGTACTTTACATACAGTAACTTAAATGGAAGCCGTGGGAGGTAATGAGTGATTATTATCCAGACTATAATATATTTGAATGGACTATAAAATTTATGGTCGTAACGAGCGTCTATGGTTTTGAAGTCTTTTATTATCATTAATTTATTTATTTTATTTATTAATTTATTCATTTTTATATTTGGAAGAAAACAAATCACTCTTGCTATTGAAAAGTTAAAATTGATCCGAAACAATTTTATCCAGTTTGAATAACGTGTCGACTGTAATTGGAGCACTGAATTAATATAATCTTCCATTTATAAATTTCTGAACAATCATTTGTAAGTAAATTATCGTTTCAAACATTTCTTTATTTTTATACCGGAAATTAAAATAATAGTCTAATTAACACACACTCTGCTTACACTTGGCACCGCAGTTACCGTAAGCTGGATGTTTGCCAAACTATCACTGTTAATAAAACTCTATCATAAACTTATAGCCACCGTAATCTTTGTCTACATTGATTATTTTTAGGCCGAAACATTTAACCTATATTTTTAGCTAGACCAGTGCAGAGTGACTTGTGTCGATGTCTGTTCACCATTCCAATTGTATGCGTCATACCGTAATATTTGTAGACATTTCTGTAAAAGAGCGAATATTTATTTTAATATATTGATAACTATTAAGTTATGTAATCCTTAAATTTGTCTAACTATTACACACGTACAACTATTAACTATAGGTCAAGTAATCACAAGCACCACTTCTATCTGATGCCAGTGCAAGTGGCCTGATCGCGAATTTTTAAGGGGACGTTGAGGGATAATTTTTGCTTTTTAAAATATATATCAAGGACCTGTGCCCGCGGAAACTATCATAAACGCTAGCTTACACTTAATAACACGGTTAAATTACGTGGACATTGAAACCTCCTAGAGATTTTTTTATTTTTTTTTTTTTATTTTTATTCAGAAGTGTTACAACCAATGGCAGACTTTCCTACTGTCAAACAAAACCCACAAGTACGTTCGCAATCACACCTATTTTTTATGAAATTTACTACTTTAAATGTGCTATCTAAATATTGTAAAATCAGTACATAATTTAACTAACACAAGTTTACTAACACAATTTCATTTTAATAATACATATACGTAGACCCCAAACTTGTTGTTAAATGTTAACTAACAAACGTTTAAAAAACATTTTATTTAATGTAGTATATATATAAATGAAAGGAATTAAATTAGTAGGTAAGTGGTAGGTTAATTGTTAATTTCAATAAGGAAAGTAAGCGATAAAATATTAAAAAAGTTTTGTAAGTAATATTTCCTGTACTTGAGTCCATTAAAAGTAAAAAAAAAAACTGTTTTAATTTAATAGCAGCAATAATTGAACGGAGTGTAATTTTTTTACGCTCTCTAGTAGGTACAACGCAATAACAATAAATTGCCTTGCATCTTCTTTACGACAATAGCAAATTATTATTTAAGTAGGTACTAGTGCGGGAAAGCCACAACTTCGTACGCTTAGGTATAAGTATATTAAGTACGTAAAAATCTTTTTTTTTTAATGTTAGTAAGTCGACAAACAAGCGTACGGCTCACCTGATGGTAAGTGACTACCGTAGCCTATAGACGCCTGCAACACCAGAAGCGTCGCAAGCGCGTTGCCGACCCTATCTCCAATCCCCCCAGGAGCTCTGGTCACCTTACTCACCAACAGGAACACAATACTGCTTGAAAACAGTATTATTTAGCTGTGGTCTTCTGTAAGGTCGAGGTACTACCCCAGTCGGGCTGCTCCATATTTTGAGCAGGAAATTTCCTGCTGTGCCCTACCTCAGTTAAATCTTCGTCGCCGTCCGCTCAACTCTAATTTAAACGTCGTATCAAGATAAAATTTGCATCCGATTTTCAGTGTTATCTCCAAAAGTTCCAAAACTATGAAAACTACGTCCAAATTCATGTAGCGGATTTTGCATTATGCCGGAATAAACGTATGTATAGTTTATACTGCGCTAAGCATTTAGGCATAATATCTAAAAATTATTAAATTGCTTCCATTGTTCTCATATAGACTCATATAATTAGTTTTCTCAATTTTTTTTAACGTAGGTATGCATATATGTATAATTCTTGAATACCTAGATAATGTAAATTTTAACACAAAAATTTCACAATTTATTGCGTCAATAGTTTTAGTTTCAAAATTTCAATGCCCTGATTTAATTTTCTCTGTATATGTATAACTAGCTGCTGCCCGCGACGTCGTCTGCGTGCGTTCACTGCTCGTTCCCCGTAGGTGATAGCGTGATAATATGTAGCCTATGTTCTGACCCGACTTCTTAATAATATTCGTGCCAAATTTGAAGTAAATCCATGCAGTACTTTTTGAGTTTATCCCGGACATACATTTGAAGAAATAAAGGTTCACTGCTCGTTCCCCGTAGGTGATAGCGTGATAATATATAGCCTATGTTCTGACCCGACTTCTTAACAATATTCGTGCCAAATTTGAAGTAAATCCATGCAGTACTTTCTGAGTTTATCCCGGACATACATACAGACAAACAGACAAACAGATAAACAGACAAACAGACAAAAATTCTAAAAACTATATTTTTGGCTTCGGTATCGATTGTAGATCACACCCCAAGTATTCTTTTAAAAAAATATTCAATGTACAGTTTTGACTTTTCTACCATTTTATTATATGTATAGATTATACATTATATTGTATATTATATCTTATTACATAGTATTTTAATAAGTAATTTACCACTTATTCATTATTGTCACCTGCGTAATACTGCGATGTTCTCATCTGAAGGTAAAATTTATTAGCATTGCTATATTATGGAACAATTAGAGAAAATATCCATACAGAAATTTGTATCAACTATAATATGCTAAATAATTGGGCTAATCTGAATGACCTAGGTACGTACGTAGGTAGAAAACTTAAAAAAGGTGCATTTACTGTCATTGAACCTTTTTTGTTTATATAATATTAAACATTTTTAAGAAACGAATGAATTAACAATACTAAAACTTTAGAGTTACTTAATTAAATCCTATAGTAAAGAAAATGTCAGGGATTCTCGACCTTGTACAGTGACACCTCGTTTTCTTGTAAAGTTATGATAATTAGATGAAGCTAATTAAGAAATACGAAGGACGGTACGTACCATAAACATCAGTTAACGAACCCTTTTTTCTTTATCGTCTATTTAAATGTAAAAAACTAAAAAAAATTGGACAACATTTGAGTGTTGTGAAGTTACACACGTAAAGAGAAGAACACCAGAAGAGAAGTAAACACACACACACACACGCATGCAACTAGTGTCTTTCGAAATTTTACATGAGCTTACTAATTTAATTATTAATACTTATCATTAGTTCTTACACAGTTCTTACTCAATCTTGAAATATTTTGTTATTACACTCATTTGCATCCATTTTTTCAAACACTACTACGCACTACCTTATCATCTATACATATAATAAAATGGTAGAAAAGTCAAAACTGTACATTGAATATTTTTTTTAAAGAATACTTGGGGTGTGATCTACAATCGATACCGAAGCCAAAAATATAGTTTTTAGAATTTTTGTCTGTTTGTCTGTTTGTCTGTTTGTCTGTATGTATGTCCGGGATAAACTCAAAAAGTACTGCATGGATTTACTTCAAATTTGGCACGAATATTGTTAAGAAGTCGGGTCAGAACATAGGCTATATATTATCACGCTATCACCTACGGGAAACGAGCAGTGAACCTTTATTTCTTCAAATGTATGTCCGGGATAAACTCAAAAAGTACTGCATGGATTTACTTCAAATTTGGCACGAATATTATTAAGAAGTCGGGTCAGAACATAGGCTACATATTATCACGCTATCACCTACGGGGAACGAGCAGTGAACGCACGCAGACGACGTCGCGGGCAGCAGCTAGTACTAACATAGAACTATTGATTTCTTCGAATTTCCTATTCCTATATTAGGTATCTATAAAAACAAAGGCAAACTCTTTGCGTTTTTATTTTGATAACTAACACAAACTAAATATTTGCCATTGAGTTACCGTCAATAATAATTTACAACAATGGTACTTTATAACATTATATAACTTTTAGCCGAATTCCAAAAAAGGAGGAGGTTCTCAATTCGATTGTATTTTTTTATGTATGTTAACTTAGAACTTTTGACTTCGTGGACCAATTTCGATGAATTTTGTTTTAACTGAAAGGTGTTGCGTGTCATGTGGTCCCATTTAAAATTAATTGATCTTCATATTGAGGGGTTAGCGAACAGGCTCAGCTCTGCAGCGTTCGCGGTAAAAAGAATTAGACTTATTACTGACGTAGATACAGCTCGCGTAGTATATTTCAGTTATTTTCATAGTATCATGTCCTATGGAATCTTATTATGGGGAAATGCAGCTACCGTTAATACTATTTTTGTCCTGCAGAAAAGAGCTATTCGTGCAATTTATAGGGTAGGCCCTAGAGTATCATTAAGAGATAAGTTTAAAGAAATAAAAATATTGACTGTTGCTTCTCAATATGTGTACGAAAATGTTATGTATGTTCATAAAAATATACACGAATTTCGCAGGAATTGCGACATGCATAGCATTAATACTAGGAACAAACACAAACTTGTAATGCCTGTAACTCGCTTACGCCGAGTCAGTAATTCTTTCTATGGACAATGTATACGCTTATACAACAGGCTCCCAGAAAACGTTCAAAAAGCTTCTATTGCGAAATTTAAAAAAATTGTAAAAGAACGTTTGTGTACTAAAGGATATTATTCGATTAACGATTTTATAGAAGACCGTACGCCTTGGGAATAATGTGATCGCCTCCGGGCTATTTCAACCTATGAAATTATTGTAAATTTCAATCAGCTTTGGAAAAGAAAAACATGATTAAAAAAATGATATTAGTCCCGCTGAGTTTCTTTCGCCAGTTCTTCTCAGGTCAGAGGCTTTTTCTTTCCGAACTGGTAGTAGACTCATGACGTTCAGTAAGAAATTGTAATAATTTTATGCTGAATAAAATATTTTGAATTTGAATTTGAATTTGAATTGAGATCTGACAAGTACTTTTAGAGTTATACCTAATAATGCGTATTTACTGGACTACTTTTTCGTCGACCTAGGTTGTATTATACCGGGGTGCATGTCGGTCACCTCCTCGTGGTGCACCCTGGGCAACGGGACGGGTAGCAGTATCGCAGTCGCGGTTCTGCTGCTCGTCGCGGCTAACGACTGACTCGAGGGGTGCGCTCCGGGTACTGCTCGACCCGTGAGTGCACTAGAGGGACGGGGTGGGTGGGTTCGCTTGCCCGCCCTGTAGCGCGAAAGCGCGGTTTGCCGGCTGGGTTGTGCTGGCTCCCTGGAGCTTTGCTCAGTTGCTGGTGCAATCCGGCAGACGTGATGTGTGAGGGCCGGGCTGTGCTGGCTCCTTGGAGCTTTAAGCTCGGTTGTTGGTGCAGTCCGGTGGACCCGTGGGGTAGTTTCCGGGTCGTGCTGGGCTCCCTGGAGCTTTGCTCGGTTGCTCGGTGCGATCCGGCGTTGGAGGTCGGGTGGGCCTGACCCCCAACGCCATGATGCCGGGCGTTGGAGGTCAGGTCTGCCTGACTTGGAGGGGGGGACCCTCCTGGACATGTGTCCCCATTCTGCAGACGGTAGACTGGTCTGGTTGAGCGTCCCGTAAGTGGGGTGGCCGGCTGGGGGTCGGGGGATCCTCGGCTGGCTTGAGATCCCACATCGTCGGGAGGGGTGGTCTTGTGGGTGCCGCCTCTTTGGGTGCCGGGGCCCGGATGTTTACATTTGGGCCAACCGTCGGGGCGGGGTGGAGACTGCTAACGCGACCCCATCTCGCCCCACTCAGGCGGATGTCTGCTCACACGTGGATGGTTTTTGGTCAGTAGGAGTCTGACATAACCCTCTGGTGCCCCCGCGCCGGAGGGTATCCATGATGGATTTTCCCCACGTAAAAAAAACTACTTAAATTGAAAGCTAATACTTGTCATGTAGTCTTGTTTAAATTAGATCGAGATCTGATTACAACTTTTTGAGTAATCTTTGATAGCGCGTATTTACTTGTCGATGTAATTAAAGTCGGTTTTTTTTCGTTTGAGAGCAAACACAATTATTATGAGACCATTAATTTAATGTGACTTATTACATTTTTCCTACACGATTTCCTAAACGATTTCTTAAAACTTCAACGGTTCAGGCCTATTATTACTCTACGTAAGATTCATGACCTTCCCTGTAACTAGAGTTCAAGTAGGTTTTCCCACCTCGGTTCCTAAATGAAACCATTGAAAGAGTTCTTGCAGCCGTAGACGTTCCTGTTCTTATCGAACCTACTGGAATTACTTGCGATGATAGCAAGATACCTGATAGATTGACGACGGTTCCTTGAAAGAAGGGACGAACACTTGAGGGACGCAACCTGCGCCGACAGACTAGGTCCATTCCTTATTAGGAAAACAGCCTTAAGAGCCTGCCGCTACAGAAAAAACTGAAATGACTGCACAACTAAAACGACCACACAAATATTCGTCATCAATTTCAAATTACACGTTTGTGCTGTTTACAGTCAATACATTTGTACCTTTTGCATCAGAGCCAATTTTTTTATAAAAGATTTGATTCTCATTTTGTTGCCTCAGTACAAGAGGGCTTTTTTTTTTAATATATAAATTCGCACTGCCGCTATTTATATTGCGACAATTTTAAGTTATGATATACCTACTTATCCTTTAATTTTTTTTTTTTTTAGTACAGTACAAGAGGGCTGATGACAAGAGATGCTGAGGTGGAGAACTGGTGGATTATTGGCCCAGAGAAAATCGATATAGCCTTTCAACGAGGTAATACTGCCAGTATTCTTGGCGCCATTCCACGAGGACATAACTGATATCACAAATGTCTGTAAATATTTAGTTCTTAAGTTGTGAATTGTATACGTGTGAATTTTGAAGCAGGTATTTGTATTTGTACAAATATTTGTTTGTGGTGGTAGCGTATGTCCTTCAGGGTCTTCCAACCGTGCCTTGGAGTACATGTAACGAAGTTTGACCTACGTGTTTACGTGCAAATAATAAATTGTTTAACATTTTTTGTACTTCCTTCTCTTAACACATGCAAGTAGATACCTATCACATTCAATACGTACCTATTTTTTTTACTTTTTGTATATGCAATGACAGAAGTTCAGTGCCAATAATTAGAGTTTGAGTGTAATTTACATTTTTTGACTGCAATATGCAAACGCTACATAACTTCTTTCTTTAGAATTGCGAAGATGTATCCGTTGATTTTTAAATATTTTTGTTATATTAAAGACAATAATTTTGAATTAAAAAAATATAATTAATATTGTATGAACTATGGAATTTTCCCGTTAATATTTTCAAATAACGTAATTGGTACTTATAATTTTTCTGTATGATTCTTTATTTGTTTTTATTTCTCTAAGTTGAGATGCATTTGTAATAAATTTTTATTACGATGCGGTCTGTACCTACTTTAAACTATTTTCCTCTTTAAAGTTCCTCTGATAAAAAAACAAAATATCTTATGCGCTGAAGCGAGCGAGATATGATATATTTTTGTATTGAACCACAATTATAATGTAAATTGAGAACATGGATACTAAGTTATAAAAAATGTAATCTGACTTTAGATTTATATGCGGTCTAGACAGAAACTAGAAAACCATAAAAATGCAATTGATTGCGAGCAATAACACAAGATTGTTGATTGATTTGTACAAAGAAAAAAAGTAGCCGCTTTAGGTATTTGCAATTGAAAAACCAAATCAAAGTATTGATAAAACACAAACAAACACTATTTAAATTAAATTTTGTAACCAGGGCAAATAAAAAATTAATAAGGTTTTAAAATTAGTATAATTATTATTACAAAAAGTATAAATATTTTGTATAGTAGTAATAAAAGAATTAGTTGTCTTAATATATTTATATAGCCATGTAATACATATGTACTTGTAAATACATAGTTACATATTTTATTACTGTAATACATCAAAATATTAACTACAGTTCTTAAGTAATGTATAATTGTATTTAGAGATGAAAATAAGACCAGTAAACACTCTGATATAAATAAAATGGATAATAATTTGTATGTCACGATAATTCCAGCGAGGTTAACGCTCGTTCAATACATCAAGGAAGCTTAAAAGAGTACTAAATGTCACAAAAAAAAAATTAAAAGCACATTTTGAATTCAAATATTTTACGTCACTAAAATACAGTGACACAATTACATAACGCCCACGCGTTATTAGCTCCTACATAATATAGTTTTATTTTTATGAATAAAAATCAATTGCTATATATTATATAGAATGTATAATCATTACCTACATTGAACGTGTCTCATCCAACTTACTCGTAACTGATCTTATTAATGTATTAAATATCTGCGCAAAAATAGCTCATGCGTATGTATTGCTTACTATAATTATCTTTATAAACAAAAAGATATTGCTGTAATGTAAAAGATCAATTACTCTAACTACTAGAGCGCTCCCTCCCTTAACTTAAGTCAATTTTTGTTGTTTTTGTAGGATATTATTTATTTAATTGGAAGTATCCGGTTTTTCTATAATCTATACTAATATATAAAGCTGAAGAGTTTGTTTGATTGTTTGTTTGTTTGTTTGTTTGTTTGTTTGTTTGTTTGTTTGAACGCGGTAATCTCTGGTTCTACTGGGCCGATTTGAAAAATTCTTTCAGTGTTAGATAGCCCATTTATCGAGGAAGGCTATAGGCTATGTATCATCACGCTAAGACCAATAGGAGCGGAGTCCACGCCGACGAAGTCGCGCGCAGAAGCTAGTATAAAATAAAATCGGCCAAGTGCGAGTCGGACTCGCGCACGAAGGGTTCCGTACCATTGACTAAACTAAATATAAGTAAATTTTCTGTAAAAAATTTATTTAATTGTAACGCCATCTATGCCGCTATTGGAAAACTTATTAGTCTAACGACGAAGTTTTAGAAATTTCTAATAGCTGGCGTTGGAGAGTAATAAATAATTAAATAATTATCCCCCTTAAATATTTATTTTATTTTGTTTTTAGTATTTGTTGTTATAGCGGCAACAGAAATACATAATTTGTGAAAATTTCACCTGTCTAGCTATCGCCGTTCTCGAGATACAGCCTAGTGACAGACGGACGGACGGACGGACGGACAGCGAAGTCTTAGTAATAGGGTACCGTTTTTACCCTTTGGGTACGGAACCCTAAAAACTATACCTAATTTAGCTTGTACAAAAGCTTAAGCGATCTCACATTAAGAAATGTGATAAATTAAAATATAATTTTTAAATTAGAAGGAGTATAAATAGGTAGGTACGATTGTCAGTCTTCAAATTATAGAGAAAAATAAACAAAATGTTTAGAAAAATTGTAAACCCGGTAGTCTATAAATATTAAATGCATTAAAATTATTTTATAAACACACACTTATTACGAAACTCACAACATTCACATATTAATAAGACAACAAATACATTATCTATATTTTTCTAAAAAAGGAGTCTGATATTATGTATCATTTCAAATCGCTTAAAAAGTTTCTTAGATATTATTCTTAGTTGCAGTAAATTATACACCATACGGGACATAAAATACAATTTTTAACATTCATTGGGCTAGAAGATTATTGAAAAACAAAGTTGTTTTTCAAATATCTAGAAAAACACGTAATTTTTAAAAACCTTGAAATATTGAATGCAACTTTTAGCTTAATGAACAAATTTTGTGCTAAAATTAAAATTTACTAGGTACGTAGTCTTATGTTAACGACTAGTCGATCAGTTTCAGAAAACAGATATTACTTTATTAAAAGCCGGAAATTATTGCAAACAATTAATACTGAGTACTACAATAACCAATTATAGTTCCATTGTTGACAGGCTCTTGTTCCTTTCGGATCTTCCTCTTGCAAATACAGTAACAAAACACGTAGATAGTTATAACCAACGCTAGAGTGGACGGCAACCATACATAAACCGGTATACCAGAAGGTTTCATGGTTTCCGAGTATTCTTTCAATAAAGCACAGGGTATAATATTCCTTTCCTTGTTTAATGTAGTATTATGCCATAGCACACATTCCTGCTCTCTAGTTATCTTCAACGTCGAACCGTTATACTGTAGAAATGGTTTCATATCAATTTGAGGTGAAGTTATGTCCAAGGCATTTGGACCTGGCAAAAAACTTTCCGGTGAACGCGCCACAAAGGAAGACATTACAAAGCAGGGCAATTTCGTTTCTTCGAAATGTTTACGATCAATAACTTGCATGGAACATTTTTCATCAGAACGAACCGGGTAGTAATGCGTATACTGCCAATGCTCTGCTGAGGCTCTTCCCAAATTGTACAAAGCCAGTCCGGCTAACAGATCACCAAATCTTCCACCGGATTCTCGGTACTTGTACACGTAGGTCGGAGGTAGACCATGAAACACTGGATATGTCACGAAATGGGAACAATGACGACACATGTAGTAAATTACACTGGGTGGATGGTACGAGAAATGTGCATGGTGAGCACTGACATAATGATGGTTCGGCTTTCTTTGAATATTATTGTCAAAACGCCCCCGTGGGCCTCCACTTATCTTAGCAACTGCAAACTTAGCTAACACAGTTATAAACAACAGATAGAAAAAGTTCATTGTGCATCAGGGGCGGGTCCTGGCACGCTACTGCGGTCGTTCAGGACAAGGCGGCTTGGCGCCGGGGGTGATGGCGCCAACCTGGCGCGCCAATCGTATATACATGGAGGATTTCGTATGTTCGAAAATTGTATTAAAAACCACATGTTGCCAATGTATTTTTTTTAAAAAATTAATTGTTTATTTCTTACATTGTCAATATTTAAAAATGGTTTTGGCTCCTGAACTCTATGAATGTATTTAACAATATTTTAAAGTCATCGACAAAGTAGGTAACCACCTCCAGGCAATGTAATTTAGCACTAACAAATAACAATATTAACATTAAAGACTTCGTTTCTAAAGCACAGCTGTTATGTGTATTACAATGTCATTATTAAAAATATAAATAAACTTAACTCTACCTCTCGCTACCTCTATCCGTCCATATTTATTTACACGATAAGTAATCAGTAATCACCAACATATCATGTACTAAAACCTTCTCCGAAATACGCTGCATCTTATGGTAGGTATAAGTATTATTTCGATCGGTAAAATAGTTTTCGCAGTATAACCGAACAAAAAAACTGGCTCTTCATTGATTTGTGTATAGCCTCACATCATTTTCTCCAGTTTTATAGTCAAACAATGCATTTGCATTGACAACTTTACACAGTAAATAACATAGAAATACAATATAAAAATTTAAGAGGAAAATTTTTTGTTTATTTCCAAATTCCCGTTAGTCGTTTTTAGTTAACTATAATCAAAAAACACAAAGAAATATAAACGGGCGACAAACATGTTAAAGTAGGTGAATACCTCTAGTCAGTGGTAGATTACATTCGTAAATGTTTAAATCCGTTGCTATTAAAAGGGGATCAGTCCCCGCATACCGGACTTAAACGGAGGAATCCAAACTAATTACGTGTTGCATCAGTACAAATATTTAATTTAGCGTCGAGAACATAATTGTTATTAAATTTTCTATATAAAAATATAATATTTTACTAGATTTATTTAACTTGTAATTTTTAAAAGGCTATATTAAACACGCCCATCTTAATCGTGAGTAAAAAGTGCTTATTAGTACAAACTGGTTAATTGAAATGTTCTGAATTTGTTTTAAAGGATATCTCTTAAATTGTAAAACTACAAACATAACGTTCCTTCAGACAGTTCTACAGACAATTAATCGTTATTAAAATCTAATACTTACTCTTAAGATTAAGAGAAAAATCATTTTTATTGAGATGCCTATCTTTATGAGAGTCATAAGACTATAAGCGGTAACAGCACAATTATTACCTACTAGATGGCCCCGTGAACTTCGTATCACCTACATACGAGTATATTTGTAAAAAATATACACAAAACACTTTTTGAACGCACCTATAAATATTTGACAACCAATTGGTTGACAACGTTTTTGACAAAAGACATTAAATTTCCCCGCTAGGAAAATTTTGTATTGAAAAATTAAATCGTCGTTTTTAGTATTTTCCCTTACATATTATTTATGTATCTCACAGTTTAACCTTCCTTGAACTTCCACAAACATTTCAAGATCAAAATTAGCTAAATCGGTCAAGCCATTCTCGAGTTTTAGCGAGACTAACGAACAGCAATTGATTTTCATATATGTATATAGATACTTATTATAAAATGTCAAAAAAAAAATAATATATATATATATATATATACTTCTTTACTTTATAAGATCAGAAAAAGTATTTGTTCTTATGAATACGGACATGTCTAGTATTGTTGACACAGAAGAACAATCAATATCTTGAGCCCAATTTCAAATTATCAAGTCGCAAGCCATGACAATGCCCGCCTCCACAAACGCAAACTTCCTGCGAGCTATCGAGATGAACTATTTCCTGAGCATTGTGGTCAGACGAGCCCGCGATCCTTGAGTGTTGAATCATGATTACACGTAGGTAAGATGACGTTTTACTATCACAATTGATAAATCTATTTATTTCTTACTGTTTCTTACTGTACATTACTGTAACAGTCTATAAACTTCTTACATCTGAGCAGAAGCTCTTCTATTACGGAAAATTACCATTTTCCTATATTTTTAGTAAGTTGGGAGGTGTGTTCATTTTAACCTAAAATAATTAGAGCGAAATTCAACATTTGTTTTTTTTTTAAATAATAAAGGGGCAAACGAGCAGACGAAGCCATCTGATGTTAAATGGCTACCATCGGTAACAACCACCTAAATGTTAGGTACGAAGATTAAAAATATAAGAAATCCAAAAAAAATATTCTAGTACTTAATATTAATTAATTTAGAGATTCAAAATGTAATATTTATTTATCTTCAGTATAACAGTTGAGTTTTCAATAGTAGGTACTGGCACTTTCTGATGAAACCTCCATTATTTAACTTAATTGAATCGAATTCGGCAGTTTAATCGAACCAATCAACCAACTACTTTTACTAATGGTCACCCAGTGGTCAAAATTCGACCATAATTAATTTAAATTATAAGTTAGAAAATTATTAAGGTTCTATTGTCAAAGATTATACTTCTAAAATAATAAACAAAAGAGTATATAATTATAAGCGTGTATGACTGTATGTGTCAAATACATGATAGTGTGTGTAATGTTCTTTTAATGATTTAATATATTTTTTATGTATAATTGAAAAAAATAGGTATCAGCATTCTGCACTCCTTCTGCATAAAAACTACGAGTATAAGTGTGCAAATTTCTATTTATAGACATGAGAAAAAATCACGAAGAAATATGAATATATAAGCAATATAGATGTATATAATATATGCATTAGAACTTTGATATTTAAATGACCTTACCGAGCCTAAAACGAAATACGATAATTTCTGTGAATTTTTTAACAAATCATGAAATTTTCAAATCTACGAATCCTTATAGTTTTTATAGTTCAAATACTTGCGTAGTATCTACTCATCTTGACATTATTTTTTAGTTCTTAGGAAGATTTATATTGAAAGTCTAGTCATAACAACAACAGCTGCACCACGTTTTTGGATAATAATAAAAAATAATCAACACTTGAGTATTATACGTCTGCTGAAACATGTAAAAAGTTTAAAGATTAAATTACAAGATTTCATCATACAAAATACGGACAATGTTTTGATAGCGATATATCATAACTAGCGTCTGCGCGCGACTTCGTCGGCGTGGACTCCGCTCCTATTGGTCTTAGCGTGATGACACATAGCCTATAGCCTTCCTCGATAAATGGGCTATCTAACAGTGAAATAATTTTTCAAATCGGCCCAGTAGTTCCAGAGATTACCGCGTTCAAACAAACAAACAAACTCTTCAGCTTTATATATTAGTAGATATAGATAAAAAGAATCATAATAATAAGTCCAAGCTTATTTAACAAAAAAAGAACAAATATTTCCCAAAACCAAATCGGGCTTCTGGACATTTGGGCACGTTTTCTATTACTTTATCTCCTCCATTGCAACAAAAATATCTTACAAGATATTAATAAGTATTTGCAAAGTAATTAATTGGTTTGATTGTTGGTATTGTATGAAACATCAATAAGCATTCTTGCATGGTCCAAACTGATATATTGGCAAGGCTGGCGTTTTCGAAATCGGTTCCTGTTCGATGTCGTAGATTAAATTAATGATTTATTCAAGATGTTACATTTGCTTTATGAAATTGAATGAATTACCTTCCTTAGAAGGGAGAGCACGTTACCTTTGGTTTCTTTAGATATCTCAAACATCGAATAATGATAATTTGGATTATTTGCTTTATAGGCACGTTTGCTATTAGGCAAGTTAATATCTTTTTTAAAAAATCCAAGTAAAAATATAAAATTTATAGGATAAAAAATATATAAATAACAAAGAATTGCATAAAAACTGAAAATAGCAATATTATTTTAAACTTAGATTTGATTTTTTGAAGTGAAACTTTTATTACATCGTCTCAAAGTTTTTCGTCTGTGTGTTGCATGTCGCGTGACGGTCGGCCACGCGGTAAGATTGATAAAGCGATTTTTATACCCTTAATGGAATATTATTCCAAAAATTTTTAGTTAAATGTCTATAATGTGAAAAAAAGTTTCACTTTTACCGTGGTTTCATAAAACCACACAGGTCTTTTTTCTTATTAGGTATAAAAAGTCGAAATATTCTGAAATCTTCTGTTTTAAGATCATTAAACTTGGGGGTTCAAAATGTACCTACTCATACTATTAAATTATTTTAGCGGAACTACTACTAGCACTTATTTGAACTTATAATATATAAAAATGAATGTATCTCTGTATGTCCTTTATAGAATCGTAAACTATGCATTTGATCATGTCATGATCTTCAGCAGTGTTGTGCATGAGCGAAGAAAGATTTCTTAGTGGCTAAGACCAAAAAAAATTTAAAATAAAAAAAAGCGTAGTAATGTGCGCAGGGTACAGCTAGTATTAATACAAATGTTTATATGTATATAATTATGTATCCTTGTATGTATGTATTATGCTGTATATGTATGTGTATTTGTATTCGATAATTGATATTGTTTTAGGTGACACTATTTGTCACTTCTCTATTGTACACTTCCCTACCGCTTTCACTATGCCGTGTCCTATATGCCCAAAGGTTGTCTGGAAGAGATCGCTCTTCTAGCGATAAGACCGCCTTTGTACACTGTTTTGTACTTGTAATATGTTATTGTGTTGATTGATGTTGTGTACAATAAAGATTATTATTATTATTATTAAATGTTTTAACATTTGACAGCAACACTTTTATAAAAACCTATTTTTTATATTGTCGAAATAAAAAAAATATTTATATATTTTATTGCATATTTATTTATAAATATCGCAAAAGAAAAATACAATATCCAAACTTAATATTAGACAAAGGTAGTCTTATCATAAACAATATAAAATATCTAACGCATAAACCGCTAAAAGGGTAATAAAAACAACTATAAAAAAGATAACAAAAATTAATATCGTATGGAGTTATGGACAAGACACGATGCACGACACTTTCATATGGACAATCTATCACTACAATTTAATGAACTTTGATGACAGCCGTCAATCATTCTTAATAGAAAAACAAATACAACATTGTCTACCAAAATCTATAAAGAAAAATGATTCGCCGAAATGTAAGTGGCGCATAATATCTTCCGAACAACTGCATCAAATTGGACGTTTTTTGACTTCGTTATCGCCAGGACAGGTTTGTGTTATAGATAATTAAAAAATAGGTAGGTATAACAATTTTACGAGAAAAAAATATTATGGTAAGAAATTTGCCGGGTCAACTAGTATCAGATAATAAAGCATATTGCTACACAATAGTAGTAAGTAAAAGTTTAATATTGTTAGATCTGTATGAAACAATAAAACACATGCTTATAAAAATACAATTTTATTATACGAAGCTCGTGTGATATTCCTCACAGAGTAACGCCAATAGATCAAAGTATCATGTATTGCGTCGTATGAGACTCGATTCTAAGCTCCTATTACTATTTATTGAGAATCTAAGATCGGAAATACCATCTGTTTGTTACAATTATCTCTAGCCGTTGGCGTTGTCGTGCTGGACATTTATCAGATATGATTGTTTCATTATTAATTTCCTAACCTTACTCTTTTTAATACCTACAATAAAAATTCCAATCATAGTCATCTAAATTTATTGTTTTCTTTTGATTTACAATACAATGTTCTTGTTGAAAACCCCTTTAAGTATAACTCAGGCCTCAGCCAATGAACAGAACACATGAATATTATTTTAGAAAAAGGGCGCACGTACCTACAATCCGGGTAAGAATTTTAAGCACTGAATCAAGTCTTTGCACTGAATTATAAGTCAATAAATTATATAAAAAATCATCATCATTTGTGCTCAACGGTGTAAGAAAATATCTTGAGAAATCCTCTTTCTAAAATGCTAAGATAAATCGACTGTGAGATCGTTGATTCTCTTACAGCCAAGTACCTAGGTATATGTAGGTATAGGTACCTACCTACTATAAATATGGTTTTTACAATTCTTTCATAAATAAATTATCCTTTCATAGTTTTTTTTTTAAATATTTTATATAATAGTTAACGTTTATCAGCATTAAATTACATAAGATATTACGTGAATAAACTTAACTCACTATTATAGAACTCATATTTTGACTACTTTATTCTACTAAAAAGAAACCACACTTCATCGTTTAAAATAATACAAAATACAGATTACATCATTGTATTCTGTCACAATAAGTGTGAAAGCCTGGTGACAAAATGACAGCAAATGATCTTAATAACTTTAATGAAATAGGTGTGGTACAAGTCCATTTATCTTGATAACTAATCAATTTTAATGGAATTGTACCTATGAACATTTAAACATACTCGCTCTCTCTCTTTCTAAATTTCTTATATTAAAAGTGGATATACCAAGAAATTTACCAATGTTGGGCTTTTATTATGACGCCGCGTTGGCGCAGCGGTCACAGCACTGGATTGCGATTTGCTGTTGCGCGGGCGGTTGCGGGTTTGATCCCCGCACACTACAACATTTGTATTGGCCATATGACAGATGTTTGCCGTGGTCTGGGTGTTTGTGCAGTCTTTGTGGGTCTCCCCACCGTGCGTCGGAGAGCACGTTAAGCCGTCGATCCCGGTTGTTATCATGTACACCTGATAGCGATCGTTACTCATAGTAGGGAATATATCAGCCAACCCGCATTGGAGCAGCGTGGTGGAATAAGCTCCGATCCTTCTTCTACATAGGGAAGAGGCCTATGCCCAACACAGGGATATTACAGGCTGAATCGTGATATAGATACGTATATACCTTTCTATGACATTGTGTTATTATTATTTTTCTATTTCATTTATATATCTCACATATATTTTGTGTACTGTCCTGTAGAATTGTAGATAATTTCCCTATTAAGGGTAACGATCGTTATCAGTGCTTATGATAACCGGGAATGACGGCTTTACGTGTTCTTTGAGCCAAGGCGAGACTTACGCGAACAAACAGCCGAACAGAATTTGTGTAAAGGTAAATGTTCGTTTCGGGTAATAAATCTCCGACAAAAAATAACACGGTCGCCAGTCTAAAAAATAAACTCCTAACAAGCAGGTTAGGTTTGGAAATAGAAACACTAACACTCAGATACGATAAAATCTGTTTCACATAAGCAACCATGTACCACAGGTAGAGTCAAGCCTGTTGCCCCGACCACTCTACTTACTCTATCTTAGGCTTCTGAAAGAGAATGGTTAGGACCATCACACTGCGAGCCTGGCGGTGCGCGGTGGCGGCGGCGGGTGCGAAATATCGAACATAATAATTATGATACGCGTCTTTGCGTCCATGCTGCAGTGGCTAAAGCGGAAGCCTACGCGACGGGACTGAGCGATACAACGAGCGTAGTTTTCGAACATTCCTATCCGCGCGTTCTGTCCACACTACGGGCCTAGTCAGCAAGCGATCTAGTGCGCGGGTGGCAGGGGTATCAAACCATTTCGGTCTTGACGCTAACTCGTATTATATATATGCGCTTTCTGTAGTTTATACCTTTTTTTTAACGTGGGAGAAAAAATTAAAATTTGAATTAAAATTCTATAACCTAAATTGAGACCATCCGTTCAACATTACGTCCGGAGTCTTTGTATCTATACTTCGTGATCACTAATTTCAAATTTTCTTGAACTGTCAAAAAGAAAATAATCGAATGGACGAGTATAAGTTGTAATATTATTGCTTTTGGTAAAATGGCAGTAAATACCGAATTTTTTATAAGTGCGATTCAATCCAAACTACCTATATGGTCAAGTAAACATCCACAGCACAATAATCGCAAAATTACACGAAAATTATGGGGTCAAAAAAAGTAAAAAAAGTCTAGTAAAAATAATAAATCCTCGTCCATAGTTTGCAACCCCTGATATACGTCAAATCGCTACATGAACTCGCGCGTCACTGTGGCCACCATACGCCTCCGCCGCCGCAACCGCCTCCGCGCCCGCCACCGCGCATTCAATGTGGACGCACACAATGATAAATTGGTGAAGGCTTTGTTTTAACATCTATTGCTTTATTCCCAATAGAAAACTCTCTTTGACGTCCGTCAAAGTATTTGTATTGTATTGCATTGCATTTTTCCTTTAATTAAATAAAAATATATTCATTTAATTTCATAGTGAATAAATTTTATGTACAAATCACTCTAAGATAATTTTAGTGTCATAAATTTTTTCATCCATAAATCTCTCGATATTTTTGTGAAATAGATATCGTAGCGTTATTTATAGCCAGATCACGTAACATGACATTTAACCATGAAAATTAATTTCGCTGATATTGAAAATTTAGTAGGCTCAACAATTTTTAAGCTGCATGAAACTTTTATAGGTTTCAAACAATAACTGCTACTATGCCTATATACCTATAGATCCTAAATGAGGCTAGGACTCACTAAATGGCTAACATGTTTTACAAACATATTGTTATTAAAATAATTATGTTGTAGAATCTATTTACTAATACTGTACCTACACAAATCGTACAAAATATCGAAATAACTGTAGAAGTAACACACTATATAAAAAAGTTTGCCTACTTATACATTTAGTAAAGTAAAATCTACTAGAACCTTTTAAAGAAATTATGTCTTTATTAAAAGAAATTACACCCTATTTTAGTCACCAACTTCCCTCAATGCAATTTGGCTCGTTTCCAATTTATGTCGGCTTATATTTATTGAAGTGAAACTCCTTCAGGCGCATGAGGGGTACAATTTGAGCGACCGGTAACGCGGTAGCGTCATGGACCGCCAGTACTTGGATGGGTGACCGCCTGGGAACACCGCATGACGTTGGCTTTTTTATTAATATTTTTTTTTTGTATTTTAAATTCGTTTCTTTTAATTAGTTTTTTGAGTTAGTTTGGCAAAGAAGTTTCACTTCTGACATGTGTATTTTTAATCATTATATAAGTAGGTACATACAACTTGTTTTGTCTACATAAAAATAAATATTATATGTAGCGCTCTTGGGAGTTCGATTTAAATTTTCAATGGCTTGACGTTATTTACGTGTTATTTACAACCACGGAGTATATGGAGACGGCATCGAACGTTATTTGCTTCAGAACCAGCGTAGCCAACTTTTACACCCACACAATTATATTAAAGTTCGCACACAATTTACAACATTAAAATCTTAATCCTAATTGGCTACGAAGTAGTGTGCGTGTACGCATTGCTACACGTTACTACAATCATAGATGAGTCTCTAGGGCCGTGGGCATTTCGATAAACATTGCAGATTTATCGATAAATGATAACACGGACGAGTATTATTTCAATAAAATTCAATAATTATTATTATCTATGTTCACTGATTACACATTAAATACCTCACAATAATAGTCAACTGGTAGTTTCCTATTACTGTAGACTGTAGTTCTATAAAACTGTTAGGATACTAATCAAATGTCAGAAATTTATTAAAACCAATATGAAACTGAGGGTTCAAAAAAATATATACGAAAAACTATCGGGATGAAACAGTAGGAGCCAAGCATGAAATAAACTGAAAGACACGGTGAAGTGAATTTTAAAAATCATTCACTCATTAAAATTTGAAATCTAATAAAAATGGATATAAAAAATGAAATTCGAATTGTACATATAGTATACTTATGTCTTAAACGTGATAATAAACATCGAACGAAAAACCTTTTATAATAAAAAAAGATTCAATTTATCGATAAACTACGGATTAGGCATTCGTTGCTCAACTAGTAAAGTCGATAATATGGCGGGCCACTGACGCCTGGTACTCCAAGAATTAGTGCGTAGCGAGCGTAACTATAGCCGCGCAATAGATTGCGCATTACGCGCGTTGTTCCCAGACTATCGGTAATGGTTAGCCAGCAGTGTATATCGTTACTGTTACAATTATGAATTGTAAGTCAAAATCATTGTAGAGGACTGGCTTTTTTCCAAATATTAATAATTACAGTAAATTACTACTTATATGTGAAAGGAAATCATTCCTGGGGTAACTTTTAGACCTTAGCTCCCTTGTCGACACGACAATACTACACAACACGGCATTTTAATATTTTTTAAGTCACTAAATACGTCACCCGCGTCTGTACTACGACTGAGATGCGTTTGTTAACAGTGTGATCGCCTGATCATAAGCTCGGTAACACGCGTCACGCCCCTTACCATGTCTATAGTATTTCTGTGGTCTGTGTTTACAACGATGCAGTTGAAGTGAATTTGACGCAGTTTCAATTGACGCATCAATATGTTTGCCTCAGTTGTGTTTGTAGCTGACATAATAATTATTGTGTTTGCTCGCTAATAACAAAAAACTGACTTCAATTACATATAGACAGGTAATACAAATTACAACAGGTAATACAAATTATTAGAAATAACTCAAAATGTACTCTTCATATCTCAATCAAATTTAAATTGAACCACATGACAAGCACCACCTTTCGAGTTAAAAAAAAATCGAAATCGATTCACCCAGTATAAAGTTATGAGGTAACATACACGAAAAAAAAAGAAATTGAGAACGTCCTCCTTTTTTGAAATCAGTTAAAGAGGAGATTTTAATATTATATTTTTCCTTTTTTTTTGCTTGAAAAGAAAATCCCGAGATTTACATACATAATAAATATTTTTACATTTTTATGTACCCGTATTTGGAGATCTAAAACACCATTCTAGTGTAGAGGCTTTGAAACCAGTGATCGCGGGTTCCGTTTCCACTCTAGCAGATTTTTGTATTTGTACAAATATTTTGACTGGTCTGAGTATATATTGTAGTGGGTATCCACACCATGTCTCGGACAGCGTATAAAACTGTCTGTACCTGTTGTTATCACACCAGATACCTATCGTTATTCGTTAATCGTGGTAGAAAAATTAACTACCAACTCGCCTGATCCATTATGGTTCAAACGTTCTCCTATATAGAAAAATAACCTTTACCCAGTTATGAAACGCTTAACGCTGATTCATTGCTTCATTCAGAATTCGAACCCTTTAATCATATATCGGCGACGTCTACTCTTTAAAATTATTTTTTTTTCATTTTTCAATCAAAAATCAAGTGATGGCAAACTGTTATAGAGTTCAGTCTAAGCTACCAATTAATACATACTTTGAATCGCGTTAATTAAAGAATAGTGTGATGTGATTTTATTAATAACGCAAATACAGTTGACAAACACTTCTACTGCATTTTTATTGACGACTAGCTGCTGTGCCCGCGACTTCGTCCGCGTGGAATTTAACAAAAAAGTTATTGTTCAGTTCGCAGTTATAAAAAAAAATCGAAATTAAAAGTAGCCTAAGTTACACCCTATACATTAGCTATATGCCAGTGAAAGTCCCGTCAAAATCGGTCCAGCCGTTTCAGAGATTAGCCGGAACAAACAGACAGACAGACAGACAAAAATTATAAAAAATGTTATTTTGGTATATGTTCCGTGTATCGATCCATATTCATTTAGTAAAAAGTGGTTATTTTAATATTAAAAACAGACACTCGAATTTTATTTATTGTTATAGATCAATATTGTAATTGTCAAACATTGTTTTATAAATTCAATAAATCGCCTCTCAGACATTTAAAACAATTTTTTCTATATAATTATATAGAGTTAGTCACTTGCCACTTGCCAGTTGCCGCCAATGCTTACCTTCTGTTAGTATTTTCTATTAGATAATTATGTTTAAAAATATTATATTTCATATATTTATAACTAGCTGCCCGGACAGACTTCTTTTTTTTAGTATAAAAACCTTCCGTGGGATCTAAGGAACATACAAAAAAATTAGCCGAATCGGTCGAGCCGTTCTCGAGTTATGCACTTAGCAACATTCATTTTTATTATATAGATTAAGCCATTAAGGAAGGTATTCTTCACTTAAACATCATTAGTTATGTTATAATTATTAAACTTTTTGTTTAGAAAATGTTACAAATAGAACAAATCGCAACGGCCTACCTTCCTACGACTTTTTTCACTTTCACTTAGCCGCGTGTGAATTGCACACACACACACTTGTTATTTATTGAAGTGAAACTTCTTCAAGCGCATGAGGGTAAAATATGACAGAAAGGCGACACGGCAACGGGGCCAACGGGTAACGCGTCAGTACTTGGATGGGTGACCACCTGGGAACACCGCGTGACGTTGTTTCTTTTTTCAACAAGTTTTTTTAATTATGATACCGCGTACTTTTTCAATTTGTTTGCCAAAGAAGTTTCACTTCTGACATGTGTACTTTGTACGCACGCAATTTTTTTTCCAGTTAAGGATCCTGGTCTTAATCGCCTTAACCTTTTATTACCCGACTGCCAAGGAAGGGTTATGTTTTTCGCGCGTATCTTGTATGTATGTATGTATGTATGTATGTAATATTCTTAATTACCTGATTTGTCTAGAACCGCTTAACGGATTTGCATAATTGAGATATCGTTAGATTCGCCTTAGCAGCCCAAGTGTTCTTAGATAGGTGACATTAATAAAAAATAAACATGGCGGCTGTGCGAAGCCATTGTAGTTAATGAAGAAATAATTTTTTTTAGAATACTATAATATGGGTATCAAATTAAAGGGCTCAATACAAGGATTTCGAAAATGTATATTATGATTATTATTACTGTAATAATAATAAAGAAATACAATAAGAAAGTTTAAAAAATGTTGACTTTGCTCTTTCCCATGCCTAAGGCAAGCAAGATGCGAGCCGAGCTCCTTCCTCGCCTCCTAGGCAACGTCCGGTGGTCAATTTGTGGGTGTAGCCTTTCCCTTAAAAAAAGAATTATCAACTTCGGACTACTCTGTAAAAAGTTATGCTCGGTCAAAGATAAAAATGATATATACGTGGCAACTTTAGAACGGCCTCATTTTTTTCGTCGTTAATAAATTACTTAATCAACCACATGATGTAAACTATTTTAATGAATTGAACCGATTACGTAATTTGTCTAACTAAAGACATAAATAAAATAATAATTAAAAGAAAACAAAAAACCCGCCTGCATAAAAAACAACTAATAGAAAATGAACTGAAAAGACTGAAACAAGATAAAAATTCAAAATTACACAACGCTAGCGAAACAAATCGAAACAATATCAAACATTATGTACTACATAATATACACTTAAAAATATCAATACGGTAGTCCTTTAAAATTTTATGCAACATTGGACATAATATGCAGTCGGAGACATGAAATTGAAGGATAAGTCAAATCATTCTCTCTTTTTGCATGTCTCCGACTGCATATTATGTACGATGTTGCATAAAATTTTAAAGGACTACCGTATTGATATTTTTAAGTGTATAGTACATAATGTTTGATATTGTTTCGATTTGTTTCGCTAGCGTTGTGTAATTTTGAATTTTTATCTTGTTTCAGTCTTTTCAGTTCATTTTCTATTAGTTGTTTTTTATGCAGGCGGGTTTTTTGTTTTCTTTTAATTATTATTTTATTCATTTTGAATTGGGATCACACATATAACATCGGTTATGATACTACGACGGACGTGACGTGAATCAACGTAATTGCGATGTCTCATAAGTCATAGTGCAGTTACATCAGCTAGCAAGGTTAATTTCTTATTGAAATTGTAACATAGGTACCTACTTTTTAATGTAGGTATATTTTTAATTTGGCAAACTTTATTTATTTATTTATTTATACTTTATTGTATACCACAAGAACATTATTAAACATAATTTTGTGATTAGAAGTTTTATAGGTTGTGTAAGAGTACCGAAATTACGCGGCTCACAACTCACAAAATTACGCTCGTGTGACCTCACCATAAAAGTTACTGTGGGCGGACAACAGACCATGCAGCCATTTCTTGCAACAAAACCAAATTTAATTTTCTATATTATAATAATATTATAGGTATTGCTTATGTAAATGTGCTGATCGCTGTTTGGTTTATGCTCTTCAGAAAATAATCTACAATTTATTAATACTATGAACTAACAAAAAAAAAACTTTTTTTAAGTGAAACCTTTTTAGGCGCATGAAGGTCGATTTACATCAGACGAGCAAATGCTCATTCTATCAAATTCTTATCAAATTCTTTTAGTGTAAACAGGCGTAGAGCATTCTCTCGTTGTTCTTAGAGCGTTCGCAAGATTATATGGAATATTCTAAGAATGCTCGTTCGCTTGATGTAAACGGCGCTAGAGCGCGCGAACAATTGCTTGGAGCGTTCTTGCGTGTTCTTACGTGCTCGCGCCCCTGAGCGGTCTCTTCAAAGCGTTCTTGTGTTCTAGCGATTGTATAGGTACTTATTATTTAATCTATTAAATTATGGATTGGTCTAAAGAAAACTGTTTATTAATGATAGAAGCCTACCAAATGATGTCTGTGGGTTGTTGTGGGTGTTTTGCATATCCATCATTGTTTCACCTACATTATGGAGTGTCCTTCGTTGCATTAAATTTGTAACCCACCAACGTCTCTTCCTTCTTTCATTTTTGAGTTTTTGCGATAAATTAATAAATGCGGCACTTGCAATTATGATATCGCTATCAGAGTCAAACATAGCGAAGCACTACCAATACCAACCACAGAATTGACACGAAAGAGCAAAGAACATTCGTTCAGATGATCTAGCTTTCGTTTACACTAAACAATCAAAGATTACGAAAGAATGCTCTTGCTCTAGCTCTAGCTCTTTGTTCGTTTGATGTAAACGCTGAATACGAGTTTTCGTTTACACATAAAGAACAAGAAAGAATGCTCTTGTTCTAGCTCTAGCTCTTTGTTCGTTTGGTCTAAATGCACCCTGAGATAAAATTTGAGCGACCGCTAACGCGGCAAAGTTAGGGACGGTCAGTACTTGGATGGGTGACCACCTGGGAACACCGCGTTACGTTGGCTTTTTTTTCAACTAGTTTTTTGCATTTTAAAATCGTTTTTTTTTTATAAGTTTTTTTTTAATTAGTTTGCCAAAGAAGTTTCACTTCCGACATGTGTACTTTGTACATATGTATAAGATATATTATAGAAGAAATGATGTCTTGACATACAACAAAATAAACAGAATCATAAAAGGGAAACTAAATGTTTCTACCGAATGTCTTCAAATGGGCAGTCGTAAAATGCCGAATTTCAGATACTAGTAACAAATAAGTCATTATGATTCTCAGTTGTAATATTTGAACAATAAACGAATGTTTAAGGGCGAGATATGTAAATTTTAATGTTTCTAAGCAATTCTAAAATAAAATTAACTTTACGTCTAAGATGCCTACTGAATAAACCAAGACCTATAAAAGAGCTACATAATGCTATCAAAGTGTGTAAGTATATATAATAATAATAACAATATTTTCACGTATTTTATCAATAAAATAATTAGGTACGTGTTCATAACTTGCCTTTATGATTCAAAAACTTTTAGTTTTTAACTTCGTTTGATGAAAAAGATCTAGAGGAATTATAAGAGCACAACATTGATACATGATCAACATCTATCATAATTATCATCATCTATCAGATCATAATTTGTAGGACAATATTACTATTAAATTATATAGATATTAACTAACTAAAAGAAAAAAAATCAGCTGGTTAGTAATAATTTTCGCTCACTGCTGCTCTACCCCCTGCTACCTCTGTTAGCTACCACAATCGAGAGTTTTCGAAGAGGAATTTTTTGTTCGCCTCATCAAAATGTAGCCACTCCCAAAAAATTAGCTTGATACTGATCAGGTGAAAAAAAATGTACTAGGGATCCCTACCTATTTTAAGTTATTTTAAATAATAATTAAAAACTACCGAACTTTAATCTGTGCTAGCAAATACTTCGTAGAAAACACACCAAATTATTTACCAGGGAGTACCCTGTGTCCCTATACACAATGTTAAGGTAGATAATTGAGTTTGCTCGCAAACGAAAAAAAACCGACGTCAATTACATCGACAAGTAATACAACGTAATAAGACGAAAAAATAGTCAAGTAAATACGCGCTATTAAAGATTACTCAAAAAGTTGTAATCAGTTTTCGATCTTATTTAAACAAGACTACAAGATAAGTATTAGCTTTCGATTAAAGTAAGAATCATCGAAATCGGTACACCGAGTAAAAAGTTATGCGGTATAATATAACGTAGGTCGACGAAAAAGTAGTCACGTAAATACGCATTATTAGATATAACTCTAAAAGTACTAGTCAGATCTCAATTAAATTAAAATGGGACCACATGACACGCAACACCTTTCAATTAAAACAAAATTGATCGAAATCGGTCCACCCAGTCAAAAGTACTGAGCTAACATACATTAAAAAAAAAAAAAAAAAAAAAAAAACATACGTGTCGAATTGAGAACCTCCTCCTTTTTTGGAAGTCAGTTAAAAATACATAATTATTAATATTATTTTATAATTTGGTGAGATTTGTTCATATCATTCATCACATCGGGGGATGCTTCTCATATTTATTGTTTGTTTCAATTTACCTTAATTATTGTAATAATATTCATTCTTTAGAAGTTCACGTGATATGTATTTTTAAATATTATATCTTTTTATTTTACACGAGATTTTACTAAAAACTTCATAGACAATCACATCAACATTGATGCTCTACCCCCTGCTATCTCTGTTAGCTACCACAATCGAGAGTTTTCGTAGAGGAATTTTTTGTTCGTCTCATCAAAATGAAGCTATTCCCGGAAAATTAGCTTGATACTAATCAGGTGAAAAAATATACTAGGGATCCCTACCTATTGAGATCTACTGAACCATCTCGATTCTACGACTTTTACGACGTTTATACTCGTGACTACTGCTCTGGTTATGTAAGTCATGACGCGTAATGATTTCAGGCCATAACCATACACAATAAAAGACTTTCTAATGGAAACATTATTTAATAGGGCTGGTGGTTCTAGAAATAAACGCATATTGTGATTGTGAACTTCTTAGCTTAATAATATTAATATATAGGTATGTGCCTATTTTAAGTGTAGTATATAGATTATATACTTTCAGAAATGTTAAATCTTTATAGAGTAAGAAAACACAAGCAAGAAAGTTAGATTATAAGTACCTATATTAAAATTATATTTAAAGTCATCATTTAAAAGTATGTATCGTTAAAAACAAATTTTAAAATTTTACTTGGCATATAAAATGTTAGCTAAAAATTTCCGTGGAAATTGTTAAAAACATTTGAACCTATCTGATTCTTATTATACTTATAGGTAGGGATCCCTAGTACAAATTTTTCATCTGATTAGTATCAAGCTAATTTTCCGAGAGTAGCTTCATTTTGATGAGACGAACAAAAAGTTCCTCTTCGAAAACTCTCGATTGTGGTAGATAATAGAGTTAGCAGGGGATAGAGCAGCAGTGAGCGTAGGACCGGGATAACGTACCACGCAATTTGGAGGACAATATTACCATCAAATTAAATAAATATTAATTAACTAAAAGAAAAAAAAATCAGGTGGTTAGTAATAATTTTTAGTAAAATTGATTTTTTTTTCTGATTTTTCTTTTCTTTTAGTTAGTTAATATTTATATAATTTGATGGTAATATTGTCCTCCAAATTGCGTGGTACGTTATCCCGGTCCTACGCTCACTGCTGCTCTATCTCCTGCTAACTCTATTATCTACCACAATCGAGAGTTTTCGAAGAGGAACTTTTTGTTCGTCTCATCAAAATGAAGCTACTCCCGGAAAATTAGCTTGATACTAATCAGATGAAAAATTTGTACTAGGGATCCCTACCTATTATATTTGAAACTACATTGATTTGACTTGTATTTACACTTTTATCACATAATCTCAAAGTTCATGTGAAAAATTCAAAAAACCAGTTTTTGGTTTTTTATTTTAATCTTCTACAATGTTTTTTTTTTGTTTTTTACAAAATTTGGTGAAAACTTACCTTTTTATGTCCCAAATACACTGTAATTGTTTTGATTTAAAATATTTATTTTTTCACCTTATTTTGACTTCAATATCAAAAAAGTACCCTCATTTTAAATCGAAAATTCTCACGTCAAAATATCAGCACTTTCATAGCGAACCCTGGCATAACGATACAATAACCTTGTACAGGGATTTACAGATCTTAAAATAAAAAATAATATTACGAGACATCTAGCTTTTATTTGATACGTGTTTGATACAGAACAATAACAACTGGAAGACTGCGTGACACTCAAAAAATATACCTACGTACATCCGGTACATTAACTGAATTTTTCCAGGTTTTAAAAAGTTCACTTTCAAATTAGAAACAGTTACCTAATGGTACGTTTATACGCTTGCCAAGCGTCGGCAATCATCCACAATCCCCAAGCGTTCACAATTGTTTGGAACAGGGTTGCCAACCATACTGTTTTAAACAGTATAATACTGTTTTTCACTAAATTATACTTTTTACTGTTGAACAAAAATAAAGTATACAAAATACTGTTTTCAGTATCAAAATGCTAACACATTATAGATAATCTAAATTTGTATAGACTCAATATTGGTATGGGTGATTTATATTCAGAATTAACAAATTTCAAACTAATTTATGAAAAAATATCAGAAGACAAAGATTTTCTTGAAATGAGTACTGAGTCTCCTCTCCTTCTCCTACATGGGGAAGAGGCCTATGCCCAACAGTGGGATATTACAGGCTGAATCGTGATCGTGAGTACTGAGTACTGACCAAAAGTGGAGCCATTTATTAGTAAACACTTCAGAAGAATTTAAAAACATAACTAAAATTGTCTCATATCTACTTTCTGTTCCCGCCACCCCAGCGTTTACTGAAAGAGTTTTTTCAGTAATGAATGCTAAGTGGCGGGAGGATAGAAATAAAGCATCTATTAATTTAATAAAAAATGGGCTCCTCATTTATTTTAATTTCAGTTATGATTGTGATGAGGCATATGAAGTTTTTAAAAAAGATTTTAAATTAATAAGTTGTACGAAAAGTTCAAAAAAATATGTATTTAAAACAATAAATATATGTAAAATACTGTTCATTTTTCTAAAATACTGTTTAATATTCTTTATAGACCTGAATATATACTTTATTTCTTGTAAAAAAAGTTGGCAACCCTAGTTTGGAAGTAGTTTACACGCTTGCGAATGCGTCAGTGTGCTACGGATATCCAAGCATGGCGGACGTATATAGTTAATAATAGTTTCATTCACATGAGCTTACAATAGAATGTCAATGTTCTTTTAATTACAGGTTATCACAACATATGTCGAGTAATACAAAGAATTAGTTTATGAGTAAATTTATCAATAAGAAATCATTAATAAAAATTCAAAATGATAATATCGTTATGTTATGACATTAAACTCTCTTCATTCGACCAGCCACTCATTTTGTCTAAAAAAATTAGACGTGCGTTCGTCACGAAATCACAGCGGCTACTAAACGCGCGCCAGCGTGTAAACACCTCGCAAGCGCTTGCCGCAATCGCCCTTTGATCTGTGTCAAAAAACCGACACTAGTCCCGATCGGATACAATCGTCTGCAAGCGTCCGCAAGTTCACGCAATCGCCTCTTTACACGCTTGCGATTGTGGACGCTTGCCGACGCTTGCAAGCGTGTAAACGTACCAAAAGTTTGCAAGCGTCCGCAATTTCACGCAATCGACCTCTTTACACGCTTGCGATTGTGGACGCTTGCCGACGCTTGGCAAGCGTGTAAACGTACCATATAACAGGTAAAATTATTTTTTGTCAGAATACATTATAACAAAACAAATGTTAGGCATTTATTTATTTTGACGCCGCGTTGGCACAGCGGTCACAGCACTGGATTGCGATTGGCTGTTGCACGGGCGGTTGCGGGTTCGATCCCCGCGCACGACAACATTTGTATTGGCCATACAGATGTTTTCCGTGGTCTGGGTGTTTGTGCAGTCCTTGTCGGTCGTCGGTCCCGGTTGTTATCATGTACACCTGATAGCGATCGTTAGTCATAGTAGGGAATATATTATCCGCCAACCCGCATTGGAGCAGCGTGGTGGATTAAGCTCCGATCCTTCTCCTACATGGGGAAGAGGCCTATGCCCAACAGTGGGATAATACAGGCTGAATCTTGATCGTGATCGTGCGAAAGGTTAAGCATTATAATTATTATATTGATTATTATTATAGCTTCTCATACTAAAACTTGACTTGAACGGAATACGTAAAAAGTTTTTGTTACAATAGTGAATAGATTACTTATTTACAAAATATGCACTTTTAATTTACCTATACGAATTTGTAGAAATTTAACCAAATAAAATTTAGTATGTAGGTATAGCCAGTACGAGTACAACCTTGTAGTAATGAATTTAAAAATGAATGGACTGCAATTTCATAGATTCTGAAACGATTATTATTATTACATCGATAACCAAACGCTTAAGGAGTAGATGTCTATTGTGTGCGCGTAACGATAGCTATAAATAATAAGTACTATTTTGACCTCTGATAAAAAGTATTTGTAGCCAATTAAGGTATATTTATATTTAAAGAAAGTTATAAGTTACTTACGAATAGCAGTTTTTGTTCGAACATTCCGTGAGTAGCACATGGGATGAAGGATTGCCCAATAGCGGTCCACAGACACCGCTACGAGGCAGAAGATGCTTATCGTACAAAGCATCACCAACAGCGACGTCGTGAAAAGACAGGCGTAGAGGTTCCTCGGTAGACCCACTGAAGCGAGTATCGCAAATGGGATACCCAGTAGACCAACAAGCAAATCAGCAATAGCTAATGACACTATGTAGTAATTTGTCCGACGCCGTAATCTTCTATCGCGACGGAACACATGTATCACCATAGCATTGCCCACAACGGCCACTAATGCCACTAAAATTTCCAGAGACGTGTAGGTTGCGTGTAATTCAGGAGTAGGAGACCGGTGCGGACCTGGGTCCACGGCGGCCGTCGTTGTTACTATTTCCTCGTCCATCCCGAAAGTATTTATAACATTAAGACAAGATCGAAGTAACGCTTATAGTATTTCTGACATGTTCCAAAATAATTTGTCACGATTATAATTGACCACAACGACATTATTAACGATGAATTTATTTGTTAAGAAATAAATGAAAAAAAAATCTTAATATCATTTTATTCCTATTTTTTAAATGGTTAGTGAATATTCATTCGAATAAATTGACCACATTTTTTTTAAAGTAACACGGTCATTGTCAGTTATCGTAAGATTGCGAGATCGCGAAGGTCCCGGCCAGTCCCGCCCGCGCGGCGCGTTTCCCACCACTGCGGGCGCGAATTGAATTGGCGCGAAACCGCATCGCTAGGACACACGCCCTACGCCGACGCACACTTGTTGCGGTTATGAACTACGTTTACCCTTGACAACGAATCGAGACATCTATAAGCTGAACAACACAGTATCTACAAAGTAACTACAAGTGTTACATTAATGGTGTTACTATTTCAGAAACTTTTGGATAATCGAAATATTGGCACGCCTTGTAAATTAAAACGGCACATGAAATTTACCTTGTCTCGGTAACTTGGTATAGGTAGGTTTGTACGCCTCATAAGCGAAGCGTATAAGGCTGTGCTCTACACTCGCCTTATAAAAATCAAGCGATTTCTTGAACTAAAGATTGTCGGTGTAGGCTGGGATAAGGATTGCGGAAAACCGGGATGTCTGGCGCGAACTTGGGGAGTCCTATGTCCAGCAGTGGACTGCAATAGGCTGATATGATGATGATGCATTTAAATCACATAGCACCAAAATTAGTGTTGAATACTTGAGTGATTAATTACGGAAAAAACGGTACCTACAACTTTTTAGGGTACTATTTTTTTAACATTGACGACGCGTTAGCGCAGCGGTCACGTCAATTCGTTCTAGTGCTTGATCCCCGCTCACGACTGACATTTGTATTAGCCATATAGATGTTTGTCGTGATCTGGGCATTTCTGTGTATTGTGTGTTTCCGGACGGACCCCCGACACAGGAGAAAATGCTACTGGGGGCCGTTGAGTGTGAAGCGTTTATTTATTTATTTTAACATACTTAGTTATACTTTATACAAAAACTAGAGAAAACCCGGCTTCGCTCGGATGAAATGTGACACATAAAATACATGTATTTTGGATTGAGTAGGTACTCACACGACGACACGTTGGCGCAACGGTCACAGCGCAGGTTTGTGGCCGTTGCGCTGGCAGATGCGGGTTCGATCCCCACACATGACAAACATTTGTATTTGCCATACAGATGTTTGCCGTGGTCTGGGTGTTTATGCCGTCCTCGTGGGTCTCCCCACCGTGCCTCGTAGAGCACGTTAAGCAGTCAGTCCCGGTTGTTATCATGTACACCTGATAGCGATCGTTTCTCATACTAGGGATACGGAATATATCTGCCAACCCGCATTGGAGCAGTGTGGTGGATTAAGCTCAGATCCTTCTCCTACATGGAAAAAGAGGCCTATGCCCAGCAATGGGATATTACAGGCTGAAGCGAACAGAAGTTGGCAAAGGTTCTTATTAAGAAATAATCATAAATATTCTCTATTATGCATCACAGATTAATTATCATAAAATTTCTCTATAAACTTATAAAAATTTTCGTCCTACGGGCGACAATATTTGGTAAGGCTAGCTAGACTTTAAAAAATACTATAAAATACTTACGATTTTCGGCATGGTGTTTCGTTTTACACAGTCACTTTGTTTTTAAAATGAATTGATTGAGTGGTTTTGAAAATGATCGAAATTATTGAGGACTAGCTGTCCCCGCGACTTCGTCCGCGTGGAATTTAACAAAAAAATGATTGTTTAGTTCGCAGAATTATAGAATAAATAAATTTCTATAATAAAAGTAGCCTAAGTTACTACTTATTACATCAGCTATCTGCCAGTGACAGTCCCGTCAAAATCGGTACAGCCGTTTCAGAGATTAGCTGGAACAGACAGACAGACATACAAAAATTGTAAAAAATGTTTTGTTGTTAGATGTACCGTGTACCTATAACTCGCGTCATGTAAAAAGAACGCTGAAAGAAACTGGAAGGGGTATGTTTGCGCATGTGTAGTTTCGCGCACGTACCTAAGTACTAAACCTATTGTTTCATTTTTGAATTAGCTTTTTGCTCGCTGCTTCGTATAATGGTTATTGGTAGGTACATTAAAACATATAGATAGAATATCATTAAATAGAATTAAGGGCCTATGCAAACCGCGTTTTTTAAACGCGCCGTCGACGCGCGTTTCTAAAACGCGCGTTTGTATCGCGACATACGCGCGTTTGCATCGCGTCTGTATCGCGTGACACGCGCGTCGACGGCGCGTTTTTATCCTACAGAGCAGTTTGTTGGCGTTTGTATCGATTCAAACGCGCGTCGACCGCGCGTTTGTATCGCGACATACGCGCGTTTGCATCGCGTTTGTATCGCGTCACACGCACGTTTGCATCGCGTCTGTATCGCGTTTAAAAAACGCGGTTTGCATAGGCCCTAAAAACATTTTGATTCAGTGTATAATGTTTAATCTAATTACAAAAAATTAATGTTGTGAAACTCCTTCCATTAAGTCGTCGTGGATGTCGTTCATACATTATTTTAAATTCTTAACTGCATTATTATCAGCCTCTCTCTTCATAAAACAATATACAAATAATTTTTCTCATTTCTCTAAGTAAAACCATTTCGTAATTTAAAACTTTTGTGTGCTATAGTATTAAGAGTCGACGTCGAACTCTCGAACCAATAGCACACCGGCAAGCATGCCGCGCGGGACAAACCCGCCCCGCTCCTACCTCATACCACCAGTTAGACCGATAAATCGTATACTGCGCAGCTTGAAGGCCAGCGTTCTTTTTACATGATGCGAATTATATACATCCATATGCATTTAGTAAAAAGCGGTTATTTTAATATTACAAATACAAACAGACACTCCAATTTTATTTATTTGTATAGATGTTGGCCTCGCAAAATTCGTGGATGTAATATTATCTGGCAACTTGGGCGATTATAAAAGCTAAATACCCCCACATTGCTGGCTTAGGAATAGGATGCGTAAGTCATGCTTTAAAGGACAATGCCCATTTTTCTATGAAGCACGTACCGGCCCCGGTACGTGCTTTGATGTGTTCACACATTTAATCTCGGATAAGTAATTTACAATAAGTAGATAGATACTAAATATTTTGGTCACTCACACTTATTTAAAGCTTGATTAAACAGTTATACCGCCTCATTACCTGCAGGTAATGAGGCAGTACGTTCTTTATCAATTTGTAAGTTCTAGAAAAATGAGTTTGATTACAGCCTATATTACTTATTGGATATGGTCGCCAACATGTAGGAACACACATAGATAAGATATGTTTAAACATTTTAAGATAAAAACATTAACATATGTCAAATTTTTATTATGAATTTCTTGAAATTACATTATGGCTGGCAATATTATGCTTTATTTTCATTAGTACAAGTAAAGTAAAATATATAATAATATATACAAAAATTTTTATTAAAAGAAACTTTAAAGCTATGCCTGATGTTTCAACAAACTTTTATTTGATTTTGGGTCCAAATAATTATGATTGATTGTATACAAATTAATATTATATAACTAATCAACATAACAAATAACACATGTTAAATCGATATTACTATTAATACACAATTTATAATAATATTATAATATTATAAATACAATTAATTTAGGATTATTATGCCTCGTTTCCACTAGGGGACAAATGAGGAACATTTGTCCCTCAACAATGTTGCGGGACAGATGTTTCGAACATTGTGTAGGCCACACTAGGGGACAAATGCAGCAACATGTTCCTCATAGAGATAAAGAAACACCTCCATCATTTGTGAAGTTATTTTTATTTATTTATTTATTTAATTAAATTAATAATATGCTCATGAAAAATACGTCAAATGCCAATGAACTTGTTGGCACAATTTTTGTTGCAATACCTGCTGAATTAAACAGTATTTAGATCAACCAAATATTTCAAGGTCATTAAACGCACTAAAATTTTGGATTGATAGTAAATATTGAAATATTATCACTCAGGTGCTCTCAGAAATAGCTGTTAAATATTTGATTTCTTCTGTAGCATCTTAACGAATTGCTTCTGTAATCAATCTTTTAGTGCCTAATAATAGTAATAGTTGTTTGACAACTGAACATATAAAACAACGAATATTTTTAAAATCTTACTGAATATTGGTACGTATTATTGTTTTATTAAAATTGAACAATAATTACTGAGAACCTTACATTTTAATAAATCACTGATAATTTAATTTGTTTAACAAATATTATACTGAATTATAAACTGTGTAAATTATTTTTTAAATCGACACGATTGTTTTTTTAATTATCAAAATCGGACCACTCTGTAAAAAGTTATGCGTGGTCATACATAAAAAATATACGCGTCGAATCGAAGTCCGTTTGTACATCGGTTGAAAAAATCGGTCAAGTGCGAGTCGGACTCGCGCACGAAGGGTTCCGTACCATTGACTAGGTACATTGATTTTAATATCGGGCAAAAAGCGGCTAAAAAAATCACTTTTGTTGTATGAGAGCAAAAGTAGGCCAAAATGACGTTTTTTTGTATGGGAGCCCCCCTTAAATATTAATTTTCTTTTAATTTTATTATTTATTATTAAAGTAAAAATAGAACTGAGTATTTTGTGAATATTTCAAGTGCCTACCTGTTGCCATTATTAATATCGAGCAAAAAAAGGCAAGAAAATCGCGTTTGTTGTATGGGAGCCCCCCTTAAATATTTATTTTATTTTGTTTTTAGTATTTGTTGTTATAGCGGCAACAGAAATACATAATTTGTGAAAATTTCAACTCTCTAGCTATAGCCGTTCTTGAGATACAGCCTGGTGACAGACACACGGACGGACGGACAGCGAAGTCTTAGTAATAGGGTCCCGTTTTTACCCTTTGGGTACGGAACCCTAAAAAAGGCGATGAAATAAAATTGATAAATTGTGTTTGCTAGCAAACGAAAAAAACCGACTTCAATTACATCGACAAATAATACAACGTAAGTAGACGAAAAAACATTAATAACAAACGCACTAGTCGCCACTACGACTTTCGAAGGTTCCCCTCGATTTTTCTGGGATTCCATCATCAGATCCTGGTTTCCTTATCATGGTACCACCCTTGGGATATCTCCTTTCCAACAAAAAAAAAAAAGAATGATCAAAATCGGTTCGTAAACGACGAAGTTATCCCCGAATATACATTAAAATCGAATTGAGTAATCTCCTCCTTTTTTGCAGTCGGTTAAAAAATATCGATATATAGATTTTTTTTTCGATATCTCTAACTCCGATATTGATTATGTATTTAAAAATATCGATACATCGAGAATCCGATATTTTAAAAAATATCAAAAGCCCTACCATGCGACATTGACGCGAAACAAATGTTTTCGATCTCGAAGCGGGAACAAGCAACATGTCCCTAAACACGTACACACTGTGGGACATGTTGCGGGACACTGTGCAACATGTGTGTGGACGTGTCCCCCAACATGTCGCGGGACAAAATGTTCCCTAGTGTAGACGGGGCTGACGAGGAACAATTGTCCCATGTTGCGGTAATGCCTCGTCTTCACTAGGGGACATTTTGTCACGCGACATGTCGCGGGACAAAATGTCCCCTAGTGGAAACGAGGCTTTATGACAAAAATAAATAATCATGTATGTACTTAATTGTACCAACTTAAAGTTAAAGAAACATTAACAACAACATGCCATTATGGATGCACTCTATCAACAAAATGTCTCGGTATTCCCACATTCAATAAAGTTGACCTGTCAACATGGTCAATACTAGGATAAAAACTAAGCATTGCCTCCCAACAAATCTCACTTAACTTTGGTATACATAACCATACTTTATACATAGTATTGTTTCTTATATTCTCATTGTCCTTTTGTTCAATACCACCAAATATATACATACAACCATAAGAAGTTACAGTGGAAGAATGAAAATACAATGGGTGAGGAAGAACAGTCTTTCGCATTAACTGCCATTGCATTTCTGGCACATTTAACTTCCATATATCATCAAAATACACTCCTACATCAGTACCACCAGCCACAAACACTTGAGCACCATTTAAAGTATTTATTTGCACTGCACTGTGACACTTTCTCCCTAAAGGAACTATGGTATCTTTAGTAGAATCATCTGCCTTTGGTATTAATTTACTCCACATTTTTGTTTCTAGATCAAACATTGGAATATCCATAAGTTCAAATGCTATTTCTCCTGTACCTCCTCCAATAATGTATAATTTATTTCCTACTATAGCAATTTCATGTCTATATCTACCTAAAGGTTCACCTTCTTGTCCAGTACCTATGAACACTGGCTCCCAGATCATTGTTCGCAGATCTAACCTGAAATTAAAGAACATTGCTGACAGTTTATAGTTCAGTGACATTTGCAGATCATTAAAAAAAATATATATATTTTTTTATAACTTAGTCCAAGTTCTTAAAACTGTTTCATGACTACGAAAAACATACGTAAAAGAAGTCAATTTATTATTATTGCACGCCTCCAAGGAGGGTGTGCTTTATTCTTAAAAAACCCGCCAAATGCGAGTCGGACTCGCGCACCAAGGGTTCTGTACAAAAAATTTCTTAAAAATATTTTTTAAACGATGTAACTATAAAATTTATGCTTTTCGCAATTTTCCCTTTATTTGTGCTATAAGACGTTGCTTCGTACCAAATTTCAAGATTTTGAGTTTACGGGAAGTACCCTGTAGGTTTTGATTCCCTTGCGATTGTCGAAAATTTGCAGCATAAACGGTTGTATCTTTTGATTGCGTTGGTTTAGAAGTTTGACTTTTTCACAGCTCTAAGGGACAGTAAACCTGAGTATTTGGTATGAATTTCAACTTGATACCTTAACATGTTCCTGAGAAAAAGGGTCTTGACAGACAGACGGACAACAAAGTAATCCTATAAGGGTTCCGTTTTTTCGTTTTGAGGTATGGAACCCTAAAAAGGAAAAATATAGGAAGTGCTTACTCTTAAACCTTCTTATTTTTTTAGCAATGCATTACAATGCAATAAAATTACTAATGCATTATTATGCTTTTATACAGAATACACATTAAACTATAAATTAAATATCATTTGAAGTCTTTTTTGAATACAATTAAAGTACAAAGAATCGATGAAATGAATATTATGTTGGACATCAACATTTTGGATGTACGTACGTTATTATGTCAGGAAAATATTAACAAAGAACTAAGAAGCCTATTCAATATGAAGCTTAAAAATTCTTTAATTTTTTTACATTAATTTTGTTTTTCATTTTTACCATACCAAAATATCATGTGATGTAAATATACCAAATCAATTAATCAAACTTATAATCGTCAGTCAGTCAAGATCTTCCTAATGGAGGGCAAGGTCTTATCATCGTTGTATGATCGATCATTAGTTCCTAAACAAGTTACTAGAGGGAGCTGCTAAGTATAAGCTGCAAACAATAGTTTTAAAGGAGTTCCACGCACTCCTTTGGATTTTTGCACGCTTGGTTTTTCCAAATATTTATACATATAATATTTATAAAAATCTATCCACTAAAAAGGGGTGGGGTTACAGCTGTTGTGAAGTAATATTTATTGGGGGGTGTAACTGAGACTGTAACTTAATATCTGCTAAGTATAAGCTGCAAACAATAGTTTTAAAGGAGTTCCACGCACTCCTTTGGATTTTTGCACGCTTGGTTTTTCCAAATATTTATACATATAATATTTATAAAAATCTATCCACTAAAAAAAGGGTGGGGTTACAGCTGTTGTGAAGTAATATTTATTGGGGGGTGTAACTGAGACTGTAACTTAATATGAAAAAGGAGGCATCCAAAAACATAAAATTTTATGTGACGTATTTTATGAATGGCCCCTTATTAAAATCACACTGAATGCATTTATAACTTACCTATAAATATCACAGTTATATGCAAATCCATTTGTCCCACCAATAGTATAAAAGTAACCATCATGGCACAATATCGACTGTCCGTACTGCCCTGGAGGCCTCGTTCCTGTAACACTTAAAACCTGCAGCCTCGCATCTCCTCTGCAAGTGCGCCATGTTATTACATCATTACTGCATTTAGTTCCAAATGGTGCACCTGTGCCTCCATATATCTAAAACGAATAATATTTACAACTAGCTTGTGCGCGCGACTTCGTCCCCGTGGAATAGGACCACCCGATTTTGGAACATTCTTCATTAGTGCTACGCTCCTATTGGTCTTAGCGTGATGATATATAGCCTATAGCCTTCCTCGATAAATAGGCTATCTAACACTGAAAGAATTTTTCAAATCGGTCCAGTAGATCCTGAGATTAGCGCGTTCAAACAAACAAACAAACAAACAAACTCTTCAGCATTATTATATTAGTATAGATTAAAGAGATAAAAGTAATAATGAATGCCTATTGATGAAGAGAGAGAGAGAGAGATAATTTTAGATGGCTAAAGCAAGCACCTAATTGTGTCAATCTGCATGAAAACAAAATCCTTATTTTTTTTCCTACTGTACTGTATCGCAGATTAGTAAATAGTACTACGTACAGATACTTCATTCAGTAGAAAATTTCCAATACCTACTGGTATAACAGCCTACTCTTTTGCATCAGCAACCGCTGCATGCTAAAATGTGCCTTAATGCTCAAGTGTACAGTTGTGATTGCTTCGCACCACGCGATCCCACAGCAATCGCAGGGCTGACTCTTCGATAAAATTAAATTAACATAACTCTTTATATATATCTCTTTATATGTTATTAAGGAATGTGAATATGTTCTGACTTTAGTTGGTAGTTTAAAATTGTATTGTTTATAAAATATATATATTTTTTTTATAAATAGGTGCTGACTGTGCAATACATCTAAATAAAACATAATTATATAGGTCAGTGTGTAGGTAAAATAAATAAAAAATCTTCAAAAGTTACATGTGTTTAATGATTAAGTATATATTTTTTATAAACTTAATAATTTAATAATTTTCGATTAAAACAAGAATTATCAAAACCGATAAATCCAGTAAAAAGTTATCCGGTTTAGTACAATGAAGGTCGACAAAAAAATAGTCAAGTAAATACGCATTTTAGATATAACTAAAAGTACTTGGGACCACATGTCACGCACCACCTTTAATTAAAACAAAATTCATCGAAACCGGTCAACCCAGTCAAAAGTTCTGATCTAACATACATTAAAGAATACAATAGAATTAAATAATAATTAATTGAGAATGTCCTCCTTTTTTGGAAGTCAGTTAAAAATTGAACAACGTGCATGTGCTTCGTTTGCGACAACCTTACGCGGTCTCAGGCCCCAAAGGGCCCAAGACCACTCGGCCGGGTAGTAGGTAATTATAGCGCCCAAGTACATGGAGTGATGATAGCCTGACTGTATTTCTATAATAAACTTTTTTTTGGAAAAATATAAAAAAGTAGCTTCTGCGCGCGACTTCGTCGGCGTGGACTCCGCTCCTATTGGTCTTAGCGTGATGATATATAGCCTATAGCCTTCCTCGATAAATGGGCTATCTAACACTGAAAGAATTTTTCAAATCGGACCAGTAGATCCTGAGATTAGCGCGTTCAAACAAACAAACAAACAAACAAACTCTTCAGCTTTATTATATTAGTATAGATTTAGAATCTTAAATTAATTTGGTATTATTAATCGAATGATTATTATAAACAAACAAACAGTACTAACAGTGTTACGTGTGTAACAGACAGTATATCTCCATTTTCAATCAAAATTTTGTCAACAAAACATAAGGTTTATAACAGGGCCGGACCGTGAGGTCGGGGGGCCCTGGGCTAATACTGATTCGGGGCCCTGGGCTTATACTAATTAGGGGCCCACCAAATTTGACCACGATTGAGATGAATGTGTAATGGCAGCTGAACATTTTAACTGTCAGTTCGAAGTAATATAAGAATTAAGAATAAAGAATTTAATAAAATTATTGATTCTTTCGCACTGTCGTCTATTTTTGACTTTGACTTGACTTGGTTGGGGGCCCCTTGAATCCACGGGGCCCTGGGCTGAAGCCCAAAAAGCCATATGGTAGATCCGGCCCTGGTTTATAATATGATAGAAAGTTACTTTTGTTTTTTATGATTTTTCTATTTTATAAATATCAATTCAATATAGTAGTACAGCGCAGAAATATGTCATGCAATATACATTTGTACAAAGATGTTATTTTTGTAGTAAGTACTATCAAAATTCATATTAACAAATTGGACAAAATTTAAAAAAAAAAAGAACAAAACAGAATCAGATATTTTCTGTTTTGAAGTGATACTTTTTCAGAATTGATGACTTGAAACTTGATGAAATGCAAATGCATCACGATAAAAAGATATGTATAGGTGAGAATGAGATCGAATACATTATTGCAAAATGAATAAGACGCATTTTGCATTACGATAATGACCTTTTTCTCAACCAATGCTTTATCCATAGAACATATCGCAACAGCCTACCTTCCTACGACTTTTCGGAAATTTCACTTCTGCCATATGTGAATTGCACACACACTTTTTATTTATTTTTCAATTTTGGATCCTGATTCTAATCACCTTTACCCTCTATTCATTTTTAATTGGTATCACACATAGTTGTTGTGGGCTCGTTTTTCCGCATTTAGACTCATTAAGGTCCATTATGCGTGAGAAAGGGCTGACTAGTTCAGCCAGCCCAGCTCCTTCCAGAAGCTCAGAAGCCTCCTGGGGCGTTCACAGGCTTCTCGGAGATTGGTATCACACATATAACATAGGATATTGAAACGATACACCTTACAGTAACTATTTTTACTAGTGAACTAAATATTACTTTAAATAGATTTTAATATATACACACCATTAAAAAGTTTCCATTCATACACATAGCATTCGAAGCTAATTCTTCTGGCATATTCTCTATTACTTTGTGTTGTGTCCATTTCTTAGTAGCTATACAAAAACTCCAAAGTTCCTTAAATAAAGGCATAGCAGGTGTCCATGTTGGATTGTTCCGCTGTATAGTGTTAAGAGGTAAATATGGATTATAGCCACCAAAACAGTAAACATTTACATCATCACATGCTATCCTGTGACCACTTCTCGGCCGGGGACTTGTAAACCCACGACATTTAACCTCCGTAACTTTATAAGGTTCGAAGATATAATCTTTGTTTGCTGAAGTCATTCCGCTTATACTTCACTAATAATTACGACAACTAAAATTATTATAATTATGTTAATACTGTTGTACAGTTTATAAAATTATTAATTTAAAACATAAATCCTATCGTCAATATTCAGCGAGATATTCAGTTTGCACTTTGCACAGCTGTCAATTGTCATCAGTGTTGCCAACTTTATTTTTACCAACCCACCAAATGAGGCCGTGTAAACCACCAGAAACCACTAAAACTTAGCGGCCTCTCAAACCACCAGTATTCCACTCGAAAACCCAAAGACAACTGCTACCTACTTAAATATAATAATAAAAAAATAAATAAATAATTTGAAAATAAAACAACAACAAAGTAATTATTATCTTAAATAAAATAATTATTTAAGTTACTTACTACAGGAAACAATTAATGTACTTGTACAGAAAAAAAAGGAAACAATTAGGTAAGTACATAACTACCTAACTAAAGAAGATCATCTTCTGAGGAATCAGCTTCATCTGTACTTTGCATATAATAAATTTTTTTAGTGTCAAGTTCTTGAACCACGGCATTGGGTATTCACTTCACCACTTCAGCCTATTGCAGTCCACTGCTGGACATGCCGATCGATTCAGCCTTTAATATCCCACTGTTGGGATCGATTCAGCCTTTAATATCCCTCTTCCCCATGTAGGAAGGATCGGAGCTTAATCCACCACGCTGCTCCAATGCGAGTTCGCGGATATATTCCCTACTATGAGTAACGATCGCTATCAGGTGTACATGATAACAACCGGGACCGACGGCTTAACGTGCTCTCCAAGGCACGGTGGGGAGACCCACAAGGACTGCACAAACACCCAGACCACGGCAAAAATCTGTATGGCCAATACAAATGTTGTCGTGTGCGGGGATCGAAACCGCAACCGCCTGCGCAACAGCCAATCACAATCCAGTGCTGTGACTGCTGCGCCAACGCGGCGTCAACCTGCTGCTGCAACTGCTGGACATAGGCCTCCCCAAGTTCGCGCCAGACATCCCGGTTTTCCGCAATCCTTATCCACTCTAGGACACGTCTGCTCCAACGGTCATCGGTCCTGCGACACAAGTGACTAGCCCACTAACACTTCAACTTGCAAATTCTTTGGGCTATGTCGGTTATTTTCGTTCTCTCGCGGATAACCTCATTTCTAATTCTATCTTGGAGAGAAACCCAAAGCATAGCCCGTTCCATTGCCCGTTGAGCGACTTTAAACTTGTGGATCACCCCTTCGTCAGTGTCTATGTCTCAGTGCCATATGTTAACACAGGCAGGACGCATTGCTCGAAGACTTTAATCTTTAAGCATTGCGGAATCTTCGAAGTGAAGACTCGGCGAAGCCCGCCAAATGCCGCCCAGCTCAACCGGATCCTCCTATTGGCCTCCTTTACGAAGTTGTTGCAGCCTAGTTGGATTGTATGGCCTAGGTAATCATAATCCTGAACAACTTCGAGAAGGGTACCATCGAATGATCGACCGATACCGGTCTCGGTATTACTTGGCGGCATCGGGCGTCGGGAGGACTCATTCAGGCCGGCCAGCATTTGGCATAGCTCATCCAACATCTCCGCAAAGATGACGATATCGTCAGCAAAACGAAGGTGAGAGATGTATTCTTCGTTGACGTTTATGCCTCGTTCCCTCCAATCCAAGGTCTTAAAGACATTGGGTACTATATAATTACTTATTGCAGCATTTCCTTTCGCGTGCTAAGCCTGCACGAACTGTGAGAATTGCAGAAAGGAGATCAAATTTCATTCGGTTTCTCTATTTCGTCTTGACTACGTTCATAATACTAAATAATCGCTCTACATATGCGCTAGAGTGCGGTAAAACTAATAGAGATATCGCAAATGTGACTAAATCTTTAAATATGTTTAAAAAAACCTAGAAAAATAATGGATCATTTTTAGTGGTAAGCTTCGGAGCTTACCACTAACTGGAACAAACCTAAACCACTAAAAAATCCACTAGCCACTAAAACCAATTTTTTCCCGCCAAGAGGAGTGTCCAATCCACCAGATCTAGTGGAAAATCCACTAAGTTGGCAACACTGATTGTCATGCATGAGTATGACAATCACAGAACACATATACCCTGACGGGATGACAATGACAGTCTGTTATTTTCATAGATATAATAAAAAGAGGATAGGCCATATAGCACGTTTTCCAATATCAGCACTAAAGCGCATTATGCGGTATAATGCTCAATGCTCAACGTTGAAAGTTCCAAAGCTGCAGCAACGCTTCACACAACGAGCACTCTCAAAAGTAGGGCTCCCGTGTGCGTGCTTGCAATGGATACCAACTCAGTGGTGGCTCAGTGGTTTAGTATTGTGCGCCATTTAGTCGCATTATGCTCTGTAATTGGAAAACGCACATAGTCACGTGATCTGAAGCCAAATGCTTCTCCAATATGGCGCAACTCCGCCCACAGCGAATAGTGTTGTAGTGTACCCATTTGGTCGATAGTATCCGTATCGATGTAATGCTATTCTAGTATAATTTACAGATATTTTTCACAGTAAACACCCTCGACCAGTGTTGGCTTTACATCTATAAAAATAAAAATGAAGTGTCTTTTTGTATGTAATTTAAGAGAACTATCATGTTCACTATTGGCACTATTAAAAATTTTGTCATTTTCAAAATGTTCCATTAAAAATTTATAAAATATACAGTCTGTCGTAAATAGTGGATAATCAGTTAACTGGGGATAGCCCTAATGTCGAACTTCAAGAAAATGTACTTTTGTCAAGGTTGCCAACACTGTGAAAATTGTGAATATTTTCGTTTTAAAAAAAAATCTATCGCGATTAGTATTTTTGTCGTAATTTTTAAGCTAGCCGCACACACGCAATATTATTGCCAAAATAAAATTGACAATATTTTTGATCAATATAAGGCCCCGAATACTGCACAATATTATTGCCAATATTTACTAACAAAAACAGGTACAATCCGGTATTGATCCTCGACTCACGCGGAAGTGTTGTGAGAAATGCATAAAAAGAAAAAAAGCTTTAATATTGTTTATTTGTAATTTTGCTACAGAATAAAAAGAAATGTAATAATTGTGTTTGCTAGCAAACGAAAAAAAACCGACTTCAATTGCATCGGCAAGTAATAAATAAGTTAGCAAACGCACTAGTCGTCAATACGATTTTTGAGGGTTTCCTTCGATTTCACTGGGATCCCATCATCAGATCCTGGTTTCCTTATCATGGTACCTAAGTTGGGATAACCCTTTTCCAACAAAAAAAAGAATTATCAAAATCGGTTCATAGACGACGAAGTTATCTCCGAACATACATAAAAAAAAACATTATATACGGTCGAATTGAGTAACCTCCTCCTTTTTTGAAGTCGGTTAAAAAGAAACGATGGGTGGGTGAGAATGATGGTGACTGGATGCAAAAAACGCAAATTGAGCCACTTTCAATTAATGAACTAAGGCTTACTGAAAAAGATGATTTTAAAAACTATTTTCGTTTATTTTGTTTTATTTATATTTATTTATATTCGTCTTCCGCCAACCCGCATTGGAGCAGCGTGGTGGATTAAGCTCCGATCCTTCTCCTACATGGGGAAGAGGCCTATGCCCAATAGTGGGATATTACAGGCTGAATCGCATATTCGTCTTCCATTTTCCTAAAAATTAAAATCAATCGTTCGTACACGTTGAATGCTCCTGCCAAAGTTGCCAAACTAAAATATTGCAGTACCACTCGCAAACACACAATAATATTGACAATACCCCCCCTCCCCCTGATATTGACAATAAAATTCAAAATTTCCGGAAATCTGCAATAATATTGATCAATATGACAATACGACCCGAACACGCGCAATATTATTGACAATACTCACATTATTGACAATAATATTGCGTGTGTGCGGCTAGCTTTACAAATAAGGGTATTATAGTGTACTTTTTTTACTCGGGAATACTTGTATTATCTGATGAAATTACTATTTCAGGCATCATATGAAAATTAACGTTAGAAGTTTTTTTATTCGTTACTTTTTGTCAAGTTTTAAACATTAATTGTGAAAAAAAAAATGTACTGCACTATAATTGCCCATTATTTAAAGTTTGTGTACTTTATAAAAACGTACAACAATGTGCTTGACAAGCAAAATTACTTTGTAGGAGCGAAAGAACTTATCACGGTCGGTAAGTTTGTTTTGTGTCACTTAAATGTTAGGATAAAGAAAAAACAAAGGTTTTTATAGTAAAAATGCATTTATTACATAAAATGTTTACGTTGTTTACGTTGCAAATGTTACATAAAATGTTTTAAATGTCCTCCATTGGCAGCAATGCAGGCTCGGCATCGCCTTATAAATGAACTTTTGGTACGGCGTGCATAGCCTAATACTTCAATTTCACGAGCGGCTAATTGCACACGTGTGCGCAATTCTTCGATTGTCGACACTGCTTTATTATAAAATTTTTCTTTAATGCATCCCCAATAAAAAAAGTCCAAGGGGTTCAAGTCAGGCGATCATGGTGAAGTAAACTAAAAAAAAACAGAAAATTTATATTAATATTTAAAAGCACACTCTTCCTCTCTCTTATTCTAAAAGGAGGCAGGTGTTCCAGTAGGAATCAGCAAGTCTACAGTTAAACAGTCTACATTCCTCGGAAATCTAAACAATGCACTGCATATATCATTGATAAAAAAAATTTAAAGTTATAGTTGCGACTATAAGGAACATCTATAAGAATATTACTTTTATATCGTTGTATTGTCGTAACTATAGTTAATCAGAAAAATATTATAGAGTATGTATCGATAAATCGAAACTTGCATAACAATTGCATAATAGATGCCCATCACTACGTTTGTATGTAAAGATTCCAAACATAACTGTTTTATTATTTAAGTGTTAGTAATAGAAATGACTATGTATAAAAGCGAAAAACATAATCTTCAATCCCTATTATGGAGCTAAAACTTAACTTACACGAAAAATATACACGGATATAAGAAAAAACTACAACTAACCTTAAAAAATTATAATCCTCCGTCATTCTCTCTAGATTTTCAATTGAATCCACTGATGCAACACTTTGTCATGTTAATTTTGCTCAAATATCCTTCATATATTTACAAAATCACCAAAACACACACAGTTTAACAGAATTAATAACAACTTTAGTCCAAAAAACGTTTTTATGACAGACGAATTACCTTTAGGAATGTCGACTAAAAATGGCGTTTTGGCTTCAAGGCGGAGTTTGATGATGTCATGAAAACTGACAACGAAAAATTTGAAACAATGAAATTATCTCTATACTCATTTTAATATGTAAATTACTACGTATTAGAATGAGACAGATATACTTTTGTTATTGAGGTATATATTAACATGGTATACGTATAGCAAAAAATTGTATATGCAATTAACTTCCTATCCTCTTTTTATTATATCTATGGTTATTTTCTTGTCTTGAGGACCTTATAAAAAATTAATAAAGGAGCTCTCAGCTCAGTCACAATCATATTATGTAAACAAACCCATTACCGGAAGAAAAATACGTTACTAGATAGGTAATTAGCGTAGCATCTGGGTAATCAACTAATCACATGCACTACCATTATATTTGTAATTATACGTCTATTTCATCGTCAAACTAATATTTTTTACCAGAAAACCGAATTCGCTGTAACCTCAAACTTACAAGTGACATTTGTCATTACTGTGTCTTGTGATTTCCTTGGTCTTGTGTTTAATTGTTTATGGGATTATGGGTAAGGGCTTGACGTTCTTTTATATCGATAAAAAGTCGAGGTCAATGATATTAAAAAAAGCGTTTTAGCTCGAACTTTTTATAAATCATAATTTATTTTTACTTTTTATAAATAATTAAAAAAAAAAGTTAAAACGGCCACTAAAGTTAAATAGTGTCTTACTTAATGAAACTTTGAGAGGCAATTCTTCATTTTTTGACAATAAGACCGTATGTCTTTGTCTGTGGTAATTTTTGCTTTAAATCTCATTGAAAATACTTTTAGTGTTTCTTTGTCACCAAATTGCTAATACTTTTTTTAAAGGAGTTGTTACACGATAGTGGGGAGCCCCAGCTAAGGCAATGTGCCCATAATACAAATAGACTTTAAATATTAATTAACATTTCTCTGTACTTTCATTAGTTTCTAAGTAGAAAATATTTAAATTAGATATTAATTACGTAGATTTTTCATGCATCGCCATTTCGTTCGTGTTGTAATTAATATCTAATAGGTAGTGAGTGTCAAAAGGTGTCAGTGTCTAAAGGTTACTCTGTGTTTTGATAAATTTTACACACAAATACCGAAAAGTACTTTCGGAAATCTAATTTGAAACGCACATACAGGCTGCACCCTGCTAATGTTGCTAGTGTTATATCGTTCAGTTTATCAACAAACTATTTGTATACAAAAAACTAAAGTAATTCTATGGCCTTGCATAGCGCCATCAGAAATGCATCATATTAAGTTTACCGATATCGACATTTAACAACATACATCACAGCACTATAGTAGTCTATGGTTACTCATTCCGCCATATTTGTTTACCTTTTAATTCTTTTATTTTTGGATGGAGTTTGACATGTGTCACCGTACACAGCCTAGGTGAAATGCAGTATAATAGTGTTATTTTTTAACACTTTCTAAGGCTAGTCTTTCCCAATCCCAACGTCCTGTTTGGTTTAATCTTTAAAAAATCTGTTTCATAAAGAGATTCAGACAAGTTTGCCAACTACAATTTCAGTTTTCGAAAACTTTCTCAAAATATTCCTGGCAACATAACATATAATTTTAAATCTTCTCCAAATGCTTCTGAACAGTGAAATGAATTTTATCAACTTTGCTAAACTTATTCAGAATAATATTCATAAAGATCAATGTAAAAGTTGTTGAAGTTATTAAGTTTAAAAATTGTGAGAGGAATTAAAATAGGGTTCTGTTTTTACCATTTGGGTACGGAACCCTAAAAACCAACAATCTGCGCTCTACAGCTCTACTTCAATTAGATTAATGATAAATATCATTCATTTAGAATTTAGATTAATGCTTAATATCAGATCTAATTGAAGACGAAATTAGCCGACCAACTCTTTCTAAAGGTTGATGTGCATTATTTATAGCCAGGTACATCTTCTATGGCTCTCATGAACGTATGGGATAGTACAATTCGATTATCATGTACAACATCAGCTGCTTACAATTTATTATTCGTATATTAAAAAAAATGAAAAGTCTGGTTTAATCACCTGAGTTTATTCATCAACCCAATAATTATAATAATGATGATGTGAGCAAACTAAGTAACTGTTTACTTAATAGGACACGTTTTGTAAACATAAAACAAGCAAAATAATAATCGCATATAGAATATATATATGTACTATCATCATGTCACATACTCAGAAAAAATTATGAAAAATGTCTGAAGTTAAAAAAGTAACCATAAATTTTATAAGACGTGTACATATTCGACGCCCCCGGGGAATAAAGTCGTAAAGTGCTATTACCACTGTTTTAATGTTTTTGCATTTTCGGCATCTATAAGTCGTAATACATCTTCTGATTTTTTTCAAGATTTTTTTTCTAAAAATCCATAAAGTTATAACAATTTACATTTTTATTCTCGGAAATCATATCACAATTATAGCCCGTAATCATATAATATGGAACGGACATCTGTCTCAATAAGTTGGTAAGACGTTATACCATTTTATTCACGTAAAAAAATGGATAACTAATTTCCGTAACACATGTTACCGCAAAGTGTTCGGTAAGGCCCTGCGCGCACTAGTGACATTTTGTCACCGTGACGTTTTGTCACTGTCACCGCGTCCATCATCCCTAATGGAGGTGCGCGCACTTGGATGCGTGACAATTCGGTGACTTTTTTGTCCGCGGAGGACGCCAACATGCCCGTGACGCGACAAAATGTCACGTGTCATATGTACGTAGGTTGGCAAACATGGTGTAGAACTTTCCACTTATCAGCCTATCACTCCAAAGCGGGTGAACCCAATACTTTTTATTATTGTATTTCTTTCTATTTCTAAAAACGAGCTCACAGACAACCTATATCTGTATATAATCTGTCACTGCAAGTGCGCGCAGTCGCGAAGGTGACGGTGACGTGACAGTGACAAAGAATTTTTTGTCACGGTGACAAATGTCACTAGTGCGCGCAGGGCTTAAGTGTTGGTCGGTAAACGTACATTACTGCTTTATTATTAGCTTAATTTTCGATACGATTTCACATAAACATGATTTACAAATTTCATTATGAATAAAAAGTGATATATCCGTGTGATACTATTTTGTTTTTAGTATCGTAAAACTATTTGCATGCATTAGCATGCAAATAGTTTTCATTACATTACAACTTCACGGGAATAAAATGGTTATGTGCCGTTACTTAATATAATAATCAGTATTACACATTTTTGGTAAAGACTTTAAAAGTACACATGATATTTAATTTATTTTTATAGCTACATATTACGTAAAAAATTCTGAAAATAATGATGTATAATACAATATTACAGCCCGTTTAGGACACGCGATATAACAGAAAAACAGTTTTTTGCTCGTCCTGTAAAATTTACTTTCTCTATTACCACTTTATTCCCCGGGGGCGTCGATATTACAATTTTTCATAATAAAGTTTTATTTCAATTAGTCAAAAAACAAAAACAATTCCAATGAAATGACAATTAAAGTGCGCGATGCATTCCTGTAGCGAAGAGAAGCTTTTGTTTAGATTTTTTATTTTTTTTTCCTGCTGGCTGTGCAGAATTGGCGTGTAATGCGGCTTCTATGGCGTCGCTTAGCACCATAGTGCGAGGTCCAGTCGATTCATCTTCGATGGGCGGAGGAGGCGGAGGCATTGCCTTACGTACACGCCAAGTGCCACTAGCACTAGCCATCTGTAACAGGTCACAGCTTTGTGGATCATTTGTATTGAAAATGTTTAGAAACTAATCTTTAAATATCAGAACCAGCTAGAAATAAAATTCTTAAAATAAACTTACTTGGATTGCTTACTTATGAATTTTTTTAGATAACAAAGAATAAAAACTATGCAATACTGCAATTAGCACAAGCGACATATTCTGGTTTCGCACGAGAAATGATGCCGCGTTGGCGCAACGGTCACAGCACTGGATTGCGATTGGCTGTTGAGCGGGCGGTTGCGGGTTCGATCCCCGCACAAGACAACATTTGTATTGGCCATAGAGATGTTTGCCGTGGTCTGGATCTTTGTGCAGTCCTTGTGGGTCTCCCCACCTTGCCTCGGAGAGCACGTGCCGTCCGTCTCGGTCGTTTTCATGTACACCTGATAGCGATAGTTACTCATAGTAGGGAATATATCCGCCAACCTGCATTGGAGCAGCATGGTGGATTAAGCTTCCTTCTCCTACATGGGGAAGAGGCCTATGCCGGACAGTCGGATATTACAGGCTGAATCGTGATCGACGAGAAGTAGAACTCTAGGGCTCAGAATGAACACTCTTTCTGTGAGTGTCTCCTGGTTAGAACAAGCCTCAGCTTATGATAATTATATACTACTGCAACACTGCTTTAATACCAATCTTTGTTTTATTATAATGTGTCAATCAATATATGACAAAATTGAATATCTTATATTTGAATCAATTTTACCTTAGCAAATGAAAGTCCTGGTGGTGAAGAACTTGTAGATGTGCTTGCCTGTTCTGTTTCTGAACTTAAAACAGAACTTGTGGATGGAGATTGATCCACATTTGTGAAAGATTCCATTTGTGGAGGACTACTACTAAAGGTAGGCTGTGAACTACTGTATGTAGGAAGAGCAGATGGGAACAATACTTCCGACGACAAGTCTGGTTTCGGAGGGCCTTCCATCTTACGGCGATGATCTCTCTCTCGGCGTCGTTCATCTCGCTTATGTTTGGCTCGAATCCTTGCACGACGTTCAATTTCAGCTGTAAATTTGAACAGATATGCTGTTAACTTACATAAAAATAATGAAGCATTATTAATTAGAATTAATAAAATATCTTTGACAGTACATAATTATACATTAAATAAAATTGAATGATGTTTATTTTATTTACAGTTTCTTGTAAGCATTTCTATTTTAACCCTTAATCGGGCCGAACAAAAAAAATTACTTTTCATGGCTTAAGTATAAGTTCTTGTGTAATAATGGATATCAGTGTACATAAAATAGTATTTAAATTACTGAAACTGAAAAAAACGATGTTTTTACGAGTGGGAAATAATTTCCCTTTGCCTGTTCATGAACAACCAAAGTGGGAAATAATTTCCCTTTGCCCGATTACGTCTATAAATTTAAATATACTAGTAATTTGCCCTGACTATACTTTTGAATTTATTTTTCGTGATAAATGTGCACAGAATTATTTACTTAGAAGTGAGGTGGAGTGTCAGTGTGCGAATAAAGGATCCAATAATTTTTAACAGATATATCGATGTCTAATAAATCAGAAAGATTTTCTAATATATTTTCAAGAGCTTTACCATTAATTTTCCATCTTTTAAAAGACATGAGCTAAAATAATATTGCAATCTACAATTAAAAATAAAGAAATTAAGTAATGGACAAAAATAAAAAAGTCTACAAAAATAAATCCCTACTTTTTATATATATTGACGCAATATGGAGTTCAGGAACGGACAAAGGGAACTATTTTCCCACTTACAAGAATAAATTTCAAATGAATCAAAACCACACAAAAACTGCATTTTTGAATTGAATATCATAACAACGTTACAAAGAATATAATAAATTAGTACACAACGAATCAAATATCTACTTATCAGAATCTTTTTTTAAGAAACTTAGCAGATTTATATCTCCACGGTGTGAAAATCGCGCGAATTTTTCAAATGTGAAGTTAATTTGATTCTGACATCGACACTTGACATTTGAAAAGCTGGGGTTGTCAATAAAATAATTCTGTAATTATCTAAGATTATATTTGTGTAACAAAATGAATTTGAAAGGCTGCCAATTCAAAAATATTCTGGAATTTAGCTAGATTGACAGGGTGGGAAAATAGTTCCCTTTACCCGAATAAGGGTTAAATATTAAATATGATACTAATACATTTTTTAGTTTAACTCAACACACCTGCAAAATTTCCAAGTGCTTCATTGGTTACATAAGGTGGCTGTAGATCCAGTTCCACAATATCATAGGAACAATGTAGAGGTAAGTGGGCAGTATAGGGCATCTGTTTTCTTGCCTGAAAAATATTTTTACATTTAGTATCTAATTTTATATATTAAAAAAAAGGAGGACACACATAAATTTTTAACTAAAGTCCGGTCGCGGAATAGAAAGAAATTCGTACACTGACCTGTCATCTTTTGTTTTGTCGCTCGCGTATAAACATTGCGATTGCGCTCATACAGGTGAAGTGACCCCCTTATTGTGTGAGCGCAACCGAATTTCTTTCTATTCCACGACCGGACTATATCTATGTTATCCCAATAAAATGTTTTTTTTTTAACATAAGTTTATGATATTTAAATAACCTGGTCGTTTAGCGACAATGCGTTACGTTGTAGTACGCGTCCGCGGATAATGGACGGCGCGGCGGCAAGACAGCCCCACGAAGCGTTTAATACACGTACATTTAGGCTGTTAAGGAACACTTGTTGGCCATCGTCAGCTGGAAAATGTTTACTACTATTTAAAAAACGAGTTTGGGTAAGATGTTAAAAATTATGTCTATTATTACAAGCGTCTAAAAATATTAAATGAAAAAAGTTATTAAAAAAGCAGTTTTTTTAAATTGTAATGTATCATTTGATGGTATATTAATATATTATGTCCTTGAATATATATTTTATAGTCATTTCTATTAGAAATTAAAATAGTAAAAAGATACAGTGACCATTTGGTGTTAATAGGAGGCATGTAAAACTCTCGACAAAACAACTCTTAATCTTAAACATTACTTATTTTACTACCCCACTCATAGAATTTAAATTGATTAAACTAATTTAATTTAAAATTAATACAACTTTGCATTTGATCTTTCTAGTAATGTTCTATTATTTCTTATACTAAAGAAATTATTTGATAATAAACTTACATTGGTAGAAATAAAAGTACTTAGTACTTAGATTTTGCTTGTCAATATCCGTATAAATAGTATTGTCACAAGTGTCATTATCCTGTAGAGCGCTCTCTATGAGTGGAAATTCTTCAACTTGGTTCTCATTGATGTCACATTGAAAGTCTTTCGCACCTGGGTTCAAGTTTGATTCAATTTTCAAATTTTCCATTTCATTTTCAAGTACTTCTAAACACGTGGCTCCTTCATCAGTCACATCAAACCAATCTAATTTTTTCCCATTTACCTCTAGTTTCTCACATACTGTCGGTACAAATTGATCAGGTATAGAAGATTGTACAGTTTTTGGTTGTTCATATTGCATTTTGATTTTTTGTTCTTTTAACTGAAGCATTTCCAACGCTTGTTCCAGGTAGATTATTTCAGTTGTATCTATCTCAGCTAATATTTGTTTTTTTATTTCATTTCTGTCTCTTTCCAAAATGTCTATCACCTTTAAAGATATTAATAAATAAAAATATAAATTTAAATAGTACTACTTTAACCTAAAAATTGTTCGCTTATTAAAAATTTCCATTAGACAATAGTCTAATTCTAATATCTTTTAGCCAATAATATTTTTTAAGACAAAAATTACAATATTCATTTCATTTTTTACACACAAACTCTGACCGCTGCGCCAAAGCATTGTCACAGTTTAGTTTTAAAGAATTATTCTGCCATTAATTTAATTTAAAATTTGAATAGCTAAAATCAATAAAATCTAATTAGCTACTAGTGTTACACATACTTGTTGCTTTGTAGCAAAGAACAGTTTGGCATATGGAGCCTCATAGAGACTTTCTAGAGGCAGAATACGCTGTTCTTTAGTTTCTTTCAATTGACCGCGAGGTGGTGCAACTTCCACAACATTTGAATCACGTAAACGTCGGACAAGACGCATGGTTACCTAAAATAATAAATAAAAACAATCCTGTAAATCATATTAAATACAAAAGTTACGTAATTATAAAATTTATTGATTGTTTTCTGATTAGTAATTTCTAATCGATCTATAAATTTTAAGCAATAACAAATTATTTTCTTTTTATTTATTAACTATTTTTTATAGCTTATTTTGGTGTTATTAAACACCAAAATAGCAAACACTGTCAACATTACTTTTTATAGACAATACACAAAGGACATCTTAACAACTATACCTCCAATATAAATAGTTTCACTGTAAAGAACACAACAATATTAGGTACACACAGTTGTTTTTATTATAGAATTATGGAGTTTCTACAACAATCACAAACTATACACACAAAATTCATGAAATAAAAATAATCTCTATCTACCCTACCAGTGTCAAAAATCTCAAATAAAAAGACCTTTAATATTATATTAGGGATTAGTAACGAATAATACTAAATTTGAAATACCTCTTCATTTGGAGATTCCCACTGCACTATCTTTGCTGGTTTCATATCAGTAACTTGTAACGAGGTGGCACACACGGGGCATGGGGGGGGCTGCTTCTCATGAGCAGCAGCATAATGCAAGATGCACGCCCAGCAGTAAACATGCCCGCAGCGACCAACTCTCCCCGCAACAGGGGTACCCAAGCATATTGGGCATTCGGATTTACCGGTGCTTCTAACCACCTACGATAACATTATGTTTTAAAGCAATAAAATAATAGTAACAATAGAAAAAATTTGTAACCTTGTTTAATGTACTATTATATTATGTATGGTAAATTATAATTAACAGGTTAAAAAATGACTGCCATCTGTTATCTTACATTAAGAATTACCAGTAAAAAATACTTCTAAATACTTGTAAAATAGATATGTGTTGATATTACAAGATATTTTACTAAAACCTTAGGTATAGTAAACCTTAGGTCAACCTTAGGTCAAGGTCAGGTATAGTGTATACATTCAAATATAAAACATATTAAATCATTTAATTTAGCTTTTACTATTACAACAATAGAATTATAATAGACTTACAATTTCCTCAATTTGATCCCACTTAAGAGGCATATCAGGGTCCAGTATATTTAATGTGTAATCCGCATCTTCCTTGACCACAAACTGACAGCTAAAGATTAAAAAAATACATAGCTATACTAAATTTGCACTGTGTAAGCAATTCAAATTCCAAAAAAGAAATATTTTATCAAAATAATTTCTAAGTACAGCGCAGACTAGTGCCTTACTAATAGTAGTAATCACAAAATTTAGAGAATAAAATAGCTAAGCAACATCAAGTTATATCAACTATTGCTTAAGGGTTTGAGTTTCACCGGTTCTGGATGCTATTTCACAGATGACGGTATCCAACAATTAAAAGGTTATAATATACTAGCTGACCCTACAAATGTTGTTTTGCCATATATATTATTAACGCCCGCAACCCCCTCTTGTGGGTGGAATTTAATCGTAAAATCCGTTTTTAGCTGACCTCTACTCGGCGAAAGGAATATTCCTACTAAATTTTAAGCCTCTAATGCCTTATAGTTCCAGAAATATCGTGATGAGTCAATATAAGTGAATGAGTGAAAATCTCTTATATAATTATTTCTTTTTACCACCAAATTCTACATATTTGACACATTTTATATTAGAAAATATGAATCTAAAAGTTGTAGTTTTGTAATTGAAGCGAAAAGATTATATCATTGTCATATTCACTAGCCCCGGCTTCGCAGGTTGCAAAAATGTTCAGTGTTTCTCTACTATATTATGCATGTATTATAAATATAAACCTTCCTCTTGAATCACTCTATCTATTAAAAAAACTGTATCAAAATCCGTTGTGTGCTTTTTAAGATCTAAGCATACATAGGGACAGACAGTGGGAAGCGACTTTGTTTTATAATATGTAGTGATAACTTATTTGCAAGATAAACTTAATCCATAACCAGTAAAACCGGCCCTATAAGTGTTGAATATTTATTTGGCACATACTAAGCTCGGAGGTAGAGATCGTGTTCATGTTTATACGAGACCCATTGTTGGGCCTTACGACGCAATGCGGGAACCCTTCCGCAGTCCCTGGTACCACCACGGGAGGGATACATGAAGTTCAGTAAATGATTCAAGTTCTGTTTCTTGCTTCCAGGTGTAAACACAGATCCTATTTCAGGTTCATCATCCTCCTCTATCCTGTTAACAGATACATATTTATTTATTAGTCAAGCAGGCAGTTAGGCATCTATTAGTCTCTAAAAGACAAATATTTTATTTATCATCAGTCAAAAGTAACTAATTTATTCTGATTACTATTTATTCTAATAACTAATTTATTCTGATTTAAAAAAACATATATAAATAAATCACGCCTCTTTCCCGTAGGGGTAGGCAGAGACCACTTCTTTCCACTTGCTACGATCCTTACATACTTGTTTCACTTTGTCCACTTTCATTATTCCTTTCATACATGCTCTTTGGTTTAGGGTACTCTTGACCTGGCCTTTTAGCTAATTGTGAAAATGTTAATTTAATAACAATAGTTACTTTTGAAGTACAAAAACTAAAAATTTTGTTTACCCGGTGTTCTGCGTTCCACCCACAGGGAAATTGGTGGTACCACGGGTGCGCGGGCGCTTATCCATTTGACCTCTACCCCTCGGCGATGGCATATTCTTTCGACAAGGTTCATTTTTGGGTACACTGCCTGGTCCTTCACGTTTTTTATTGCTCCGTGGCCAAGGTTTATGCGTCAATTCTATAAATGTGAAAGTCTCATTTCTTGTGTGAAGCAAAAATCAAAAATATCTAAAAAGGCTAATGATGATATTTGGTTTAAAAAAAATTGTTTTGATGACCTTCGGTTACATTATGTATTATGAAAATGTACGATTTGTTATTTTCAATATGAAGGGTACATGAATAATGAGGTTGACCTATTGAATACTAACCTGCTGTATTTTTTTTACAGTCGATGGCGGAGGCCCTCGACTGTTGTAAGACGGAACGATTTATAGATTTCTTGTCCATTCTGGATTCTTCTAACATCCACAAAAGCAATTGAGCGGGATACTCCGCAAGGAGAAGAAAATTTTACGTTCAGGGCCGACATTTTAAAAAGCCATGTTTTTAATGCAACACAAAGAGAAAAATATATTTTCCTTAGTAAAATATGTAATTAGCGACAAATACACTGACAAAAACTTTAAACACAAAAAGGGAGTATTTTATACTCCCTTTCGCCGATAACGACGAAAATCAGAAGCAAAAACTTTTTGTTGTAATCCGCCACCAATATGGCGACCAGCTCTCCAGCCGGCGACCAGCCACATAAATATCATGCGCACTTCCTTTTAAATACTGAATAAATTATGTTTGCAAAATTAACGCTTAATAATATATTGTGCACAATGATGTAATTTACAATAAAAAAAATTTTAGGTATAAATATTGCACTAAAAATTAGTTTTTAAAATTAAAAGTACTAATCATGATTTAACGGAAGTTACAGGTTTTTACTCTGTGAAGGTCAAATATTATCAAATAAAATAACTAGCCACCTAGGCATAATCCAAAAATATTTCTTTATTTTTGTATTGCCTTTATTGTTAATATAATAATAAATAATTATTATCTTTTAACGAAAAAAAAACTTATAATAGCTGTAAATTATGAACCTAGATTTAAAAAAAATAATATTTCATAATACTTAACATATTTATAGCCAAAAAATTACTAATTTAGCGATTACATTAATTTGTTAATGGACGTCATAAAATACCTTACTCGGTTATGCTTATAACGGAACACAATCTAGCGGAAATGTAAGTTTTGGCGGCATTTTAAGAAATTTTTCTTTTTGTTGTAACTTGTAAGTGAATGTGCTGATTAAAACATTTAATTAAAATGGAAAAGGTAAATGTACCAGTTGAAACTGCATTCGAACCCGAGGAAGGAGCTCATCAGCCATCCGTAAGATATTTAATTTCATATTGAAAATTGAAATAAAGAGAAATCACCGAAACCTATTGACTACAAGTTTATAACTATACCAGTAGTCACTAAAATTATAAAATATTACAAATGTTCACAGACGTTAATTTTGCTCAATAGAATGCTATTTGTTGTTAAAATTATTTTGTTATTTTATTTTAATTTTTATTTAAAACTTATGTCTCTATCTTTATAAATACTTTATACATAGATACTAGTCTTGAGTATGTTTGCACTCATTTAAAAATCCTCTATCAACTATCTATTAACAAGATTTAATATCACATTTTATATTGTGTTAGAATATTTGTTTACTGATAATTCAACCATGAAATATCATGTTAAAATTCATAAAGTGAAACTGTAACCATAAATAATATCAAATAATTGATTTTTTGATTGGTTCAGTGAATTTGGCACATGATATGATTTGAGGGTAGTCGCAGAATATATAAAAATCAGAATGTAACCTTATATTGTTTATTAACTTAATTATTAGAACAACTTAATACGTACTAGATAATTATGAATTATATGAATTGTTATATAAACTCTCCACAGCCCGAAAACATACCTCAATCTCGAAATAAAAAGCATAATATCAATTTTTCAATCAATGAAAAGTCAGATTCTCAGACTAGCAGGTAATACAGTTTTATAATTTTTATTTTGTTGAACTAAACAAATTAAGAATGTGTCATGAAAAATGACTTAGATTTTAAATATAGACTAATATATTAATACGTGAAAGATGGCTTAATTAGATTTTAAATCTAGACTAATATATGTATAGATACATCTAGGTTATTTTAAACAGTGATGGTAGTGTAATGGGCACTGCAATATTTGTCCCTTATGGCTTTTCACTAATCCAGCTGACAATGAGTTAAAATCATAGATCTAGGTTAAAATAAAGTGTCTTTTTAAAAATAAACTTTGCCTTTATTATTTAACTAGCTTCTGCGCGCGACTTCGTCGGCGTGGACTCCGCTCCTATTGGTCTTAGCGTGATGATATATAGCCTATAGCCTTCCTCGATAAATGGGCTATCTAACACTGAAAGAATTTTTCAAATCGGCCCAGTAATTCCAGAGATTACCGCGTTCAAACAAACAAACAACCAAACAAACAAACTCTTCAGCTTTATATATTAGTATAGATGTATTTAGATTGTCAATGTACAAAATTAGTACAAATACAATTATTAGAACAACTATGTTCTAGACATGAATAAATTAGAAAGAACATTTCAGCAATTATAAAGATATCCTCAGTCAACCTGCGGAAGACTTATCTCATCGCCAAAGACTGCTTTGGCTTCAAAAGCGACGAACTAAAGGTCTATGGGTGCAATGTGACGATTGCAATAAATGGAGACATCTGGCTCATGTTCTTGATAAACACGAATTGCCCAGGAAATGGTATTGTGGTATGAATGAAGGTAAATCTTATCAGTTTGGAGTTATTAAGCGTAAATTAAGGTTAATAATGCAAACCGAGATACTCATTTTTGTGTGTTTGCCATTTAGATAGCTACTAGTAATTAAGGACATACCCCTATTTGATTACTTAAATGAGACATACATACATAATTATTATAAAAATAAACAAAGTTGTTGGAGTTACGGAAAATTTGTCTTTTTTTATTAATAATTAGCTGCACGGACAGACTTCGTTCTGTCTGTTATATTTTTTTATATAAAAACCTTCCGTGAGATTTAACGAACATACAAAATTAGCTGAATTGGTCGAGCCAATCTCTAGTTATGCGCTTAGCAACATTCATTTTATTATATAGAATATATTAGAGATGCGCCGAAAGTTCGGCCGAATATTCGTATTCGGTAAATTCGGCATATTTTCTCACATTCGTATTCGGCCGAATATTCGGTTGATTTGCCGAATAATTACCGAATAATTAAATAGTAAGGTTACTAAATACCTAAGTGTGGTATATTGCGAAAATTGTACATAGTTTTTTGGTAAATGAAAGAAACTTTCCTTTTTGTTACAAGCTTTTATTTAACTTGCAATGTATGTATGTATGTTTGTTTGTTCGGGTGAAATCTTGCAACTCAATTTTGAAGCAGATATCTTAAACCAATTGAGCTGAAATTTTGTATACAAGTTCAATATGGATGACAATGCATTGTTAACTTTGTGACGTCATTCTAAATCCAACATGGCGGCATGCCCAAGAGTGCGGACTAGATATTTTTAGTGCACTCCTACAATATGGGTTTCAAATGAAAGGCCTTGCTAAGAAGAATTCGAATATAGTGACGTGATAACTAAAAAGTCAAAAATAAATTAACAGTAAAAAACCTTTTTAAAAAACCAGCTTTTATTTGAATGCACTAAAACGAAAAAAAAAAAATACTTTAAAACTTTTAGTATCTACTTATAAAGTCATTACATAATTTATAATTTTGATATAAAAGCTTGTAGCGAGGTTTACTTGTCTAGATAAACAAGTAAATTAAATAAATTGATGTGATTGATTTTAACTATTAAAATTTTCAAACTAAGCAAATACGAGTACTCATATCTCGCGATGCCGTCTGAGGCTCTTGCAGAGCGTCGTACCGACATATACAAACCTGTTTACCGCGCAAAATTGAACCGAATGATTCGGCCGAACATTCGGTTCGGTACATTTTGGACCGAATATTCGGCCGAACATTCGTATTCGGTTAAACCTACATTCGGCGCATCTCTAGAATATATGTATAATTGAGTTTTTTCTCGGAACAAATAATTTAATGTTGTTTGCAAATACAACTTAAATTAAATGAAAGTACAATATTATTAGCTTTCTAATTCTATTCCAATTTCACTCGTTACAGGTAGTTCCGTTGGCGGATATATCCCTTACTATTAGTAACGATCGCTTTTAGGTGTATATGATAACAACCGGGATCGACATCGACAGCTTAACGTGATCTCCGAGGCACGGTGGGGAGACCCACAAGGACAGACAACCAGACCGGAAAAAAATATTTGTATAAACGCAAATATCCACTCCGAGCGGGAATCGAACCTGCGACCGCCGGTGTTTATGCACCGCCGACACGGCACACGCACCATTTACAGATTTACTTATATACTTACATTAAGTATTTATATACATTACAGACAAATCAATAGCTTCGTGCGCAGTACCAGAAGTACCGCTCCGTATTCGCGACGAGGAGGATCTCATCCACAGCGAGTACGCAGCGGGCTCGTTAGTGCTGGCCCGCCTGGCGGGCTGGCCGTGGTGGCCGGCCATGGTCGACGACTGTCCGGACACCGAGCAGTACTACTGGCTCGATGGACTCTCTGACATACCCGTGAGATATTTCAACTTATTCCCAGTTATTCTTATTTCTAAACCCTAATATGTAATCGTACCTATTGGTTCTCAAAATAATTGTGTTTGCTCGCAAACGAAAAAAAACCGACTTCAATTACATCGACAAGTAATACAACGTAATAAGACGAAAAAATAGTCAAGTAAATACGCGCTATTAAAGATTACTCAAAAAGTTGTAATCAGTTTTCGATCTAATTTAAATAAGACTACAAGACAAGTATTAGCTTTCGATTAAAGTAAGAATCATCGAAATCGGTACACCGAGTAAAAAGTTATGCGGTATAATATAACGTAGGTCGACGAAAAAGTAGTCACGTAAATACGCATTATTAGATATAACTCTAAAAGTACTTGTCAGATCTCAATTAAATTAAAATGGGACCACATGACACGCAACACCTTTCAATTAAAACAAAATTGATCGAAATCGGTCCACCCAGTCAAAAGTTCTGAGCTAACATACATAAAAAAAAAACATACGTGTCGAATTGAGAACCTCCTCCTTTTTTGGAAGTCGGTTAAAAAGTAAAAAACTTCAATTTTCATCGACTAGTAATAAAATAAGAACATCATAAATGTCAAGTGATAACTCGAAAACTAGTCGTCAGATCGCGTTTTAATTTAAATGGGACCACGTGACAAGCACTAGCTTTCAAATATAAAATGGATCATCAAAATAGGTATATCGTTGAGGTAACATATAAAAATGCAGTCAAATTGAAATCATCACTCACAAAATGACAACACACACAGGTCTAGGAGAAATAATATAGGTAGGTATCGAGACTGAAATTTATTTAGCATTTTACTTAGCTCTCTTTTCCAAATCCTCTGAAACCTACCTATATCATATTTGAAATGAGGTCTTATCACTACAACCGAATTAGAAATGAGTATATAAGGGGAAGTTTGAAAGTAGCACCCGTGACGGAGAAAATAAGCAGCAGAAGGTTAGCGTGGTATAGGGCATGTAATGAGGAGGGATGAAAGCTATATTGGTAAAAGAATGTTAGGGATGAATGTCGAAGGACGAAGAGCGATCGGCAGGCCAAGAAAGCGATGGATGGATTGTGTGAGTGAGGACATGAGAAAGAAAGGAGTATGCGCTGAAGTTACGAATAATAGAGAGGAATGGAAGAGGAGAACATGTTGTGCCGACCCTATATAAATAGGATAAGGGCAGGGAGATGATGATCACTACAACCGAAATTACTGTACGGTAAATATTTTTTTATCAACTTAAGAATCACCTAGGTATAGGCTCATAGAAAAGACGAATATACGCTCGATAATTAATTTATGACTGCTGAAATAATTTCGATAAACGTGACAGGATGAACCGATTATTTAATTAAGTATTATACCTATTTTTATTTTTATTAACATGTAGGTATTGTTGAATATCTATTATGTAAACTTTCTCTTTGCTTTCCAGACTCATTACAATGTAGTTTTCTTTGACGCAATGGAAGTAACAAGAGCATGGATGAGTCCTAACCAACTAAAACCCTATACTGAAAATAAAAAGATGCTCCAGTCCTTATTGAGAAGAAAAAACTTTGGCAAACGTTTACAAGTAGCAATAGAACAGGCAGACGATGCAGAAAATTTATCGCTTTCAGCTCGCCTTGCGAAGTACAGTTTTATAGGAAGATACAAGGGAACTATAGCTAGTCCGAAGAAAATAAACAAAAACGTAATGAAAAAGTATCAAGAACGTTTTAAGAGAAAATTCAATATAGAGCTTCCAAGTGAATCAGATTCTGACGATGAAATGAATAGTAAAGAAACAAACAATAAAAACAAAAATATGGTTATAGTAGGAAAAAAAAGATGTAATGATTACAATGATGGAAATGCAGCAAGTGATGGGAAAGAAACGTCGTTACTCGTAGAAGTGGACACTAATTCAGAATTGGCAAAAAACGCTGTGAATGGTAAAGCTATAATAATAATAAGTTTTATTTACGTATTTTTAGTTTATTTAAAAAAAAATATATTATTAACTTCAAAATGTCCAAATTAAAAGAGAGCAACTTTTATCCATACTAATGTTTAAAACATAAATATTTGTTTATAATGTAATTAAATAATTAGAATTAAAAAGTTATTAAGTTCACTCAACATTAAAAAAGTAGGTACATTATACTATTGAGAACGAATAATCCGTCATCAATCTATACATACAAATAAATAAAATTGGAGTGTCTGTTTGTAATAATAAAATAACCGCTATTTACTAAATGCATTTGGTTGTGAGTTGTGATTCGGTACATATACCAAAATAACATTTTTTACAATTTTTGTCTGTCTGTCTGTCTGTTTGTTCCGACTAATCTCTGAAATGGCTGGACCGATTTTGACGGGACTTTCGCTGGCAGATAGCTGATACAATAAGGAGTAACTTGGGCTACTTCTATTTTAGAAATTTATTTCTTTTATAACTCTATGAACTGAAAAATAATTTTTTGTTAAATTCCACGCGGACGAAGCCGCGGGCATAGCTAGTCATAAATAAATCAATCCATTTAATATCTTGTACGAAAATTATTTAAATTTTGACTAGCCTGTTGGCGCAGTTACTAGGGGTCCTGCTTTCTGCAACAGGGGTTGTGGGTTCGACTCCCGCCCGAGTGGAGATTTTCCTCAAAATAATATTGACCAGTATTACTTACTAACAGTTAAGTTTTAGGAGTAATAATACAAATAATGTATATTTACATTATAATATATTAATTAGCCTCAATCCATTTTCAGAAACCTCTTCAATGAACCCTGACAATACGGACCAAACCAACATTGTCGATGACTCTCAGAAGTCACTACATCGTACAGCATCTACCGCTAGTGATGATTTTGATTTCTAAATGTTTATAAACCTTAATATAAATAAAATATTTCTCACTTTTGTTACTTACTTAATTTTTTTTCAAACAAAGATAATTTGTTACGAAAACGTATTATGATTTTGATTTCTAAATGTTTATAAACCTTAATATAAATATAATATTTCTCACTTTTGTTAGGTACTTAAATTTTTTTCAAACAAAGATAATTTGTTACGATTAAACGTATTTTCATCTGAATGTTTTTTTATTTGTATTCAAACCAGTATTACTACGTTTTTTTTTTTTGTTTGTGTTACAAAAATCTAAAATGTAACAAGAACGAATCTACATTTCAATTAATGTGTTTGAGGTGACAAGACAATCCAAAACTACTCCCAGTTTAAAAGTTTTGAGGCAACAGTAGCACGTAGGTATAAGAAATGCAGTCGAATTGATAACGAGTGAAGGAGCACAAACTCAAATATCCAATAATTAGGCTTTTTGTTATTTGTAAAAAATATTCATCATAATTCACATCGTCCATTGAAACTACAACTGTTTATTTTACTTGTTTTATTGTAAACTTTAATAAAAAGTGGAGTGGAAAATTATTATATTATGTGTTTAAGTGGAGTTTTTAGTTTCTTTATTCCTTTTTGAAAAATAATTGTAATTTTTCATTGTATCTTCATTATTTTCTTGTAACTAATGCTAATTCTATATAGTAGACTGGTAGTACATAAGCTTGTTAAAATATTGGCCTGTTTTACCAGTTCTGGATAATGTTTATCCAGCACATAAGTTTACGAATAGACTTTAACAGCAGGAGTTAGAATAGGCCATTTGGACCTGTTTAATAAACAACAACTTTTAGTTTTAGACTCACAATTGTGTATTCACAATTGTGAGTCTAAAACTAAAAGTAGTAATAGAGTTATATGCCATAAATATATTGGTTTTCGATGGTGAAAAAGAATAATACGTCATAAACTTTTATCTGTTGGTTAAAGTCATACTTCAAATCAACGACCTATTATACTAATAGACGCGGCATACGCCAACATCATTGCATTAAAAATTACCTAATAATATTTTTAAAGCTGTAGCAAACCGTATGTATTCGTTACTGAGTAACGGGTACGCCATCGAGTACCGAGTACCGAATCGGTACTCACGAATTCATTTCGGTACTCGCATCTTTCGTATGTTTCGTATGTTCGGGTTCGACAGGTTCAAAACGCTACACGCATCTATTTCGTTACTCGCATCTTTCGTATGATCCGTATGTTTCGCATGCGGGTTCGAAACGTTAAACTAGTACGAATGTATTTCGTTACTCGCATCGCATTAGCTGATGTATGTTATTAATTATTATGTTTTAAAATTTGAAAACGTACGTTTACAAAGAGCGAAATAATTCTGAATTTCATTCTAAGAACAAAAGATTTTTGTTGTTTAAATTTTGTTTAAAACGTGTTTTATACATATTTATTTTTTATGTTTAATTTCATTCTAAGCAAATCTATTTTTATTTTGATTTATCGTTAAAATGTTATTTAAATATTATTGTCAATAAATAATTTTTGACTCCTTGGTATTTGTTGTTTTTTATTATAAACTAGCGACCCACCCCGGCTTCGCACGGGTGAAATGCTGATACTAAATATACTACAGAATGTCTTTATATACACGACGTTCACAGCTTTTTTAGACAATACAAACATGTTTACTTTAGAGGTTACTCTTGAATTAATTATGGTTTTAGTCTAACCCTATCCAAAAAAAATTGTCGCGCCGGCCCCTGCCCGCCTGGCCGGTATAAATAAAAAAAATAATAATATAATATTGAATATTGATATTGATTATAATCGATACAGTCATAATGATTGCTATGTTATTGTGATGTAACATAAGCTCACAGTTAAAATTTTCAAAATAGTAAATCCATATTCCGTCAACAGTTAAGTTCTACGCTTTACCTATTAAATCAAATTAAATTTAGAATAACTTAAACACAAGTTTGGTTAAAAATACGGAATAGTGAAAAAAATTAAAAAATGCACCTTACGCAGCTTGGTGTGGTAAGTATGTTTTCTACAAATTAAAATTACGAATGTTGCAACACCTCGAGATCAAACTGTACGCATACGCAATACAACCTGATTCGTTACTCAAACTTATACGATGATACGACATACGAGTAATATAGCATGTTATGCATGGTATCAGAAGTAACGAGTCCAGTAACGATACGAAAGTAACGAGTACTCATTGTCAAAGTAACGAATACATACGGGTACGCTTTATTTCGTTACTTTTACACCTCTAAATATTTTAAAAGGACAGAGAATACTTTTTACTTCGTAAGCGGAGAATGAAAAAGAACATAGGTGTCAACATACGCCTTATCTGTTATTAGAAAGAGATGAATATAGGATCTTAGTTACACCGGTCGAGTATCATCAGCAGCCAATCACGTAACGAGAGGAGGTTGGGCAAAAGTGAACAATCGAGTTTAATTCAAAATAGACTAATAAATTTATTAATTTATTTATAGATTAGGTAAAAAAAAAACAATTTTTTTCTTTTTCAAATTTATTAGTGTTATAGTACGCGCGACGAATCTTGGCGAGACTGAACATAGGCTCTGCGAACTTTTGCGCATGTACACTCACGAAAAAAAAAAGTGCCATTACCAATTTTTATTTTAATTTGTCTTTTTCTTATTTATTGAATTTTTTGTTCAATTACAATAAAATATAGCATAGTCACTCTTGAATAGTGTAGCTTTCTATTAGTGAAAGAATTTTCATAATCGGATCAGTATTTGCGAAGATTACCCCCTACATAGAAACAAAGTTATAAACTTTACCTCTTTATAATATTAGTATAGATGGATATTACGAAATTAACACACACTTAACTACTCAGGGTCTTATCGACTTACATGAGTTAAAATAGTAAATAACACAGCTTTCCACATCACCACGGAGGTACTGTGTCGTACGATGCGTCTTTAGGTAATCTTAATTGAAACATGTTTTTAAATTAATGAACATTTTAAATGATAAGTAATTAAAATTCAAGCATTTTTATTAAAATAAACTATTACAAGTACTTTTGAATCATCGAATTTATGAATATTTAGTAACATGATTTTAAAACAAACAATTTCAGGTTTATAAATAATTTTGTGAATGTGAATGAAGACTAGTTCCATTTCACCCAACTTCCCCTAGCAGTGACAATTAGCTGTTCTCTCTTTCACTCTGACGCACGAGTCCACTACATGTCTCACTCATGTACTTCGTAATAACAACTGCCGATTAAAATATAAAAAGTTACATTTTCGGTTAGAATAAATAAATTTACAGTATTTACTTATGAAATGAAATGTTTTTATTTCCCCTAACAGTTCCAGTATAATTCCTGCAACGTCTAAAAACACACGAAGGCATTTTGTGAACACTTTTTATGATAATATGCGTTAAACAAAAGGACGTCTAGCTACGACACTGAATGGTGCGTAACTAAGTGAAACTCAGGCAATGAGGATCAGTAAAGTTCTAGCAAATTCAATAGAACTAGTATCCACGTTATTCTCTATGACATAAGAATGATATTTCTTTTTGAATTATCCAAATCGGACAATTACTTACGAAGATATTAAGTTATAAACATTATGCCGTTCCTGCCGCTACGTCAGTGTACGCGGGATGCGTGTGACGTCACTCGGACGTTCCATGCCAGTTAGCCCATATTAGCGACAAGCTGCGATGGTGTTTTCATCTAAACTATCTGTCCTACAAAAAATTTGTAAGGACATAATTTGTAGCAAATTGCTTTGCCTACAAATATGTTCCTATAACTTTTTGCCGAAATATAAAAATTAAAGAAGTTATAAGCAAAAAAGTGAGAAAATTTCTATAAGGATTTTCTTTTTTGCTCTATAACTTTTTTTATACATTTCACAAAAAAAATACCTCTGACCAGTCTTATAGATGGTTTTTTGAGGAAAAATTTTCTCTACAATTTTTTGAATTTCATTCATTTAAAACGCTGTTACAGCGCTCCAAAGTTGACCGGGTTCGTCAATGCTCATGAGAATCCGGTGAAAACGAAATGTTTAACTTAGTTTTATGATCCGGAGTGAGTTTTATTATATCTTCGATGTAACAAAGCATGAAACGATGCCCAAAACTAAAATTTTCTGAAACATCCTTTTCAGACACAAAGTTTTTACTGATTTACGTAAACAAATTGAAATATTTATTTAATACACTTCCAAGAATACGAATCAAACTTTCTTGGCCATATATAATTTTTTTAATTTGTGGATTTATATAAACCATAATCACACATCAAAACTCGAGTCAAACGCTCAAATCCAAGGAAAATTGTAATAGCCCTCTTAACTTAGTTTTATGATCCTTTTTTTATTGTAAATATATTCTTAAATTTTTTTTGTTAAATCCCTGCCTACAACTTTACTTATTCATTGGCATAAGCTGTCTGTGGGGTAGGCCTACTGGGAATACCACGTTAAAAAAATATGATTTATGAGATATTTGATTACCTAAGTAGATACATTCGAAGAAGATTAAGAGAAGTCAACGCATTTTTGGAAAACATTAGTATTTCCGAAACTGGTTGAGACTCAAAAGTACTCTTCTACACATATGTATAATGAGGATCAATAAAGTTATAGCAAATTCAATAAAACTAGTATCCACGTTATTCTCTATGATATAAGAAAGATATTTCTTTTTGAATTATCCAAATCGGACCATTACTTACGAAGATATTAAGTTATAAACATTATGCCGTTCCTGCCGCTACGTCAGTAATAATAATAATAAATAATAAACGTTTCATACTCAACGGCCCCCAGTAGGATTTTTTCCTGTGTCGGGGGTCCAGAAACACACACAATACACAACCACAAACGCCCAGACCATGACAAACATCTGTATGGCCAATACAAATTTTTGTCATGTGCGCGGATCGAACCCGCGACTGCTAGCGCAACAGCTAGTGCTGTGACCGCTGCGCCAACGCGTCGTCATGTAAGCGGGATCAGTGTATGCGGGATGCGTGTGGCATCACTCCGACTCATAAAAATCACTCCGGATCATAAAAGTAAGTTAAACATTTCGTTTTGACCGGATTCTCATGAGCATTGACGAACCCGGTCAACTTTGGAGCGCTGTAACAGCGTTTTAAATGAATGAAATTCAAAAAATTGTAGAGAAAATTTTTCCTCAAAAAACCATCTACAAGACTGGTCAGAGGTATTTTTTTTGTGAAATGTATAAAAAAAAGTTATAGAGCAAAAAAGAAAATCTTTATAGAAATTTTATCACTTTTTTGCTTATAACTTCTTTAATTTTTAAATTTCGGCAAAAAGTTATATGAACATATTTGTAGGCAAAGCAATTTGCTACAAATTATGTCCTTACAATTTTTTTGTAGGACAGATAGTTTAAATGAAAACACCATCGCAGCTTGTCGCTACTATGGGCTAACTGGCATGGAACGTCCGAGTGACGTCACAGCCTTCCGCGCCGGCCGGTTAGTAAACTCCGCTAGTAATTTGATCATAACTTCGTCAATTTTTGTCGTATAACAAAAATTTTTGCACTGTATGTCAAGGATTTCTTAGTTCTATAAATCTGCATTCTCAACTAAAAACGTTACGGATCCTCATTACCTTAGTTTTTTCTTGCCAAAATAGACAGCGGGTAACGTATCTATTGTTTTAATATATCATAGCTTCAAATAACATTTTCAACAAACGGTGAGACAGGCCCATGTATATTGTGGAATTCGTGTGGAATTTAATGTGCTAATGTAAGCTTATTATATTTACTAGTGGTCGCCCAGTGGTTGAAATTCGACCATAATTAAATATTTAAATAATAATAATAATAATGAAAAAAAGAACCTTTTTTAATTTTTTTAAATTTAACTGCAGATTTTAACAATAAACAAAAGAGTATATGCCTGTATGTGTCACATACATACACACACATTAAATGAATTTTTATGCATAATTTAATAAATATATTTGTATTCTGCACTCCTTCACTATATCATTATAATAAAACTAAGTTGATAAAATGTGCGTGCCGATAAAACTTAAAAAAGAGTCCCTTAGAGAGACTTATAGGTACAGTGTGATAGCCCTTTAACCCCCCTCGAACAAAAAAGTTCCCGTTTTAACCTAAAGGGCGTGTTTTTAAAGGTATAAAAGGGCTTTTCCAACCCTTCATCTTGGAAATTAAGTGTAGTGGCGCCATCTGTTGTCGAGTAATTGAACTTCATTCAGACGATTATTTGGGTTGCATTTCGAAAGGCGCTGCGAGCAATTGTAGCATGTGTAGTAATGGCGCGAAATTTAAAATTCCAATTTCAATAAAGTCTTAAATTACATCTACACTAATAATAATAATTATTATTATTATTATGATTATAATCTACACTAATATGTATTATAAAGAAGAAAGATTTTTGTTTGTTTGTTTGTTTGTATTGAATAGGCTCCAAAAGTACTGGACCGATTTTAATTATTTTTTCACTAATAGAAAGCCACATTATCAGGAAGTAACAAAGGCTATATTTTATTTCTTAAAAACTTAGAAATGTGCAAAAAAGACAGGTTATGTTGACCAAGGTGTAAAAAATCGTCTCAAATATTTCATTCCTTTACGTGCACTACTTAAATGGTTAAAGCAGGGTTTCTTAACCTTTTTCTAGTGATGGACCCCTTTAAAAATTTCAAAGAGTCCACGGACCCTTTCCAAAAAAAAAACAAGAAAAAAACACAACGATGCTTTACTTCAATCACCTTTTATTGTTTGCGATCAAACTTTACATATAAATAGCTAGTGTGACGGTTGCTGCTGCTTATGCTGGATTAGAATATCAAATTGAGGAGTTGTTTTTGATTACGCGCAAAGTGAAAATATTTACTCACAACACAAGTAGGCTTGCCATGGACCCCCAGCTTCCATAACACGGACCCCTTAGGGGTCCATGGACCACAGGTTAAGAAACCCTGGGTTAAAGGTAAGACAAAATGATGTAAGACTGAATTATAGTACTAAATTAGATCTACAAAAAAGTTCACAAAATAATTATTTTACCCGAGCGAAGCCGGTGCGTGCTGCTAGTAATATTATAAAGAGGAAAGATTTTTTTGTTTGTATTGAATAGGCTCAAAAGTACTGGACCGATTTTAATGACTTTTTACTAATAGAAAGCAACATTATTAGGAAGTAACATACGATATATTTTATTTCTTAAAAACTTAGACATGTGCAAAATAAAACGGGTTATGTTTACCAAGGTGTAAAAAATCGTCTCAAATATTTATTTCTTTCGCGTGCGCTACTTAAATGCTATATGATAAGACAAAATGATGTTGCGACAGAATTATAGGACTAAAAAAGATCTACAAAAAAGTTCGCGAGGGTGTATATCTATCTATAACAGCTTAACTAAAAAAGCGTATAAATGGGTGTTTGTGTTAAATTTATAATTCTTTTACCCGAGCGAAGCCAGGGTGAGCTGCTAGTAAACTATGTGGACGAAATTTCATACTCATCTGTCCGCGCAATTTAAGTAAAAAGGGGTAGGTACCTACAAAATGTTTGCTTCACGTACCTATTAATATACATATTATCGAGACACGCGGTAGCGTGTCAAGCCAAGTTCAAGCAAAAGAACTGGCGACTCAGCGCCGTGTGTATATTTACACGAACCATTTCGAGCGACTTTTGACCCCTCCATAACTCAAAATCTATTCGACAGAAACAGATCAAATTGCATATATTTATTTATATCCGTAAGGACAACTAGAACCCCAAATTTCATTAACCTAGTTGCAACGGTTACAAAAATATGAAGGTTCAAAAGTCGCAAATTTTCCACTGACTGACTCATCAAAAACCTAACCCACTTCCAGATGACCTAGGAAGTCGAAATTTGGTATCTAGCTAGGTAATTACGTGTAAGCGCAGGAAAAAATCTGAAAACAAAAGAAAGTTAAAAAATAGAGGGGGTCCCCATACAAAAAAAAAACGTTTTTTAATTGTAGCGTCTGAACCGTTATAAGTGGATATTTGAAACTTGCACGAAATATGAATTGATACATTTGCTATATAAAACAAGAATAAAAATAAAATGAACTCAAAAAATAAAGAGTGTCCCCATACAAAAAACTTGTAATTATTCATCCGATTGCTTTCAAAATCGATATCTGGGGACATGATTGGTCTCAGAAAACGAATCTGATAACAGAATGAGAAAAAGTAGCCACCATCTTGAACTTTTTAGTTATTTGACCGATTGCTTTCAAAATCGATATCTGAGGATCCGGTTGGTCTCCGACATCGAATCCGTTAACAGAATGAGCAAGAAAAAAGAATAAATTTCAAATAAATATCTACAAAAAGTAATGATATCCCACCAAAAACATAAATGTGAAAAATGACAGCCAAGTTCAATAATAAGAATATGTTGTTTGTGGACTTCGCCGAAAAAAGTATTGAGATCTAAATGAGCGCCAAGTTCTACAGAAAATATTAAATTAAGCTAAAGATTTGACTTAGCTAGTTTTTACCTAAAAACAACATTAAAAAGCTATTAGCCAAATAAAAGATGAATTATTAGTGAAAACTGGCAAAGTGAAATCTTTAGCTTAATTTAATATTTTCTGTAGAACTTGGCGCTCATTTAGATCTCAATACTTTTTTCGGCGAAGTCCACAAACAACATATTCTTATTATTGAACTTGGCTGTCATTTTTCACATTTATGTTTTTGGTGGGATATAGATTACATCAATAAGATCTTGACAAAATGTTAAGTCGAAATTGCACTCATGACTTTGTCTATTAGACTCAAGAACAGATTTCGGAAGTTATAACATTAATTTTTTATTGTTAACTAGCAGCGCGACAGACTTCGATAAAAATTAAATAAATGTAATTTTCCGAGTGATCACTTTATTTATTTCATTTAATTTTTTTTTGTATTAAAACCTTCTGTGGGCCCTAAGGAACTTATTATAAAAAAATACATTCACCGAATTGGTCGAGCCATTCTTGAGTTATGCGCTTAGCAACATTCATTTTTATTTATATAGATTAGGTTATTAATTTTTTTTGTATACTTTGCACGAAGTATACTTCGTGATAATTATGCTATGTACTTTGATTTTGATTGCACTATATAATACTGCAGAGCACAGCTGCTGAGTGCAGACACTTTTCTCTCTACTTTTCTCTAGTATTCTCTATGTACAGAACTATAGACTATTTTTTAGTGTCTTTAATCCGTATCCTATATCTATGCTTTAATCCCCATCTAGGTAAAGGCAAAGGTACTAAGCTATACAGCCTCGCCTGATGTACTGTGAACTATAATATAGAATAATTATAGTGCGTTTTCCAATATCAGCACTAAAGCGCATTATGCGGTATAATGCTCAACGCTCAACGTTGAAAGTTCCAAAGCTACAGCTACGCTTCACACAACGAGCACTCTCAAAAGTAGGGCTTCCGTGTGCGTGCTTGCAATGGATACCAACTCAGTGGTGGCTCAGTGGTTTAGTATTGTGCGCCACTGAGTCGCATTATGCTCTGTAATTGGAAAACGCACATAGAGTATTTTCATTTTCAATACCTATTGTGTATTGTCTATGACTGAATGAAGATAAATGATAAATCTATAAATCGCAATCTAATATTTTTTCGGTGTGGTTTTAAAGTATTTATTTAATAATTACATGTCTTATATATAAGAATTGATTAGCAAAGAAGTAGCATATAATTGTTAAAATTATATAAATTAGAGCAATTGGTGTGGTTTGCCTCAAATCATGGCGACTATATCATTTGCTAAAAGTTTGGTTAACCCAGGTAAAATAATAACTAGTTTTTTTCAATGTAATATTTTGAGTTATTATTATTATACAATGTTTAACTGTAGCATGTTTTAAAATACAGAGATTTATTCATATTACATTCAATAATTTATTGCATTAGCAATATAGTATAATTATAAGGTTATATTATGTAAAAGTTTTATTTGTAATCCTGTAACATAATTTTTAATCTTAATTCGATATTTAACAGCACTTAAATTAGTATTAAAACAAAGCCAGCCTTCTCACTTACGATGCATTGGTGCGCCCTCTTTGACTCCTCTGAGTATTATACTGCGAAGAAACTACGCCGAGAAGCAGGTCTTTGAGAGAACTAAGCCCCATTGCAATGTAGGTACTATTGGACATGTTGATCATGGAAAAACTACTTTGACAGCTGCAATTACTAAAGGTAAAACGGCTTTAGTTCATAGAAATTATTTATTGAGTGTTAAACTGAAAAAATACATATTTAATAACTTTATTTTAGTTCTTGCCGACTTAAACTTAGCCCAGAAGAAGGGCTACTCTGATATTGATAATGCACCAGAAGAGAAAGCTAGGGGTATCACAATTAATGTGGCTCATGTTGAATACCAGACAGAGAAAAGGCATTATGGTCACACTGATTGTCCTGGCCATGCTGATTACATTAAGGTACTTATTATAATCATTTAAATACCAGTTCTTTAGTATACACCAAATTTTTACACAATTTCTTTTCAAACTCTTATATTTTAACTATAGATATCAAGAGATTTTTTTTCTATATAAAATCAGCATATGAACCTTGATTTTAAATTGTTTGCACTTTTAGAATATGATCACAGGGACAGCACAAATGGACGGAGCTATACTAGTAGTGGCTGCAACAGATGGTGTTATGCCTCAAACAAGGGAACATCTAATCCTTGCTAAGCAAATTGGTATCCAGCATGTTGTGGTTTTCATCAATAAAGTTGATGCTGCTGATCAAGAGATGGTAGAACTTGTAGAAATGGAAATTCGTGAACTTATGACTGAAATGGGCTATGACGGAGACAATATTCCAGTCATTAAGGGTAATGTTCACTTAACATTTGAAATTTTACACCTTTTTTTAACATAGATAATAAAAATTAATTTTAAAATGTTCACAGGTTCAGCTTTGTGTGCACTAGAAGGGAAAAGTCCAGAAATTGGAACAGATGCCATTGTGAAACTGCTAGAAGAGGTAGATTCGTTTATTCCCACTCCTGTTCGTGAACTGGACAAGCCATTCCTCTTACCAGTTGAGGCTGTCCACTCAATTCCTGGTCGTGGTACTGTTGTCACTGGTCGTTTATATAGAGGTAAATTGTTATAGTTTTTTTCTTATATAATTATGTACAAGTAGTAGTATCTAGTACTTATATAATATGTACATATCATGATGAAAATAAATAACAAAATAATTATTTTTAGGTACATTGAAGAAGGGTACTGAATGTGAAATTGTTGGTCACGGTAAGGTCATGAAGACTACAGTTACTGGAGTAGAAATGTTCCACAAGACTCTGGATGAAGCTCAGGCTGGTGATCAACTTGGTGCCTTAGTGCGTGCAGTTAAAAGGGAACAAATTAAAAGAGGCATGGTAATGGCAAAGCCCGGCACCGTTAAAGCCCATGATAGCTTCGAAGCTGCAGTCTACATTTTAAGTAAGGAAGAGGGAGGTCGTTCAAAACCTTTTACATCATTTATTCAACTTCAGATGTTTTCTATGACATGGGATTGCGCCACTCAGGTTACTATTCCTCAGAAAGAAATGGTTATGCCAGGAGAAGATGCTACGTGAGTATATTAAAGCTTATTTGAAAAAACATACAGCTCTATTTAAAGAAAGAATACAATGTTCCAATTGAAAATATTATCATTACAATATCGACCGTAAGCTGCCAATACCTCCTAACTGCTTTGAGGTCAACTTTACAGGAGACTATAAAAACTAAATATTAACAAAATTACGGATGGTATTTATGAACCCAAGATCCATGTTTATTATTTTTACAGTAGTTTTATTTAGTAGTCCTTTAGGGCTGTAAGTAAGTTAGAAGGTATTATTTATATAGATAGGAGGTATTGCCGCCCAAACACTATTTCGCTGTAGATAGTAGGTATTTGTGTAACGACTTTTTGGATGTTTAGTGCATTTTGTCAGTTAAAATAAATAGCCACTTCTATCATTACGATATAAAGCTAACAGATGGCGAGAAAAAAACCATTTCATTAAAAATGTTAGTTAGAAGGTATTGGCAGCTTACGGTCGATATATAATTTACTATTGTTTTAACATTATTATGGCTGCTTTGTAGGATACTTAAAAAAATTTAGTTTCTCAAGAAATATATTTATATACAGCAAATACAATATGCATTTTAGTTATTTAATAAATGAAATTTTTTACAGATTAAATTTGAGACTTGTGAAGCCTATGGTATGTGAACCTGGACAAAGGTTTACTCTTCGTTTAGGAGACTTGACCTTGGGAACAGGCGTTATTACTAAAATAAATGCTAATCTCTCAGAAGATGAGAGGTTGAAGCTTATGGAAGGAAAGAAGGCAAGGGAAAAGGCGGCAGCAGCAAAGAAGTAAAATTGATGTATTGTTATATAAGTTATAGACATGTAGTTATATATTGTACGCATTTAAAAATTACGTAAATAAATAAATCTAAAAAAATATTTTCAGTTTTATTCCTTTCTTGAATTAAATATAACTGTACTTGCTAATTAGATTTAACTTAGAGAATTGACTAGATTGAATAAAAGCAATGTTGCATTTTTTAAAGTTTATTCAAAAAGTATCACCAAAATTTTTACAGTGAAATATTGTCAGTCCGTACATATATCAAACCTGGATTGTTCTTGTTAAATAGATGATGTAATGGACAAGTTCCTTTGAAGCAAAGTATTACAAACAATAAACATTACTTTATTGTTCAAATGTAAAGGTTACATACAGATCTTACAAAAACACTAATTTTCATGCTTTCTGTATACAAAATTATACTATACAAAAGATCTTCAAAACACAAAACTTAAACATATAGTTTATTTGCAAATGTTTTTAAAATAACTTGACAGAATACTTAATATTATGAAATTGTATATAATATAGACTGATGTCAGTTATTCAATGACTTAATAACATTGAACTAAGAATGTAAGAATTATAACAAGATTATTGAACCTAAAGAGTTTTACCTTTACATACATATTTTAAAGCAAATGACATTATTAAGACTCAATATAGAACAGAACTTGTGAACCAATTGCAACCTAATGGAATGAAATTATTGAAAAACTCGTTTCAATGTAAGCTTAATTTAGCTTTGATCACATTTATAAGAGGGCACTGGAAATTTAATTTTATTTTGCCTATATTTACAAGTCCTCATCTTCCTCTGGCAAAGCGGTGTCTTGTGCCTCTTTAAGATCCTTTTCAATTTGGTTCTGCCATTGTGGGTCCATCGTAACTTCTGGAGGTACAAGAGCAGGCATAGCAACAAATTCTAGGTTGCCATCTCCAATCAGCTTTCTTGCCAACCACAAGAATGGTTTTTCAAAGTTGTAGTTTGACTTAGCAGAGATATCATAATACTGAAATAAAAGAAAATAAAAACATTATTTTTCTATACACATTACAATAAATTTTATTACTGTGTACATTTTAATTGTAAATTCACCTGAAGGTTCTTTTTTCTGTGGAATACGATTGTTTTAGCTTTTACTTTTCGGTCCTTGATATCAACTTTGTTACCACAAAGCACAATTGGGATACCTTCACACACTCGAACTAAATCTCTGTGCCAGTTGGGTACATTTTTGTACGTTACACGAGATGTTACATCGAACATGATGATAGCACATTGACCTTGTATGTAGTAACCATCTCGAAGGCCACCAAATTTCTCCTGACCAGCAGTATCCCAAACATTAAATCTGATGGGGCCTCGGTTCGTGTGGAACACTAAAGGATGGACTTCGACGCCGAGAGTCGCGACGTATCTTTTCTCGAACTCTCCAGTCAAGTGTCGTTTGACAAATGTTGTCTTCCCAGTACCTCCATCTCCGACCAGCACGCATTTGAATGTGGGCATATCATCTGCCATTTTTGAATTTGTATTTGTAAATCTATTCCTGAAAACAAAGTTTTAAAATTAAAAACTCACATATTTCTTTCGACATGACGCACCATATACAACTACGATACTTATATAGTTTATGTAACAAAGATTTTGGCGATATTTTAACAGCAATAGTTAGTACACATTGTTAGAAATCTAATGGAGTGATTGTTAGGCTTGTATTGACAAGTTAAATTTGTTTTAAGTTTTGACCGAAAGGCGCTCAACTGTCCTCACAGGAATTTAGCTCAATGGTACCGAAGTTTAATAGAAAACACTCACAAACTACACAATATAAACACAAAATAAAAACTAATTTAGAAAGTATATTACACATAGAATTTATTTAATTGATATAAAAACACAGTTTACCGAGATTATTTAAGAAATTTGAGATTTAATTCCGTGCTCTGTAAAGTCGTTACGGCTCACAATGGCGTCACTTGACTAAACGGAAGAACCGCTTGACACCCACAGGCGCATTGACTGCAGTAGTCAAATTAGTTACTCATTGATTCTATAAAACAGTCGATACTTTTAACTATTTGTAAATTAAATTACATTGTTTGCTTTTTAAAAAAAATGTTAATTTTTAAACAACCGTATTTTCCAAATGTAAGAAGTCTTTTTATTTGTAAAATTAAATAATCCAAAAACGATAGTCTGAGATACTGCTTTACCGACCCTGCAGTAATGACGTCATATACTTCAGAGACAGTTACGCCATCTACAACTCTGTAATAATTGTCCTAGTAGACTGATGGATGGAGGTTTCGTTCGTTCGTTGTATCGATTTTTTGAGTGAAGTGAACTAGTGTTCGTGTCCTTTAGTTTAGTGACGTTTGTTAGAAAAATATCTGTGAATGGGATTGTGTAACGAGATAAAACGTTTATTTGGTGTGTGATTTTCTATTAAGGATGACGAAGGACAGGTTAGCGGCGCTTCAAGCGGTAAGCCTCCCCTTTACTCTTCAATTTCTAATATAACCAATGGTTATTTAATGACCTCGAATTCACAAAGAAGTTGCGATGTAACTATGCATACTTTGTAGCTTAGTAGTTAACATTTCTACTTCAGTAATTTCCTTGACCATCATTCTAAGAAGCTGTCCTAACTTCCTAAGATTTCGTTTTCTGGTCGCCCCACCCGTGATTTCTTTGCTGAATGAGTGGTCGTTCTGTCATTGAAGCAAGACTATTTAGTATTTGTTGCGTTCCGCAGTGTTCCTTCCAAACGCCTGTATTGGCACCAGTCTACTAAGTATTCCTATAAATTGAAATCCATTAAAACATTGTAGGATTCTTCACAGTTAATGATCTCCGCAAATAATTATTCTAAGTTTTTAATTAGAAAAATAAATAATAGAAACTAAGTAATATGTAAGTAAAACTTAGGAGAAAATTACTAATTAATGTACATTAGCTACATTAGGAACAAATATTATTTATGGGTATTAGTCATCAATGTGTAGGTAGATAAAAAAATACTGGGGTCTAAAACACAATCTACCTACACACTCGATTGATTGTAAGGTATTTAATAATACATATAATAATTAAAATTTTTTTAATAATATATATAATATCTAATCTCAAATCAGTAAAAACTAATTATGTTTAATCATGAGTGATAACAAGTTCCTAGTTTTCAAAAAACAAAAATTTTAAATTCAATTTTTTTAAGCCTTCTCAAATATTATGTTCCATAAACGATACAATTTTATTTTTCTTATATTACATTTAATCATTTTAATTGTTGAAACAAAACACAAACTATTGGTAGCACCGAATCTGGCTATTATTCAGATAAAAAAGTTATTACATAGACAAAAAAAAATGTATTTAAAGTAAAATAAGATTTAAAACTACTAAAATCATACAAACAGTTATTTATGAGGTAGGTTTGATTAAACATAGGTACATATATTTTTAATTTGTTTTCAAATTTTTTGCTTTAGATTAAAATATACAAATAACTTCTTTTAACAGCTTGTGAGAAATAAGATTGGACTTGAGTACTTAACAATGCATTTGTTAACTTCTGTATGTTTTATGGTAACAAATTAAAATAAACTGGTCTTTTGCAAATAATTAATACTGTTCAGTTTTCTGTTGTTGCTGTGAAAACTGCCATCAATATTTATACAAATAAAATTGGAGTGTCTGTTTGTAATATTAAAATAACCGGTTTTTACTAATTGTATGTGGATGTATACAAGGTACATATACCAAAATAGCACATTTTACAATTTTTACGGATAATCTCTGAAACAGTTGGACCGATTTTGACGGGACTTCCACTGGCAGATAGCTGATGTAATAAGGAGTAACTTAGGCTACTTTTATTTTAGAAATTTATTTTTTTTATAACGGCGAAATGAACTAACTTTTTTGTTAAATTCCACGCAGACGAAGTTGCGGGCACAGCACCTACTTACAAAAATTTTTATAAACAAAATGATTACAATATAAAGCTATCACTATCTTACATTACATTGTAGTTTGAAAATGTGTTTATGAATAACAAAAAATTGTTATAAAGTTGTGTTATTTTTAATTAATTAATTTTTTAAGGTCCTCTAGTTGTTGATAAAGCTATTTATTATACATATGACAGTATTATATATATCACTATCGAAATCCACTTTATAACTGTAATATATTTATATATTACTAGCTGCGCTTCGCGGTTTTGCCCGCGTACGTATGTTCCGATTCCGTGGAAATATAAGAAATAGCCTTTCTAGCCTAGGTTTACTTAAAAACCAAAAATAAAAATCATCATATCGAGAATTTCGACCCAGCTAGATGTGGATCCATAACTCAGTTGGCAGAGCGCTGACACGGCACGTCAGAAGGCGCGGGTTTAAGTCCCGCTGGATCGAAAATTTTTGATATGATTTAAAATGTTTGTACTTTCCCCATGTGTGGGTAACACAAAAATATAAATAAAACGAATATTAAGAAATAGCCTATTTGCTATTTTGGACAACAACAAAATCCACCCAACCATCCCCACAAACTGGCATTAATAACATTAGTATGATTATCATTTATCAGCATGGAGCCAATCAGTATAAAGATTTTTTTTTCAATAAATACACAACATGTACATCATTTTAACGATATTAAACTTTGGACTAACATTTCTATACCTAATTATATCTCGTGAAATCGTGTTTTTATTAGACTGATGAATACACAACACTTCTTAACATACCATAATTTGTATTAATATGTATTTCACTTATAAAAACAGATGTTAGAAACTATTTTGTCCTAATCTATAATTCTAATAAAATTTTAAATATTAAAACATATTACATTTTGATTTAGACTAATTAAATTATAGTATTAAAGTGAAATTATATGTAATTACGAATAATAATAAAAATAAAAAATAAGATAGCACAGAAATATCAAGCATTTGGTTGGTCGAGTTTTATTTTCGGATGATACACTTATCAGTTGACGACGTATCCGGTGCGTGGCCTTCGTTGTAAGTTGAATCATAAACATCCGTCATAATATCGTCACCATGAGGGTACTCAATATTCATATAGGAAAGGAATATATTTGCAATGTAGGTTATGAGATATTACAAATAATAATTAATTATTCGTGAATGCGTGGTGCATTGTTGACAAGTAACCAAAGAGTACGATTCTAATTTGAATGTAGCAACTAGCAAATGATCTGATAAGTAGTAAGAAAACGGGAATAGCGATTATAGTAAAACGTTTTAATAAAGTTCGAGTGAACGAGATAACACACTTGAAATCTCATTATGTATATATAATTCCTATGAAACCCGAAATATAAACGATTTAAGCTGAACTGATTAAAATTTACGTCAACCTTATCAAAATTTAATAGCAATTACCGTTACGGCTCAGAGGAAAACTTTCTTTATTTTTCTTGACTTTTAGACAGACTTTTAGAAACTTATTTAAGCCACACGGTTTTACCCGCGTTTTTTCGGTCCTTTTCGAAGTTTGAGATAAGAAAGCCAGTTTTTATGTGGGTTTTCAACTATTTACATAATATCAGTTTTCAAAGCAAACAGTTCAGAGGCTTTAGCTTAAAAGAGTAACGTAACACCTATCAATTCTCACAAACTTTCCCGTTCATGATAAATATACGAATAACTTAAATTCAATTTGTTCAGATGTCTATGTTTACGCTTTTTTATGCATTTTATTAATAAAAAATACGTTTTGAAATAAATACTTATAAGATTTTTCTAAGAGTCGTTAAAATGTTTTCTACACCTTATTTATTTCTCATTTATTAAAATGAGCCGAAAAGCAGGTCATGTCGCTGGTTTTGTGTAGACTTTAAACGGCTAAAACCGAATTATAAGCACGGTTCCGTATTAGGGTCGGCGAGAGAGAAGAAGGGAAAAGATTGAATAGATCCATTGTCAGCGCGACCTCAACGTCATGTACTTGCATCAGCTGATTCACGTCTTACGTAGTATCTATTTTTAACTGTATATTGTCTCGCATCGTGTCTGAACTAATAACGGTTTATTTTATTTATTATTCATTTATTGCATCACAAAGTTTAGCTACCGTTTTTAAATCAAACTCAATAATACTTATTAGATGATTTTTAAGAGCCGGTTCAATTTTTTCTTCAATGTTGTAAATGTTTATTTGTATAAGAAATTAAGCAGAAAATTGGCTGTTATATATGTATATATATTTTTTTCATGTTATATTTTTATAATTAGTGGCTAGAATTACAGTATAGTAAAAATGTTTTGACCTAGACAATAGTTATTACAATGTGTCAAGGTCGTTTCCATATTTCTGAACAGAAATGCCGTTATTTTCGCATTATTTATTATAAACGAGTTTCTTAAACAACACATGTAAGCGTATAAACACCTTCCCGTAATTTTATGAATAAATATGAATCAGCACTTTCTGTATTAATACATAAATTCAGTAGGTAATTTACAAAACAAGTCTTCATTTTTTCAAAATTCCATTTACGAAAACATTTGATGAAGATCGTTGCCATTTTTTTTTAAAGTGACAAATTTTGTTTAGGGATTATATATTAGACTAGCTTCTGCGCGCGACTTCGTCGGCGTGGGCTCCTCTCCTATTGGTATTAGCGTGATGACACATAGCCTATAGCCTTCCTCGATAAATGGGCTATCTAACACTGAAAGAATTTTTCAAATAGGCCCAGTAGATCCAGAGATTACCGCGTTCAAACAAACAAACAAACTCTTCACCTTTATATATTAGTATAGATTTGGTTTGATATAAATTAAATTGGGACCAATACTCATGAGAAGAAATCTGAAACATTTTTTTTTCTAAAATTTCAATTTGGGGATGACCAATTTTGTTGATAATTATTTCCTGTAGTGTGAATACCATGATGATCTTGAAATACTAAACTGCTTTTCAAGAAATATAGTTGTTTTACCTGTTAACGTCTAATAGTGCAAGGGCATAGTAGTTATTGCCTATTAATATCGTTACGAGAGTAAACAGCAAAATGTATCGGAATAATGACGTGCTGTCTTGGAGAGCCAGTTAAAAAAACTAGTACATACTTATGAAAAAGTAACAATACAGCTGAGAACCGCTTGGGAATTAAACTTCATGAAATGAAATCATTTCCAGGAGATGCCACTTACGATTGCTTTAAAGGTTAATTTTTATTTTACTGATGTACATTGTCTGAAATATATTTACTTCAAAGGTAAAATTCAATACAATTCAGGGATATATCATTTTAACGAGATAATATTTTCTTTTTAAATTTGGCCATTACAAAAAAATTCATACAATGATGACGGGTGGTTATAAATGCAGCCAATGCATGCACCATGTAATAACTGAATTTTTGGCTGAGTTAAATAGTGCGTTTGAACGTTAGTTGTAACTACATTAGCATGAAACCCCTGTGCAGTGTCCAAGTTACCACAACATTTGTGTTAATGTTTCTGGCAGACTTCCAAATCAAGCCTCGCTGTGTTCCCTCGAGGCCATCGGCTTAGTTTCTATATAAAATGATTCGCGTGAACGTTAAGAAAGGACTTGTATTCTTAATCAATAAACACAGGTGACGATCAACCAAAAATAGACTCTCGCACTCAAAAGTAGATAATTATGTCAGATATAAATCGTACCAACGTATTTTATATATCATTGTTTACATTTGCAAAAAAAGTTTGCAAGATAGATAGTTAATTAGTTATTGATATACAAATTTTTTTCATGCTTATTGAATTAAGTTTTCATATCTTGTCATTTCGTGGTATAAACTACAAACTGTATAGTTTCTAGAGTTCCGCATGTAAATGTTGCTAACGACCCCATTACAGAGGCCGTTGTCATATATCACGGGCCTTTGGAGTACCGTAGTTGGTAGATACTTCAAAATTTCACAAAATATAAAGCTATAATAACACATGATGGATAGATATAAAACTTAAATGAACTTGCAATCTGAAATACTAGAATCATGTTCATTTCGTGTTTTTATTACAATTCGATCTTATAAAACATGGAATGTAATATTACATATGTGTATTATGTAACAGGGTTCATCTCCAAGTTCGTAAACCCTACTCGCCCTTGACTAGTTTTATTTCATCTATTACTAACCTTTATCAAACAGTTAACCCCTTTTAATGAGAATAACCTAAATTACTCCCATGTCGTTCTCTCATTTCTTATGACGTTTCCAGTACCTACTTAGGAGATTGCAAATGTAACTTATACCGAGTCTAAGGGTGCCTTTCCACCAAAGATGTGCGAGAGAAATGTGTCGTGCGAGGATGTCTAGCTATGCTGTGGAAATGTGTGGGCGGTTCCACCAAAGCTGTGCGAGGAAAATGTGTCGTACGAGGATGTGTAGCGGAGCTATGAAAATGAGCATTAATGTGCGGTGCGAACCGTGCGAGGATGCGTTGACAGTTGACTCAAACCTCGCAACGCATTCCTCGCAAGACATTCCTCGCAACACGTTCCTCGCAACACATCCCTCGTAAAACATTTCTCGCACACTCTCTCGCTTCGGACCGGGAGCTAGTGACAGGTTGACATGACCAATAACCTCTCAAACGAAACTTCGTAACATGAATAAGAGATTTTTTTTATGAATTTTCGTCATTGTCAGCTGCCACTACGTGGGTGGGTTGGGCAGTGGCAGCCTCCCAAACATCGAGAAAAAAAATATTTTTTAGTCATTTCCTTCCACCTGAAAATTTGTCGGATTATAGTTTACCTAATATCTTGAAGGAAAAATAACGTCAGCTGGCCATAACATGGTGGATTATATGTCAGCTGGCTGCTTGAAGATGTAAAAAAAAATTTTTTTTTCAGTGATTTCCTCTCAACTAAAAATTGTCCTGGAGATAGTTTACATGCTACTATGAATGAAAATTAACGTCAGCTGGCTGTATCGCGGTGGAAAGTTTGTCAGCTGGTACCTTGAAAGACGTAAAAAAAAAGTACTTAGTCATTTCCTCTCACTTCAAAATTTGTCAGATTATAAATTACCTAATATCTTGAAGGAAAAATAATGTCAGCTGACCGTCACATGGTGGATTATACGTCAGCTGGCTGCTTTGAACATGAAAAAAAATATATTTTTTTTTCAGTGATTTCCTCTCAAGTAAAAATTTACCTGGTGATAGTTTACATGCTACTATGAATGAAAATTAACGTCAGCTGGCTGTATCTCGGTGGAAAGTTTGTTAGCTGGTAACTCTCTCTCTCTCAAAAATTGTAGTCAACTTATTAACTGCCCCAAGGGTTCGGGTTCTAACTGAATCCTATGAGGTCTTTCTCTCAATCTGTTCGACTATCTTGCACGTCTAATTTAAAAACGTTATAAATAAACGCTTCAAAGTTACACTTATGTCTAGTACTATAATACATATTATGTCCACTGTGACGACAAAAAAAGAAGTTAAAATAAAAGTAAAAAAATAAAAAATAAAACACGCTCAAATTAATGTATTGTCATCGGTCCTCGATAAGCCTACCAAGTTTAAATGAAATCTGAACGATAGAAGTGGGTCAAAATGAAGTCCAAAAAAGTCGGTTGTAACTAATAAAATGGATACCCACCCACACAAGAAACGTGCATTTTCCGCGGTTTAGCCCAATCTAAAGATGTATGAAGTGAAAAAAGTTTACACTATTACTGAATCCGTCTTGATCTTCTTTGATTCTTCAGATCCGACTTGCATTTGATCTGTTTTAATTTATAAGTTATTGAGAGCCAATTTCAATGATAAATTTTATTTTGCATTTAAGTTACCGATAGCAACAGATATATATGTAGATAGGATGTAAAAAAATCTTTTAGGGCTCTTTTACCTCAACTAATAATTAACAACGTTTGGTTTAACAAGTGGCGCAACGAGGGTGGTACCGGGGGGCATGGTCCCGGGAGGCACACGAAAGGGGGCGGCAAAATCACTAGGATTTTTTTCAATTGACAAAGAAAATATAATACAAATCGTGTCTGTAATGTAACATAAATACTATAGAATTGAGAACCCCCTCCATTATTGAAGTCGGTTAATGAACATAATGAACATTGCGCTTGCAATGAGTGTGATTAATTAATTCGCTAAAAAAAATTAAATGAATTGGTAGGGGCGGCAAATTTTCGGTCGGCCCAGGCGGCAAAAAACCACGCTAACCCACTGGATTTAACGAAAGATGCATCTGATAAATAAAATATAGGTATTTTTTTGTTTACCGTAAAGTTATAATGTTCGACAACTATCCAAAACTATCAACGACCAATAAAATTATGTTTGCGCGTTGTTAAACAACCTTTAATGTACATCATCTAACTTTTTCGTCTATAAGTTCTCTTTTATTTATGTTGTTTCCAATACTTGGAGATTGCAACTTTATTTATATCGATATTAGTATATGACGGAAATTTTCTGAGCCTATGCGAATACATATCTGTAGGACGAGTTATATGTTAGTATCACACGTACCTATATCAGACTCCACGGCATAGGTTTGTGTTTCCGGCAAGTTCCATTTTCAGAATAACACACTGTTTTAACGATCCTTAAATATTAGCTTTACGTTCGTTTGTGGAATTGTTTTGAAATACTATAAGGTTTTATTAACACAGGGATTCTAGCGTGATATTTATATATAGGTAGGTATATTTGTATAGTAAGTATATTTTAATAAAGTTGTAATACATAATATATTATATATTATAATAATAATTATCAATAACGTTTATGATAATCATTTCATAATAAATAATTATTACTTACGGTTACGAGATTATAGTATTTTTGTAAGGGAAATCATAGATGTATCAGTAAGTAGTATTATACTTGCTTATTATACAAAATTACATAAAAATGTTAATTTTAAAACAAATTACGGAAGACTTAAAAATATATATTATTCGAAAACAATTGTAACTTTAATGTTTTTATCACTAACGATCTTCCCATCGTGATTCAATGTTGAGTGAACGTGGGAATTTCTACGATGCAGACGTTTACTTTACGTACTCACACATTTGTGCGGAAACATATCTGACGATTAATATTTGTTTCGTTAGCAGATAAAATGCATAATATAAACAATTAAATAACCAACACAAAAACAATAGTATTACGTAATAATGAATGTAGTATGTATTTACAAAATTATTTGGCATTGGTTTGATTCGACAGAATTTTAGTATATTTTTGTGGTAGTATATAGGTAATTTTGTTTGTTTTCATGTAGAATTGTAGATTATATTTATAGTTTTATTCAAAACAATAATATCAAAAAGCCTAGTCTGCTTACACGGAGACCTTGCTAACCTAGCTGGAGGCTTGCAACTATAGCTACACATGGTTTTTTATTTTTATTTTACATCCTAAAAAAAGCAAATTTTTCATATTTCTAGTGATAATAGTATGTACAAAATTCGATTTAATTTTTTCTTTACAAAATTTTATACGACTTGTATTAATCTAAAACAAGGTTATCGGTCTGTGTCCTGTGAAATATGTACCGTATTGAGAAGATACGCTGCCCTCGTCATTTATTGCCGGTGATAAACAGACGCTGACTCCGTATAAAATAGCCCTGCCTAAATCGGTTTTACGGAATAAATTATCTTGAAACGTCCAATTTTTTTTTGTGCACACGAAGAGGGTATAAAATACCGTCATACTAACTAAATCACCGCCTGTTTATGTTATTTTTTATATCAATGTTATATTTTTTGTACAATAAAGTGTAACTAGCTAAACAAAAATGATTAGGCCATGTTTATAAATTCGAAGAAATTGATTAACAAACTAAAAATACACAGAAAAACTAGTGGGATCAGATAAAATTTATGAAAATTTCCTTTATAAAAAGGGCCGGATTTACTTATACAATTAATCGTTTTCGTCGACAAAAATTAAACATTTTGATAGTAGGTCATTACTCAATTTTCCTGTTTACAAAATAATAGAACCCTATTCGAATACATTAAATGTAAATTAAAAGTTAAATCGAATGATATCTTATCGCTGATTTAATTACGTCGAAAACAAACGCATCGAATAGAAACTCGTCGACCTCAATATACCCCCGCGAGACGGTGCCATTATTAAACAACCGTCCAGTGCTGTGCAAATTCAGTTCTACGGAATACAAATGTGCAAATACGGTGCGAACATATTGTAGTGTAATATAAACAGCCTAAAGCGAACCGTTCAGGAGACTCAAGGTGGGCGGGGGCGTGAATGTGAATTACGTAAGGGTTGACGCAGAGCGTGGTCGGTCTCTGTTGCCTTCGATACAACTTGTTCACATTTTCGCTTGTTTTACGGCTTACGACTGGGGTAGCTATCGAAGTTCGAGGTCTAAAAATTTATAACGATCCTGATGAAACACGACAGATTTATAGTAACAAAGTTAAATCAATTTCCTTTTCAAGATTTGTTGGATTTTTTTTTTGATTTTGAGATAAACTTAAAAACTACTGAACCGATTTTAAAAATTCTGTCTCTATAGCATGATACCTTTTTTACTGAGTGACTAAGCCTATATTTTACAGACAGAAAACGATATAGCTACATATATGTACATATATGTATATGGATTAACGATGATTCATAAAGATGATTCGTGCCCGGTTCGGGCCCAAGCCGTGGCATTTCCTCCTATTTGTCATATTAGGCCGATAATATTATGTATTTAATAATACATTCTCGTCAGTATGGTTGTAAATTCACTGTTTGTTAAATTAATTGTGTTGTAAAAAATGAGAAGATCATCAACGAAGGTATTCGGAAAAATGCTCAGTTAAATACACATCATTTACTAGACCTAGAGGTAGTTCATAAAGTACTCGTCAGATCTCGATCAAGTTTAAATGGGATCACACCTTGAGAACCTCCTCCTTTTTTGAAGTCGGTTAATAAAACAGTAAAATTTTGTCTGAAAAATCAAGCTCATTTTGTGAACACTTTATTTCTTAGAAGTACTTCATTTGATACCATTGCCGAGATCACGGCGCGGCGATGTGGCTTAGAGGCTGTAAAGTCGACATCAGTGTCCAGGTTGGCCCTCGTCGGCTTTACGATTCTACCCAATTCGTGACAAGCAAACCTAATACTTGGGTTTTATTGTTCGCTTATTCCAGAAACAAATTAACTCTTAAATTATTCATTCGTCGACTGCTAATTACTATCTTGAATTTATGTTATTTATTTATTCCCTTTGTCATTTCGGTGTTGGTTAATTAGGTTGAGTGTAATAATTGCTGGTCATATCCACTCATAGTCACATTGAGTGTGAAGGGAAATAATAATAGTATCGAAAGTTGACCTATGAATAGGCAATATTGTTATTTTCATACCCAGGAAATTTAATTACTAGCCGGAAATAGTGTACACGTCAAATATAGTTTCGACTAACTTATAATATGTATTTAGAACACATCAGTAAAAGGAAATGATTTGCTATCAGATATTCGATACATAGCAAGAAATCAAGAAACGTACTGTTTTTCTTCAATTGGGTTTTATTTTATGTAGGTACATTTAAACTTTAATTGAATTATTTACGTTTTATTATTAGACAAAAAAGGGAAAATGAAGATAGTTTTTGATGTTTGATGTTGTTTAATGTTTCGTATAATTTAATATCATCACTTAAAATCACATAATATACAATTAAAATTTCATGTGTGTTATGTTATCAGAAAGTTTTATCTTTTTGCTTTACCATATAAGTAATACTTCTTATAATATTAAGTAAGAAGCTAGTTTAGTATATCAATTTGGATACCATTAAATGGTATTTCGATTCGTTTAGTAATATTAATTAAGAAATACGTAATAAAAGTGATTTTAATAAAACGTTTCATATATTTTGTGTAATCAAGTGTAAGAATATTTTAAAATTCAATTTCGTCACAACAATTACCTTCTAAAGTTGAACATGTAAGCTTTTAAGAACACGGTTTTGTACTTTTAGCTTTTTAACGTCTATTTCACGAGAGGAATAACTTTCCTGTTTTTTGAATGAAGCAATATATTTTAATTTCATGTACCTGTTTATTGGTATACTACTCACGAACCTTTTTCAAAAGAAAAAAATAAGTGTGTCAGCTCCGACTGGCAACTTGAGTTTACTGTTTAAGAATGATTTCCGCTATAAGTGAAAATATGATTGTCTCTATCTCGCAAGAGACGTTGCGCGGTAAATCGTCACACTCATTGTCAATGATCAGCGTTACTGTTTCATACATTCTCCCCATACTTTTTCATACCACGGCCCTTAAATCGTTTCTTAATGAGTAAACTCCAACTCCAAAAATATTAAAGTGGTTAATATTTGCTTTTGAAGTTTTTGGAAATAGTGTCATCATAACGAGGCGGATGAAAGAGTTGTCGTTAGATCCGATACTTTACTTGATGACACTTCTGCGTAATTATGTGTCGGATTTAAAGACAAGCCTCCGACTGACCCAGTTTCACGTAATCCCATTAACGCCTGGAGTTTATTCTATACCATACTATTTTCTATTTCATTAATTTGTCTATTCTTCGAGACTCGTTAGTTGAATGATATCAGGTTAAGCGATCAGATTCTGGTAGTAACTCAATTGAAGTGCTTTTGACAGAATCTTACATACATCTTTAGAACTCATTGTGTAAAACTCACCCCGTCATCAGTAAGTTTTGATTGTGTTGTTTGGGGTCCTCTAAAGTTTTCTATTCTATTGCATAATTTTATTTTAAAAAGAAGTTAAATCGGTTGTGAAAAAAATGAGATTATTGATCAGCAATACGGATAACTTGGCAGCTTTCTAACTAATAATGCTGTTGTAATAAACGAAGGCCGAACTGTTCCTATCGATTTCTCGCGTATACTCATTATAGTTAAGAATAAAATGGCTATTTTAGATTTTGCAATATAAATTCGAAAAGTGTGGCCTGCCATATAGGTAAGCCTTCGTACAGTTCTTCGTTTTACTTACTGACTAGCCGTACCCGCAACTTCGTTCGCGTGGGAGATTCTATCTGGACACTCATTATTTTTATAACGGCGTGATCCTGAATCCGGGGGAATTATGGGACCAAAAGTATAATTATGTTGCCATGTGACCTTTATCTTATTTTAGCCGTTCCAACAAAAAAATTAAAATCATTGGTTTGTGTTTTAGTGTCGTGTAAATGTATCAACTACTATGCACTTGAAAACACACACAATTATTTGAAATCACAGACATCTAAAATTTATTATTATTAAAATTTATTATTATTTATTTGTATAGATATAGTTTATCCTCTTTTTTTTAAGTCGGTTAATAAATGAAATTAATCACAATAAGTAAAAAGTATGATAGCTTAGTAATAATCTTCACTCACTTCTTCTCTTGTTCGTAGGAACAAAATAAAATTCTCAGGCTCACTTATTAACCCAGTGCTATTTATAAGCATTAGGCATACATAAAAAAGTAAAAAACATCAATATCCTATAACAATTTTTTTTTTTATTGTTTTGTATCAAGGTTTTTTGAATTATCTTCGTATAATGTTGCCGCCGGAGTCCTAGACAACGAAAAGGGTTGTTGCGAAGGTGAAGGTCAGCTTACTCTTGGCGTAATGGTCTAGCGTTACGGCATTTCGACATAGAGTTGTCTGTTACCCAGGGGACAAGTATTCGTCGAGTGTAAAAGTATTCCTAATTATATTTGTTTGTAGGTTGCTAAAATCTTTTACAGAAATACTCAAATTTAAAGATGAATTTTTGATGTTTGGAATAGATAAACGCAAAAACTATTGGACCGATTACGAAACGATCGATTTTAAAAATTCTTTCACCAGAGCATGCTATGTTATTACTGAATGAGGTTGGTTAGGATATTTCGACGGTAGGAAACGTAACAGTCAAAATCGTGCATTCCACGCGGGCGAAACCGCGAGCTGAAAGCTAGTTCCTTTTGTCTTTGTTATGATGCCGTTTATATTTTAAATCTGGATTTGGAATGCTCGTTAGTTACAATGTATATGAATTAGATAACTCAATCTATTGTACGCACATTACGTTGAATCGTCACTTTGTTTACTCCGCTTAATTGGGATAAATGTATGCTTTAACAACTAATTCCGGTCTCCGGGAATTACGCTCGCAATTCAGCGCTTGTCGCTTATTTCGTTTGGCTTATTTAATTTCTACATTATTTATAAATACGAAAATTATTGTTTGACGTGAGCGTGAATTAAAAATCAAATTGAATTAGTTTCGTTACTTCGTATTAACGTCACATTCGTTAATTAAATTAATATGTAGTGTATTATGTGGTTATTGTAATTTAGACTAAAATAATTAAGCAAAAGTGTGTTTGAACGCACTAACTTTTTTTTAATTCTTATTTTATTTAGAGGTGTTCCTATGTTACGGTCAACCGGTCAACGTGAGTGAAACTACTTAGTCTGTCTAGTGATAAAAAAAGCTAAATAATTGATTTCAACTCGTTAATCCAAGAGTTACAGTGAGAATGAAGCTTTATGGTTGTTATTCGATTAGCGTGTTTGTTAATCAAGCTAAAATGTAAGCTGAATATTTTATCATCATCGTCATGAAATTTATTACTCAGTATGGAATGACACTATAATCTAAGAAATAAACCAATGAGAAATAAAAACGAATAAAAACATGCTTTGAATAAATATACGAATATATTATGCTAATATTATATGTATTTACACTAAATCACAGCCTACGCGAATTATGCTCTTTACTATCTACGTAAAAAAGTAACAGAAAACTGTATAAACGTATGTGAAAAGACCATAATATAAGACTAAATCCTTCTAGTGGGCATAACATGAGCACTTAAGTATTTCAGCAGCGCTTTTTAGCTCGCCCTACATTTACAACTCTGAATAAAATATACCTACTTTTGACCGTCTTATTAACTTAAAGTTAAATTTTAGTTAAATCTGTAGCAGTGAAATTAGAATTGTAATAATAATAGATTAAAATTTGTAATACATAGTAGTATAATATTTCAGAAATTAGTGTATTTATAAAAATAAATACTCTTATATCTTATAATAGGTAGGGATCCCTAGTTCATTTTTTTCACCTGATTAGTATCAAGCTAATTTTCCGGGAGTAGCTTCATTTTGACGAGACGAACAAAAAATTCCTCTACGAAAACTCGATTGTGGTAGCTAACAGAGATAGCAGGGGATAGAGCAGCAGTGAACGTAGGACCGGGATAACATACCACGCAATTTGTAGGACAATATTACTATTAAATAATATAGATGTTAACTAACTAAAAGAAATAAAAAAGCAGAAAAAAAATCAAGTTTTGATGACCTTACGAAGTTACGAGGTCATCAAATTGATAACCTCGTAAGGTCATCAAAAATTATTCCTAACCAGTTGATTTTTTTGGCCAGCTAGTTAGTATTGTAAATACTACTTAAATATCGATTATAATATTTTTAGCAACAAAAATTTTAATTTTATAAAAAATAATAATAATAAAAAATTCTGTCGGAACATTTTTTCGATAAAGTAAATTGAAACGTCTGAAAGTCTTAAGTATCCTTAAGTACGGTAGTTTATTTTGTAAAAGCTCGGTCGTTGAAACGAGCTCGCTGACCGAGCCTGTTCGATTGAAATACGTGTCGAGACTCGCAATACTGTTGCTACCGCACCCCGGGGCCGAAAATAGTTACAAAATAACTGAGCTTAATTAACAATAGCTTGATTCCAAAGTAATTTTATCGCGTGCTCCGCGTAGATAAAAGGGAGCAAATTGTTTGATATGCATTCAAGCGTGTTTTCTAAAATGAGTCATTTTTTCCCGTGTAAAATACACGATTATTTTACTTTTATTTGTTTTTTTTTGAAGTGAAACTTCTTTAGGCGCATGACGGGTAAAATTTGAGAGGAAGGCGACGCGGCAACGTGTAAAGCAGTACACGGCAGTACTTGGATGGGTGACCGCCTGGTTTATAGCACGTTGACTACACCGGTTCTCCTCCGATCACCGAAATTAAGCAACGTCGGGCGCGGTCAGTGCTTGAATGGGTGACCGTCTGAGAACACCGCGTGACGGTGACTTTTTTTTTTTTTCAATAATTTTTTTTTTATTAAGTACTTTTTTTTTCAATTAGTTTGCCAACTAACTTTCACTTCTGACATGTGTACTTTGTACGCACGCAATTTTTTTAAAATATTTCTGAATGTTTTGACATAGCGTAGAAAGTCTGTTTTGAAATATTCTCATCTAGGTCAGACTTCTCTCCCCTCGTATATTATCCTCGACCTTAGGTCTTAGGGGTTATTCGTACTCCTCTTTATTGCGAGTCAGAAACACTTATTGAAATCGCAGGCTCAAAACAAACACTTTCTTTCATACACATGACTGTTCCGATTTTCACCAGACGAACTGATTGGAAAAGGGAAAACCGCTTTTCTCTATTTAAATATTTTTTTTTGTTAAAAATATAATTTTTATTTATTTTTTATAATACTTACAAAGTTTATTTTTGTTCATTATATGTATACCTACCTGTAATTTCTTATAGTTGGGTCAGAATGTTATTTTAATGAAAAAGTCGTTTTATTCAGTGTGTTACCTATGTTACATAACGGCCACGTGGATATCTAATATTAAATTCACATTCTCATGTTTTCATAATCCATGATTCAGCCTGTAATATCCCACTGTTGCATAGGCCTCTCCCCATTTAGGAGAGGGATCGGAGCTTAATCCACCACGCTGCTCCAATGCGGGTTGGCGGCATAATCCGAATTGTAAATACATACACACATATGATGTGGCTACGAGTATCTACGTGCATAAATGATACACGCTTAGCTTGATTGTTATATTGAATTTTGTATTTTTAATTTATTTTTATCCTATTTTTGGTCAATTGAAATTTTCTATGAATATATTGTCTTCAAAGTTTACTCTCATTGCTAAGTAAGCTCTTTTCTTCTCTTAGGCAAAGAGGAGTTTGAGTTTGATTCGTCATGCAAAGCCAGTATGAATTGGCTGATTATACGTTTTAGAATGTCTTCCGTTGAACCACTACACCATCACACCATCTAGCAAGAAAAGATTTTAAGAATAAAATAATATGAAATTTAGTTGTGTTAATCACAGTCGAACCCCTCCCAACCGTATCAATTAACCTCTCATTTTTACTGTGTCATTAAGCTTCTATATTTAATAATGTTACATTATTTTAATTCATTAAAGTGTATAGAGCTCTATATAATTATGTCTTTCTGCAATTTTATTTTCCCACATGACATGTGAAAAATGCTACATTTGATGCTGCTGTCCTCAAATGGATTTTATTTCACACGTAATAAAATGCATGTCACCGTGTGCTACACGTGTCGCTGACAGGCGAGTATCGACGCCTACCCTCGTATATGGTTATAAAATTATCGTTCTATATTCAACTGCAAACGTGGTATTTTATATACCATCAGGATTTTCCAATATCAAAGTATTGCAAAGCTTTAGTGCAACATTCAAAAATGCTGAGCTAGGTGTAATTTCTATGTTTAGGATTCTTTTTCTGAAATCTGAATGAATCTGATTAGCAGAATTTCTAGACTTATTAAAAATGTATTGAATCTAGTCGTTTTTAGTATAATGTCATCATATCTTATTAGAAACACGCGTTGAGTAAATTAACCCAGTGTGTCGGATCGGTCCCCTGTGGTATAAATAATGGTTCGATGTATTATCGCAGTACGAGACAGACCCTTGACCTACATTTAATACGAGTAGTATGCCAAACAAAGCCTGCCTATATTGTAGAATACTTGGTGAAATGGTTTAAATCATCGTCTTCTGCCATAGATACTAATACTAAAACGTTTAAGTTATTGAATTTTCCATTTCATTATATACATATATAATACATTAATAAAGGTAATTTCTATACGAAATATGTCGAGCTTATTTTTTCAATGAAAAATCATAGGTATATTTAGTATAACAACCAGCATCGTCGATGTACGATTGCAATTTTAATCGACAGGATGAAATCAAATTGTATAAAAATCTCCGGCTTCTGAACACATTTAAGTTCAGTCAATATACACCTTTTATTATCTTTGCCTTGCGCCAACCCGCAGTGGAACAGCATGGTGGATTAACTTATGTCGATCCTTCTCCTACACGGACAAAGATGCCTATGCCCGGCAGTGGGATATTACAGGCTGAAATCCTGTATGTATTATATCAAAAACTTGCCGCGCGCTAGCTAAAAGTCAAAGTTTTGAGATTTTAACATATTTTTAAAAATATTCGCCTAAATCTTGTGGAATAAAAATAAAAAATCTAGCTAAAAATCAAAAGGATTCATGATAATTTGTAAGTTTTATATAGCACACAGTTTACCAGGTTATTTTTATAATAAGTATTTCTGCTAATAACCATCTTTTATCATTAATTCTGATTTTTCGTCTTAGAGCTGGCGCGCACCACGATTTTTAATCACGCTATTATTTAATCGCAGAAATGCAACGTATGAGCTAGTATGATAGTGCGCGCACTGCGACTGAAAAATCGCGGCGATTTTAAAATCGTGATTTGTCACATTTTCTCGCGACTGCTCGCGACGCGATTATCGCGAAAATAAAATGCAGCGTATGAAATTGTATGATCCCGCGCGCACTGCGATTTTAAAATCGCGCATTCGGGCCTCATTCGTGTTCCATCTTTCCAAGAGTAAGCATGTCAGCGCCTGCATATAAAAGCTTGTCGCGAGATTTGCTTGTAAACAAGTAAATTAAATAAATTGATGTGATTGATTTTAACTATTAAAATTTTCAAACTAAGAAAATACGAGTAGGTACTCAAATTACTCATATCTCGCGACAAGCTTTTAAATTATATAGGTTATGTAATGACTTTATAAGTAGATAGTGAAAGTTTTAAAGTAAAATTTTTTTTTCCGTTTTAGCACGTTCAAATAAAAGCTTGTTTTTTAAAAAGGGTTTTTAAAAAAAACGTCTTTGCTTTCTATCATTCACGTACTTATTATTATCTCTCATTAATGGATTAAATAGAAAGCATATAGCTAACTAAAGCTTTGGTTTCCATTACGTGGTATCCCAGTATATATCCGGGCTGTAGGGCTTTTGTAAGGAACGGCCTTCTATAAATTGAATAATGGCTAGTCCGCCTCAACTAAGTGGATTCAATTTTGCTTTACGTGCGCCATCCGAAGTCAACTGTTGTTTACATATGAGCTACGAAAATACCCCTCGGTCTTTCAATGAATTAAATAGGTACTTTAAATGGCTTCTTTCAATTGTTTTCTCTTGATAAAGAAGCTGTAGGTATTTTATAATCAGTTTATCTCATTATCGGTATTTTTGTTTACAGGCGCAAAGTGACGATGATGATGTCGGACCAGACGATGTCAACGTTCCCGTCGAAGGCGGCTTCATGGACGAATTCTTCAGTGAGGTATGTTGTTTATGAAATAGAAATCTATATAATAAAAATGAATGTTGCTAAGCGCATATTTCGAACGATAATCCCACGGAAGGTTTTTATACTTAAAAAAAAAGAGACAGAATGTAGTCTGTCCGGGCAGCTAGTCTATATAATAAAAAAGTACCTGGGTGACCGAGCCCAGCTCGGTATTTTTATTTTATTTTTTGTTTTTTTTTTCGGTATTTTTATATTTTAATTTTATTTAAATAATAAATCACGAGTGAAATTAAAAAAAAAAAGAAAAAAAAAGTAATCTGGAGACTGAGATTCGAACCTGGGTCAAAACGATTTGAATTCCGTCGCTTTCCTAATTACGCTGTTACAGCCATATTAATAATGGTGAAATTAAGCTTTGTATTCTAATGATATTTTTTCATTGCCTAAAAACAGGGATAAAACGACATTTTTTTAAAATGAATCCTGGCTAGATCAATTTTTCACCCCCGAAATCCCCTGCATACTAAATTTCACGAAAATCGTTGGAGCCGATTCCGAGATTCAGAATATATATATATATATACACGAATTGCTCGTTTAATAGTATATGATAATGTAATGTGTATAATAATGATTTAATATTTATTGACAGTTACCCTAATCAAGTTATATTTTAATGTTATTTACTAGCTGGTCTAAAATTAGCTTGTTATGATTCTATCTATTTTCGAAATTTCCGATAATGTTATTTTCGGAATATGTATTAAAAATATTTCAATGAAATATTATTCTGAACCTCTTTAACAAAATAATTTAGCTCTCGGAAACGTAGGAAGCGTGTCACATTTACATAGGTCGATTGACTTCTTGAACATGACGAGAGCGATATTACTGACACGCTATATCCACTAAATCACTTTATACAAGGGTCAAGGGTCGAAACCTTTGTTAAAAACCATAAGTAAACTAACAACAACGTAGCCTTTACTTTGTAGAAAATAATCTATCTATTTCTGTAAATAATTTGTATTGTATACTCTGAAGTATAATTAAGGATACTTTAAAATATAATTCTGAATTGATTTATATTACTTTTCGCACTATTGTGTGTACAATAAAATTAAAGATATGTGTATTATTGAGTTTTAAATTAAAGCGTACGTTTGTGTATATTAAAAATGGAATGTACGAGTATAATAATGGGTGGCATGGAATTTTTATTGCATCCGAGCAGCTTTAATGAGTTCATTAATTTGTTACTTGTTAACTCACTGCGTTAATTACATCAAAAACACAGATTCATTTCAGACTAATAACTGAAGTAGGGCACAGCAGGAAATATCCTGCTCAAAATCTGGAGCAGCTCGACCGGGGAAGTACCTCGATCTTACAGAAGATTACAGCTAAAAATAATACTGCTTTCAAACAGTGTTGTGTTTCTGGGGTGAGCGAGGTGACCAGAGCTCCTGGAGGGGATCGGGGATAGAGTCGCAACGCGCTTACAATGCTTCTGGTATTGCAGGCGGCCATAGGCTACGGTAACCGCTTACCATCAATTCAGATGAGCTGTACATTTATTTGGTGACCTAATTGTATAAAGAAAAAAAAATTGGCTTCACATAAGTACCTAGAGTACCTAATATTGACAGTCATATACGTATAACTAAGTAAAATTAAACATTTATGTTTAGTATGATTTAAATAATGACTCATTGTCTATTGAATATACATATAAAAACGTATAAATCAACATTGCGATAATTATCTTAAATCTTGAAACCCAAAATATTTTTTGAAGATTAATAATGTCTATTCCTAATTTGCATATAGGCCAGTCAAATCGTACACAAAAAAGGGCTAAAATCGCAAATGGTCTGCTAGTTCTGCTTTTTTGATATGTTGTTAGGATCAGTACCAGTAGTGTAAATCCAGTTTTGCAACTTCGAAAGACCTGTGCTAACTTTGGGGCGCTCGAAAAACTACGAAATTTTGGCACTTGTTTCGGTTTTTTCACTATACCTTCCAAAGTATGCATTTTTGGAGAATACATGTAGGATATATTTTTAAAGTAGTTTAAATTAACTACAATTTTTTATTATTTCCCGATTTTTGGTTTTTTTGCACATTGTAAAAAACTATTGGGCCTATAGACGCCGTTTTGTGCTTAAATTAAAGGTTATGAAATTTACTACAACCTCTTTTGATTCGACGTTCGTCGTAGGATGAGTATTTCCCACCGAAATTTGGGTCCAAAGTTGGTAAAAACTGTAAACTTCACTTTTTTGGAAAAAACGATCAACTTTTGAAGAGCTTTTATTTGACCTACAGAGCTGGTTTTGGGCTCAAATTGTAGCTAATTTAAACTACTTTAAAAATATATCCTACATGTATTCTCTAAAAATGCATACTTTGGAAGATATAGTGAAAAAACCGAAACAAGTGCCAAAATTTCGTGGTTTTTCGAGCGCCCCAAAGTTAGCACAGGTCTTTCGAAGTTGCAAAACTGGATTTACACTACTGGTACTGATCCTAACAACATATGAAAAAAGCAGAACTAGCAGACCATTTGCGATTTTAATGTACAATTTGACTGGCCTATTTGGTATTCCAAGCATGTTCATTATCATATTGCCTTTCCTGATAATTATCTTTAAAATGTTCCTCACTCTAAATATAAGAACTTTTGAATGTATAGCTATTTATTTATTTTCGACGACTACTCTGGTTTTCGCGCAATTATTCATGGTCTTTGTTTCAAGTTCGTTATAAATCTAAACGCAAAGCTTTGTATTGTTCAAATCTTCAAGTAGAGCCCGTTGTTTTGTTTTTTAAAGGAAAAATTATACCGACGTTAAAACGGTATGTTAATGATGTTAAAAATAGATTTATTTAGAATTTAGATAGGTATTAATCGACTACTATAATTTTGGATCTTAAAAAAGCTGATTGAATATTATTACAATACAAATATTGATAATAATAAAAAAATCTATATTTTGTAATGGAAAAAAGACTTCTTGGGATTTATTATTATTTCATATCGATTCAATATTTAAAGATCTAATACTCTTTACGCTAATAATTAATTACTTTTTAAGAAACCATTTAGATGTTGAATACTGAAGAAAAATATTCTTTAATAAAAATAATCTTCGATACTGATAAAAATATATAATAAAACCGTTTCTTTTTTACTGATAATATTCTACTTAGTTACAGAGAAAATCATTCATATTTTTTTAGGTTAAAAAAGGTTTTTGCTCCTCTTTTAATCGCTTTTAGAGTAGACAGCAAGAGTAAAGTGTATCCAAAGACTAATTTAATCGCTAAAGTTGCGCCCGGGTCGTATAAAAGCTCTGGTAAATTATAGTAAGCTCAGTGATACCGAGCAATACTATTTGACCTTGATTGTAATCATGTCATTACATGATCCAGCGCCCATCCATTGATGGGCGCTGAAATTGCATCACAGAACTGTATGACTGACTGTATTTCGCATATTAAACAATACTAAAATAAAGAACATTTTTAAATTTGATACAGACTGGCAATCACCGGAAGAGTAGGTATAATAATATGCGCGCGCGTGTGTGTGTGTGTCAAATACATGGTAGTGTGTGTAATGTTTTTTTATTGATTTAATATATTTTTATGCATACTTAATTTAAAAAAAAAATTAGCATTCTGCGCTAATTCTCTATAATATCTTCTAAGAGGTTTCCACCCATATATTGACTCATCACGTTATCTCTGGAATCATAAGGCGTAGAGACTTGAAATTTGGTAGGAATATTCCTTTCGCCGAGTACATGTCAGCTAAGAACGATTCCACCCACAAGAGGGGGTTAATAACATATACTACTCAAAACAAAATAAGGGCCACCCGAGTATTTTTGTTTTGAGACCATTTTTTGCTGTCCTTCGCTGATTGATTTACTTTTTATGAATGCCACTATGTTCTCAAGTGTCGAGTTAACGATGATAACAATGAAGCACTAGGGATATTAGTGTTGATGGTATGGTAGAGAATTTTAATGTTTCACATGATTGTTAAGTGTTTAGAGTTTTTTTTTCGGATTTGTTTTCGGGTTAGTTTATGCAAGTCTACTGACAACTACGGGTGTTTTCGGAAGTTAAACGTGTAATTTGATCATTTATTCGTAAAATGACGTGAACTCGACACATTTGGACAATGCTTCTGCTACCAGAGATGTAACGATGATAGAGTCTGGTCGGTCTCAACGTTCCGCCTTACAGCTGGGATATTCGCGAAGGGCTATCCAAAACCTTTGGAAAGGGTATCAGGAGACCGGGAGTGTATCCTGGCGTAGTGGCTCTGGAAGAATTCGTGCTACCACCGCCCAGGAAGACCGGTACGTGCGACTTACTGCGCGACGTGATCGTAATGTGACAGCACGCGCATTACAAAACCGATTACACCAGACTACTGGTACCCTTGCCAGCGACCAGACTATTAGGAATCGTTTGCAGAAAGACCGGCAACGTTCACGAAGACCTGTAACCTGCACTAAACTGACGGGGCCTCATCGTGCAAATCCATTAAGGTTTGCACGTCAACATCTTGAATGGGGCATGGAGGAATGGCGTAAGGTGCCTTTTACGGATGAGTTCAAGGTAAAATTTTCTAGTGAGGATGTGTGGCGAAGAAGCGGAGAAAGGGTTTCTGAGCCTTGCTTCACGAACGTGACAGGTATGGTGGTCCAAATGTTATGGTCTAGGGCGGGATTAGCTTACAAGGTAAAACTCACCTTGTTTTTCTGAATGAGGGCACTGTCATATCTCAGAGTTATATCGAACAGGTTGTCAGGCTATATGTCATTCCATTTTCACAACAAGCGGTGGACGGTTTTATCCTGATGCAGGATAATGCACGACCGCACATAGCCCGGGCGACCATCTCTGTACCGGAGGAAGCCAATATTCAAGTTTTAGCATGGCCTGCGAACAGCCCTGACCTGAATCCAATTGAACAGCTTTGAGACCAATAAAAACGCCGTATCTAGACAGCTGAAGAGGATGTGCACAACCAGCAAGAGTTAATTCTATTGTTGAAAAGGTGCTGGGAGGAGATCCCAGAGGAAAACATTCGCCATCTTATTGAAAGCATGCCATCGAGGCTTCAAGAATGTGTTTTGAAAAGGGGAGGACACACCCGTTATTAAATGACGCAAAAGTAAATAATTCAGCTGTGCGTTTAGTCTACAATTTAATGCTAATGTTAAGTGTAAACGGCCATAAAAGTGATAAAAACCAAAAACAGTCCTAAGATTTCGTAATTTTTATTTAATTGCATTAGAATTTATTAAATTTAATTAAAAAAACATTGTTTTATTTAATTTAAAACAATCAGACCAAAAAATCTTGACCAAAAAATAATAATCGTAAAAATTAGTGGTGGCCCTTATTTTGTTTTGAGTAGTATATATGGCAAAATAACGTTTGCGGGGTCAGCTAGTAAACTATAAGTCTAAGAAATTTCATACTCCTCTACCCTACCCTACCCTACAAAGTTTTTGCTTCACGTATTAATATATAGATTCTTGTATATGTAGATCAGTCCTTTTTCGGAAATTAGCCCAACCTGCCCTGATAGACAGACATTTGTTACAAGTACTGTGTAAATATTTAAATTTATTAAGTAATAAGACGCTTAAATTTCATTTTATTTCATAACATTAAATAAAGGAAATTAAATTTTGCTATAAAAGGATGTAAATATTTAAAAAAAAGCTGCCCAACAGTAGGACATTTATAGGATCTTTTAGCTCATTTCACACGTTCCTTTGCTTCAAAGTCTGCATTCAAAGTATTGTACATACCTATTAACTAAACACGATTTACATTGTAAAACAAAGTTTAATTAATTTATTAATACACTAGCCGACCCGTGCCAACTTCGTTGGGCGTTAATAATTTTTTGTGATGCAAATATATAGTAAATTTTTCATCTCGCTCGTATTTCATTGACTTGATTTACATATACTATTATTTTTCACTGAATTTTTTGTTCAATAACAATAAAATATAGCCTATATCACTCCTGAATAGTGTAGCTTTCTGTTAGTGAAAGAATTTTCATGATCGGATCAGTATGTGCGAAGATTACTCCCTACAAACAAACAAAGTTAGAAACGTTACCTCTTTATAATATTAGTATAGATTAGAATTTGCATAAGTATGACAAATTGAACTAATTTTCACTTATCGTATATTAATAAGTTTACGTGTATGCAAAACGTGTGAATCTAATACGTAAATACATTCGTACTATTCGTATGTACTATATTATTCGTACGTAATACATGCAAAGTGGATCAACTGGAACACCCAGCGACCCAGCCGGGTTTCCAGTGCGCACCCCGTACGTTATCAGAACAATAACTATGTATATACCTACGAGCCATTGTTTGAAACTCGTTGCACGCTTTCCTTCGGTTTCGAAATTTGTGTTACGGTTTTGCAGATTACGAATGCTATTTAAATGTCGCTAACGCCTGTATTGCGACGATTTGTCGGTTGTTGTTTCCTATTTTTGTAATTATTTCACACCTTCAGCTTTTCTTGAATAGACGTCGAAAAGGAAACAATGTTCACGGTCTTAAAAATGTTTAGGCATGATTAATTTCTCTTACGAATCACGTGAAATTCATCGACATTACTTTAATTTTCTTTTAATGGTAATGTGTTTTAAAATAATAATATATTTTTTTATAGCAAAACTCTAATTAACCTGTAATAACTGTTATAATTTTCAATATGAATGTAAATTAGCTGACTAGGCAGTCGTTGGGCTCTACAAATAAAAATGTGATGGTTGAAAATTATACAGCGTCTACTTGACGTTGAATTTTTTAAATTAACGTAAAAAAATTTAAATTTTTGTTTCCTAGAAGTTCTGTTTTAAGTTATCAGTTTTAATTTTAATCATAAAATATTCAAATAGTATTCAAGTAAACGGCTACCGATAAACAATATTTCTTTATATATATATATATTATGTTAATATTGGCGAGAAACCAATGTTTTCACCTACGAATATTGATATGCTTTCTTATAATCTAATCTACGGGCTATCGAGAAAAGGTATGAGTTAAAACAACGCAATTATTTAATTTGCTAAGCACAAAAACTCCGAAGCGTCACAGTAAAACGAGGGTAAAACAGCGTGTCGTCTGCTATATTATAAAACTACATACAAACACGGTACATATAATGCTTACAATAATCCTGAATGTATCAGCTAACATGATGTAAATGTTTTATGCCAAATCGGATTATTGGTACTACGTGCATCCCTATAAAATATGCAGATAGCTCTTTATGATACTAGCAGTATTGAACAAGCAGTTATTTAAATTGTTTTAAAGTATGTAGTGTGATGTTACATTATCAGTGAAAGATTCAACCTGTGCATTGAACAAATATGACAACTCAAGACATAACGATAACAAAATCATGATAAAAAGATATACGCAACTCCAAACATATTTTTTTTTACGTGTGAGAAAAGTCTATTGACATGTTTAACTAAAAGTACCTGGGTGACCGAGCCCAGCTCGGTATTTTTTTTTTTTTTTTTGTTTTTTTTTCGGTATTTTTATATTTTAATTTTATTTAAATAATAAATCACGAGTGAAATTAAAAAAAAAATAATCTGGAGACTGAGATTCGAACCCAGGTCAAAAGGATTTGAAATCCGTCGCTTTCCTAATTACGCTAATACAGCTATATTAATAAATGGTGAAATAAGGCTTCGTATTGTAATGATATTTTTTCATTGCCTAAAAACAGGGATAAAACGACATTTTTTTTAAATGAATCCTAGCTAGATCAATTTTTCGCCCCCGAAATCCCCTGCATACTAAATTTCACGAAAATCGTTGGAGCCGATTCCGAGATTCAGAAAATATATATATATATATATATATATATATATATACCAGAATTGCTCGTTTAATAGTATAAGATAGATCCTTGTTTATTATAAAGTCAAGCACATTGTCCATCGTAACAATGGCGTGGAGTGAACGTTTGATTGTTTTTTTTTTTTTTTCAATTTATTAGCCAATACATAACAAATACATAATAATTTGCTATTTAAGTACCACGAAAACCTCGCGGGTTTATCTGGGTACAGAGAGTCATTCAGTTAATTGTTTGTTTTTGTAAAAAATATTTTTTAAAACGTGATTTGATTTTCGTGGTACTTTTATACATTTCTTGCAGTTCTTTGGGCAGGTCGTTAACATATAAAGGTATTAAATAATCATCAGTTCTTTTCCCATTCTTATTGTTAGTTTTTGGTAAGTGGTATTTATGGTTTAAATCAAGTTGACGTAATCCTATAGGTCTAAGTTTTTCATTTAACAAGGTTGTATTATTAATTTGGGTTAGGATAGAAAATTTAACTTTATCATATACATTCATAACATTACAATGCCGAAAGAGCTGATTATAGTTGTTCTTATAATTATTAAGTATGCGCTTTGGTACCATTGTTTTTAATAATCTTAACTGTAAATTGTAAATATTTTCCAAGTTTGATTTGCTGGATCTGCCGTAACTACTAACACCATAATCGATAACCGAGTCAGCCAGGGCCACGTACAGGAGCCGCAATGTCTGGTATGGTAGTTTGGCTTTGAGTATACTTAGTTTGCTTAATAATGATCTTAATTTTGAGCAAACGTGATCTGTATGCGGGCCCCAGGTAAATCTGTCATCGATTATTAAGCCTATGTACATATGTGTTTTCACTTGTTCAATATCTTCACACGAACAATTCAGACTACATGATGAGTGCAAACAAGAGTGGTTGTGGGCCACGATGGTCGGTCTGATGTCTGTCTGGTTGTGTGACGCGTGAATGTGGATAAACTTCGTTTTTTGTGCGTTTATTATCAGACCTACATCGTGTGCCCATTTACATAATTGATTAAAATTCTTTTGTAATATTTCCTCCGCATGTTTGACTGTTTTTTGAGCTACCACTAAACACGTGTCATCCGCGAACTGGTATACCGTGCCCTCACTGATGATATTAACCATGTCGTTTACATATAACAAGTACTCAGTGGGGCCGATAATTGAGCCCTGTGCTGTACCCCGTGTGGTTGATATTAAGTTACTCCATTGTTTGGATAGGCTTACTGTGGTTTTTCTGTTAATATGATAATTTTTTAATAATTTCAGTAGAGGACCCTGTATACCACCCCGCGAAAGTTTATCGAATAAAATATTGTAATTTAATACATCAAAGGCTTTGCTAAAATCTACGAGTAAAACGAGCACGTGAAGTTTTTTGTCCAAATGCGTGTTAACTTCATTAGTAAATTTTCTTAGTAACTCAGTGGTGCTTTTATTTTTTTGAAAACCATATTGTTTATTAGTAATGATTGAATGTCGAGCTAAATATTTATTTATTTTATCCCCTAGGTACCTTTCTATAATTTTATCTACACATGACAAAATAGTGATGGGACGGTAATTATTATAATCGTCACGCTTTCCCTTCTTATAAATCGGCCGAATTACGCCAATTTTTAATATATCCGGGTAAATTGATGTAGCTATGCACTGGTTTATGAGGTGAGTAATGACTGGTATTAGATGTGAGGAGGTATATTTTATATCGCTTGCCCTAATTCCGTCATAGCCTGGACTTTTTTTGTCATTTATACGCAATATTATACGTTTGACATCCTCTTCACGTGCTCGCTCTAGTCTGATTGAAGTTTCTGGTATATTTTCATACAAGGTAGAATTTAACAATTTCAAGTCACAATCGATACATATACTTTTCACATTATTGTCGAATTCTATCGCAAAATTATTCGATAGACTAAGCGGATCCTGTTTAAAATGCTTAATAATTACATCATCAATACATTTAACAATTTTTCCGGTAAGATTGTTAACTATTTTCCAGATTTCTCGTTGATTTTTAAAGTTTTTACAAATATCATTCTTTATTTTACGATTTTTTATGAACTGAGTATACTTATTTGTTTTGTTTCTATACGAATTATATAACAATCTCTTTTCAGTATTATTTTCATCCGCACGCCAAATATTATAAAGTTCGTCCCGTTTTTTACACATATACTTTAACTTTTTGTTTGCCCATTTACAAATTTTTCTTTTACTTTTATATTCTACACAATATTTACTCGATTCATATGCATTCCTAAATTGTTTGTAAATAAAATTATAAATATCGTTAGGGTCACTATAACTAAGCGGTTCGCTCCAGTCAACACTGCATAACCTGTTTCGCAGATTTTTGTTAAAGGGCAAATTTTATTTCCCTCAGCTTGATGAATGTCATTGTTCCCGAAATAAGCGTTTGTTTACCTATTGTTGAGGTAGTTTCACAACGATCATAACACGGTGGATTATGGCTCAATCTTTACAAATGTCTAAAGTGACATAATGAGGGTAAAACGGAAATTCAAAACAATAAAATTGTTATTTAATTTAACCGTTTAATTGCTATCATAAGAACTTTTGGATTTACTTGGTTATTGTTTGACCCGGGTTGTATTTTCTAAGTTTTTGTTTTGAAAGTTTGATAGACTTTCAAAGTTGATGATTCAGGTGTATCTAAAATTTAATATTGTTTATTTTATCTTGTACCTATCTAAGCTAATTTCTATGTATAAAATCTAGTATTGAAAAAGTATAATAACAGTTTTGTATTACACTGGATGAATCGGTTTAACCGCTTAAAATTTTGATACTTTAATTGATAAGGGTTGTATGATTCAACAAAAAAATAGGATATGGTGATAAAATAAATTTATTTGGAAAATGTTTGACCGATAAGTCCTTATCACAAAGTTTTGAAAGATACATTGTTCAAACCACCACTGTAGCCTTTTTACTAAATTTTTTTTTTTTATATTCTGTTTGGTCAGTAACAAATATTTAGAACAGAAATAGTCTTTTTGATGTGATATATTATAGAAAAATAGGTAATAGGCCTGATTAGAATAACATTATTACAATTTACTTTATTGTATTATTTTCTTCGATAAAAGTAGAAAGTGCAAAAAGTAATGAAAATATGGTATAATAATAACTCGGTAGAGTTTTCACAAATTCGCTGTAATAGAAGTTAAATATTTTAAACTTTAGTAGTGGATTAAATATCCATTTTACGTGATTGTATTTACATTCGTTATCAATGTCATTGTTTCGACACTTCCATACCATTATTTCAATAGATTGCAATGTAATAAACCGCGTAGCATTGTGCCATAAATAATGTAAAGTGATAACTATTATCAAATAGTTATTGGTTTCAATTTCTTTCTGCCTAAAAAAAAACTAAAAATTTTCCTTCAATAAATCACCTCCTTTGGGTCGTGGGTTGGGTAGTAATTGGATAACTCAGTGGAAAACTTGACAGCATTCCGTAACGTAGGGTAAATTCTATATTAGTAGGAAATTGCTACCCATACTAATGTTTCCCATTCCTAGGTGAACAATTCGACGGGGTTTTCCCAACTGTTAAGCTCTAGTTTGCACGGCATTTGAAAGCCGATAGAGGTTTGTTTAAAACTGTCCGTAAATGTTAAAGGTTTATTAAATGTGAAAGCAGGTAAGGAAACACCAATAAACGAAATATAAATATTTAAAACAACTCGTAGATAAATAATAATATACGTTTGTTTGTATTTCTTGTAAGTGCTATCTTAAAAAAATACCCCAAGTACCTATATTTAAAAAAAAAAACTACAACAATAATTTTTTTTGTGTGTGTTAGCTGTAAAAATTACATACATTACAACAGCAGAATATTAAAAAAGTAATGTACACCATTTTACGCCATAAATATGAAATTTATGTGTCTATTTTGCCAACTACAGTTTTTTTAATTTTAATATTGTAATGTCGCATCGATTCGAAACGACAATGGGCCGCCAACGAATGTGGACCGACGCCTTCCAGACGCTGTGGTTACGTACCGCGGCTATGACGTTACATGCGTTATTGAACGTCGAAAATGTTTGCTATGTGCCTCCACTCTCCAGACGGGACTATTATTAGTAAAAGTGCTATTTAAGTATTCCCTTCGGAAGCGTGGGTCGTGATATGCGTACGATTACATATATTTCACTTAGGAGTAATGTTTTCTATTCTAATTTAGGGCCGAACCTTTTTTTAGATACACAATTTCACCAACGAGCTACCGAAATACGTAACAACTGATACCTAGAAATAGATGTAGGTATTACTTTAGTTATCGAGCATGATATTGTATATGATATTTTATTTTATTAGGATCTATAAATAAAAAAGTTTTCAATATTCATATATTATATTAATTTTTTTTCCACAATTCAGTAGTTTTAGCAACGCAGAGTCCTAGTATTATAGTATTAGTTTAACTTACTGATAGAACAATGAACTTACCTACTTATAAAAAATATACGTAACTAGCTTCTGCGCGCGACTTCGTCCCCGTGGAATAGGACCAATTCTGTCATACATGATTTGTGCGAAACTAACCGTTTACGCAGCGGAAGCTCTCAAAAGGAAAAATACCCCGATTTTGAAACATTCTTCATTGGTGCTACGCTCCTATTGGTCTTAGCGTGATGATATATAGCTAGCCTTCGCCGATAAATGGGCTATCTAACACTGAAAGAATTTTTCAAATCGGTCCAGTAGATCCTGAGATTAGCGCGTTCAAACAAACAAACAAACAAACAAACAATCAAACAAACAAACTCTTCAACTTTATTATATTAGTATAGATGACCACAAAGAAAATATTGTAATAAGACAAAAATAAAAAATACAGAATTATATTAACACTACAGAAAGTCTGCAAAAGTTTATCAATGCGTTAGTTCGACGGTTCGACCCAAGCTTATCAAGTGCCGCGGGCAAGCGATAAGCTATCTCGGTAATCTGATTAATTGGTGATTCATGGCTCATGAGTTACCAGCGTGAGGCCCATCAGCCTCGCTTCTAACGATTCTAACCCTGAACTACTGTTACTCGTCTGACCGATTACACCCAAACGAATAATTATAAAATATGGATATACCTATACATATAACTACTAAATAGAAAACACGTTTTGGTTTGCTTGTAATTTTATTAAACTTTGTATAATTACTAAACTGATTACAATAATTCATAATATCTAGAAGATGTGTGATATCGACATGTCCTATGTATAAGGGCCAATGTGAAAAATGACAACTTTTCAGTAGAGGCTCTCAAAGTTTCAATTTGCTATAATTTTTACATGCTTCAACTTATGTTATTGAAATTTTGCATAGTTACTATGACACCTAATGTTAATTTTTCTAGCTATATTGACTTATTTGTATATTATTAGTTTTTTACCTAATGTAGATATGCCTATATACGCGACTTTTTCACTTTGATTATATATTGAAAAAATAATAATAAAAAGGCCAATGAGTCATTTTGGTCAATAAACTCTGCAAAACTAATTTTAAAAGAACATTTGTTTTATTACAAATATTTAACGTAAATAAATAACTTAAATAAATGATAATAATATAATTTTTATATGACATATTATTTCACATTGACACATACGTTATCCGGGAGACCGTTAGACGCGGGATTCCCCCGCGTACAAGTCTCGAAATAACTGTTTGGCCTTTATACGTCAAAAATTATGTCAAATAAGCCCTTATACTGCAGAAAAAATAGTATTTGCACCCATAAATGTCTATTTTTTTTTTAATGCAACTTGTAAACTAGACTAAAAGGAAGCATTTAAAACAAAAAAGTGAAAATGCTTAAATTGTTGCTTTGGCCCTTATACATAGGACATGTCGATATATCTAAAAAATATTATGAAATAAATATAGATATACGTATTGTAAAATACCTAGAAGTAAAATAGGCTGTACCAAAGAGTACCAAAGAGTAATAACAACGTAGAGAAAAATCTGCGAATGACGCCTATTGTAAAAAAAAGATAGAAAATAAAAGAGCGATTAAAAGTTCAGTCGTAAATTTATTGCCCTTTTATTTTTACAATGTTATTTCATCGTTAGTGACTGATAAAGGTTTTCCGAGAATATATTAAAGTTCCTTGTATGGGTGGGTATAAAAATATATTATTATTAAACCTTTAATGACCTCTGACCTTATATATTTTTAGATATGTACCAGATTGTTTAAATAATTCAGTTCCTGAGTGAAAAGTATCCTCCTAGATTAGATCACTTAAAAGTACCAATTTGCGAACGGCTCATAGTTAGTTAAAAGTTCAGGAGGAACACAGCAACAGAGTTACAGAGTTTTAATTTACTGTTGTTTTTTTATTATAGTTTAAGCTTGATTTTACAAAATTATTTATTGGGTCGCGTTTTTATTTACTACTTAAAAATAAGTTTGTAGGCTGTTTAAAAAATAATATTTGTATAGAAGATTAAATGAAATACAAAAAGTTTTAAAGATTTAAGGAGATTCCTTAAAAGTTAAGTACGATGCATAATACCCTCCCACAAGTTGTGTGGGTTTGCTTAGCGATTGGACTGTTGCCAGCCGTTGTTTAATATAGATAGCCTAAACAGCTCTGCTATCTGTAGTTTCCTACCGCCACATGTCAACTTATTTCCTTCCTGTGTCGTAATATGCTCGAATAATTGGTATAAGCTGCCGTTATTACTAAGACTTTCAAAATTGTAATTGGTATGTGTTCTATCGATATTTTAGGTAAGATTCTCAAATTTAAGTATATTTATATATCTATCTTTTACTTTTACACAACTAATAAATTTGATATTGATTCACTGAAAAAGATTATCATGCAATGTTACTCAACGAGTTCCTTTATAAGGTACACAATATGAGCACGTAAAGATGAAACTTAAATGAAAGTATTAAGCACTAGTTTTAAGTTTTAAAATATTAGATGAAGTAATACCAAAATCGAGGTCGGATTGCTGGCTCCGTTCCAACTGTCAATATTTCCACACATTTGTCTAAGACAAACAATCGAGTTGCTTCGACAAATCAACATACAAACACAAACAGCAAATCACACTCAGATAGTGTTTCAGTCGTAAACTTATATTAATTTTCAAGTAAATAATATAGTGCCTAGGTATAATGATGTCCTGCCTGTGTTGACATACGGAGCCGAGACATGGACACTGACGAAGGGACTGGTCCACAAGTTTAAAAGTCGCTCAACGCGCAATTGAACGGGCTATGCTTGGGGTTTCTCTCAAAGATAGGATTAGAAATGAGACTATCCGCGAGAGAACGAAAGTAACCGACATAGCCCACAGAATTAGCAACTTGAAGTGGCATTGGGCTGGTCATCTGTGTCGCAGGACCGATGGCCGCTGGAGCAGACGTGTCCTGGAGTGGAGACCGCGTCTTGGCAAACGCAGTGTGGGACGTCCTCCGGCGCGTATTTCCATTCTGTACAAGGCCAGAACGCAGCCATAGGAAACTGCTCGCGTATATATTTGTATCGTGGATGGTCGCGTCTTCGTTCCTAACCATACTGAATTACTTACACTTGACAAGAGTGTTAAAAGTCTTAAGTAGTTTTTTGATTCAATAAAATATGGAATTATATTTGAACTTCATTAGGTAGGATAAAATAGGATTAAATACATAACAATTATTTTACGAACTCTTTATCCTTTAGATCTCTCAACGAAGGTGAAACCTATAAATATCTTGGAATGTCAGAGGCATTGGGCATTGATGACGGAGCCATGAAACAACTGGTAAGGGAACGATTCTTTGGCCGACTGAAGAAAGTTCTCAACAGCTTTCTATCGGGTGGTAACAAGGTGCGTGCCTTTAACAGTTGGGTTATGCCCTTAATCGTCTATACCTTTGGCATTTTAAGATGGACTCAAACGGAATTAGATTCCCTTGATCGCCAAGTCCGTAAACTGTTAACAGCGTATCGAATACATCATCCTCGATCGTCTCTGATGAGATTATACATCCCACGAAAATGTGGAGGTCGTGGCTTTTTAAACGTTAAAAATCTCCACAATCGTGAGGTGTATAATCTCAGAGAGTACTTTTTAAATATCAAAAGTGTTTTTAAATATCAAAACATTTAAATAGTAGAATAGAATTTTATAAATAAGAATGTTAGAACAAAAGACTAAAAGGTAAAGTTGCGTTTTAGCCCCTTTATGAAAAACGCTTAAGTTAGTTCAAGTAATATGACTATTGTTTTCAATGAAGCTTTTTTACTTTTTATAATTTCTTATCTTTAATACTACGTAAGCGAACGGTGGAGTTATCAACATGATACATGTAGATAAGTAGTAATAACAAAAAATAAAACTCTTTATGTAATACATATTTATACATTAAGTAATACTTTGTTTAACATCAAAATTATATAAGGTAGCAGATTGTATTATTATATATTTATTAAGCACTAGCTATGCCCACGACTTCGCCCGGAACTTAAAAAAATATTGTTTAGTTCGCAGAGTTACAAAATAAATTCTAAAATAAAAGTAGCCTAAGTTACTCCTTATTACATCAGCTATCTGCCAGTAAAAGTCCCCTCGAAATCGGAGAAGCCGTTTCAGAGATTAGCCGGAACAGACAGACAGACAAAAATTGTAAAAAATGTGATTTTGGTATATGTACCGTGTATACATCAATATACATTTAGTAAAAAGCAGTTATTTTTATATTACAAACAGACACTCCAATGTTATTTATTTGTATAGATAATAATTATCTCCGTTTGGGTACGTAGGTACTATTTGTAATGAAAAATATTAAATAGTCGATTTTGTTTCAGGTGGAAGAAATTCGAGAGATGATAGACAAGATACAGGCTAACGTTGAAGAGGTGAAGAAGAAGCACAGTGCCATTTTATCAGCGCCGCAATCAGACGAAAGTAAGCAAAAATAATTAATGAATTATATAATATTGGTTTTATACCCTACCGGAACCATGTCAACACAAGGGGCTCAGTTCGTTCGTCTCTTGACGATGATGATGTTGATTGTTCAAAAGATTTCGCCTGGCTTTGCCAAAACTGGGCTGTATATTGTACCGTACCGACTAAACCGTAAGGCCCTGCGCGCACTAGTGACTTTTTGTCACCGTGACTTTTTGTCACTGTCACCGCGTCCATCATCCCTAATGAAGGTGCGCGCACTTGGATGCGTGACAATTCGGTGGCTTTTTGTCCGCGGAGGACGCTAACATGCCCGTGACGCGACAAAATGTCACGTGTCATATGTACGTAGGTTGGCAAACATGGTGTAGAACTTTCCACTTATCAGCCTATCACTCCAAAGCGGGTGAACCCAATACTTTTTATTATTGTATTTTTTTCTATTTCTAAAAACGAGCTCACAGACAACCTATATCTGTATATAATCTGTCACTGCAAGTGCGCGCAGTCACGAAAGTGACGGTGACGTGACAGTGACAAAGAATTTTTTGTCACGGTGACAAATGTCACTAGTGCGCGCAGGGCCTAAAAGCAAGACACTTGAAAATTCCACAGTGTAAATCATAACGACAAAATAAAATTACTTGAAAAGGGTGTCCCTATAAGTAAAGTATTTATTTGGAGTTTTCACCTCGAATTAGAAAATTTACAACGGTACAGAATTCTTTTAAACGCTAAACAATTCGCACTTGTTTACTATTATCATTTAAATTTCACATGTTTTAAGATGAACAATTAAATTACAAAAACCTAATAAAATAGAATACGAAGTTCAACGTGCAAGCGAAGTTCGTTAAGTTGTGGAGTAATATTGCTGCAAAAACGACTTGCCCTTTAAGGATCTTAAAAATCGTATAAATAGTAATTTTATTGTGTAGGTGGGATGGCAAGAAATAGTCTCTAAAAATAATAATGCTTGTCTACGAACGTCATAGGATTATATTGCACGCAGCGTGGGATGTTAGCTTAGTTCAATAAGAGTTATTTATTACTTGAGGGTTGGGCGGGTGATACAAAATGTAAATGATTTTTTTAGTTTGATATTTGATATAAAATCCTTTCGTAATTGGTAAGTTACCATTATGGGCGCAATTTTCAAAAAAGCTAAAACACCTGTTTTTAACATCTCAAGCGACAATATAATTGTTAAAATGTTTCTGTAAGGAAATAATAATAAATCCTCGTTTCATGCCCTTAGCTTAATATTTAGGGACCTTTAATCATTAGTATTGGGTTAGTTATTTATTTAAAAAAGCCTTATTAGCAAAATTTTTTATCTACCTTCAGTATGTCAGTCTCGGCGATAATAAATCACTCTGTCTGTCAGTCAGTCAAGACATTAAAATTAACATAAATTACATGCATATAAGATAAAATCTAATTTACCAACAGCTAAGTTTAAACTATTACGACGAGAGTCTCGTGATCAAGACATTCGCAGTCAATGTCGAAATATCGAGCTCTGTAAAGCGAAAATAATAAACATGGTAAATATCCCGTTTTCGAATAATTTTTGTAATAGAAGTAACCATGTTAATCTAAAAACTTAAAAAAAAAAGTATTAACTAGTTTTAATAATAATAATGAAAACTTGTCCAAATTAAATTAAAGTTAGAACAAACCTAATCAAAGATACATGCATACTTATATGTGCAACGTCAAGTTTTAAATTGACGGAGCTAAATAGATTAGATGCTCTAAATTAAAGGCTCTGCCTTGTAAAATATCAGGTTATTCCCACATCCGGCTCGAGTCGCTGCAGGCATCGGAGGCAATAAATAATTTATCTCCCTGTTCTGTGCTCTGAATTCGTACAATCAGAATTGGCTAGAACATATGTCTCTACAAAAATATAAATGGAACGATCCTTTTGATTCAGATTATCTATCTATATATATGTATAAATAAAAATGAATTTGTGTATTCAAGATTTAAAATTATGTACTAAGCAATTGTTAAATCATAAGAAATATTGACTAGCTTTTAAAATTTGAAAGATATACGAGTAATACCTCAATTTTGGACTTCAACATTTTGAGGCTTTGAACCAGCGAGAGATTAATTGCCACTTCAAACGTAACATTCAATTGTTGACGTAAAATTATTCTGAATTGTTAATCAAATTTAAATTGTTACGTTATTTAACCGGAGTATTTTCAAGCTCTTTTGAATGGTTATTTTTAGTTCTGTGTAAAGCTTTTACAGTTTCAGAAATTAGCTTTTACCGTCTATTATTAGTTTTATAAAAATAATTTGACTATTTTTTTTATTACATTCAGATGGTTTGTATTTTTAAATTACATTTTATTGTTATAATTTTGTTAAAGGTCGAAGCTTTTTTGTCTTTAAATAGTCCTTTATTGCTATGACTTAATTAATATAAGAATAACCGATTTTCTCTATTACGTTTCTAAAGATTTGAAGATGAAGACCAACCAATTAATATACTAACGGTCAGACCTCCCGAGTCCTCTGGTCATTATTAATATGATTTAATATTTGATAATATTTATCACTGACAGTTTTAAAACAACAGGTTCCTCATATAACTTATTGATTAATCTTCGGTGAGAGGTCAACGTTTATTTATAATAATTGATACTTGATTAAAACAAGGTGATGTAATAAAAAAGTAACAATAACAAAATTTAACGACGCCGCGTTGGCGCAGCGGTCACAGCACTGGATTGCGATTGGCTGTTGCGGGTTCGATCCCCGCACACGACAAAATTTGTATGGGGCATACAGATTTTTTCCGTGGTCTGGGTGTTTGTGCAGTCCTTGTGGGTCTCCTTACCGTACCTCGGAGAGCACGTTAAGCCGTCGGTCCCGGTTGTTATCATGTAGGTACACCTGATAGCGATCGTTAGTCATAGTAGGCAATATAATTATCCGCAAACCCGCATTGAAGCAGCGTGGTGGATTGAGCTCTGATCCTTCTCCTACATGGGGAAGAGGCCTATGCCCAAAAGTGGGATATTACAGGCTGAATCGAACAAAATTTAAACTACATCATCAAATTTTTAAAGCGTCTTGTTATTTTTATTTAGGTTTTGATTAATTAAAATCGATTTCGAAGTAATAATATAATCGTTCGTCACGAATTATCGTGTGTATAAATTGACCCAGCCTTAATTGAGTCACATTTGCTCATTACGTCCGCGCTCATGACAGCAGCGCCCCGCTCTTTATGGCTGATTTACACGGAGTCAGTGACTGACGGCAGTTGCCTACGGAGTCAGTGCTGACCTGTCACTGCCATCGTGTAAATTGTTTTCAAGACAGTACAGCACTGTCGCGTCAGTACTGACTTCTAAATTCCCGCTCCATATTTTTCGGCGTCAGTCCGCTACCCCCACCACCCACGCTAGCGCAACTGTCTCCGTGTAAATGCCGAAGTCAGTCGCTGCCGTGTCAGTGTAGGGTGACCGCACTGCATCATAACAAAATTATCTTCTTCTTCTCCGTGACACTCTTGACAGAGCGGTCGTGGTCATCACGTAGCGACTTCCGTAGGGGCAGTTGTGATGCTCTTCACGAATGTTCGCCACTTCTCTCTGTTGGTTGACATCCTGGTACAGTCATATAAGGGACCGCCTACAGCCGACTTAATTTGGTCGGTCCATCGCATGGATGATCTTCCTCGCCCTCTGTTGCCATCCACCCTGCCCTGCACGACAAGGCGTTCAATGATAAAATAAAAATTAATATATTTTTTTTAAATTATCTCTTCTATATATATATATATATATATATATACATATACAGGGTGTCCCGCGATAAAGTGCAACCCCGAAAGAGGGTGAAACTAGACCATAAATTATCGACAAAAAAACAGAAAAAAATTAAAAAAAAATTATATTTTTTTATTGACGAATTAAGATTTTTATATAGCTTACGTAGCCTCTTTGTACAAAAAATGATGATTTTTGTACGTGTTTTTTGGATACAGTCGTAAATTTTTTTTATTTGAATGGCAATATGGTAAGAAATAATAATAAATCATAAAATTTCCTGGTATTGGGGGCATAATTCTGAGAAAATTAGAGATCATTAAAAAAAACAGTCAAAAAATGGATTTTTTTTCACAAGAAGCATAGTTAAAGTCATAATGCCACTTTTTTGCGAGCTAATTGTTATTTTATTCTTACCGCCAAGTACGTGGCGTAATATTTTATTTTATTTTAAAGTAATCGACCCACTACTTTGGAAGAAATCATCATTTTTTGTACATAGAGTCTACGTAAGATATAAAAATCTTAATTCGTCAATAAGAAAGAAAATATTTTAAAAAAAAAGTTTCTGTCGACTATTTATGGTCTAGTTTCACCCCCTTTCGGGGTTGCACTTTATCGCGGGACACCCTGTATAAATGAATCGCTGAATGTGTTGCTAAGCGCAAATCTTGAGAGTACCTGAACCGATTTCGCTAATTCTTTTTTTATAATATTCCTTGAAGTACGAGGATGGTTGTTACGGAGAGAACAATTTTAAAAATTGCCTGAAAAAGTCTTAAAACAACACTTTTTTATATTCCCATACAAAAGTTAAGACAGGACAACGTCTGTCGGGTCAGCTAGTATAAAATAAAAATTAATATTTTTTTAAAAAGTAAATAGTCAAATAAAAATTTAAAAAATGTTCCATATCTGCAATGACCGGAATATAAAATTATTTATATCATTTTAAAAAGATAGAAAAGTTTTAGTATCATGGCACAATCCATCAAACTATTTACCATTGTTTTATTTTTCCGTAGATCTTACTCGGTATATTCAGATGATTTTTTTTTTACAGTATGCTTAAAACTTGTTATACTATTGAAAACAGTCAATATGGTGTGTAAATCAAATTAAAAAAAATAACTACATTGCCATATTAAAAAACTAAAAGATGGAAAATAATAAGTTGTAATAGCTATGCATTCCAATTCAACAAAACAAAAATCTTTTAATTAAAATTAATTTATATCTACAAATAAAAATAAACAAAAAAAAAAAAGTTTTATTCTACATCTCATAATACTTTTTGTGCATAAATATTAATTTTATACCTCTATTATTAACTCTGATTTTTCGCTGTTTTCGAGAATTCATTTATCCGCACTGACTTTACAGACGTGTGTACACCATAAGACTACTGACGTTACTACTGTCATTGTGTAAATTGTACGACTACGAGTCAGTTTTCGGCGCCAGCACTCGTGAGCACTGCCGGCAGTTACTGACTCCGTGTAAATCAGCCATTACGCTCGAGTCAATAAAAGCGCTCATTTCGGTGCTTATCATGAATTTCGATCGTTATTTATTTTACAATTACTGCGGATTGCGCTCTTGATGTGACTACACGGATAAGCTTCGATTTGGAATAAAAATGTTTGTTGAAATTGTACGAACTTTAATTTTTTATATTTTTAATCCGGATTAAAGATTAAACCACCATGTATGTCAGAGTTATGTATTATGTTTATAAAATTCATTTACAGGTGGAAATTTAAGTCAATAAAATCATATTTTAATTAATTATTAGAAATTGTCGATCTCATGTAAACTCTAGATTGAATAAGAAACTAAAACTTTTGAACTAATAACGGGGAAGACGGATGACATGTCGATATGTGCATTGATTAGGCTTTAGATTTTAGGGAAGTGAGCATTTTCAAAAAAATATCCCACCCTTGGTTTTTGGCTGTCCCTTGACTTGTTTCTAGGCTCACTTAAAATTAGGCTTCAATGTAATTATATTAATGCATAGATATGCTGAAACATATAAGTATTTTATTTTATTTTAAGCCTTACTAAACATCTTATTCTGATTCATACAATGAAATAAAGGCATTTTAAACTTAAAATGTATAAGTTTTTAACGTGTCCGACCCTTATGTTTGTACAAGTAAGTTGATTTTCTGAAATATATTCATACGGTTAGCTACTAATTTTTTTACGATAACATTGGGTTTGACTATTTTTCTTTCATATTATTAAAAATAATTACACCGATATTAATATTTTATCTATTTAAATATAATTTAAATAAAACATAAAAATTTGAAGTCTGCTGACATCTCAATTTTGTGACGGCCAAAACCCTATTTCATAATACCTTAAATATTATTTTGCAACCGCAAGATTGTTAAAAAAGAAACCAGCAGCCTTAGTAACTAGAAAGTTTACTGCAGTGTAACGCGTCAGGCTTGTCGATTCATCTTTTGTGTGTTCATCGACGACGGTTAGATTTTTTCAGTCAGGTAAGTGACATGATATTTCTTACACTAGTGATACTTCTAAATATATATTATTAGAAAATGATAGACAATATTAAGGTGACTAATCGGTAGTTAAAATATTTGATTCGATTGTTTTATTTCTAATCAAAATTATTGTTTTACTGGATTAACGATGAAAATGTGACGTCAGCTTGTGACGAACAAGTCTCGTCACATATACTTTGACTACCAATAGTCACAAAATTGACTCCAAAAGCTGAGGCTACATATTGTTTTCTAATGAGGCTACATGTTTTTTACCCGACTGTAACATTCATAACATGTGACATAACATGTGACCATCATGTAAACCCAGCTTTTGAATATTTTGTCTGTCAGCTGTGTGACTGTCCCACTTAAAGTGCATAAAAAATGCGTGTTTTTTATTGTAAATGTTAGAAAATAGTCAATTGTTTGCATTTTAATGTCTTATAAACAAATTTCTGCACCGCGTGATAAATAATAGGAACGGGAATATTTGCCACTTTACGAAATATCTGAAAAGATATGGTTGCGAATGCATCAAACGTCACAAAATTGCTCAGCAGAGACATTTTTTGTAAAATATTGCCTCAATGTTCAGTGTGCAAATTGTATTTTATGTAAGGATTTCAAATTATCTTTAATTTAAATGAAAAAAAAAATACTAGGTAGTTGAACAATTATTTCAGAAAAATAGATTTTAAAGTAGTCACACAGTTGACAATATTTTGTCATAAGTCACCTTTGTTTGTAATTTATTCAAAAGTATTTAATTATTTTCGTGAAACAAATTAAAATTTAGGTAGTATTTTCATTCAATTACACAATGAAACAATAATTTGGCTAATAAACTATGTTTTTCCAAAAACCATGTTTTTTCACAAGGAGGGACTTTTTTTTGAAAATGCTCAAGTATACATATAAGTTGCCTATGGATATAGGATTACATGAAATTATAGACTTCTACGTCACTATATTTTATAACAAGTTTCTTTTGAACTTCTTTTAAAAATATGTACCAAATATTTTCATATTAATATTTAATTAATTGGGCTTATAAGTTATATTATTATTAAAAAGAGCCGATATAAAAATAAAACTTAATAGTTTTCTAACCTGAAACATCTTTAACGCTTAAAAGTTTTGAGAGTTTGCGATAAATGGATATTTAGCAAATCCGTAAATTCAACGAGCGATTCGAAAAGTATCAAAGATATCCAACAAGTGGATCGAGAAAAAAAGGAATTGAACTTTTAAAAATATCACTTACTTTGTCGACAGTAGCAAATTATCTGAATCCTTATTCTTTATCTTCCCTTCGTATAACTCATTATATATCTAGAGTTCTAGCTGTGTACTAGCTAACGGCGGTGTTTCACCCGCGTTAATTTGAGAAAAAAAGGTACCTAGTAAAATTATATACATATAGCCTATAAGCCTTCCTCGATAAGTAGAATATCTAACAAAAAGAATAATATCAATTCAAAGCATGAGATTAGCCTTATTCCTGAGATTAGCGCGCTTAAACAAATAAACAAATAAAAAATTTAGCTTTATAATATTAGTATAGATTGAATTGCTTTAGTATTTTTTAATTACCTAGTAGTAACTATTGTAAAAAAAGTTTCTGTTGTGCTTTTAGAACATTTAGTTAATAAATTTTTTAGTTTGAGTGTTGCTTGCCTCGATTTTTTTTATGTTGATTCTTTTTTCTTTTTAATTTATGATTGCTACCAGAAACGTATTTCTAATATTGGAGGGTAAGTTGTTACCAAGCAAAAGCACACTTAATGGATAATTTACACGAATTTTAAGCAACGACACTTAATGTTAGGAACAACATAATGGCGTAATAAATTGTACAATATGCCCTTTTAGTACTGTTTTAAACTCTGAAACAGTAGCGGGTCAGAGGACAAATGCAAATTAATTTTTCTTAATAATTAATTTGAAGAGCTCACCTGGCCGGGAATGTTAAAAGCATTTTGTAAATGATGCTGCGGGTCTGTGCATATTTTTACATTATGTTACAATCTCATTCGGTAGCTCCACACTCGCATGGTACAAGTAGGTACAACTACGAGGAGAGGATTCACTCGTGTGATGTGTGATATGAATCTTGAAAAGAAAACTGAAAAAGTTGTCTTTTTTTTTTTAATAATTTATGCACAGTAAATTATCGTTAATTTTAATCTGTATTAATATATTATATAGAAAAGTTTCGTGTTTTTGAATTTTTCTAATTGATAAACGAAAAACTACTCAATCAATTTTAAAAAATATTTCATATGATGAATGCTATGTTATCACTGAGTGACATTCCTAATATAATATTGCAAAATAATGTAAGTTTGTTTGTTACGCTTTCAGGCGAAAACTAGGTACATAACCGATCATCATGACACTGTACACATATTTTTGGAGTTAATAGAAGAAACGTAGGACTCCTTTAGAAAACATTTAATGCGAGTGACGCCGTGGGTAAAAGCTAGTTGGCTATATTTTAACGGGAGAAAAAAGAACAGCCAAAATCGTGTAGTCAACGCTTGCGAAGCCAAGACAGAGCTAGTGACCTACCTATAAAGAAAAGTCGCTTGTAACTTTTTATTTTACGTTTCCGTCTTAGGATGATCATTTATTAATCTTTCACGTAGAACATAAACATATATAAAGGTGGATTTAGACCAAACGAACAAAGAGCTAGAGCTAGAACAAGAGCATTCTTTTTTGATCTGTGTAAACGAAAACAAATTCAGCGTTTACATAAAATGCTCTACGCCTGTTTACACTAAAAGAATTTGATAATTATAGTGGGGATAGAATGAGCATTCGCTCGTCTGATGTAAATCGACTATCGACCCTTAAATAGTGCGTTGTTTTAACGTCACTTATTAATGTGTAAATCTGTAATGTAGCCAGCGTATACATAATTTATTTTTCGGTCAGTTCAATTACTTTAACTTTAACCTAGGTGCAAATCTAATTGTTTAAATTACAGTGTTCACGAGTGTTTAAACAACATATATGAACACAAGATAAATATCAACTGGGCCGTGGATCTAACGATTGATGCCACTATTAAAATATTAACAATAATACAAGATGTTTATACTATTATTTATCACTTCTCAAATTCTTTAATAAGTATAGAATGAACACAATTTGATAAGTAAAATCCTTTGTAAGTATAGTATTTCTCTATTTATTCAATCAAGAAAATTTATAACTCCCTTTAAATGCAAAGTTCAGAACTTTCTTTAGTTATCTAGAAATCTCTCTGCCTCAATTGAGGGTATTAAATCTGTGAACCTAGGTGATGGCTTAGTTAGAAATAAGAAACATTATTTAGAAATCTCTCTGTTTAAGTGAATGGTTTAACTCTATGAACCGATGTGATAGCTTTGTTAGAAAGAAGAATGAATATATTTAACTTAGATTTAACTACGATATGTCTTAATAGTCTCTTAGAATATAGTCAATGTAGCCTGTAGGTTTAGTCTCACACAGTAATCAGCACCTCTTGCCTTTGGGATTGATCAGAACCTTTACCTTAAGTTTATTGTCTCACACAGTAATAAGCACCTCTTGCCTTTGGGATTGATCAGAACCTTTGCCTTAAGTTTATTGATTTTCCACGAAAAGTCACACACAGAACCATACTATGATAAATGTTAAATGAATATGCCTTGGGTATGATAAGAACTACGATAAGTACCACAAGGTACCCACGGTAAGTCAACAGTCAGAATGAATATAAGTAACTTAGCTTTAACCACAATGAATCTTAATAGTCTCTTAGAATATAGTCAATGTAACCTGCAGGTTTAGTCTCACACAGTAATGTCCCACGATAAGTATTAAATAGATGTTTGAAATAAGTTCACTGAAACCTTTAGATATATCCTTATCGAATGATAAGGATCGTTGCCTTTAGTATATTGATTGTCCACTCAAAGTCACACACAGTAATATCCCACGATAAGTATTAAATAGATGTTTGAAATAAGTTCACTGAAACCTGTAAGTATAGTCTCACCAAGTGAAAAAGTACCTTTGCCTTGAGTATGTTCATTTTCTACGAGACGTACTACAAGGGAACTTGGTAAGCTACCTATCAGGTGAAAATATATGTACCTTAATCTTGAACACAGTCATGGTCTTGTCTAGATGTCATCTCTAGTCATTAATCTTACTTATTTTACATAATATCCACACAGATATTGATTTCTCCTTTTACAAGATTCACTATGATACGGAAGGATAAACTTTAACGTTTATTTGATTATTAAATCCAGACTTAAATTCTTAGTTCTTAAATAGAAAGATTTGAAAGAATATACCTTCGATTTGATGACTTCTTCAGGTTTTAATCTTAGATAGTATAACATTTTAATAAAGAAACTTGTATGTAATTTTAGGTAAACCTTAACCTTTGAATATGAATTGTGCGCTCTCTAATGAAAACCAGACTTGTAACGACGTGTCCGGCTTTTGTCACTTTTAGTAGATGTTTTATCCAATACTTTTAATTACTTATTAGCTTTAAAACATATTATTAGAATAGTACTTGTAATAAAAGAGTTATGTATTACTTTAGTTTATTTACGAAATTGAACCCAACATCAAAAGGAACTTTATTCTTACTCTTTTGACAATAATATATATAACTTCTTACAAGATTGTTATGAGTTTGCTAATACATATTTCACGTTGATAGCAAGTAATTATGTAATATGAATTGTTAAGTTATAGCAGGAAACTTTGCTTTATGTAAAGCTTTATGTGCGTGCAAATTGTACGAGCAGAAAAAATAAGAAAAGAGTTTATAGGAATGTCGGATTTGTTGCCGGTTTTTCATTATTGCAAATTACCGAGTTAGTATTTATACTATTTGATGTTTACAATATATAACACCACACAAATAACTAGCAGAAGGCTCTATAACACAATAATAATCACGAATAACCACGAAACTACGAAATACTTGCGATTAGCACTCAACTCAAGCGAAGTCTACAAAAAGATTACATGTTCTAACGTGTACGGAAGCGGAGAGCCAATCACAGTCAAACAGGTATTTGACAAGCAGTTTTGCAGCGTCGCGTTCGGAAACACTACAATTTGGTTTTACTAGACTCTTAAAGTTTACTTTTGTCTCGATTTAGTGAATAATTTTCAATGTTTTAAATACAATTAATAGAAATTAAGAAATATTTTTGATATCCTATTATTATAAAAGCGTCACTCCATATATCTGTTTAAAACACAAAATTTAGATAAATTTTTAAATTCCTGCTTTAACTTTTTCAAACAACGAGAATAGAAATCATGAGGAATGTTAAAATTAGGTACAATCGCTACAATCGCCATGGTAATCACTAATTAGTGCTGTCGAGCTGGTTCAGCATTTGAAATTCCTTTTGTTTTGTAGATTAGATAGCTTTACCACGAAGGTACAGTTGCGATTCTCCATCTCTGTAAATGTAATTAATTTAACTTCGTAAACAGTAAGTTGAATAAATAAATGCAACATTGGAAATAACTTTTTTATATTTCTACAATCTAAATATAACTATTTATCTTTTTCTAATATTATAAATGAATTGCTGAAGCGCATATCTTCCGAACGACTGCACCAAACTGGATAATTATTTTTTCTTCGAGAGCTGGTGCTTGTCATGGAACTCATGGACCACATTTAAATTTTGGCGAGATCTGATAAGTACTTTTTGACTTATCCCTAATGATGCGCATTTAATTCACTATGATTTCGACTACTTACTTTAATTATGTTCTCATTTTATCACAAGTCGATGTCAATTGAGTCGGGTTTTATTGGTTGATAAAAAACTAAATTATTTGAGTTCGTTATTGTCAAGACAAAATTAAAAAATATATATATTCGCGAAAAATAATAATAATAGCGGTATAAAGTTTATCTAGTCTACCAGTATGGTATAAATAAATATAATTTAGAGAAAATTCCAACAAAGCTACGTATATTGTATTATGCCATCAGATCCAATATTTCAATTAAATTCTATTACGTACAGTAAGTTGTCCACAGAGCTAAGATGTTCTAATGAGATTACGTAAGCCTAAATACGGTACTTGAATGTTAACATAAAATACATATATCATCTGTTTAATATTTATAAGTCCGAAAGTATGTTTTCGTTAGGAGTTATACATAGCGCAGTTGTTAAATTAAAATTTCATGAGTTTTCGTTGGGAATTGTGGTTTTGTGTTAGGTATTACGTATACGAAATGATTGACGGTACTGTAATAAAGATTATATCTGCCTACGTTGATTGTGTACACAGAAATAGTAATAACAAATACTATTTGTAGATATTGGTTTGTTTTTAAGAGACAGACAATTTATTGATTCTCATATTTCATTACATTAGGCTTAAGGTGAGGTAATTGATGTATTCCTGCAAAACACGTTTCTATGAATTCAGTTTTGAAATAGTAAACAGTGAAATTTTTATCTAATAAATTTAATTGATATTGTTGAGGGTATATTCTAGTTCAGGCTTTTGTCGGAAACATGATTTGATAAATTTGGCTCGATAGAATAAATTCACAAAGTTACCTCTTTTCGGGTCATTTTATTTACTATGATTGGGTTTTATTCTTAAAATAACTGATTTGATATTATTAATAAATTACCAAAATAAAGTTCATATATAACTGGAATAATTTGATCAAGTGTTTTTTTTTTTAATTACATAATTTTTTTTTAATCGATTATTCAAGTGATTTTCGAAGCGCTGGGCGCTCTCGCGGCACTCACACTGTCCCGTTGGACGTTACAGAGGCAAGACGTGTGCAAAATTTTTCAAAAAAGCGTTCCGTCTTTTGTATTTTTAATATTACGTAGTATGCATTCAATATCCATACACCTACTGCCCACAGTAGTAATAAAATTTAAATTCGCTATTTATTTTAAATTTATAATATATAAAAGAAAGTCGTGTAATCGTGTTAGTTACACTATTTATAACTCAAGAACGGCTGAAGCGATTTGGCTGAAAATTGGTGGGGAGGTAGCTTAGAACCAGGAAACGGACATAGGATACTTTTTATCTCAATTGTACCCGGTAGGTGGCGCTGCTATAGGTATCTAACTCCGAAACTACTGAACCAATTTGTATCAAATTTTGTAAGCTTCTGTAGTTTGGTCGAACTTGAGAGATAGGGTAGTTTTTATCTCAATTGGACCCGGTAGGTGGCGCTGCTATCGGTATGTAACTCCGAAACTACTGAACCAATTTGTATCAAATTTTGTAAGCATCTGTAATTTGGTCCAACTTGGGAGATAGGGTACTTTTTTCACAATTAGACCCGGTAGGTGGCGCTGCTATAGGTATGTAACTCCGAAACTACTGAACCAATTTGTATCAAATTTTGTAAGCTTCTGTAATTTGGTCTAACTTGAGAGATAGGGTAGTTTTTATCTCAATTGGACCCGGTAGGTGGCGCTGCTATCGCTATGTAACTCCGAAAGTACTGAACCAATTTTTATCACATTTCGTAAGCATCTGTAATTTGGTCCAACTCGAGAGATAGGGAATTTTTTATCTCAATTTGACCCGATAGGTGGCGCTGCTATCGGTATGTAAGCAATCAAATTTGGTAGCTGTTTTCCGGGCAGGACAACGTCTGCCGGGTCCGCTAGTTTAATATAATTATTTTGTTGCTGTTTAAGTTTTTGTAAACACTATTTATCTATATAAAAATTAATAAAAATGGAGTGTCTGTTTGTAATATTACGGCTTCATAATTATGTATGTATATATACACGGTACATATTACACCAAATTAACATTTTTGAAGTGAAACTTCTTTAGGCGCATGAGGGGTAAAATCTGAGCGACCGGTAACGCGTCAGTGTCACGACGAGTACTTGGATGGGTGACCTCTTTTTTTTTCAATTAGATTTTTGAAGTGAAACTTCTTTAGGCGCACTTAACTTGGAGAGTAAGCAGGCGTGACGAGAGCGTTACGAAAAGTGTGATCGGTCGAGGCGAACGGAAGTTGAGAGGGAGATATTTTGGTTAAGATAAAATTTGATCGACCGGAAACGCGGCAGCATCACGACGGTCAGTTCTTGGATGGGTGACCGCTTTTTTTTCAACTAGTTTTTTTTAAAGTAAAACTTCTTTAGGCGCACTTAACTTGGAGAGTAAGCAGGCGTGACGAGAGCGTTACGAAAAGTGTGATCGGTTGAGCCGAACGGAAGTTGAGAGTGAGATATGTTAGTAAAGATAAAATTTAATCGACCAGAAACGCGGCAGCGTCACGACGGTCAGTACTTGGATGGGTGACCGCTTTTTTTTCAACTAGTTTTTTTGAAGTGAAACTTCTTAAGGCGCATTACATACACATGAGGTACATACACATGAGGTACATTTGAGCGACCGGTAACGCGGCAGCGTCAGGTACTTGGATGGGTGACCACTTGGGAACACCGCGTGACGTTGCCATTTTTTTTCTTTGTTATAATAAATTATATTTAATTAATATTAAAATAAGAATTATTAAATATAAAAACCTACTGTGGAATTTTTAAGGAACATACAAAAATAAATTAGAATCGGTCGAGCCATTCTCGAGTTATGCGCTTAGCAACATTCTTTTTTATTATATAGATTATAATAATAATAATACATAGCAACAAAATAGAGTTTTCAAAATAGAGGTAAACCATTTTTTATATATTATCTAATATATATACTAAATTTATTATAAAGTATGTTTCATTATATTATCAGCTCGGTGAAGATCGATTTAGATTCGGATCTTAGACCACTAGTACTAAGCAGCGCTTCATGACAAACTTTACATTCGTATGTTACACAGCTCAAAATGAATAATTTAAATTATATTTTTATTTCGAGTTAATACAATTAGGTACAAAATTCAAAAGTATAAGTGTGTCTGTTACATTTTTACGCCTATGGCGATGTAGCAAATTAGCAATTTTAAAATTCATCAACATCGGAGAGCTAATACCGCCTACTGTATACAGATAAATTTTATTTAATAATAATTATTTTAAATTTAATATGTAATTTGTTTCATTTAATAGCCTTTATTCCATTTATGTCCAACAGTATTTATACTAAACTAGCTGCTGCCCGCGACGTCGTCTGCGTGCGTTCACTGCTCGTTCCCCGTAGGTGATAGCGTGATAATATGTAGCCTATGTTCTGACCCGACTTCTTAATAATATTCGTGCCAAATTTGAAGTAAATCCATGCAGTACTTTTTGAGTTTATCCCGGACATACATTTGAAGAAATAAAGGTTCACTGCTCTTTCCCCGTAGGTGATAGCGTGATAATATATAGCCTATGTTCTGACCCGACTTCTTAACAATATTCGTGCCAAATTTGAAGTAAATCCATGCAGTACTTTTTGAGTTTATCCCGGACATACATACAGACAAACAGACAAAAATTCTAAAAACTATATTTTTGGCTTCGGTATCGATTGTAGATCACACCCCAAGTATTCTTTTAAAAAAATATTCAATGTACAGTTTTGACTTTTCTACCATTTTATTATATTTATAGATAACCCTGAAATCCTTTACTTATTTATTTACGAAAGTATTATTATTTTATCACTACTATAAAAAATGATCATTATAAATGCATTTCTATTTTAAAGCCAAATAAAATTTCATGACGGTCAGTACTTAGATGGGTGACCGCTTTTTTTTTCAACTAGTTTTTTTGAAGTGAAACTTTTAGGCGCATGAGGGGTAAAATTTGAGCGACCGGTAACGCGGCACCGTCACGACGGTCAGTACTTGGATGCGTGACGCTTTTTTTTCAACTAGTTTTTTTGAAGTGAAACTTCTTTAGGCGCGCTTAAATTGGTCAGTAAGCAGGTTAATGCGTGACGAGAGCGTTACGAAAAGTGTGATCGGTCGAGGCGAACGGAAGTTGAGGGAGATATAAGTTAGTTAAGATAAAATTTGAGCGACCGGTAACGCGGCAGCGTCACGACGGTCAGTACTTGGATGTGTCCAAATTGATTAAAGTTTTTATTTTTTGTTATGGTATACTTAGAGGTTATAGACAATTTTTTATCTATGAGTGTTACAGTCCACTATGAAATGTCTATGTCTATGATTTTTAATGAGTCGCAAATAAACTTGTCACGAGAAAAGTCCACGTCGTTTTATTAAAATAATTAATCGCAGCAAACAATTATCAAGAATTATTAATCAAGATTATCCCATTAAACATTTTGGTCCTTCGAGCCGGATCGTATTAATTAAGGAGCATCGGCCATCGACGAGTCCGGCGGCCGCGAGAAACGAGAACAAAGGAAATAAGGAATACAACTTGTGTAACACGTGTACGAGAGGAAGCCGTATTACAAACGTTTTTGCGTATTGTGAATACAGTGCAAGTTATAAAACTTGATAAAACATTTATTTAAAAGACGAGACAAGTTATTATTGAGTGATTATAGTAAAATCGATCGAATCTTAATTGTTACTTTTAAGTTTTACAAGGTGACCTTTGGTGTCGTAGTAACAGTACGTACTTTGAGTGAGTTTATTATAGAGATTTAATTAAACAAACTGTTATTTTACGAGACGAGAACTTTAAAACGAGTGATCGATCGAATATTAATTATTGTTTGCTGTGCGAGTTTTAGTTTATTTGCTACCACGTGGTTACAAAATGGAGGCACTACTTTCCGTACAAGAGGAGTTGTTTGACAATTTAATAAAAGCTGAAAGAAATTTTAAGAAAACTTCTAAAGATAAAATTAAGCGTCAGTACATAGAAACGAGGTTGGAATTATTAGAACAATTATGTAAAGATTTTAAAGATGGACACAAGGAGGTCATTGCAAGGGCGAAAGGTAAAAAGGAAAATTCATATTTTACTGATGGAAAACATGAGATCTTTGAAGAATTATATGTGCAGTACAAAGCAGATTTATTAGAAGCTTTGCAACCATTTTTACCGTCAGTTACTGAGTTACCTAGCCCATCAGCTTGCAATAGCGCGAATAATAATTGTAGTGATATAAAACTACCTCGCATACAACTACCTACTTTTGAGGGCAGATATGAAGAGTGGCCAACATTTTACGACATGTTTTCCTCGTTAATACATAACAACAAGAACATTTCACGAGTACAGAAGTTGCATTATCTGAAGTCGAATTTAAGTGGAGAAGCTTTAAATTTACTACGTAATTATTCAACAACTGATGCAAACTATGAGGAAGCGTGGAAGCAGTTAGTACGGCGATACAATAACAAGCGTTACAACTGCAACGCTATCATGAGGACTTTATTTAGTACAAAGAAAATTCAAGCAGAGTCAGCCAATGCCATCAGGAGTTTGTTGGATACGACGTCTACCTGTCTTAAGTCTTTAGAGAACTTAGGCATTAGTACTGAATCTAGTTACGCTAACATGTCTGTCGTTTACTTAGTCGTTTCAAAATTAGACACTGAATCTGTCAAACAATGGGAACAGCAGTTAAATGTGAAATGTGATGAGTTGCCCACTTGGATACAATTGAGAGATTATTTAGAGTACAGATTCAGAATATTAGAAATGATAGATACAAACGGTAACCGCGCCACTCAACAATCAAAGTCAGCTGCCAAGTCAAAATCTTTTCATGCATCGTTAGAGAAGGAAAAAGAGAAGTCAAAAGTTAAACAAGAGTGTCCGATGTGTCATGAATTTCATTATCTCAACCAGTGCAAGCGTTTTAGCCTTATGACACCTAAGCAAAGACAGGACTTCGTTCAAATCAGTAAATTGTGTTTTAATTGTCTGGCACCAACTCATGCAGTGGTTAAGTGTCGTCAACCATTCAGCTGCAAGAAATGTGGGAGAAGACATCATACAATGTTGCACTTTGAGAGAGAGAACCGGGAACCAGCCAGTAGCCTGGAGCAGGCAGCCGCAGTGTCGTCAAGTGAACCACAACAGGAGAGAGCGAGTTCAACACGAGGTGACACACACATAACAACTACATTTTCTAGAGGAGAGCTACAACCCGACAGCGTGCTGCTTGCGACAGCGAAGGTAAAGGTATTCCATTCTAACGGTTTTAAATATACAATTCGTGCTTTAATTGATCAAGGGTCACAAGCATCTTTTGTGACTGAGTCAACGGTGCAATTATTAGGTCTTGTACGGAAACCAGTTAGTGGCTGGGTGTCAGGGCTAGGGGATGGTCGTATGAGGATTAAAAACACGGTCACACTTCGCTTAGAATCACGTCATAATTCAGCTAGTTACATAATAGTTAACGCTTATGTGTTGCATTCCTTAACGTCACTACTTCCTTCCACCAACATGAGTCCTTCCAAATGGTCAGAAATTGACAAGCTTCCTTTAGCGGATCCTACATACTCGACGCCAGGTAAGATCGATATTCTGTTAGGTGCAGAGGTTTATAGCAAAATATTACTCGATGGTGTTATGAAGCATCCTGATTGTAATTTAATAGCACAAAATACAGCATTTGGATGGATTTTGTCAGGGTCAATGTCAAAGGGAGAGCGAACGTTAGCAAAGGATAATATCATTAGTATGCACATATATGTGAAAGAGGATGAGTTACTTAAAAGGTTTTGGGAAATGGAAAATGAGCCTAATTTAATAAAGAAAGAGATGACTAATAGCGAGAAAGTATGTGAAGATTTGTTTGATTCAACTACAGTGAGAGATAATGAAGGGAGATTCATTGTGAGATTACCTTTTGCAACGGAGGATCCTAAGTGTCAATATGGTAATACAGAAGCGAGAGCACTAAATAGGTTAGAAAAGTTAGAGAGAAAGCTATCAAAAGATTTAAAATTGAGAGAAGAATATAATAAAATTATGAGTGAGTATTTGAGTATGAATCATATGAGAATGGTTTCTGAGAGTGAGTTGCAGAATTCAAAGGCTGTCTATCTTCCTCACCATGCAGTGGTGAGAGAAGATAAAGACACCACTAAGGTGAGAGTCGTCTTTGACGCTTCAAGCAAAGGTGACAACGGTGTATCACTAAATGATGAGCTTCTTGTTGGGCCGAAGTTACAACAAGATTTAAGGCACATTCTGATGAGATGGCGTCAGCATGAAATCTGTATCGTAGCCGATATTGTAAAAATGTACAGAATGGTACGTGTGGCAGAAGAAGACACAGATTTTCAGAGGATACTTTGGAGATCCACACCCGATGAGCAATTAAGACATTACAAGCTGTTAAGATTGACCTTCGGCACTGCATGTGCTCCATATCTTGCTGTGAAGTCACTACAAAGATTAGCAGATGATGCAGAATTTAAATATCCAGAGGCTGCAAAAATAACAAAAAATGATTTCTACATGGATGACCTTTTAACAGGATGTGAAACAGAAGATGAGGCCATCAAGATTTATAATGATATGAACAAATTATTGAACTCGGGAGGATTTGATCTCCAAAAGTGGAGCAGTAATAATAAAAATGTACTAAAATACATTGGAGAAAATAAGCGAGATGATCATGAGCTCCCTCTTAAGATCAATAGTTTGGTGAAGGTGTTAGGATTGATTTGGAATCGTGATGCAGACAATTTTGAGTATACTTTAAATCTAGCACAAACTAAACCACCTATAACGAAGCGACAAGTTCTTTCTGATATAGCAAAGCTCTACGATCCTTTAGGTTGGTTGGCTCCAGTGGTGGTGATAGCAAAGATGATCATGCAGAAGCTATGGAAATCAGGCCTAGAATGGGATGATACTGTTGAAGGAAATTTACTAGCTGAGTGGTTAAATTTTAGAGAAAATTTAATACATATAAAAAACATTACTATACCTAGATCATTACACTACTCTAGAGTGTCTTCTGTAGAATTACATGTGTTTTCAGATGCATCTCTACTAGCGTATGGAGCAGTTGTATATATTCGTGTAGTCAAGGATGAAAAGGTCTATGTAAACTTAATAACAGCCAAGACTAAAGTGGCTCCAATTGAAAAGCAAATTTCCATACCTAGGCTGGAACTCTGTGCAGCAGCTCTGGCAGCTAAGCTAATTTTTGAGGTGGCTCAAGTAATGAATATACCTAAAGTTAACTTACATGCATGGTCTGATTCCACAATTGTGTTGGCATGGCTGAAGGGAGGGCCGAGTCGATGGAATACCTTCGTAAGCAACAGAGTTTCTGACATATTAAATATCTTAGATTATGAACAGTGGGGTCATGTTGCTACGGAAGTTAACCCAGCCGACTGTGCTTCAAGAGGTTTACAAGCTTCAGAATTGGTGAATCATACAATGTGGTGGAAAGGCCCTACATGGTTGTCTACAAGAAGCATGAAATTAAATTACTTAGAGATAGATGATACACAAGAAGAAGAGAAAGTCAAGACATTAACTGTTTTACTAGAAAGTGAACAAGATTTGGTTTGGACAAAATTTTCTGATTTATCTAAAATGCTTAGAATCATATCATACTGTAAGAGATGGTTAAATGTTATTCGAAGAAAAGATAAAAAACAAAGTGAGTCTAAATTTATTACATTAGATGAAATTAATAAAACATTAGAAAATTGTATAAAACAAGTTCAAGGTATAGAATTTAAAAATGAAATAAAACAGTTAAAGTCTCGTGGATGTGTGCCTAAGGGAAGTAAAATCCGTAATCTTTGTCCTATTTTTGATGAAATTGGATTATTAAGAGTTGGAGGACGGATTCAGCAATCAAAAGTGGAGTATGATATCCAGCATCCCATAATTCTACCTGCCAAGAGTCATCTTGGTAGACTTTTAATTATGAATGCCCACAAGAAAACTTTGCATGGCGGTCCACAGATGATGTTAAATTATCTCAGATCAAAATATTGGCTCTTACGAGCTAAAGATCAAGTAAAAAAATATTACCGTGAGTGTGTAACATGTATTAGATACTCGAAGAAAACTACTCAGCAATTGATGGGTCAATTGCCAGAGGTACGACTGAAGCCAAGTCGACCTTTTAGTTCAGCTGGTGTGGACTACACAGGACCTATCAACATTAGATTTTCGCCTGGCAGAGGTGCTAAATCCTATAAAGGATACATATGTGTGTTTATATGTATGGTAACTCGTGCCATACATCTAGAAGCAGTAACAGATTTAACAACAAATGGATTTATAGCAGCATTTAGACGTTTTACAGCGAGGAGAGGACATTGTTCAAACCTATATAGTGATAACGGTACTAATTTTGTAGGAGCCGATAAACAATTACGAAATATGTTTAAGAGTGCTAAATCTTCAATTCCAGGTGAGTTAGCAGAGTTGCTTACGTTAGAGCGTACCACCTGGCATTTTATTCCTCCCCACGCACCGAATTTCGGGGGCTTATGGGAAGCAGGGGTTCGCAGCACGAAGGTGCATCTTAGAAGAGTCATTGGGGATACAACACTTACATTCGAGGAGCTAACTACGGTGCTAACGCAAGTAGAAGCATGTTTAAATTCGCGACCTTTAACAATTTTGAGCGACGACCCTAATGATCCTTTACCCCTGACACCCGGTCATTTTTTAATCGGTGAACCGTTACTTAATTTAGCTGATGAAAATTATAGTCTATGTAAAATACCTTGTCATGAAAGGTGGAGATTAACACAAAAAATTGTAAATGATTTCTGGAACAGATGGTCCAAGGAATATTTAGTAAGTCTTAATCAAAGATATAAATGGAACACTAAAAAGACTGAACCAGAAATCGGTGACATTGTAATACTAAAGGAGGACAATATTCCACCTAGTAAGTGGGTTTTAGGTAAAATAATTCATAAAAATGTCGGTCCAGACAATATTACTCGTGTAGTGTCAATCAAGTGTAAAAATGGTATTTTTAAACGACCTTTAAATAAAATATGTATGCTTTTGAAACAAAACAATAATTAATAAAATAATTACATTTATTATTAATTTAAAAAAAAAAGAGAAAATTTATAGCTTAACTAGTAGATACCATACATACTTTATTTAACTGGCCATTGATTCATATAAATAAAACAACTTAACATTTTTCAAATTTTATTTACATTATAAACTAAATGTTTGTTTATTGTACAAGCATTATCTTTATCTACGTATCATACTTACCTGTAAAATGATTTGTATGCATTAAAAAATAATTGCAAAAAAATATGTCAAATAAAATAAAAAATATGTTTAAAAAATAAGTTTAAAATAAATGAACTAAAACATGAGATTGTATACTTACCTGGAGATATACTATGAGTTTCTATAGTGTACTGAAATTAAACTTGTTGTATTTTCTTATTATATGATATTCAAATAGGAAATTTATAACTTTGTTAATAAAACTTGTAGATTAGCCTGCATAGAAATTTAGCATCTCTAGGCAGCTCCTAGTAGGCTTACTGATTGATGTTACTTATGTTATATAAAAATATATAATATATTATCTTGTACTATGAGGAATTTTCCCAAACTTACTCTTTATCTGTGTTGTTAAGTGCAGTTGAACTACTCTCTTATATTACTATAGCTAGTTATATCATAATAATGTATATGTAAAACTGTTTGTTTTCAATATAACTAGTTAAATGCGATCAGCTGAGATGAACATAAATAATATTCTGCATTGATTAAATGTATTAAGTATTTAGTTACTACAATTAAGAAGGATACTTGGTTAGACTGTTATTTGATTATATTTAATTTGTTTCTATGAAGAATTTTTTAAGTTTGTATTTCCAGTTAACATTTATTTTGAATTCCAGTTAACATTTATTTTGAATTAAGTTTGTTATACACTTTTTGTGTTCTAAGTTTATGCATAAGTATTTTTGATTTTATTTCTTAAGTGTTTATATTTAGAGTTCACACTTATTATCTGTTTGAGTTTAAATTTGTATTAGTTCATTAATAAGTGTTGCTGAGTTTGGTAGAATATATTTATTAGAGTTAAATTGAGTTGTTAATGTGTAGTTAAAGAACTATGTTCTTTGGCGGGCGGAATGTCCAAATTGATTAAAGTTTTTATTTTTTGTTATGGTATACTTAGAGGTTATAGACAATTTTTTATCTATGAGTGTTACAGTCCACTATGAAATGTCTATGTCTATGATTTTTAATGAGTCGCAAATAAACTTGTCACGAGAAAAGTCCACGTCGTTTTATTAAAATAATTAATCGCAGCAAACAATTATCAAGAATTATTAATCAAGATTATCCCATTAAACAGATGGGTGACCGCTTTTTTTTTCAACTAGTTTTTTTAAATATTGTAATTGTATTGTTGAATTTATTGAGATACGTTTTATTGAATAATAATTATTTTAAACTACCTATGCCCGCGACTTCGTCCGCGTGGAATTTAACAAAATAATTATTGTTCAGTTCGCAGTTATAAAATAATAATAAAAAATCTAAAATAAAAGTAGCCTACGTTACTCCTTATTACATCAGCAACTATCTGCCAATGAAAGTCCTGTCAAAAACGATCCAGCCGTTTCAGAGATTAGCCGGAACAGACAGACAGACAAATTATAAAAAATGTTATTTTGGTATTTGCACCATGTATATTATATATGTAATTTAGTTAAAAGCGGGTATTACAATATTACAAACAGACACTTCAATTTTATTTATTTGTATAGATTTAATATGTAATTTGTTTTATTTTATATAGCTTACTAGCTTCTGCGCGCGACTTCGTCGGCGTGGACTCCGCTCCTATTGATCTTAGCGTGATGATTTATAGCCTATAGCCTTCCTCGATAAATGGGCTATCTAACACTGAAAGAATTTTTCAAATCGGACCAGTAGATCCTGAGATTAGCGCGTTCAAACAAACAAACAAACAAACAAACAATCAAACAAACAAACTCTTCAGCTTTATTATATTAGTATAGATTCTATTTATGTCCAACAGTCTTTATAATAAATAACCCTGAAATCATTTACTTATTTCATTTATTTACGAAAGTATTACATATTTATCACTACTTTAAAAAATGATCATAATAAATGCATTTCTATTTTAAAGTCAAATCAAATTAGTTCGCTTTACAGCCACTGACGCTTTCAGGTCACGGACTGAGTTCAACAGCATCGAGTTCGCGCGACGTGTGTCCAAGGGGGACGGGGTAGACGTTAAATGCCTACTTTTGTCATGCGACGGAGCCTTAATATGCTGTTGCAAATAAAACATAAAATAAATACAAAAAGTAATTTCATGGATTTATTATTATAACAATCTTTGAACCTAATATCTTTATATATAATTATGTATTTGAAAAATGAAATGAATAAAATCTATATATGTATATAAAAATCAATTGCTGTTCGTTAGTCTCGCTAAAACTCGAGAATGGCTGGGCCAATTTGGCTAATTTTGATCTTGAAATGTTTGTGGAAGTTCAGGGAAGGTTTAAACGGTGAAAACGGAAAATACTAAAAACGACGATTTAATTTTCCAATACAAAATGTTCCTAGCGGGGAAATTTAATGTCTTGTCAAAAACGTCAATTAGTCTATTGAAATGTTACATGAGCTTTGCATTTGTTAGAGGACGCAATTTTATTTTTGGGACGTGTGGGGGTCAATAAAAGCTCAACCCCAAGTTTGTGGGGTTGCCGCCCTTGTCCCCCGGCCGCCATCTTGGAAAAAGGGGTGCAAACACTTTTACAGCGATATCTCGGAAACTATGCGTCCTACAAAATCTTTGTGAATACATAATTTGTAGCAAATTGCTTTGCCTACAAATATGTTCATAAAACTTTTTGCTCTAAATTTAAAATTAAATAAGTTATAAGCAAAAAAGTGACAAAATTTATATAAAATTTTTCTTTTTTGCTCTATAACTTTTTTTTATACATTTTACAAAAAAGTTACTTCAGACCAATCTTGTAGATGGTCTTTTGAGGAATTTTTTTTTTTTTTTTTTTTTTAATTTCATTCATTTAAAACGCTGTTACAGCGCTACAAAGTTGACCGGGTTCGTCAATGCTCATGATAATCCGGTCAAAACGAAATGTTTAACTTAGTTTCATGATCTTTTTTTATGTAAATTCATTCTTAATTTTTGTTTTGTTAAATCCTTACAACTTTACTTACCTATTCATTCCTAACTGTTTTCAGCGTGCCTATGCCCAGCTGTGGGATATTACAGGCTGAAGCGTAAGCTCGTAAACGTCTGTGAAATAAGCTGGGACCGATGGCTTGACCTTCTTACTGGGGCTCAGTGGGGACGGACCTACAAATATTTGTGTAAATGAATGGTTTTAGAGATAAATAATATCATAATTATCAATAGTAATATCGTCAGTTATTCATCTATACTAATATTATAAAGAGGTAAAGTTTATAACTTTGTTTGTATATACGGGGTAATCTTCGCAAATACTGATCCGATCATGAAAATTCTTTCGCTAACAGAAAGCTACACTATTCAGGAGTGACAAGATAAAAGGAAAAAGATAAAAATATATAAAGATTTTAAATCAGCAGGATTTGAACCTGCGCCCTCTGACGTGCCGTGTCAACAATTCAATCTAATCAAGCATTATTATTTGCCTTAGAAATTAATTGGTGATTTTAAAACATTTATATTTATCTGATTTGCTGAAAATAGTGAGAGTGTATTGGAACATATCAAATTTCACCGTATAGGTACCCTTCTTATGTGAAATGGATTATAACGCCCAACGAAGTGGGCACGGGTCGGCTAGTTAACTATAAATCACCAGTGACATTTATGAATGATTTCAGTTCGTATTACTTTGTTTATAAGTTGTAAGGAAACAAACAGTAGTTAAGGTGTTTTCATAATCTTAGGCAGGTCGTTAGCGACCCTAGCTTCACAGCTTTATTATTAGGTGACCTATTTGTGCAAGTTTTACATGATATTAAAATAAATCTTCGCGCTTCTAACGAGAATCCTCTTCGGTTACCGTTTTTGCTTAAGTTAAAGTTGAAAATGCCCTTTTATATAATAGTTTCATTAACATTTAAACGTCATAAGTTACATAATTTTTCTTGTTTTTGACAAAACGTTAAAAATGAAGGACGGTGTTAAAAATAATTATTATTTCTTCTTTTAATGAACATTGCATGTTAATTGCTTTGTTCATTCTATACGTGCTTAAATGAAGGGAAAGCCGTTTGGAACGGTTCCGTATATTGTGAGGTTACGTAGGACAATACTGGATTAAATTAATATCTACTCTCTCTAATTAATTACGAAAGATATTTTTTATGCCTTTTGTTCAAAAGTGTTACGCCAAAATATTATATGATTAACATTTATATTAATTATAAAATAATGTTTATAAAAACATTTGATGTACTTAGTTAAAACATATTTTACCTCATTATGAAATGTTATCGCAAATATGTAGAAAATAAAACGATCAGAATTCATACTTGTTATTCATATACGGTTCTCGTTAAAAATTAAAGCAGTGGGAACGAATGAAAGGAAATGATTCAAGATTCTGAGCTGGAAGTTATATAAAGACTCGGTTACGATGTTCGCAGTTTCACGATTACTGGTAAAGTATACTTTACTGCTAATTGTATCACTTTGTTGAGGACTACGGAGGTATGGCCGTTGTTATCAAGGCGATTATTTCTCGTAACAAGTTTCACGGAAACCCTCCTATGTGAGATACTCAGATCGCTACGTAATTTACCAAGTTACCAACTTCGTATCCTACATTACAGATGGAAGTTGAACATGATTAGTCGTATGCTATTTATAGTATTGACTATTGACGAACAGTGGCGTAGCTATCATAGGGCCAGGTGGTGCGGTGCACCAGGGCCCCGGAGCTCAGGGGGCCCTCTAACCTCAGCTTTGAAAAAAAAATTATAATAATAAAAAAAAAAACTTGTAAGCAGGCTTAAAAAAAATTATAGACGAATGCGCGAAAATTAAAGTACGCAAGAGATTGTGAATTGGACGCGGGGAATTCTGTTAAAAATCGTTTTTTCCCTTAGTTAATCTCATCTAATAATAAGGTACTGTCGCCGAAGATGGCCCGCCTCCTAGGATAGCCCATTTAAAAAAAAGACACAGTTATGATTGTTCAAGAATCAAGAATTTAAAATTTCGCAGGTTTATTCGACTATTACCACATGGTCTAAGATCCGGAATATAACAAAATCTTCCCTCATCTGTTAATTAGATGAAACAATTTTTTATAGGCTGATTTCAATATTGTGAATTTATAAAAACAACCTCTGCCACCATAAGCCTGCTGTGTGTGTGGGATAAGGGCAGGGAGATGATGATGCGTGTCATGTGGTCTCATTTAAATTTAATTGAGATCTGACAAGTACTTTTACAGTTATCTATACTAATATATAAAGCTGAAGAGTTTGTTTGTTTGGTTGTTTGTTTGTTTGAACGCGGTAATCTCTGGAACTACTTTGCCGATTTGAAAAATTCTTTCAGTGTTAGATAGCCCATTTATCGAGGAAGGCTATAGGCTATGTGTCATCACGCTAAGACCAATAGGAGCGGAGTCCACGCCGACGAAGTCGCGCGCAGGAGCTAGTATCTAATAATGCGTATATTAAATTTACTTGACTACTTTTTCGTCGACCTACGTTGTATTATACCGCATAACTTTTCACTGGGTTTATTGATTTTGATGATTCTTACTTTAATCAAAAGCTAATACTTGTCATGTAGTCTTGTTTAAATTTGATCGAGATCTGATTACAACTTTTTGAGCAATCTTTAATAGCGCGTATTTACTTGACTGTTTTTTGGTCTTATTACGTTGTATATTACTTGTCGATGTATATAATATTGTAGTCGGTTTTTTTCCATTTGCGAGCAAACACAATTATTAGGTATATTTTTATTTTGATAGATTTAAGGTAACCCACATTTAAATTTCTGGATCATTTTTTTAATTTTATGAATAATTTAGAATGGAGGGTGTTTTTATTTAGATATTTTTTGACAAAATTGTATAAGTTGATAATGGATACATTAGTATTATCTAATATTTTTCGGGCCATCTTGAGCGACCAGCTTTCTAAGATAGTCATCATCAAGTTTTCAAAAAGTATTTTTTTTTTGGCATAATAGCAGAAGCTTTACGTTTTTTTTTAAATATTATGTTTCAGAAATAAATATATTACAACTTTCAATATTATTTTTCTCTATTTTACTTATGTATAAGATTTTATGAGGTTTTAAAATTAAGCGGTCCTTAATAGGCGCCTGTACCTTAAATATTCTATATAGTCATGTACGTCGTTGTTTATTTATTCCCTTTTTCTTCTATTAAACACATGGAGATTCTAATAGTATGGATACTACGTATGGATTTAGCCTACTAGGGATAAGTTCAACTCATCGTTTCTTATTCTTATTTCTATCAATAGTTTTGAAGGTCAATATAAGTTCAAACTACGCGGAAAGTGGGGAGGAGGGCCCGATTCTTTCCCTATGCACCAGGGCCCTTGTCCCCCTAGCTACGCCACTGTTGACGAATCGTTCTCAACACTAGAGCAAAACTAAACGTATATGAAGCTGTGATGTGGTTCGAAATTTAGTTGAAACATTAATTAATCACGGCCCAGTTGCCGCAACGTTGCATCTGTACTAGACTGATATGTGCACTGAAACTGATACTAGACTAGCTGCCCGGACAGACTTCGTTCTGTCTATGTTTTTTAGTATAAAAACCTTCCGTGTGATTAAGGAACATACAAATATTAGCCGAATCGGTCGAGCCGTTCTCGAGTTATGCGCTTAGCAACATTCATTTTTATTATATACATCTTATCTTATCTTATTATTATATATATAAAAATCAATGCCACTTTTCGTTGTAATTTTATAACTCAAGAACGGGCTTATATACCCAAACCAAATATTTAGGCTTTGTTTGGACTATTTAGTAGATGGTTTATGTGAAGTTTGCACAAAATCGGTCGAGCGGTTCTTCATTTATCACATTTTTTGTGACAAAGGAGGATCATTTTGTTAATGGGGATTTTGCTGTCAAATTGAAACTTTTTTCAGTGTTGACAGAACAAGCATGTTGTTATGTCATTCTTTTCTGTCATTTCCAAAGAGTATATAACCACTACGTTTTAGTCATTTCATTTTGGACGTGCTTCGATTAAAGCAAATTAATGCAAGATGAAGACAAAAAACCCAGGGATATAAGTAGTACATCACAAAAATAATTAACGCCCAACGAAGTGGGCCCGGGACGGCTAGTAGATTATATAAATGCAGTGCTAAATATAAATATACGTTTGACATCATTGTTTGAATATTGTTGTAGATGTATTGCGTTGATAAATATTTAATGATTATACGTGTTATTTATACATGATGAGCTGTTATAAAAATATTAAAAATCTATACTAATATATAAAGCTGAAGAGTTTGTTTGTTTGTTTGTTTGTTTGTTTGTTTGAACGCGGTAATCTCTGGAACTACTGGGCCGATTTGAAAAATTCTTTCAGTGTTAGATAGCCCATTTATCGAGGAAGGCTATAGGCTAAGTGTCATCACGCTAAGACCAATAAGAGCGGAGTCCACGCCGACGAAGTCGCGCGCAGAAGCTAGTTTATTATATTTTTTTTGTTTCATTTGTTTTTGCTATTTTAAAATGAGTATAATCCTTATCAATTTTACATACATATTGTCATAAATCCGATAAACATTTTTTTTTGTTTTACAAATGACAAATCTGCATATATTACAAGTTTAAATAATCGTTCTTTTCGAATAGTAATTTTAAAATCTCTATATATTAATACGTAAAGCACAAACATTGTACCTCTTTTTACGAAAATTGCGCGGACGGAGGAGTGTGAAATTTCGTACACTTATAGTTTATATGGAGAAGGAGTGCAGAATGCTGATATTTTTTTTAATTATGCATAATAATTTATTAAGTCAATAAAAAAAAAACATTACACACACTACCCAGTACCCATGTATTTGATACCCACACTCATACGAGTATTATAATCTTTTGTTGATTGTCAGTCTGTAGTCAAATTGAAAATTTAAAAAAAAGGTTCTTTATTATTTGGTTTTCTTTAATTAAAATTTTTAATTATGGTCGTTTTCGACCTCTGATGAGCGACCACTAGTACAAATAATTGTGTTCAGAGTGAATCAGGAGATCAGAAGACTCGGCCTTATTGATCATAACGCGAACCGTGCATCGGACAGGCAATTAGGAAACCCGTCTGATAGCGTCGCTATTATGTGGGTGTTTTATTATGCAGAAATATATTCATAACTTAGCCGTGCCGTAATGAAATATTGAACGGATGATCCCGCCTCGTTCGTTTGGATGTTAGGCACGTACTGCATGATATGGTTCGTCGAATGGGTTCAATATTTGTCTTAGGGGTACTTCGTATCCTCGAGCTCATTAGCGGAGCTGATATTGAACAAGTAAACGAAAAATTTTAGAGTATGGAAACAGAAAAAAGAAATGTGTTTCGATACGATAGGTAGGTACCACCTATGATTATTTAGGAATCCAGTTAAAAGATATACAGTATGAATAAAAAATTAAATTAGAAAAATATCTGCTTAAAAAAGCCTGTTCATAGCAGAAGGCTTTAGGCTCACATTCTCATTAATAGCTGCGAGAACTAGAAAAGTATACACGAGTTATATCGTAGACATGAGTCGTAGTTAAATTTTACAAATATATGGATTATAAAGAAATCTCTACAAATTAATGATGAGAAATTAAAATAGGACTTTTTTCAACAACATGAATAATAATAATCAACCGACATTTTCCAAAATTAATTTTCTAAGCAAATTTTATTCTTCATTAGTCAATTGCGACCCTGCAAAACCGAGACGGGGGTCATTAAATAAAGGGTAAAACGATTATTAAAAATGTATATTTAATATTTTCTCTTCCTTTCTGTTGATCGGAATAATTAATCGGAATATTAACATTGAAGTGCGGGTACGCAAACTAGTAAGACGTTTAAAGAACTTCTCGTGCTTAAAAATTCAGAACTTTTGGAATAATAACCTTCGAGTATTAAAATAGTGCTAAATCGATAAAAAGTGGCTAAATGCAGATTTTGCAAATAAAATAACAGTCAGTAGTGAACGTAAAACAAGTAAAATTAGTGAATATTCAAAGTGAACTTATTGTTTAAAACTAAGTGCAGTGACATTTTATTAAACCAACTACATATACTTTATAAATAGATTGAATCGAAATATGCAGATTTTGCAAATAAAATAACAGTCAGTAGTGAACGTAAAACAAGTAAAATTAGTGAATATTTAAAGTGAATTCATTGTTTAAAACTAAGTGCAGTAACATTTTATCAAACCACCTACATAGAATTTATAAATAGGTTGAATCGTTGAGATACTGTACAACATATTCGACTCATAGCGTAATAAGCTTGCTGGCGTCGTGGCTTACGACGCGGAATTGAATCAGCGAAGTAATCGAAGCGCACCGAGTTCGAATCTCGACATATCCGATATTATAAAATTTTATAATTTTCTTAGTGTTGAAGAATACAAATATTAATATGGCCTTTCTATGTAAAATCTGTAATAATAACATCGCAGTGACTCAAAAAAGAATCAAATGTACTGTGTGTTCACAGTATTATCATATTGATTGTATAAAGCCATTCAAAGATTTGACTACGACTAGAGCACAATGGAAATGTACATCATGTCATGAACCACAGATAAAAAATACTGAAAGCTTCCCCGATAATAAAGGTCTACACTCAAGCAAACCTAAAAAGCAACTACGGATGGATACCGATGTTACTTATCAGTCTAAGTCCTTGTCTCGTTCGCCTTCATACTCATCTCCAGCGAACAAAATGGATCAGCATATTCTGGCTACACCTGAAAAGCTTGGCTCACCAGACTTCTTACTTCAATGTGAGTCTATCATCGAACAACGCTTAAAATCTGCAATGGAATCTATAGTGAACGAACTGAAAGAATCTTTAATGGCCGAAATAAAAAAGGAAATATTTTCTGAGTTTAAAAATCTAGAAGAATCACATAGTAAACTACGAATGGAATACAATGCTTTGGAAGAAAGGTACATTGAACTGGAATCTTTAGTACTAAAGTCGGAGGCCGAAATTTCAGATTTAAAAGCTCAGACTAATAAACAACAGCAGTGGTCTCGTATGGCAAATCTTGAGATAATGGGTCTACCTGAAACCAAAGGTGAAGCACTTTGTGACATCGTCATAAAGATTGCTAAATATGCAGGAGTTAATTTAAGGCCCGAAGAGATTGAATTTGCGACCCGTGTACAACCATTGCAGCAAAAAACGGGAAGACCTAAATCGCTCGTTGTCAAACTAAGAAGTCGCGACTTAAAGGACTCCATACTATCAGGCTTAAGAAAATGCAGAGGCATCGACACTACAAATATTGGGCTTAACGGTGATCCACGAAGATTTTTTGTTAATGAACATTTAACACCTATGAATAAAGAATTGTTTAGGAAAACTAAAACACTTGCAGCAGAAAAAGCTTATCGATTTGTTTGGGTTCGTAACTGCAATATTTTTTTAAGAAAAAACGAGGAATGTCCTGTATTAACTATAAATTCAGAAAAAGATTTAAAAAAAATCAAATAATAAATAGATGTAAGGTGCCTTTGAGATTGCTATACTATTTCTTAATAATTAATTTCCAAGACTGTAAATTTAAAGTACATTTTTTTGTTAAAGTATCTAAGTGGGAATCTAAACTAAAACTACACATAATTACACACGCCTACACCTTATATACACCATACATCATACTCACCTACACCATACTGACCCACACTACATTCTCTTACACTACATTCTCTTACAACGTAACAATACAACTTATAAAATTGACTGTAACTATATGGACTGCTGAACAAATCTCTAGATTATCGTACTGTGGCTTAAAGCTTATGATTACTGTTAATGCTTACTTTTATTATTATTATAATTTTATAATTTACTTAAGAAATTATTAAACTATTTACTTAATGGGTAAACCATTTCAGTTGTTATATCAAAATGTTCGTGGATTACGAACAAAAACAGAACAATTCCGACTAAATATTCTTCAAAATGAATACGAGGTGTTGCTGGTGACCGAAACTTGGCTTAAAAGCGGATTTTATATTCGAGAGTTGTGTGATAGTAGGTACGACGTTTTTCGCACGGATAGGAGTAACAAAACATCAAACAAACATGATGGAGGCGGAGTAATGATTTGTACAAAATCCATTCTAAGGGCGCAGGAGAGATCGGATTGGAGTTGTGCTGGAGTTGAATCCGTTTGGATAACAATCCCTAAAAGCGTAATTGGAAATAACCAAAATCTTAATATAGGCGTATTTTATATACCACCAGATGATTACCAAGTAAAAAGGTTAGAGACCGTAACAGATTTTTTGTCCTCAATTTTAACATCTAATTCTGAAGAGTACTTCATAATTACTGGTGACTTCAACCTCCCTAATATTGACTGGAAGAATGAAGGGCCCTTATATCTTAATCGCGGATCAACATTATTGCGGACTGTATCAAGGGATTTCATCGAAACGTGTAGCTCCTTTAACTTGACACAATTTAATCAAATATCAAATGTGAGTAATAACACTCTAGACTTAATTTTTGGCAACATCTACTTAAATGTTCAAAAATCTGATCAAATTTTAGTCACTGAAGACAAATATCATCCCTGTTTAGAAATTGACGCTTCTGACTTGCTGCTAAAAGAACTTTCGAAACCACCTTTGAGTAAAATGAAGTTCAAGAAGGCTGACTACAGTGTTATAAATGAAATTCTCAGTAAATTAAATTGGCAAAATATATTGAGAGGTGATTCAATAGATGTAATAGTTGACAAATTTTACGAAACTATCAACAAAATAATTAATGAACATGTACCGGTTGTTACAGAAAGGTTTTCTAGCCGCTATCCTATTTGGTATAACAAATCATTAATCCATATTATTCAAGATAAAATAAAAGCTCATGCTCGTTGGAAATCATTTAAGAATCCTAGAGACTACGACGAATTTTCCTTATTACGAAGAAGACAAAAGAAATTACAAGACCATTACTACAAGAAATTTAAAACAAGAATGCAAAATGACATCAAAAAAGATCCAAAGCTTTTTTGGCGGTATCAAAAATACCTAAGAAATAGCAAAAGTGGTTATCCAAGTTCCCTTTCCTTAGGTGACCGTCAGTTTAACAACCCTACAGAAATATGCGCGGGATTTAGTGAGTTTTTTGAAAGCGTATTTGAGAAACAGAATAATGATAAAGATAGAACTCATGTCCCAATATCTTTTGCAGACGATACTATTTGTAATCTTAATGTAAATAAAGGACTAGTTCTCAAAATAATTAAAGCTCTAGATATAAATAAAGGAGCAGGAACTGACAAAATACCAGCTATATTCTATGTAAAATGTGCAAATAATCTTGCAGCCCCACTGTCAATCATATTTGACAAATCTGTCAATGAATTCGGAGCTTTTCCAACCCAATGGAAAGAAGCCCTAATAATACCAATCCATAAAGCAGGAGCAAGACACAAAATAGAACATTATAGGCCTATTTCAATATTGAATACTATAAGCAAGATTTTTGAACGTCTGATTTACAATGCAATTGCGCCAACTATCCATAAATCAATCCCATTAGAGCAACATGGCTTCATGCTTAAGCGATCAACACAAACAAATTTATCTGTTTTTACTAATTTTGTTCATATGGCTATGGATAAAAAACAACAAGTAGATGTGATATACACGGATTTCCAAAAGGCGTTTGACCGGGTAGACCATGTAATTCTATTACAAAAGCTTCAAGCTCTCGGAATCAAGGGTGACTTACATAGATGGTTTTGCTCGTATATATCAAAAAGACAGCAAGCTGTTGTCATAGGCAGTGCTCGTAGTGATTTTGTACACGCAACCTCAGGTGTTCCACAGGGTTCTCTTCTGGGCCCATTACTATACAACGCCTATCTATACGACATATATAGATGTTTCAAATATTCTCGTTTCTTACTATTTGCGGACGATAAGAAAATCTATAAGGCTATAAACAAAATTTCGGATTGTGTGGAATTGCAGCATGACTTAAATAATCTGTCCAATTTCTATAAAGAAAATAAAATATTCGTCAACATTAAAAAAACAGTAAATATAACATTTTCAAGAAAAGTAAAAAATATTGAATTTGTCTACTACATTGATAATAATCCCATTCAAAGGGTAAACTCTGTGAGAGATCTTGGAATTCAATTGGACCATAAATTACTGATGAACGAACATATAGACATTATAACTGACAAAGCTTATAAACAACTAGGCTATATTAAACGTGTATGCAAAACATTTACTGATGTTGACTCCATAAAAATGTTATATTTTTCATACGTTCGAAGTGTTTTAGAGTACTGCTGTAGCATATGGTCACCAAATTATTCAAAATACAAGGATAAACTAGAAGCAATACAAAAACATTTTTTAAAATTTCTATGCTTCGTGGATTTTAGAGAATATAAAAATTATACAGAAACCTGTAAACATTATAAAACGGAAGCTTTAGAAATCAGGCGTCGGCAATGTGATATGTATATGTTATACAATATACTGAATGGACATATTGACTGTAATGACTTGGTCAGTGCTTTATATTTCAGAGTGCCCAATCGTCGTACCCGTCACACAGAACTATTTTATACACCTAAAGTAGATACAAATTATGCACGTAATTCTATCCTTAGCCGTATAGTTAACATATATAATGAGTTTTATTCGGAAATAGATCTGTTCAACATGACAAAAACAATTTTTAAAAAAACAGTCAAAAATAAAGATGCAGCTAACTAAAATACTAAAACACACGCACGCACACCCGCATACAAACACACACCCACACGAACACACACACTCACACACACAACTAGTCACTCAGTTAGATTCTCAACTTCAATTTTTGCAAACGCTCTAAAATATGTCTTCTAGTTTGTAAAATAATATATTTAAGAACAAACGGTGTAATCCTATTTTGGTTTTTAGTAATTGTTATATTATATTTTAAGTAAATAAGTTGTGTATGTAAACTGTTGGATTATCTAATAAATAAATAAATAAATAAATAATATTAAAAAAAGACAATGAAAGTTATTTGGGTGGGAGCGAGGAACAGGGTGTTGAGTCCCTCAAACACCACCGCAAAGGGAGGATCCTCCAACCAGACGGGAGTCGTGTCTGGTAGGGCTTTGTCGCCACAGTTATGTAAAGTATTTAATTATTTATTTTACATTATATAAAATTATCCGTAAATAACTTTGTTTGTGTTACGTTATATCTTTCGTATTATTTATTACTGTTGTTAATAAAAATAACCATCTGTAATACGTGTAGTATACGAGTATATATAAATTGCTACAAAAAAAAAAATCAACAAACTTATTTTATCTGTCGTTCATTATAAAAAAAGCGAAAACGACATGCATATTGATTGATAATTCTTACTTTTTCAGAAACAAAGCATGAATTAGAAGATCTCATGGCCGATATCAAGAAAACTGCCAACAAAGTCAGAGGAAAATTAAAACGTGAGTACTTTTTTAATCTTTATAGGTATTGTAATGTAATTTAATCGAAGCTAATAAACTGTATAAAGTTTGAGATAAAACAAGTACCTAAATACGTAAAGGTTTTAAGAATAATGTTCATTATATTACATGTGAAAGTTATTAGTCATCGTTAAAATTTTCTGAAGTATCAACCTTACTTAGCGTTCTTCGTAATTATCTAACAATAAGCCTACCAGGGATCCATATGAAGTTACTTATTTATAACATGTTTAATAACATAATTTGCACAAACTTCCCCTTGTCATATAGTATTTAATCACGTAATCCTTTAGTCAGAAGTTGGTTTCAGCAGGTTATTTAATATAAATTTTGCAAGAAATTTCTATCACAGTATGTTATCGTCATTTTAATGTATGGTATAATTATAGATATAATATATGCAAGTAATTTGCGTTTTTGGAAATACAGTAAATATAGTAGGTACAACGGGTCCAAAACGGCGATCTTTTCGAGACCAACCTTGTGATAAGAGGATTCATTATATTTTTAACCGTAATTTTTAGCACAATTATTATTAAATCCACAGATATAGAGCAAAACATCGAACAAGAGGAACACTCTAACAAATCGTCCGCCGATCTAAGGATAAGAAAAACCCAGCACTCGACGCTCTCGCGTAAGTTCGTCGAGGTGATGACCGAATACAACCGAACCCAGACGGACTACCGAGACCGGTGCAAAAACAGGATACTTCGGCAGCTCGAAATTACGGGGCGCGCGACCACCGACGATGAACTGGAAGCTATGCTAGAACAAGACAACCCAGCCGTATTTACACAAGGGGTAAGAATTTGTGTACCATTCGCTATTACTACAGATATTACCTATATAATTCTTGTATCCATGAGTTTTCCCCACAGGATTTACCTGCGTTACTCTTGGAGCGTTTCGGGTTAAAATAATTTTAATGTGAAATTAATATACAACCATAGTACATTCAACCATTATCCCTATATGCTGGGAACAGTAAATGCAATAACAAACTATGTAAGTTGCAGTCTATTAACCGGTAAACAACAACTAAAGTATAATTTGTTTAAAAGCTTTAATCGCAGCATATGCTATTACAGAAATAAAAGGGTTATGAAAGTTGTCAATATTGACTGCATTATTCATGGTTTTTAGACTTTGCCGACGGCAAATCTTATTGGGAAAATGGATATTGCTAATGTAGTTATTTTTACGATCTCTGAATATAAATATTAATTATATGTTTTGGCTTATCTACAGAAATTCCTGTAATTATTATTATCAGTATTAGGCCTCATTTACGGAGACGCAGCGCGACGCGCGTCGCGCGTCGCGATAGGCTGCGCGGCCCGCACTAAATTCAAATGTAGGGCGTTGGATGAGTGCGGACAAGCGATTTTACACGCGTTCATTCTCATACGCTACTCGTCGTGATTTCACACGCGTGACGCCACGCCACACGCGACGCCAAGCCACAAGCGAAGCCACGCCACACGCGACGCAACGCCACACGCGACGCCCCGCGTCTCCGTAAATGAGTCCTTAGACTCAGATTTATTCAGTTCTTAAATATGCTATATAATAATATATTTTATAAAACTATATAAATTATACAGTTCATATATCATTAACAACTGAAAAACTCACTATACCCCCGTTATACCGCTCATTAGATTACGCGATAATCAGGTTTCCTAATTTTCAATCAGTTATTTAAATAGAGCAACGGTTTATATTGTGGTAGATGACATTTCAATAAGCCTACCCTACTAAGTGACATGATATGGTTATTAAAGGGTCTGCATGGACCCTTTAATAAAAATCAATTACATTAATTCCGATTGGATAAACCAGAATACCCCCAGAATAAGGTTTAAAGTCGAAAATAGTTAAGTACTTATGGCTTGTTTAATATAAGTTTACTAGCTTCTGCTCGCGACTTCGTCCGAGTGGAATATTTACTTTGTGCTAACGCTAACTTTAACCTGCGGCTTCCTTTACGTAGAACTTGTGAAACTATAACTATTTACGCAGCACACGCAGCGGAAGCTCTAAAAAAACCCCGATTTTGAAACATTCTTCATTCGTTCTCCGCTCCTATTGGTGGTAGCATAATAATATTATATAGCCTTCCTCTATAAATGGGCTATCTAACACTCAAAGAATTTTTCAAATCGGACCAGTAGTTCCTGAGATTAGCGCGTTCAAACAAACAAACTTCAGCTTTATAATATTAGTATAGATATAAGTATTTCATTTCACAGAAAATGTTCCCGTATCTCTTACTTTTAAAAACAGTTAAGAGATTTTTTCAATATTCAGCGTCATAAGATTACACACTCAGCAGATTACCCGCAGAGGGTCTACTTGACGTTGCTTGTCGACATTATTTCATTTCTCAAGATCGCTTTTGATGAGTAATCCTTCTATTGCTTTTTATACAACCCGAGTTTCTAAATTTTCTATACTATGTATTTGCTAGCTAGACAATAGTAGAGAAATTATCTTTTGTTCTAACTTTTTACTCTGTGGAAAGTTTGATTTAAAAATAGTTCAGTTCCGATTGTTGCAATTTTCTACTGCCAGTAACAAGAAGTAACTTCAAACAAGTTTAACTCGACGTCGATGTTCAAATCTTTACATTCCAATATGTGATCTAAGTTACAAATAATCTGGAATACCCTAAAAATTTGTTGTAAATATGTTACTTATCGATATTTCCAGATAATAATGGAAACACAGCAGGCAAAGCAAACGCTGGCGGATATCGAGGCGCGACATGCTGACATCATCAAGTTAGAAACGTCCATCCGCGAGCTACACGACATGTTCATGGACATGGCCATGCTCGTCGAAAGTCAGGTCAAATATTTAATTTTATATCTTAATCAACGTGAAATACATAATTATTACTAGAATATTATTTACAAACTGCTATGTACCAAAAATAAACTATAAAGACTTCACCTAATGATGAATTACTGAAGCTTTTAGCTGTCAAGGTATTCGTGAGTTTCGACCCTTAACATTTTTTGGGTGGCCAACAGTAATTTTAGTAATTATAGAATTAGATTGTTGTCTAAACGAGCTCCATATGGATACAGGGTGAGATGATCGACCGCATTGAGTATCATGTAGAGCACGCTGTGGACTATGTCCAAACTGCCACACAAGACACAAAGAAGGCCCTTAAATATCAGAGCAAAGCTCGACGGGTGAGTTCAAATTACACGTGTCGGTTCATTCGTTGCTAATGCGTTTTTGTTTTGTTTGTCCTCCTCCTAATTCCGTCCATTATCCTATATTTTATCCTACCGTTTTGTTTCGTGAACGTTTAAAACCCCCAACCCTGCATTTGTTTTGCGTCGACGATTCGGTGATTGGTTCACACCATGTTTTTATTTTACCTTCACTTATTTTTGCATCTGTCTACAAATTGGCTTTCATTGTTGTACAATTAACTGTTCATGTGACTCGGACTAACAATCGATGGAAGTGGGCTTCTTAACTTAATCTAATTATTTAACTTTGTGTATGACTAATTTGACTTTCATTTGGTGTGTGCGTAATTTGCCTCTTGTATATGGGTGCTATCCGTTATATAAAACTTTATCGTCTTTTTACTCTAACACTATATTTATGTATATATAAAACTCTTTTTAACATGCGTTAACGTTATGTGAATTTATATTAATCTGTACTAATTTAATTATATTTTGTATAACGTAATTTCTGTGTGAATGTATCGTTTGGGGCTATATCATCTTCACTTCTAGCTATCATAATATTATTATTGTTAATATGGTGGTTGCAACATTTCTGGGTTATAATAATATTAAACCGTATGAACCAATCGGCGGGTAGTGACGTTCGATCGTACGTCCCGTTTCCTCCCAGCGCCACTGACCTTAGCGCGAGCAGGGCGAACTGATAGACCGCATCGAGCACCACGTGACCTCGGCCACGGACTACATTGAGTCGGGAGGGGGGGAGCTCGTGCAAGCGTTCAAATGGGCGACGAAAGCGAGGAAGGTAATGAAAACTAATCGAATCGGATAACATCGTAGAGTGCAGGAAGGCATTCTACTTACTGGCGCGGGATATTAACAAAAACAATATCATATTATTCTATTCTATCGGTTATAACTTTTTTTTGCTTATCTTATAGCATCTTCGAAGAAATATCTCATTTTAGTTTAATCTGCGTCAATTTTATTTTGTATGTATGCTATGGTTTTTGGGTTGCATTGTTTTATGCTGTTATCTGTTGTGCATGTCGTATGGTCAATAGCCGCTTCGTTATGTATGTATGTACTAGCTTGCAAAAAACATATTAAATTACTTTTATTATATTTAAGTAAGCATTATGGTGATGGTTTTGTGCTCTTTTTAAAGTAATGCATGTTAAAGATTGTTTGTTACATAAGTAAGAATCTTTTATAGTTTTGTTATCAGCTACATATAATAAAGGTAATAAAATTGCATGAATTTTTTTAAATATATATGGAAGTTCCATTATTATTAGAAAATTTGCTTTATGGCCGTCTGATAAAATGAATTTACTTATGTTTTATCCATAAATACCTAGTTTTATTTACTTGTAAAGCTATATAAAGGCTACAATTGCATACTTTTTGTCAAAGGCATGATTATTCTCAGACCTAAAAAAATTCGTGTACAATTGGGTATTTGAATTGAATAAATTATTTTAGATGATGTCATTTTGCGGTAAATCTAACTAATACGTAACATGTAAACATTTTAAATATCATATCAAAAATGTTTATAATTTTGTCATGTGTGGGTATTACACAAAAAATAATACAAAACAAAGTTAATATGTATGTATTAAATTAATATGTATTAAAAAATTTGCACTAATAAAAAAATGAAAGTTTTTTGTTCCTTCTATAGCACAAAACAATGGTAACAAATTTGCTTTGTTCAATTTAATTTAAATAATAACAAATACATCTCAGTGAGTTTAAGTCTGTCCAGATAGAGATAAAAAAAATAAAAAAAAATAAAAAAAATTATAATGCAATACAAATCAATAAATACGTACATAACACAAATAGTTACGTTTGAAATGATTGATTTTTAGAAGTTGCTGAGGTAAATTCTAACCTGAAGTAGTATACGTATAATATTTTAAAATGTGTAAAAAATATGGTTATAATTGCTAACTTCAAAAATTCGGTGCTTCGTTTAGAGCTTATCGCAAAATGTTTAATTTTTTTTTGGTTTGAGTTTATACACGTATATTTTAGTTATATACTCCCATTAATACATAGAATAAATTAATATCTAATATTATTATAATGCGGTAATTTTTTTTTAGCTACGAGTAGTTAATAAGTATTTGTGTATTTATCGCTGACATTTCATTTTTTGTTTTTCCTTTATCATTACAGAAAAAAGTCTTCCTCATAATATGCCTGTCTGTTACGCTGGTTGTTATTATACTAATAATAGTGCTCTCACTTGCGCTGTGATAAACCGTGGAGACGGGTCTAGTGACGTCATCGGGCCTGGAACGCGATATAGGACTCATGGTGCAAACAAACTGATATTCGTAGCAAAAATACAATGATATAACTAGCAATTATTGTAAGTGTTCATAACACAATCGAATTATATTGTATATAATCGACGAAGCTATCAACAACCTATGGACGTACCTTTATATTTGTGTAAAACGTGCGTTTATTTATCGATTAAGTCGATATAAATATAACATGGTAAAACACGAATAAGACAGTTTAATAGTTAAACTGTATGTTATTAGTTTGCCAGAAAATTATTAAGCTTGCCATATCATGGCGAACTTTGAATTACTGTACGATTCGTATTAGTGTTGCCAGTTAAATAACTTCAGCTGTCGTTACTGGCATGTATAACATGTTTAAGTATACATAAAATCTACTTCAATAAGTAGCAAGACAATATTTTTAAAGTGCAATAAAAAGATTGTGCTGTAATATAAGTACTATTTAGTTCTACTGTATGTACATATTTCGTGTAATTGGTGTTACCATATATGGATCTTAAAACTTGTAAATATAATTATATACTCGGAATGTTACAAAACTAATGCATCACTATGAAAGATTTTTTAATGTTATGAAACGATTTATAGTTTATCATTGTATAACTATATTATCGATTTATAGATGTTAAGATAAATATTAATTTTTTTTAAGCTTGTGAAGATTTTTGCTAAAACTTTTATAGGCTAATCAATTTTTTTTAAATACATTTTGACTTTATTATACAGTTTATAACACTGATTTGAACGAATATATGTCTTATATTTCTGTCAAAAGAAATATATAAATGTGAAAATTCATTATTTAGTTGAATTACATTTAATAGACGTTTGTTTATAACTGTTACAGCTATACATTCAACGTCATTATTGTTATGTTATTATTCGTTACAAAACATCTTATTATTCAAATTTAGATAAAATACTAATAAAAACCAGCATGTAATTTATAATAAATTCAAATTATTCTTATTCTCGTGCTGCGAATTAATAGACTTAATAATTGTAAGGAATGTACATAATTTTGTATCGCAATTTATATTGCGGGTTCTAATTTAATTATTTGTCTGTAATTTTTATTATTATAATTCGGTCGTTGTAAGATTGCATTTCTGCCACCTGTCGACAAGAAATTTATTGTGGCAAACAATTCACGACAAATTTATTATAGCTTATGGAACACTGCCTAAATCATCCAAGCTACTTTCGTAAGAGCTATTAATACTAAGATAATTATATTTATCTATTAATTGCTGCTTTTAATAGTCTGTCTCGGAATTAATTTACTAGAGATAGGATTTCGACTTTTAATACAGTACGAATTATATCTAGTGAGCAAAATCAGAGATACAGATTAGTGGAGATAGTTAACTAGACTAACTGAAATTGTATTATTTTTTCAACATACAAAATTAAAATATTTTAAGTTTAATATTTAATATAAAATCATCTACAATATAAACTGTGTTCCTTAATCGAGATATTTTTGCTGCTCATTAGCTGGCTGGCTACTATTTTGTAGCTAAAATGTTCCGGTGAATACTGTTGTATTTGATAAATGTTGTCTTATCTTTTTACACAATACGGGGTCACTTCGCCTGTGTGAGCGCAACCGCAATATGTTTATACGCGAGCGACAAAACAAAAGATGACAGGTCGGTGTACGAAATTCTTTCTCTTCAGCGACCGGACTATGATAATAATAAAGAACATTAAAGTTGGATGATTTAACTGTTCTTACAATATTCTTAGTTCAAGAAATAACGATACATTTTGTTGTCTTTTTACTGTTAATGTTTTCGCAGCGTTTATAAAACGATTTTTTTTTTTTAGTTTATGGATATGAGATGAAGATCAGTATTCAACTTAATTTAAGTTTTGTAATATTCTTCTGTTCTTGTCATAATAATCAAATTATTTAACAGTATTCGCACAATGTGACATTGTTAGTAGCAACGATACGAGTTAAGGATAAGAAATAAAATAATATAATGCTAGGTAATAAATATAAGTCATCCAGATTAGACAGACAGAGAGCATATTTGAATAACTAGTATGGATTGACTTTTTTTCTTTATATTACTTGAAAGTTGATTTGTACTCATTTTTCAGCTTACATCGGTATATTATCAACATAAAAATGTTTTGTGTATTCATTATAGTAAACGTTTTTAATATAATTTTTTTGGAGAGTGAAAAATATTATGAATTTATAATTACTTAAATAATCCTGGTAATGTGTTCTTTTTGCGAATTTAATACCCTAGAAATGAACCGTTTCCAATGCGTTATGTATAACTTGTTACATAGTTATCACTCAATAATTTTTGCTTCAGACCAATATTACAAGTTAAAACATTTTCTTAGGGATTTTTCTAAAGTTGTCTTTGATAATATTTTGACCGTTGATGTTATCGAACGTATAGTTGGTTGTTTTTGTTACCGATGTAAATAATGCATCTTCTTGTATTATCTAGATAAATATTGAACATTTCTGTTGTAATATCGTTTATAGCCATAGCGTCATTCACGTTTGTCTTTTTCTTGTTTTTTTATTTTTTATTTCAAGCAGATGTATTATTATTTATTTCAAGTACTTATCTTTATATCAATATTACTTTCTGGCATGTCGTTAACATAAGGTTTAAGTAATAGTTATTTTTTAATATTCCTATTAATTATTGAAATTCCTAATTTATTTTATAAATGTATAATCTTGCTATTAATTTGCATTTAACTTGAGCATTTTACTGGAAACATTATAAATGATAATAAATAGTAACTATACGCACATTCTACACAATATTAGTTTGTTATACTGTATAAGTAATATTTATTCAAGTAACTGATTTAAATGTGTACATGATCGTGCAAATTTTCTAGTTCGACGTTAAGTGCGTAGACGTAGCCTGGTCACTTACGCGTCTGTCTAAAGACTGTAAAAGTGTTTAATGCCATCGTCATTGTTATTACGACATTTACTTAATTTGCATACAGAAATACATTAAGTACCTATTATTAATGTCCGACCTTTCACGGGGAGTCATTACAAAGTTGTTTATATTTGTGTATTCTGATATATTAATCGAGTTGTAAATATGTTTTATGTTTAGAAATTTTGAAAGAATTACATTTATTTATTTTATTTCGTTTTTTTTTTGTTTTCTGTTTTTTTCACCCCATAAGCGAGGCAAATGACGCACCCGTAGTATCAATCACCGAAGCCGATCGTTAAATAAATATGGTAATATAAAGTGTAAGAAGCGCCGTGTCCCGCGTGGGCACGTATAAAGAGTACTGTTGCATGGTCACGCGCCCACAGAAGAAGATAATGATCCTTGTGTGCCTGCTGATACTGGGGCTGGTGATCGTCGGCTACGTGTCGAGCCACTTCATGTGAAGCCGCTCGCTCGCCGACCGGCCGCGCTCAAAGGTAACTGACCTCCGCGAGCGCGCCGCTCTGACGTCACGGTTCCCGAACGTTCGGTGTCGCGCGCTCGCCGGTCCCGCTAGACACTAATGCGTGTTGTGTTTGTCCATTGTGCAGAAGAAGATTATGATAATGCTGTGCCTGCTCGTGCTCGGCCTCATTGCGACCGGCTACGTGTATAACACATTCTTCTAAACGGTTCAAGGGGGCAGGTTTGAGACGATATATCTCTGGGCTTCCAATAGAGAGCATCCATAGTTAGATATTTTTATATCGTCATCGAGTAGATTAATTGCGGTATTTAATGTATGAACATTCTCGCTTTTTTATTGAGAATGGATTATCACATCTGCAAATTAATGATTGAATTAAAAACGTAGACGCATTATCATTGGGATTGAAATTTGCATGTAGCAATCAACTCTGGAGAATGAGCATCACATGTATACTGTATATGATAATATCACAAATTTACTAGGCCTAGGAAATATAATATAGCCTTACGAAATGAGCTAACGATAGAACAGGTCTACTGATGTCGGTGCTGAAAGTGTCATAATATATGTTATTCACTTCGAGTCAGTCCAATGAAATTTATCGGGAGTGATTAAAGTACTTTTTACATAGATTAGTTTGTGACAAAATTATTCTAATACGGCAATAACTTTCAACAAAAATTCTTCGTTTTTAGGACATAATTATATCACATTATTTACAGTAAGTGTCAAACCACCTTCCTATACCCTCACCCTGATCAAAGATTGAAGCCTGTATGAATAAAAATATTGGTGTTGTCTGGTGCAGCTTAAAATTCAATTTAATTACAAATTTTAAATACTTATTATTAAACTTTGCGTTAATAACATTACTATTTAAAATTTATTAATGCGACTTATTTTTAAATACAGCTAATTTTGATTAATTCACATTTTATACTCAATATACAATTATAATGATAAATTTTCCTCATTGAATGTTTTTATTTATTTATGGAAATGTTTGTTTATATACTGCTTAAAATATTTACCAAATTTCTTCCAGCACTGCCCACCGATCCATTTCTTCAGCACCTTTTATCACTATTTGTCTATAAAATTTATTCCATACCTTTTCTATACGACACTTTGTACCACGCTAATTATTTATTTTATTCTACAATGCACCCACAAATTCTTATATCCTATAGTATAATATTGCTGCATGATCTTCTTCAGATGCTTAGAATATCCACATGATGTAATTAAATAGTTCCTTATATAGAGTTATACTTATATTAAAAGTGTTAAATTAATGTTTATAATGGTATGTTGGTCGTTAATAGAACAGATCTTATTACTCATAGTAACCAGTATATAACAAAATAATATTATATAAAAATACTAGATATGCAGTGTATCGAGAACAAGAGTAGCCGAGTGTTTATGGTAGTTATTTAGCAGAAACTACAACTAGACAATACTACATTTAACTCCATATACAGTAACATAATAAACAATATTGTACATCTGCACAATGACAATTTTAATTGCTAAACCCTTTATTAAATATATTTAGAATTATTAAATATAATTAATTTAGAATCTTATAACCATTTTAAAGGTAGTATAATCCCTTAATATTCTGTTAATAGATATTATTGGTTTATGTTGTTGACTAATCGCATGCTAAATTTTTACAGGACAGTGAAGCAATGCCACAGATTTTGCAAACATTTGGTGCCTGCATCCCGTCTGGCAATCAACATCGGTCAGCCGAATACATCACTAACATACGCTCTTATTATTTATCGTTAGGAGTTTTATTAATAAGATTCAAATCATATTATATTATCATCTGAATTATATCGTCCCGTTCGGGACAGTGTTTAGCTGTTATCTTGTTGAATTTGGTCACTATCAAGCAGTGTTGGGCATTAATCAATTAATTTGTCAATTGTCTTGTTAATTGATTAAAAAAGTAATTGCAATTAAATCAATTGCAATTAAATTAATCGCAATTAAACTTTTAATTGCACCTTGCAATTAAATCAATTCGATTAATGTATGTCAATTGTAACTCACAATTAAAATAATTGCAATTAACTTTTTTAGTTGTTTTATGAAACAATTAAAACTAACAATTAACTTTATGTATCAAAACAAAATTAGTAAAAATTTAGGAAAATTAAGCGGTAAGTCTCAGACACATAAAAAGTGGCCAAAGGCTGTAAGTATAGTTTAATTTGGTTGAAGTTTAGAATCGTTTGGCACGAATTTAAGGGGGAGAGGGTGTGGAGGGGGGCTCATCCACCCTATACCACTCGCAATACAAGGTAATGCACCGTTCTTGAAAAAATTGAAAAAGAAATCTGACATACCTAACCTATAAATTTGACATTTTATCGACATAATTTCGTTCCGTGACGGCTCCGGCGCTTCGGAAGGTGCAGCCCCTTCGCCCTTGCGTAACAAAACGCAGGCATCCGCGTGAGACGGAGCGGCTGAGGTGCTGGTCGCCGAAGGCGGACGGGGGCTGCCCTCCCTCCGCGCCTCCGATTCAAAAAAAAAACACTAGGGGTAAGAGAGACAAGACTACGTGGAGTCGGGGTCAGCTGATTCCGTTCTGTGACCATAGAACTCAATGTCCGTTAAGTGACATTCCTTTTTCTGATTAATTATGCAAATAAAACAAAAAATATCAGAGTCAAAAAGGCAAAAACAGTTGTCAGAAGGCGGAATGGTGCATTACCTTGTAATTTCTTGTATTGCGAGTGGTATAAGGGGCCATGGGAGACTTCCTACTACTCCTTTCACTAACTTTCACCCTTAAGTTCGTGCCAAACTTTAATTTTTCTAAATCTTTATTTCTACATAAAAAAACTGCTTGTTGATAAAGAAATGAATATTTCTTTTAATTATGTGTTTATATTATGTATAACAATGTTGCATTGGTAATTAGGGGCACTATTCTAATACCCGGAGCCACACGGGTATATTATATATTTATATATACTGGCTGTATATTATACAGCAGTATTTTTTAATTGTTAGTTTTAATTAAAATTCACAAAACAATTGAAGATTAATTAATTGTTAATTGTAGTAAATCGCAATTAACAATTAATTAATTGTTAATTGTAATTTTCTACAATTACAATTGATTAATTGTTAGTTGTAGTAGTAGCAATTAACAATTAATTAATTGTTAATCTTTAATTGTTCTTGCAATTAAAATTTGCCCAACACTGCTATCAAGTAATCATTGACCTTTAATTATTCCGTAAATGTTAATGACAAAAAATAGTTTTTATCTATGTATTCGTTGATTTTTATTATTGTATTTGCAACCTTTTTATCCATTCGTAACATAACATTAGTCGTGAAAGAACAACATAGTAATCACTGTTTAGAAATATTTATTTTAAATACAATGAAATATGCCCATAATTAATAATAAATGATAATAAATTGAAAAAAAAAAAAAACAATATATCCACTCTGTCGTTTGATGTAATCATAGATTAACAATCACAATGATTTTAATTTGTTAAAAAGGTTGCAAAATTACTGTTTATTTAAAACATTCTATGAACAGTTAACCGTGAATATTATATTATCTAGAACGTACAGAAAATATTTACGTAGTTCTTGCATAACGATATTTAAACAATACTCTCAAGGCATACTCCGCATCGAGCTCCTAGTTTACTTGCCTCTAATAACACATTGCCTGTGGAATTAGTCAATACATAATAAATTATTATATATGAAGTAAAAAATAAAAACGTTGGCGATACTGATTGAAAGCTTCGGTATAAAGCGAGTTCAGTCATGGTGTGTCGGTCCATACCTGTGATACAGTCCTGATATGTACACAATAAAAACGATTACACTTAATAATTGTCATTAAAGTAATTACAATCAGTATTTTGAAATCGTGTAGTGACGATAATAGGGTGCAACGGTTTATCCGAGACATCCGAGTTCCGATAACGAATGGTCTGTTGCGACAATTCGCGAATCGCGAGTGGGTATCGAGGAGATTTTATCGGTGTACGTGAACGTTGTATGGAGCACGCGATTGGAGTGGTGGGGGAGGCGGCGGGAGATGATCGTACCACAATAGTGTTTGTAATAAACGTAAGGAAATTTTCTTAAAAAGTACATTTTTTCGGTTGTTCTTACAGTTTAAGTAATATATTTTTTAATTATTTATTAAAAAGATCTGTGGGGGCGTTCAAGTATTACGTAACGCTAATATGGGTCTTGTAAAACGTTACGATGCGTTACTTACAAGGGCGGGAGGGAGGTTTCGAACAACGCGTTACGTAACATTGTTTTTTATTTAATTAAAAAAACTAGGGTATTTTAAAGTCTATTGTTTTATTTATTAATGACTACCGCAAACAGGACTAAACAATAACAAAAGTAATTTAGTGACTTTCCGGTTAGTTTGCGCAACATAGTTGTGACATTTGGTTAAAAATTGTCAATTGGGTGTTACGTAACGCTCCTGGGGGTTCCTGGGTTCCTGGGTAACGTTCCTAAGGGGGGCGGGGTGTACAGGAAATGTTACGGCGCGTTACATGGGGGAGAGGGGGTCAAAAATATTCAAAATTTGCGATACGTAATACTTGAACGCCCCCTGTTTAAATTTATATTTGTTAATAATAATTTATTTATTTATATAAACTAGAATATTTTTAAATATTTTCTTTATTTAAAACCGAGTCAAAAGGCGTCGCTCCCGCCGTAAGAAGCATATCGCGCCGCGTGCCGTCGCCGTAGCAATAAAATGATGTTCGACTACAATTTGTAAAATTGTTTTAAACTTTCGAATGTGTGATAGTAGATGCAGTTGTTGTTTAGTTAATTTTAACATATAATAATAATTATAAATTAATTGTTATTGTGAGTGTAATATTATTAACAATAAGGTTTCATTATAGTGAATACGGTCTGAGTAACGACTAAGCAACGGCTTACGGTCAGAAAATAGACGAACGAATGGCAGGACGTTATTTTTTTGTTTTAATTAACATTTAAGATGCTCTTCGTTGTACAGTAAAACATAATGTAGCAGTTTTAGCTAGGGTAAATTTTTTAATAAATTAATATTACCGAGTCTTCAGCAATATAAGGCTAGCATATCGATCAGTTTCGTTGTAACACCGAACACGTTAGGAGACGATCGCTCGACATTTAAAGCACCACAGTATTGAAGTTGTTAGCGATTTTCTAATAAATTATATTAAAGATATATTTGCGTGGATAATGATATACAGGGTGTCCCGCGATAATCTGCAACCCCGAAAGAGGGTGAAACTAGACCATAAATTATCGACAAAAAACATAGAAAAAACTTTTTTAAAAAAACATTTTATTTTTTATTGACGAATTAAGATTTTTATATCTTACCTAGACTCTATGTACAAAAAATGATGATTTCTTCCAAAGTAGTGGGTCGATTACTTTAAAATAAAATAAAATATTACGCCACGTACTTGGCGGTAAGGATAAAATAAAAATTAGCTGGCAAAAAAGTGGCATTATGTCTTTAATTATGCTTCTTGTGAAAAAAAATCCATTTTTTATGACTGTTTTTTTCAATGATCTCTAATTTTCTCAGAATTATGCCCCCAATACCAGGAAATTTTATGATTTATTATTATTTCTTACCATATTGCCATTCAAATAAAAAAAATTTACCCCTGTATCCCAAAAAACACGTACAAAAATCATCATTTTTTGTACAAAGAGGCTACGTAAGCTATATAAAAATCTCAATTCGTCAGTAAAAAAAATAAAAAAAATTTTTTTAATTTTTTTAATTTTTTTCTGTTTTTTGTCGATAATTTATGGTCTAGTTTCACCCTCTTTCGGGGTTGCAGATTATCGCGGGACACCCTGTATAGTGAGACTACCGAGGCGTGCTTTTAAAATTAAACATTTCGAAGGGAAGATGGGGAGTATAATATAACGGCACTAAATAATCCGAAGTGCCCCGTCACATCCCCGAGCAAATGGCGCCAGTGTTCAGTCGCGTAAATAAGGAAATGAAGCAATGTTAATTTAAACCTTAATAGCCCTAGTTAGATTTTTATCCTTAAGAGTAGGGTTTCATCTAGTTGCCTTCGTACTAGTAGAGAAATTAGGTGATACCTGTTTCTCAGTAGCTTTATTATAAAGTGGTGAGGCCAGTCGCGTGTCTCTGTTCGCCAGTCAATTGTCTCGCTTGTCCCCGGCGGACAATCGTGCGCCCGCTTCTCACCGCTGTTTCCTCTGTCGTGTACGTGTATTTACATTGCATTAAATCTAGCTAGATGCATCGTTTCATCGTATCTAGACTAAGAATAACGATGGCCTCGAAGCGAGGCTGTGTACCTGACACCAATCTAAAAGTAATTAATTAGTGAAACGAAAAGTGCTCGTGTGCAGTTGTGCGCTTGGATGTGAGCGTATTTTCGCACAAGTTATACGAACGGTGCGGAAGGAGCCGTACCTCGTGCGATCCGGCTCGGCTAGCCCGATCATGTACTTATTTGTAAAATATCTTAGAGGTAGTCAAGACACAACTTCTAGTCAGCTTTCATTGATCTCTATTATTCCGATAATCTTAATCGTAATTGCAGTTATATTCTTCTGTTACTAGTACATACTGTAAGTGAGGCTCTCGTGTTCAGACGCTGGCAGCGGTAGTCGGCTGCGTGTTTCGAGGGTAGTACTAAACGAGAACGCCGAACCGCCCGCCTCATATACATGCGTTCTTATCAATCTTAATACTTAATATTATAATGCATAGATATTTTCATAATCAATAGTATGCATATTGTTATTGGATTGCTAATTTTGTATACCTACGTACACAATTAGTATAGTTTATATACTTATGTGTCAATTCTTATAGCATTTTATTACCTTAACAGACATAGATAGTAAGTGTTAAATTAATTCGAATAACAATGTTGTTTATCGAGCTATTTTAATCTAAATATGTTACATTTTATTTATTTAAGTTAAATATATCTATATTTAAAATTAATTATGCTTTACTTGTACTTGGAATTTTCAAAGGTAAGCTGTCTTTGTATTGTTACAATAAAACATGATAATCATAAGTATCTTATTGTATTTATCTAATTCGAATCGGTAGCCCTATTACAAGACTTGAAATCGTAATTCTTCTTAAATATTGTTGTTGCTTTGTAAATTTATGGAACAACGAACACCTTGCAAGTATTAATATAATATAAGCATATTTGTAATAACAAATGTTCACGTTGAGATTGCAACTAACTCATTAAGAAGCGATCATGCAGATAACATAATATTAATCTTTGCAATTATATTTCTGAAATTAAAACTCGAAATTTAACAAGGGATAAATCTTTTAGGGTTTTTCTCAATAGGGCAGAGTTTGGTCTACATTAAGATGTAAGCTCTTGATTATAGACCCCTAATGCCTAACAGTAGAGTCGCTAGACATCAATTCGTAGTTTAATCTCTTCACAAAAATTCAAAACTTAAAAAGTTTGCGCTTTATTATTTTAAACCTACTGACGTTGCTTGCCTTTAAATCATCTTAAACATTGAATTTAAAAAAATATATTTTAAGAATCAAAACCGTGTTATTTTATAAATGTTTAGTCAAAATTGTTAAAATAGTATAATAGTATTGTTCTTAGTTTTTATGTTTGTATATTTATATTATGTAAAAAAAAGTATTTAAAATATTTCCCTTTATGGCATTTTTCTTGTAATCTTGTAAAGGAATATTTATTATAGTTCAAAAGTAATCTATTAACGAATTAACAGAGGTTCTGGACACACATTGTAAAATTCAAGTTAGATTGGTTTTATAGTCATTCTGTATTGTAGGTTATCAATCTGAAATTTTCTCATAATTATAAAATAAACGGTGTTTTCTGCTGTGAAAGCGTGTCTTTATTTATTCAACTAGTGACTTAAAAAGTTAAAAGAACTAAATAAAAGTACTTATTACAAAGCTGTTAAAAATCGACTTATTATACAGGTGAGGAAAAAGTATGGAAACCCCGGAAAATTCGGAAAACCGCTCGGGTTATTCGTGAAATAAAGGTCATACCCTAGGTAACTTTCCATGATGATTTGACCATGTTGGCTTGTGAAGGGAGTTTCAATATATCAACCGGGACCGCGGCTTTACGTACTCTCCGAGGCACGGTGTGGACCCACAAGGACTGCACAAACAGCCAGACCACGGCAAACATCTGTATGGCCAATACTTGACAATACTACAAATGTTTGTCATGTGCGGGAATCGAACCCGCAACTGCCAGTGCGTTATAATATATTATGGCATAACTCAAAATATTACAAATATAGCTTCTGCGCGCGACTTCGTCGGCGTGGACTCCGCTCCTATTAGTCTTAGCGTAATGATATATAGCCTATAGCCTTCCTCGATAAATGGGCTATCGAACACTGAAAGAATTTTTAAAATCGGACCAGTAGATCCTGAGATTAGCGCGTTCAAACAAACAAAGAAACTCTTCAGCTTTATTATATTAGTATATAGATAATTTTTCAAACCTTTTGAGCGCCACGCCTCAAATCCATTCCCGTGCCCTGTACGCCAAGGCATAAATTAAACAAAAATACCTACGAAAAAAATAGTGCTGCCAAGAGTCGTTATCGAGTACCACAAAGTGACTTGTTTATGTTGATTTTTATGCAATAAATGACTACTTATATAATCTAGGATGGTTTATTCTTTCAATATTTTTCTTGTATTATCTTGCACTCGTTATATATACTTATAATAACACAAATAAAAAACAAACATTACAAAAAAATCATAGTAAAGCACAACACCATTCTCTATCGTCATGACGTCATTGTCACAACTGGAAGACTACGGCGCAGCTGACCTACGGTTTTAATACTTTCATAGAGACATGTTAGAGATGTGCTGTGTGTGCCTCACGCTGTATATCGATTTCGAATCGAATCTATATACATATAATTGAAAAGTAATTAAAAAAAAATAACCGAATTCAAATTTGTAATTTTTTTTATTATATAATAATTGAAAAGGGAGTAATAAAACTGCAATATTTTAAAAAATCTAAATTACTTACCTAAATATGCCTACTATTTATTAAATCCAGCTATAACAAAGTAAAACTACAATACCATACAATATTATAATAAAAATATTTAATATGTCATAATGTTCCTTAACATCTCGCAATAACGGCTATTTGCGCATTATTGTTACTCATTTAATTGGTTATTTTATGACAATGAAAAGACGGTTTAAAAAAGAATGATACATTTTTTAAATAAAGCGATTAATTTATACGCTGTGTGGCTACGGCAGTAAAGAATATAGCCAAAGAGCATATAAAATATAGCCACCTCTCTCTTCCGTGGGTAGGTTTCGTGGGTGTCGTAAGAGGCGACTAAGGCATAACACAGTTCCACTACCACCTTGGAACTTAAAAAGCTGACCGATGGCGGGATAACCATCCAACTGCTGGCTTTGAAATACACAGGTCGAAGACGAGCAGCAGCGTCTTCGGTGCGACAAAGCCAGCCCTGCGGTCACGAACCCGCCTGCCCAGCGTGGTGAAAATGGGCAAAACACATGAGTTCAAAAGAAAATAATCGATTATGTATTTAATCATTTTTTTACAAATCTCACATTCCTAATCAAGCTACAGGATTTTTCAATCCAAAACGGTAGTACATAACTAATAACTACTACATGTATCGTATACATATATACAGCATGTCCCGAGATAAAGTGCAACGTAGCCGTGCGAAGTTTATATCACTGAAAAGATAAGAGAGATATATATCATTTTGATGTTAGGATATATATCACTCAATTGTTTCTTCATCTCATTTGGCTCAGTGAATGATAACTGACAAGTGTTTCATCGTATGATACAATATGAATCGAAAAGATACAGAGCTATAGCTATCTCTCTCTTTCGTATGATAAGCGCCATCGTCCGATCTCGTTTACTCTGGCTCAGTAACAGAGTTACAGCTGTCTCTCTCATTCGCATGATAAGCGCCATCGTCCGGTCTCGTTTACTCTGGCTCAGTAACAGAGTTACAGCTGTCTCTCTCATTCGCATGATAAGCGCCATCGTCCGGTCTCGTTTACTCTCTCTCAGTCCGTCAGTATCTCGAAAATGAATCATAACCCTAGTGAGCTGGAGATACATTTGAAATGCAAGTGAGCGGGTGAAAGATTAGCTCAATTGAAAAGAAATGTTTCATTTATATCTTTCTCTCATGAGTTACCCATGTCTAGTGCAACGCCGAATGGGGGTGAAACTTGACCATAAATTATCGACAAAAAACATAGAAAAATCTTTTTACGGGGCCCTTAAATTCAAGTAATAATAATAAAAATAATAATTCTTATTCCGATGAAAAAAGTTTTTGTTTAATCATATATAATCATAAATAATTAGGCAAAAACTTTTTTCATCGGAATTGTTATTATCTCTATCAATTAATATTATTTCAATGATATAACTGCGCCTCTTTCGCATCTTTTGTCGTCACGTAATGCGGGTTCGACTTTAATAACTTGAAATGACCTTGAAACTGGGCCCCGTAAACGATCAAACTTTTTTGTCAAACATGTTTGATCAAACTTCATGTTTCGTATAACAAACATATCAAAAAAACCCGCAGCCCCGCACACGATCAAATAATTTGACAAACACGTTTGTCAAACAGAAATTTAAAGGGCCCCGTAGACGATCAAATATTTGATCAAACTCCATATGGACTTTACATAAAAATTGACAGCAGCGCAGTATAGACTATAGAGTAATTGTCATTTGATTTGACATTGACTGATTGACTCATTGTAAAATGTCGTTTGGTGTTTTGCTTTTCGAGTTTTCGTTTTTAACTTTTTAGTTTTTATTATATTTGTAGTGTTAACGGCTTTGAGATTTTTTATTTCATTAGATAAATAAATAGTGTAGTTACAATTTCAATATGAACGCACCACCGACCTTTGAATCATTTCTTTTATACGACGGTGAAAAAAAGTTAGTATAAAAATATTTTGATTTATTTAGAAACATCGAATGAATTTATAGCAATATAAAACTTTTGTTGTTTGTATTTCAGAGTTCAAAAAGAAGAAGACACAAAAGTGACAAATGCTGCAATATTTACTGTCAATAAGGAGGATCATACACTTGGAAATATGATAAGACAGTAAGTTAATAATTGTACCCAAAGGTGAATAAAAATACAAGTTTGAGGTTATTGATCCATATAATTTAATTCCAGCCAACTTCTCAAGGATCCAAAAGTTTTGTTCGCGGGATATAAAGTCCCTCATCCTCTGGAGCATAAGTTTGTGTTGCGCATTCAAACCACTTCTGATTACACACCTCAAGAAGCCTTCATGAATGCCATCACAGATCTTACCTCAGAATTGTCGCTCTTTGAGGAGAGATTTAAAGTTAGTATGCATTTGTATAACATTTAAAACTTAAACAACCAAAGAAAATATGTATTGATAATGATGTAACTGAGTATGTATTTTGATATTTAATTGACTTGCATAAGCTTACAAGATAAATAACAGATCATCATCAGATCAGATGAAGTCATACACTTGTTTGCCGTCCTAGTTGTATATAAGTGAAAAAATAAATTATACAGTGGACCCGCGGATTACCGAATTTGTCGGATTATAGAGTACCCTGCCTAAGACCCCCTATAGTCAGGAATTTTTTTAAAAGAGTACCTTGTAATCCGACAAATTACAGGTTCAATGATAGGATTATATATGTATTCAGGAGTAAAAATGATACTTCATTATGTATGTCTTTAGTAAATTAAACAACTCAATAGAGAGCTTACGTTTTATTATAAAACTAACGTCATTAATGCTATAGAACTTACAAAAAATATGCAATAACTTTACATTAGGAAATAATTGTGTACAAACAAATGTACCCTACGCGTCGAGCACAATAGTACCTACTAGTGCGTACAAGTTATAACTCGTTCAATCATGCATTAGCAAAATATTCAAACAGACCATGTCGGATTACATGGGGTGCCGGATTAGCCGGGGGCCGGATTACCGGGGGTCTACTGTAGTAAAAAAAAAAAAAAAACACGCTTTAATAGCAATCGAACAAAAAAGTAGAAAATAATTAAGTGAAAAAGCGTGGGGTCCTTGGTATCGAATTTGAGGATCATTTTATTAGTTGCTAAGCACCCTACGCTTTTTCACTTAATTATTTTCTACTTTTTAGTTCGATTGCTATTAAAGCGTGTTTTTTTTTTTTTTTTTTTTAAACTATAATTTATTTTTTGAATATTTAGTGTCAAGACGACAATAAAAAAAAGTGTGTTATATTGTATTGTCATCAGCCCTTGACCCCTGTGCAAATTTTCAAGTTAATCAGACTCCTAGAAGTAGGTGAAAATGAAGTTAACAGATTCCGTTACATACATACATACATACATACAGGTCAAGCTAATAAAAGCGTGTTAAAAATGTTTATCTGCACTAATATTATAAAGCAGAAAATTTTGTTTGAATGTGCTAGTCATAGGAACTACTGGTTTGAATTGAATTTTTTTTTTTGTGTCGTATAGTTCATTTACCGAGAAAGGCTATTTAATACTGTGCTATGTTTTTTCCTCATATTAACGTGGGTGAAAATGCAGGGCACAGCTAGTTAAAAATAAGTATTATTGGTCTTGATTGATAGATTAATTTGATGTTACCAAGCTTAAAGTTTTGAAGAGGAATTAAATTAGTCAGCAAGGCAGTTTTACAATATAGAAATTATAAATAACAATTTCTAGAAATTTAAAAAGCTGCTGCGCTGGCGGTTGCAGGTTCGATCCCCGCACATGACAAACATTTGTTGGCCATAAAAATGTTTGCCGTGGTCTGGGTGTTTGTGCAATTCTTGTGGAGCACATTAAGCCAGTCGGTTCCGGTCGTTATCATGTACACCTGATAGCGATTTTTACTCATAGTAGGGAATATATTTGCCAACCTGCATTGGAGCAGCGTAGTGGATTAAGCTCTGATCCTTCTCCTACATGGGGAAAGAGGCCTATGTCCAGCAGTTGGATATTACAAGCTGAAGCGTAGGGCGCGTAAGGTCGAGGTACTACCCCAGTCGACTGCTCCATATTTTGAGCAGGAAATTTCCTGCTGTGCCCTACCTCAGTTTTGTGTAGAAATTTAAAATATGTTTGTTTAGGCCTTTAGATATTTATCATGTTCTGAGCATTTGTGATGGTGTTTTCATAACTCACAGGATTCACATTCTATTGAGAGTCATTGAGTGTGAAGCATTTATATAATTAAAATCAAAATGGAATAATTACTGACTTGTTTGCCTAGCTTTATAGCAAAAAGACTTTGCAGGCTGGCTAGTCAGGTAATCGGCCAAACACATAATAAACAAATCTAGATTTTAGTTTTTTTAATTTTATGTATTAATGACATTTTTTTGCTGTTTCAGGAAGCTATCAAAGAAAAGAAGGATGGTTTGGATTAAATTAAGAATATTGTATGTTAGGCTAAGTATTAAATAATATGTGAAAAGTAAATAAATTTTATAAGACTAGCACTGGTTTTTTCTTTGTATTATCCTGAAATAACAATTCAATTTTTAAAGACATCTTTGTAATAGGTATATTGCACTAAAGTTTTAAATTAACACATTAAAGATATTTGACACTTTTGTAACTGTAATGTCTATTTCGATACATCCTGTAACATCCCACTGCTAGGGATAGGCCTAGGAGAAAGAATATGTTCTATGAAATTCTACTTCAGTTTTTAAATTTTATTTGTCAACGTATTTAAAATTAAAAACATTTCCTAAACCTTCTTCCTTCCTTTAACTTGTTACATTGCAAGTTTTAAATGGTTATATATATAAAAAAAAAAAACCGTAACCATATGTATCTGTACCTCCTGTAACAAGCAATACAAGTCGAAAATCATCATTTTTTACAGGAGAGCAAAAACGAGTTTAAAAAAGTTTTGTTCGTTAACTAAGTGTAGGTAGTAATATACATTTTAGTTATTTGGTAAATAGTTATTTTAAATTATGAGTACCTAATTTACGAAAAAACTTTTAACTAATTTACTAAAAGACATGAGCTGTAGGTACCTTTTTCACAATTATTAAGTGCTAAAATAATGTGATGACAACTTGTCTTTGTGTGAACTCTAGAATTATCTTAACACAGCTGTTGTCCTCAAACAAAACACCTTTTAGACTTAATTTTTTTTTTTTTTTTTGTTATCCTATTCACATAATTTACTTGAAGTTTACGCAAGCTTTACGTTCAAAGGGATTTAAACAACTCTAGATATATCAGGTAAATCAAAAAAATTGTATCATGTATGACTAGGCTCTATCACTCGTGAGAGGAGGTACAGATTTAATCACCTCTCGGTATACTATTAAGGCAAAAGTATTGTTAATTATTTCTCAAGTTTATGGTTTTCGTTAGCTACACAATGTTATTAATGGCTCACTTAAAAAATAATCAATCTTCAAAATTTTCCTCTTATGTGTTTAGTACTGTACATACTACGTACGGCAAAATTATTTGACTCAGTTTCCTAAGGCAACAATTAATTATTGATAAAATACTTATATTTTTTTTGTAACTTAAAAAAAATTCTATCCTTAGTGATATGTCATCATAATTAATCCATTTCAGATTTTTATGTGTTGTTGTAACATAGTATTGTGTGTTAGGTAAGAGTTGGTTTAATTAAATAAAACCAATATATTTCGAATCAATTTATTGAAATTACAAAATTGTGATAGTTTTGGTGTTCATTTTAGTTAATTTGAAATTAAAACGTGATAAAAACAATAAAATATTAAAACCCATGATTGTTAAGGAAATTGATTTGTGTTCATTTAGCTATTTCTCAATATGCATTATATCTAGATAATGCATAAGAAAATATTTAATCCCATTTCCCATTACCTTGAAAATATGTTTAAATTAAAACTTATAACGTGCTCTTATTTACAAAATCTGTTTTCTAAGTATTTTTATTTTCTATTAAAACAAGCAATACCATGTTCATGGTAAACAATAAATAATACCTAAGTGAAACGAATAACAGTAACAACGGTAACATTAATACTAAAATAATAAATAGGTATTAAAATGTTTCTTCTTCATCACAGTTCTCCGTTGCATGCCCGAATACTGGAATAAAAAAATATCACTGTAATCTTAAGATAGACTGACATCTCATACTGGTGAAGCCTAGGCAACTGCATATAGATATTCAGTGTTGTAATAAATTGGTGGACATGGCATTGACGCTAAAATTGGTTTGAAATATCTATATATAATGTAGTAGACGACAACTATCAATGTAGTAAACATCACTCAGGTTTAGTGGTGTGTGCAACGTATGGGCGCTTATAACCGGCAATTGCGGGTTCGATTCCCACTCGGAATGGATATTTGTATTTATACAAACATGTATTTCTTTCCGGTTGGTTGTCTGCTTTTGTGGTCAGAGCTATTGATGTTCAAATCCGTTATTAACTAAAAACGCGTTTTCGACTATTAACTATCTTTAGTTAGCGCGTTTTTTATACGTTTTCATAATAACACATTTTTATAAAACTTGGCCGCAGTCTCAACGCGGAGAAATTGTCATTTTATCTGACAACCATAGGCTGGAAACTTAGAACATCGGCCACAGTAAAAAATTAGCAGTGTCATCTATTAATCGTGCCCCGAAACTATTGCTTAAATTTATTAGCGACTACCAAGTCCTATCAAAAGATGTCGCTAAGTTGGCACTCGTCAATTCAGCAATCCAGTACCGTAAAATGGGGTGAATAGGGATCCAGGGGTGAATCGGGATAAAATTAAGAAATATTTTTAACGCTCAATATTAGGTACCAAGTCGTTACAACTTTTACCAATTTTTGTGGGGCGATAGTAGATCTATGGCACTTTTTATAGCAACACTAAATAAGCGCAAAATTAGCTGCAAAGTATCAATTTAACGTTATTGAAAATAAGCTAGACGAGACGCCGAATATTACAGTGTTAGAAACTTTGCTCTAAAACATTTATTTTATAGTAAGAGAATACGTGTGTTTGTTTAATACTTTATTTAGTGTTTGGGCCGTCATATACATAAAAGTTAAATCTCAGTTATTAATTAATAATAGTATTATTTTGATAAATTAGAAAGACATGAGAAATCTGTTGTTTTTGGGGTGAATGAGGACGTCTCAGGTATGAATAGCAACGAAAGCGGGGTTAAACGGGATGAAACTGAGATCAATAGGGACGACTTATGTATGAATAGGTACAGCTATGTAGGGTTGTCACCGAGCAGTTAAACGATTATTTTAAAGCTATTTTATAAAAAATTTATATATTATAAGTTTCTTGATTTTTAAATGTTTAAATACTTCAATAATAATTTACAAAAGGTTTGTTCATTACGATTTTTCAATAAAAATAAAACATGGAAGACGTAAGTGCATTTTATTTCAGCGACTATATTTTTAGGTATTGCATTACTAATCATTTACATTTATTAGTATCATACTAAAATGCAAGAGTTAGTGGTTTGCTTAGTACATTAATAAATTAGATAAAACAAAATAAATAGGTAGCTAGAAATTGTTATATATTACACAAGTGCCAGCCCTGGTGAATTTCTCTATTGACCCTATTTTCGTCCCTATTAACCCCAATTTCCGGGTGAATAGGGAATGCATATATTTTAACGTTTTTTTCATAAATTGAAATGCTAATTGCATAGTTTTATATTTTATGACCAAGATACCATAAAGACTCAATCATTTCGATCACCATACATCAATATATCCGCAAAGAAATGCTTTAATTTTGTTGAAGAAGTTCGGATTTGTCCCTATTCACCCCATTTTACGGTACACGCATACCAATTAAATTTGCATACAAAAATAACTATTTACCTATGCTTAAAAAAAAGCATGATGTCACATAAAAAATTATCCTGTTTTTTTGCTTTAAGTAACAAATTAAATATTTCAATCGATATAAATTTATATCGAAACAGCACGTAAAATATATATAATTTTTATTTTTAGGCAATGAAAAAATATCATTAGAATACGAAGTTTAATTTCACCATTATAAATATAGCTGTAATAGCGTAATTAGGAAAGTGACGGATTTCAAATCGTTTTGACCCGGGTTCGAATCTCAGTCTCCAGATTATTTTTTTTTTCTTTTTTTTTTTATTTCACTCGTGATTTATTATTTAAATAAAATTAAAATATAAAAATACCGAAAAAAAAAAACAAAAAATAAAATAAAAATACCGAGCTGGGCTCGGTCACCCAGGTACTTATAATATTATTTACACAATATTTACAACAGCACGACGAATGTATGAAAAGAGAATTATTATATTATTTACAATTATTATAGTACTGTAGTACAACTTGCACAGCAACCAAATTATTATATTAAAAATTTAAAACGAACGAGCCATGTTTGTTTACGAAACAACGCGAACAACGTTTACGGTAAATTAATACGAGTAATACTAATAACCTAAAAACGAATAACACGGGCCGACGACGCGTCTACGACTGTAATCTCTAGCCTCGCTGCAGAGCGTTGCGCGCTGTGGGAACGTTTTAGACGTTTTGCGTTTTCAGACGTTTTCCGTTTTCAGACGTTTTCGACTATTGTTTGTTGAGACGTTTTTGAGATAACGCGAAGTCAGGGTAGGAACAAACGTTACGCGTTTTTAACAAAAAACGTGTTACACTTTGACGTTTCCGTTATTTTAACCACCACTAGTCAGAGCACTTTAAACAGTCGGCCCCGGTTGTTTCCATAGACACCTGATAGCGTAGTGATCGTTACTCTTACTCATAGTAGGGAATATAATTATCTAGCAACCCACAGTGGAGCATCGTAGTGGTTTAAGCTCCGACCCTTCTCTTACATGGAGATGATAGATACTATGATCAGTAGTGCGATGTTACAGGCTGATTCGTAAGAGGACCACTAGCGTACTTTGTGACGAAAACTCTACTAACATCGATTGCCGTGGGTATGTATTCCCGGTCGGAGAGAATGTCTCTTATATTTGCACAAATATTTGTTTCTGATTATACTTATCCTCCCTACTGTGACGAAACAATAGATATATTATATATAGAGAATTTTAGTTGCTATACGAGAATGCTCTTCGTAAGGAAATTGTCTACAAACCCGCACTATAGCAGCAGGATGGATTAAATTCTATACTCTTCAATAGCTATATAGTCCAATAACAGAGAAAAAACTTTTGGCGAGCAGTCGAACATTTACAGGTTGATTTAATTCACAATATAGTAGGTACCTTCGCAAATGTTACAGTAGGGTCTCGGGGGCAGCGGTTGTTTTTTGGTCGCAGGCGGTTTCTCGGGTTCGACGGACTGTCGCGGGCAGTCGTCCGTGTCGTGAGCATCGAACACGTCACAAATGTCGCAGAATAGACGAGGAGCTACAGCGCGGACTTTACGTCCATTACTAGAAAAATAATAAATAAAATGTGAGGACATCCACTTCCTTAAATCTGTTTACTGTTTTACTGGAGCGGTGACACTGATATTTAAAACATTTTTTTAGATTTTACTAGCTTGAAGATCAGGGAGGATCTTTTAAATGCACATCAATCTATAATATAAGTACAGTATGAATGTATGTATGTGTGTATCTACTAACTCTATATATGTATTGTATATTGTGTGTTAAAAGAAAATTTAAAATTAATTAATGATAATATTAATTTTAGGAAATACAATACAAAAATATTCTTTATTGTAAACCACAATTAAACAGGCAAAGAATATAGTATTAAAGTTAAAGAAATTTTAAAACACCATTTTACTACTATCATTGAGGAAAAGACCTTAACAAGATATTATAATCCTTTTTATTAGTTCCCGACAACGTAATACATACTCCTTGTAAAGGCATAAATTATGGGCGAAGTATTGCTAAATGTCTATTTTTTTATTGAGGAAATAGCAGGAAATGTTCTGCTAAAAATCTGGAGCACCTCGATCTTACCAACAATCACCGTTCAATGATATCACTCAAAAGTAGTTTTGTGTTACTGTGAGAGCAAGGTAACCAGAGCTCTTAGGGAGAGTTGGAGATAGGTTCGGCAAATAACTTGTTTTGCTTCTGGTGCTGCAGGCGTCTACAAACTACGGTAATTGCTTACCATCAAATGTGCCGTACACATGTTTGCCGACCTAATTGTATAAAGAAATATCATGGTGATTGGTGATACTAGAACTAGAAATAGAAGCTATTGTTTTCTTACAATAGTGGAGGCTCGGGGACGGTGCCACCTTCGAGCGCTTGAACTCGCGCCATTAGTTGCTCATTCTTGCGTTGCATGTCTACTATCACAGAGTTTAAGAAGCTCACTTGTCCATCTAAAATTTCCTTATCATCTGGTGTCCTGTTGAAGACAAAATTATATATACAGTCGAAACCGTTTACGACCTATCGGTTATTACGTCCAGATTGTAAGGTCCCGGCCGAATCTCTAGTAATTTATTCAGTAAACATACTGGCTATAACGACATCGGATATAGAGAAATATCGCTTATAACGACGAAACTTTATCGATATGTCATCGACTATAACGATTAATGACCAACCGCTTTTTGTACCAGCAAAACAAAACAATACGAACGATTTTAGATCTTAAATAAGCACTGAAGGAATATTTATATTTTGAAGTGAAACTTCTTTAGAATCGTTGTGATTTCAAACCGGATGCAACGGAAAAACGACAGGGAAGAGCGCACTGCACGCCGCGTTACTTTGTAAATCTATGTAAATAATTTTAAATTAGTTTGCCAAAAAAGTTTCACTTCTGACATGTGTACTTTGTACACACGCAATTTTTTTTTGACGCTGGACGTTATATTAACCACCACTACTCACAGCGTCACAGCGCGTCAGGGCACTCGGGCGAAGTTGTGTGAACTCGGGCAGCAGTCGTGAGTCGGCCCGCGGTATTTGTTATTATTACGTATATATATACGTGTTGTTTTGTAACAACGTGTTATAAATAAAGCGAATAAAACAACGCGCTAGAAAAATATAGTTTATAGTCGATAACACGCCTTTACTTTAGTATATAGCGGATTTGAACATCACTAGCTTTGAGAGACTATCAGACTATATAAGTTATAAAACTATAATGCTATCCCGCTCTAGCCTCACTGTGTAAGTATAGAATTATATTATTTGAGACGCCTCGTTTGTTGAGACGTTATATTTCTAGCGCGAAGTCAAAGTCTAAAAACGTATACATATAACTACTGTACTTGTGTATATGTATAGCTTATAACGAATATCGGATATAACGTCGGCAACTACACGGTCCCTTCAATGTCGCTATATCCGGTTTTGACTGTGTGTATATATATATATATATATATATATTCTTATTTTTAGGAGCGGTCTAAAATAAGGCTTGGGTTTCCAAATATTTGTCAACTTCGGTACTTCAAACCTTAAATAAATGTTATAAATTCATATTTATATGTATACTTACTTTTCTGAAGCATTATCGCCTTGTCCTAATAGACCCATTGCATTGTTATCGTTTTTATCTCTAATCTCGTTACCGTTCTTAGCAATTTCTTTTTGTATAAGAACTTTCTCTCTTTCTGCTATTTCTACTTTGGCTTTTTGAGTCTGTAATAAATAAACAACAATTTTTATTGGAATCGAAAATTTATGTATAATAAATTATTAACATTAAATAGCAATTTACCTTCAGTTCTTCTTGCAATTTCAAGATTAGTTCATTTTTAGCCTTAATATCTTTAATATTAGTCTCAATATCTGCTCTTAAATTATTAATTATTTTTTCACTATTTACTAAGGATTCAGCACCTGATTGTCTCGTAGCTTGTAATTCTAAGGTTAACTTTTCTAATTTTTCATCTTTGCTGGACTTATTTTCTTGAATCTCTAATAATTCAAGTTTTTTTGTTAACTCCAAAATCTTACTTTCGCTTTCGGAAAGTTTACTATGTAACTTATTTAGGTTGTCTGATTCCAACGACATTTTATCTTTTGAATCTTGTAACTGTCTCTCGTAATCATTTATTTTATTTTTGAGCTCGTGTTTAACACTTTTACTTTCTCTTTTATACTCATCAAACTGTCGTTGCAATTGTCGGTTTAAATCTTCGTAGTTCAGTTTTTGACCTTCATTTATGTTAGTAAGTTTCTTTATATCTTCGTCTGACTTTGATAATAATTCTTTTAAATCATTCACCTTTTCTTTAGTATTTTGTAAGTCATCAAGTTGTTTTCCTTGTTCCGATAAATTGTTTTGTAATGTTTTTATTGTGTTATTTAGAGATTCAATGTCAACGGCGTGTTTTGCTTTTAGGTCAGTATTTTCAGATTCTAGAAGTTTAACTGTTTCTTGTATTCGGTTAGTTTGAATTATTATTTCGTTTAATTTATTTATTTCTAACTGTTTTTCTTCTAATTTAACGTTGTAATCATTAACCTCTTTTTGAAGCTTTGTTATATTTTCTTCCAGTTGCTGTTCTTTATTAGAATTAATATGATTTTTATCGTTTTGAGCTTTTATTAAGTCGTCTTTTTCATCATTAATTTTGTTTAACTCATTCAACTTTTCAACGTTTTCTTTTAATTTGTTTGTAGTTTCTTCAAGTTGACTCTTAAGATTTAATATTTCAGTCGATGATTCTTTATATTTGTCTTCTAAATTTTTTTTATCATTTAGTAAAACAGCCATTTCAGATTTATTTGATTCTAATTGTTTCAGTTGTTCATTTATTAACGATTCTTCAGCGGAAGAATTGCTTAAAAGATTTTCATATTGTTGCTTTATAGTATTTGTTTCTACGCTAGTCTTATTTAACTGTTCTTCTAAGTTATTTTTTAATTCAGTCGTTTTATTGAGCTCTTCTGTTAGTTGGGTCAATTGGCGATCTTTTTCAATAACTAATTCTCCGTTCGATTTAATATCTACTTCTAGCATTTCTAATTTAAGAGTCAAATTCTTTATACAGTTTTGCTTTTCTTGAAGTAATTCATTCAATCGAATCTCTTCTTCTTTATAAGCTTTAGCTTCATTACTAACAGAGTTTAACCGTTCTTGCAATTGAATAACTTCTTTTTCGTAATGGACTTTTTGGTTATTTAACTGTGAAGTCATATCGTCTAATATTTTTTGCAAAGAATCTTCATGTTTACGTGCCTCTTCGAGTTTGTTGTTTAAGTCATTTTGTGCTTCAGTAAGTTGATCAACCTTTTCCATTAATTTGACTTCCGAAGTAGCTCCTTCGGCTTTAAGTAGCGATATCTCTTGTTTATACTTTTCAATGTCAATTTCTAGTTTCTTTCGAATTGAGTCGTGCTCGTTATTTAATTCTTGTTCTTTGACTTTTAAGTTTTCTATTTCATTCTTTAACATTGAATTTTCATCCAACAACTTATCATGTTGATTTTCTACTTCTTTAAAACGTTTACTTACTTCTAAGCTGTGAGCCTCATACTCCTTTATTTTAATTTCCGCCAATTGAAGTTTTTCAATATTTTCATCTACCGATCTTACTAACTGACCTCGTTCTAAAGCAAAGTCTTCTTGTATCTTAAATATTTTCTGCTTAAATTCTTGTTCGATTCGTCCACAATTATTGGTAGCTTCTCTGTGTTTATCCTTCAGTTCCTGTAGTTCATTTTCAGTTTCCTTTAAGTGTTGTGATAACTTATTAAATTGTTCATTAGAATCAGTCGTTTGACCGGTAAGATTTAAATATTCTGCTTCTACTTTTTCTTTCGATTTTTGTATTTCATCACATCTTTCCATAGCACTGTTAAGCTGGCGTTTAAATTCCCCAATTTCTAATTCCATTTCTGAAATCTTAGCTTTGAGTTCAGTGTTTGCTTGTGTAACTTCATTAAGAGAATTTTTTAAGTTTTTATTTTCTTCCTTTAACGCGTTTAATTCATCAACATTTATTGTAAACTGTGTATTCAGAGTATTAAATTCAATTTTACTCTGGTCTAACGCTTGTTTATGAGATTCGATTTCCTTAATTAACTGCTCAATTTTACTATTACGATCCTCAATTTCTTTCTTATGTTCTTCGGCAATTTTGGTGTGCTTAATATTAAAATTAGCAGTTGTTTCTTCGATCTCATCTTTTAATTTTATTATTTCTTTATCTCGTTCATGAATAGTTTGTTTATATCCGTTTATAAGTTTATCATTAATGTTAGTTGATTTATTAGACTCGTTAACTAACTTTTCATACTCTTTCGTTTTAGCGTTTAAGTCTTGTTGAAGCTTCAAAATTTCTGATTTATTCTTCTCATCCTGTTTTGAAACATCATTTAAAAAGCTTTCGTATTCGTTTATTTTATTTGTTAATTCTTCTTTGACACGATTAACTTCTTCTTGTAATACCTTACACGAAGATTCCTGTTTTTTATTCAACTCTTGTAACTGCTCAATATCTACCACTTTGGCGCTAAGTTCCATTTTTAATTTCGTAATTTCCTTATTTAGGTTGACTTCATGTTCTTTACTAATTCCGACAACTGGAATAAAAATCAGAACAATTAAATATTATGCAACTAAATATATAAGTTTATTTTTATACAGGGTGGGGATTACAATACAACGATAACTTGGACAGCGTATATGTAATGACATTCCAAGCCCACATACAAAAAATCAATAAAATACATCCAGTAGTTTAGTCACAAATTATGATTTTTCATTTTTTAAAATTTCTACGTATGTATCATACTAAAGACCTGACCTACCCTAAAACCGGCGGTTAACGACTCAAGGACAGCTATTATTATTTTTAAAAAGATAGAGCATAAAAATAATGGATATGGGATCGACTGCCACAAAAAAAAGGCAAAATTTTTAATCATTTCCATTTAGTGACAGTTCGCAGACCAAATGATATTATAATAACTAATGTTTAAAAAAAAAATAACTTATTCAGTATCGGCTACTGATCAGTTCTGCATATTTAAAAAAAAATTGATGGTTTGAGAAAATTTAAATCAAATAGTTTTTTATTCAATTTAATTTTAAATGCGTAACAATTTATTTTAATTTACTTTTCTAACTTACTATTTTTTATTCAATCAAAATAATGAAGTTTTGTAGGTACAAGCATGACATACCACTTCTAAGGACTTTGCCGCGTAGAAACAAGGCCACGACCTGTTACACGCGTCATCGCGCGTGTAACAGGTCAGTGATCCTGTAGTTACAAAAATGATGTTATAAAATTTTATTAAATTATATTGAATTAGTTTGTATGAAAAAATCTTTTTTTTTGATTTTGATGTTAGGACTTATCTGATGGTTTTGAAATACTTCTTTATACTAGTACTAACGGTGTTTTCAATTATCGTTCTATTGTCATCCACACCTTGTATAAGAAAATATTAATTTGCAAACCTTTATTTAGTTCTAAAGTTTTATCATCAAGAGCTGCCTGAAGGGAGGTCAGTTTACTATTTAGCTCTATGACAGTTTGACTACTCTCTTTATTTAACCTTTCCACGTTTTGTTTCTCGGTATCTAATTTAGATTCAGTCAACTGTAACTTCGCCGTTAGTACTGAAAGCTGCGTTTCAAGCTCGGATTGCGAGATAGCTAATTTACTTTTAGCTTCACTCAGAGCCTTTTCAGACTCTGCTTTTACTTTCACTAGTTCTTCAAACATACTTTTACTAAGAGAATCTTTTTCACTTTCTTTTTCTTTAATTAGTGCATATGCTTCATCCAACAATTTCTGTAGTTCAGACGATAATGCTGAAAACATAAATAAACATTACATTCCAATGACTTACAAATTGATATTACTTATATAAGTTTTAGTGCCACTAACATTGCGCTGCAACGAGTTCTTCTTTATGTTGCTCCGCTAAAGCACTAATTTCTGCGCTACGTTGATCTTCAAGCGCTCTCAGCGCTGCACTAGTTGTTTCGGCTCGAGCTGCTTGTAATGCTACTTCCGCTTCCAAATCACGTATCTGCTTTTCTCGCATTTCTTTCTCTTTCTGTACGTTAGAAAGCATATTATAGTTACTTAGCGACAAGAGAGGAAAGCTAATGATAGGAAAGGTGTATAAGTAGTAAAAATTCTAAATCAATCTCCTAGTGTGAAAATTTGGTACCTACTACTTCGGTTAAAATAAACCGCATAAGACTCAATAAAATATATAGTCCGATAAAAAGAGGATTTAATTTGCCATCCTAAGGCAGGCCTGCATTTTTCAATATAAGTTTATTTTAGCATACATTTAAAGGATTTATAGTGAAAAAATGTTGAATTTTATTCAGGGGGTAGAAAATAATTAAAAACCACCCCAAAAATCACTTTCTTGAAAATGTCTCAAAAACGTGAAAAGATATAAAAAAAGGTCCAAACAAAAATGTAGGGAATAAAATTTTCTATAAAAACGTCCTGAATCACTTTAAACGTTTTTGCTATAGAAACCGAGATATTTGCAATAAACGATCGAAATTTATTGCTCAGTCGGGTGGCATATTAAAAAATTTACAAAAAATAAAAAAAATAAATGCATTTTTAGACTTTTTTTTTAATTTACATCTACAAAGCTTAACAAATAATCTGAGAGATTTAATTTTTTTTTAATTTTAGTGATTAATGGCAAATTAAATAGTCTTTTTATCGGACTAATAGCTATGGCATTTTTATAACTATGAAAATATCTAATACATACCTCCATTGCTTCTTTGTATTTCTGCAAGGAAAAGTAAATGATTAATAGATACTTATTTTATTCTAAAAAAATTAAATTAACAAATTAATATTTGAAACTTACATAATAATCTTCTTTGTTAATATTTTCTTCTTCATTTCTAAACATGAGATCTTCAACCTTCTGTCGTTCATCTTCCAACAATTTATTAAGTTTGTCAAGTTCGACTTTAAGTTTCGCATTTTCGTTATTCGCCTGTAAAAATAAAAAATACGTATATAAATAGACGTTACCGACGATATACATCGACGTAGACGATGCAGTAGCTTATACGGGTCTACGGAACACCTAGCGTATCGCAAGCATATTTTCGATCCTAAGGTTAGTAAGGTATGGTTGGATTTGGCTGTGTTCCTCTGTCGAGTAAATACTAACCCAATCGGGCTGCTACAGACTTTGAGGAAAATATTTCCTGCTGTAACATTTAACAAAAAATTATGACATTTGTTTTAATGTACCTGTGTCGCTTCTTTTCTAATCAGTGCCAGTGCGCTCTCTGTGCGTTCGAATTGCGTCGTAACTTTGACAACCTCTGCCCTCTCGAGCTCCCGCTCTTGCAGTAGACGCTCCAAATGTTGCTGTTTTTCTCGTAGTAATTCCTATGTTGTAAACAAGCAACATAAAACCTCTATGATGACTTAAGTAAAAATTTTAATTACATACAAATAATTATATTCTTAACCATGTTCCAATTTTTGTATCTAAACGTGGTTTACGTAAAATTTTAATACATAATATTAAATACTTAAATTTTAATATCTATAAGTATTTCTTAAAATGATGTAATAGTTCCGTATAAAGATAGCTACATTTTTACTTTTAATTGTTTCTTAGAATTGGTCATTTATTTTAACATTCATAAATCATAATCGCTCATAAAAAGAAAAATAATGATGTAACTTAAAACTATTTTAATCAATATTATTAACAAAACACATAATATTATACTCATTGTTATAAATATCGTAGAAAATAATAATATTCAGTGTTGTCTTGTGAACTTTATTTACGATACATTTTTATTGTAAATAAGTCATACGACCTTGTACATAAATAACTAATAACATCACTCTTAGAACATAATTCTAAGTAGCGTCGCGTTAACGCGTTATCTTAGATGATTTTCTCAGTACCTATCTGTATTGTTATTTCGTATTAGCACTAACTCAAATATTTCGTAAACGATGGTTATCTATAGAACCATGTGACATAAATATCATTTTATTAAATTATAATGCCTTATCTGATAACTGAATTTATGGTACTTTCATCAACAGTAGGTACCTACTCCGTTATTTAAGCATTTTCAACTACATATACTGCATCTTGAAATTTCCAATTACTGCCTTTGACGTTCCCGAAAACTCTTCTCTGCTAACGTCGCAGTGCGTTCTTGATTCCTGCTTCGCTGAAAAGTGACTTAAAAACTGACTGCCTACTTTTTGTAGTGCTCGAACCTACCGATAGTGATTGGCTACTTGATGTTTTTACGTTTTGGAACTACCCATGACTTTTTCTGTTGATTTCCGAAAAAAGAAGAGAGAGTGAATTTAAGTCCGTATTTAAATTGAATGTCTCTAGACCTTCTAGTACTTAACATTTAATGTAGCTAAGCTCGATATGACCGGAATGAATATTTATTGAATTTATTGATTTTACTCCTTCATATTCGAGCGAACTCATTGATGTTGCCCACCTGCTGCACTTTGCTGCAATACGCCTTGAGAGACGTATTAAAGTGAGACTCATCAGTGAATAAAAATGTTCTATTTTTACGTTCTGATGTCACATTTAAATGTTTATTTATTTCATAGCCATATTTCGCAATTCACTTATTAAAAATTATGGATATAAAAATTATTATGGAACCCACAGGGGTACGAAATATTAGGTAGATGAGAGAAAGCGCTTTTATGGAGGGGAAAGAGGGGTAGCCCCGGCCATATCTAAGATATACTCGTAAGCATCCTGTGTATTTCAGTATTTACAATCAATGTTTTCGTGTTTCTTTGTTCTTTTGTGTCCTACCAGAAAGGTGCAATAATTAGAACTCGGTTGGTCTTTTGTCCGGTCGTAAAAATGTGTGAATAACGATCGCGTCACACTCAAGATAAAAAGAAGTAGAGTGTAGAGTTGCAAATACGTAAGTAAATGTCTACATTCCCTGGCCAACATTGAGCTTTGTCACCTTATGTATTTATTCCCGTTTAAAAAAAATAAGATTTATTTTAGTACTAAAGTCATACTTTTGCTTAAAGTCGATCGGTTAGTTTCGGCTACCACTTTGGCGGGTAGCGGATGTGGCGTAGTAGCGGTAGTAAGTAGTTCATGAGGAGTTTGTTGATTATCACGGTGGCCGGAGCTACTCGTCACTATTTTAGATAAGCCGAAATCAAGCATATCTTAAAATAATAATTATTCAAGTTTCTGACAATTTATCATTCTTTTTGTACAACATTGTATTAAATAGCCTAATATTTACCGTATTGTTAATCATAGTAATGTTAAGTAATTAATAGTTTCTTTACTTTATTTACATACAGATTGTCATTTTCTTCGT